>CP142451.1:3492500-4705000 GCA_038049695.1 Cinnamomum chago
TAGGTTTCATACCTTAATCCTAAGATTCATTTGTAAATGGGATTCATCACATAGATACGAATTGTTTTCCTTAAGATTCGGGATACGAATCGGGATTCGGGATACGAATCGTAGGATTTTGATAACTGTCCTTTTATCAAGTGTTTATAGGGATTTGTTTTCAAAGTTAGGTTGCTGTGTTTCTAAGCTATTAAAGTTGTTGAAGTCAATTGTTTATTAGCAGTTTTTATTACAAGGTGTTAGTTCAACAGGTCTTTTGTGCTTTACTCTTTAGAAAGGTAAAAAGGATATGACCAAATTTTATTGTAAATATGATTTCTCAATAATAGAATGTGGCTTATTTGAGAAGGCTTTTAAACGTGCATGTTTGACCAATATGGGAATACTCAGATTTCTTTTTACATGAGAAAGATGTACCTCTTTTTTGGTGTGGTACAGCAAACTCCATGATTTCCCCTGGTGTGACCGAAGAACTCCCTATGTGAGATTCCCAGGCCTACCCAGAAGCAGAAGAGGCAATTGGTGAAAGTCCAATGGCCACTGTTGCTTTCTTCACCTTATTAACAGTTTTTTTTAACCGTTAGGTGGTGGGCTGTTTTTTCTCCCCTGAGAAATTAACATGAATCTTGGTGTTCAGTGTTTATTCAGTATAACCTTCAAATTGTTGTGGATGTTGAGGCACTGAGCTGTACAGAAGGACCTAATGAACCTATAAATTTAATTCTAAAAATTGGACTGCCCTAGTAGTTCGAGTCAAAACAATCTCTCATTACTACACATTGCACTTCTCAATAAAAACTATTTACGTGTATTAGATTGCTTACAGAGATGAAATTGCAGGTAACGGTTCCCTCTCTGGCCTCTGTTTTCAATGAGTATGCTTTAAAGAGCCAGTTCGAGACGAGCATCTACCTTCAGGTAATAATTTAATGCAGAACTGAAGAGTCCAAGTTCTGGATAATTTTGTGTCAATTTCCATGTGTTGAATTGTTGTGACTTCTCAATTGTTTTAAGTTTCCTACTAAACTTCAAATTATTTATCTTGCAGAACTTATTTCTTTATGGCTATGGTGCTATATTCAATTTTCTTGGGATTATCTTGACTGCTATTATTAAAGGTATGAAATACCAATTTCTATACGAGTTCAATCACCTTTCTTTCCCATTTGAATTCTATATTGATATAGAGGACATTGCACAAAACATGTATACTTTAGGAAGTGATGTTCAGTGGCTGTGTTTTTTAATGCAGCATGTATCTTTTTTCTGTTTTATTTTAGGTCATAATTTCAAGGTTCAGAAGTGACTTTTTTTAGGTGCAATCCTGCAATTAACCTCTCGCAAATATTCCTTTACTTCACTAACTTAAAGTTTGTTTGGATCTATGTAACCTCGTTTATGCTTTAATTATCTATACCTAAGCGATATTTAGTGGCCATGTTTTTCTATGCAGCATGTATCTTTGTTTTATTTTAGGTCAAAATTTCAATTCAGAAATGCCTTTTTTTTTACGTGCAATCCTGCAAGTGCTCTTAACCTCTCACATATAATCCTGAACATCACGAACTTAAAGTTCATTTGGATCTGTGTAACCTTGTTCATGCTATAGGAGTCAACCTATAAGCACACTTTCCTTATTTTGAGCGAGCCATTCCTCGTAAGTGACACATGTAATTTATTCTACAGTCCATCACATAAACCAACTATTTGGTCATTGCCTCCTAGAGTAAGATAACTATGGGTTTTGGTGGCTGTTTAGTGTGACACAGACACACCTCAAGTTCAGAGGTAATTTAGGTGGACCATTAACCTTGAAACTAGCTCCTCTGGTACAAGTTTGCCATTCTGGTATCATTTCAGGCACTGAACTTCAGCAGTTATTGGTATCGTAGTGTTGTTAAAAAATGCAACCAATTGCAGCCCTGGCACTAGATGTGACACTAGAAAAGATCTTGCTAATCCAGGCTTTGGTGGCACTGGCAGTGCAAAGACACTGAAAATGGGGCCTCTCAAGGGAAGATCCATATGTAATGGACTCTATCGCACATGCTGTTCCCAGTTAAATGTCATACACGATGTTTTGCTTTTCCATTCAATGAAGTGCTTTTATTTCTCATGTAAATTTTGGTGTATTTCTGATTGCCAGTTTCTTTTACTTCTCATTACATTTGTTCAATTAGGCTTTTTCTTTGGCATATGGATAAGGCTATCTGTCCACCATGAGACACAGTGAATGGATATTCAGATCCAATTGAAGCATCCTTGCAATATAATAAGCTACATTGTTTTCAATAAGTTTAGGTTGCTGCTGTTTCTTTTTTTAGTGTTAAAAAAATACTGATGTATGCGGTGCCTGTTTGAGCAATTTATCTAAAAACTTGATCATTTCCAGCAATGCTACTAAACAGTTGTCATAAATAGGAGAAGATAGAGTTTGTTTGCTAAAGATGAGAAGGCAATG
Source organism: Cinnamomum chago (assembly GCA_038049695.1). NCBI lineage: Eukaryota > Viridiplantae > Streptophyta > Magnoliopsida > Laurales > Lauraceae > Cinnamomum > Cinnamomum chago. Next base: position 3,494,962 of record CP142451.1, read on the forward strand.
ATAGTTGTATGGAAATGAATCTAATGATTTCATATTGATGGTTTAATGTGTTTTATTTATATTGCATATGAATAATCATCTCATTATCGAAGCCTTATTTTTCTTGTGTCTGCTGCTTATGCCTCTTATATGCTATTGGCTGTTTTTATTTTTTCTTTTTCTCCAGGGCCAGGCAGCTTTGATATCCTGCAAGGCCACTCAAAGGCTACCATGCTTCTTATATGCAACAATGCAGCACAAGGCATTCTGTCATCTTTCTTCTTTAAATATGCAGGTTAAACAATTATACGTCTTTTGATGTATTTATATTCTAAGGAGTGCATTTGTTTTTATTTAGCCTCTTAGGTAGGATAGACGGTATGGTGTTACAAAAATTGACTGTCGTGCCTGCAACAGTTTAACATCCATATTTTGTTATGCTTGCAGACACAATCTTAAAGAAATACTCATCGACTGTTGCAACAATCTTTACTGGCATAGCATCTGCGGCATTGTTTGGCCACTCTCTGACTATAAACTTTATTTTGGGAATATCTATTGTTTTTATCTCAATGCACCAGGTAAGCATTGTAGTTTGAAATTTAATTTCATTTTTCTTGAAATATACAATAAAGGTATTTCCTTTTGCCTTCCAGTTCTTTTCACCTCTTGCAAAGGTGAAAAATGAAGAACAAAATGAGATATCAGAAATGAAGAGTGTTCAGAATAATCACAGGTCTGTCCTTTATTTCCTTTCGGTACTGATTATAACTTGTTTGAGGTATTGTAGTACTGGATCAGTGAAATTGCAACAAATTCTATAGTTATTGGTACTTACAATTTTGGGCAGTTTTATAATGTACCTGTCTTTGGTATTTATAATATTTCTGAGCGAATAATAAAATCTGTTTATTGGCATCTTAATTGCCCCCACCACCCCACCACCCCACGGCCCCCCAAACCCCTGCGATACACAGAATCATTATTTTACAGACAAGATGGTGAGGTTGTGTAATGATCTGGCTAGTACCTCCTCTTAACCTGTGCCAGGTTGGGGGCTTAGGTTTGCTTGTGCCCGGGCAGTGGGCTAGGTTGAGTTTGTTTGCACTGTGCACCATATACTTAGGTATAGCCGGTCTCCTTACCAGTGCAGGTTATTGTATTAGTAGGTAGATCTTGTTGTTGTACTATGGATATTTTTCATTAATAAAGACAAATAATAATAATAATAATAATAATTTGTTGTATGTCTATCTCCAGCCTTTAATATTTATATATGTTCACATTTTTGTACAGATGTGTGTGCATGTGCATGCATGGATTTCCATATTTTTAGTTCGTTAGAGTTTTTGGTATTCAATAGTGATATTAACACCACCATTTTATTAAGTTCTAGAGTATCCTTCTGTGGAAATTGATTTCTGAAACAATTTTCTGGTTGTTCCATGTAAAATTTTCTGTGGTTTTTCAGTTTCTGAGATGAGAGGATTTTTTGTGGTTTTTTTTTTTTTTTTTTTTTTTGTGCAAAAGTGGATTTTGATTGAGACAGAGAACCATTTTTTTACTGTCTTGCACTTCAAGGTAGAAAGTAGAAACACATTCCAACATGGAAAGTGTTTTGATATGCCGTTATTAATCAATGCCTTGTCCCAACAATGTTGGTGTCAGCTACTTGAACTATGTTTTGACCTTCTAGTCTATTATGTGCAAGTCCTCGGTTAGGTGCATTTCTTCATATCCATCCTTATTACCTTCATCTATGTCCTCTTCGGCCTACCTCATTTCCTTGAGGGGCCATAAACCTGCATAGAAATTTTTTTCCTCACCGGCGTTGTTGAAATGCAATGGACATGTCCTGACAATCTCAAACTAATCTTTTAATTTATCACCTATTAATGCTAACCCTAGATGCGCCCAAATGCACTCAATTCTAATTCTATATTTCCTAGTTTTACCACACATCCATCTTAATATTCTCATCTTTGCTACACATTTTTTTCACCATGACAAACTGCAAAAATTGAAACCGTAAGAAATGAAGTCCTTCTGCAGAAAAATGAAATCACTGTGCCAATGTGATGATGCGGAAAACTGTTGCACCTAAACATGCACATATGCATTTGTCTTTTGATATGACATATCCATTCGTTATGTATCTTTAGAGGCTAAATGTATCAAAGCTACACACTTCTGTTGATTAAAACTGATTCAGAAGGTATTGGATGGTATTCAAAATCTGATATTTAACTTCATTGCGTGGGACCAAACATAGTACAATCACAGATAATATTTCATGCTCAGACTTATGTACATACATACATACATATATTTTCTATGTTCCGTATTTGTAAATCATTCTTGTTAAGATGGATGCTTGCAATGTTCCAAGTTATTTTCCTTGTTTCATTTGACTCACTGCATGTTGATTTACAACTAACATGGGAATACATATTTTCAGGTCTGACTCATCCTTCATCAATATGACGGCTGGTGCAACTGAGGATGTAAGAAACATATATTTCTGACTCTTAATTATATTAGTTAACAAATTTAATTATGTGTTGAATCACCTTCCAAATTATTTTTGTTCCATTTCAGGCTGCCCACCGTGTTGGTACTGATGACAGAGAACCGCTACTCCCTAAATAATGTTACTCGTGAGGCATGCCACTTAACATTAACTGAGATACTCAAATGCATCATTTTTTTTTTTTCCTTTTTTAAGCCTTCATATGTTTCAAATGATCACTTTAACTAACAGTGGACTACATTAGACTTAGTTTGGTCAAAGGGACTTTTTGGTTCTTTCAGAACACCAAGGGTATGTTTGGATTAGGAGAAAAAGTGGAGAAAATGGAGGTGGAGAAAACCGATCTCAGTTAAAAATTTTACTCTAGACAATTTTAGTCACTTGTTTTCTCCACCTATTTTCTTCACATGCATGTGATCCTAAATACTCCAAGAGCTCAGAAAACACAAGATCTTCAGTTGAAAGATTATTGTGTTGTGACTGCCTTTTGACCCTGTACATTTCCCTCCCATGCCCTTGAGGTTGATTGCAGATGGTAAGGCTTTGTTTGGCAAAATTGGAGAGGAATACTTTGCGGTTCAAGAAATCCTCTTTCCTGTGTAAAGACATGAAACCATTATGGAAACTTGTGAAGCGTCTCACATAGCAGGTGTTCAATCTGCAAATGTGAACTTATGGAAAACAGCTCAGGAACTGAAAAGTTTTTCTCCGCCACTCCTGCCCGCTCTTACTCCCAAACTGTTAAATACCAAAGACTTTTTTTTCATACCTTTTATATTATGTTTTATGCTGATCCTGTAATCCTGCTGTCATCTTATTTGCATTGTAATTTGTTACAGGAAAATGCTAGTAAGAAGATTCTTTTGGCTGGACTCAATTGTGTCATATAGAGATGAGCCAGTTCTTACTCGAGATGAATAAAATATGATTCCGTGAAAAAGAAAGGGAAAAAATAGGAAAAGGGGAATTCTTCAGTTTTTAATTTTTTTTCTTCCTACAGCTTTTATATGCGAAGAGAGAGAGAGAGAGAGAGAGAGAGAGAGAGAGAGAGAGAGAGAGAGAGAGAGGCTGCCTTGGATGCTGGATGCATCTCTCTATCTTTACAGCTGAATAGGAGATGGGATATAACAGTGTTTAGCCTTTTGTTTTCTTTGATGCCCGGACACTTCAAAATATGTTGCATCGCATCCGATACTTCGCGCTTTGTGTAAAATCTGTGCCCTTGTCTTATCCTTGATGTGTTCCTTGCCTTATCTATCCTGTAGTTGGGCATCATAGCTTTTTGTATGTCTTTCGTTTTCACCTTTGTCATTGTTTCTTAGACACAGAGATATGAAAACCTTTTGTTCATGGCGGCTGTTATATAATATTATCAAAAATGAAATACCAGATATTTTCTAGGCAGCTCTATTCTTTCTTTGATCATCACGAAACAAGAAAAAGTATGTACTGCTTGTTTGTTTTGTTTCTAAGGAATTGAATTTCTAGGAATTCTAAGAAATGTATTCATAAATGTGGTGACTAGTCAAAATTGTATAAACAAATGTCAATATCTATAAATGGCTATCAAATGGTTTTCCCCTTTTCTTTTTCTTTTTTTTATAACCCAGGTATCTTTGTACCAAGACTCCACCCTATTTAAGATAGTAATTTCTAGGCTTCAATATTTGAGCCTCAGAGGATCTATCTGATTGCAAACCTTAAAAAATTGATTAGGGCCCACGTATTACAAAAAATTTCAGGGTTTGAAGATCTGTTATTGATTCTTCAACGAAGGAAAGCTTGTGACTAGTGGCTCAAACTCAATGGGCTTGGATCTTTGGCTCGGATCCTTGAATCATGGGAAACTCACCAAGCTCTCAGACGGGGCACTTATGAATAATGTAAAATCACTTAATATAACAAATTGCCCTTCATGAAGGGGCCCTCTGTAATAGTTTCTTTGATAGGTGTTGGGCCCACTGATCCAAACAGGTAACATGGCAAATTGGCAATGGAACTGGCTTAGAGTTGGCCCCTTCAACAAAAAAAAAGAAGATATAGTGGGCATTCTGGGGTTAAGAAACGACATCGCTTATTAACATGGCTTGCTGTTTTCTCAGGGACTACCATATCAGTTATGGGTGATTTATCTGAGTCAAAAAGTATTTGCGCAATAATTCTTTCAGATCTTGTGTGCCCAAACCAACTGATTCTCAAATTTGGAAGTCTATCCTCAAATACAGGGACACTCATTGGGACAACATATCTTGGGGGGTGGTCGTGGGGGATGGATCTCCCATACATGTCTTTAGAGATGGATGCTAAATACCTGTTGTTCAACCTCTTTCCCAAACAAAACAAGGTCTTGGTAAGATAGAATCAGGATAAAACAAGGTCTTGGTAAGAGAGAATCAGGATAAAATCAGAGACTGTTGGGAGCATGGCTTTCAAAACTTCTACGAATTCCAATAGGTGGTGAGGATCTCCTTTGCTGGGGAGATGAGCAGTGGGGGTCTTCCACTTTACGGGCGGTTTATAGATCTCTTCATCCCCAACCAATTGGACCCAATTTCCTTGGACCACCCTATGGTCTCTTCAAATAACATCCAGACTAAAAATGTTTGTATGGAGACTTTTGAATAATAAATTACCCATAGCTGATCATCTTCATCATTGTATGCCTCATATTAACCCCCTCTGTGTTTGTTGTCGTTTGGCCATGGAAATTGCAGATCACCTTTTCACTGCTTGACCTTTTTATAAAATTTGTGGGGTAGAATTTTTTATTATTATCAGACTTCATTCACCCACATCTTTTTCAAAATATTCCCATTGGTTTTGTTCGGCTCCTGTTTATGATAGAATGTAGGAATTACCATCACATGGTATATATGGAAGGCCAGGAACAATTATATTTTTAATGACAGCCCTCTATACCCTAAACAAATTATTTCTACTTTTTTGCCCCATTTAACCCAATGGTGGACATCTCATTGGTTTAGGGATGATGTTAACAGTTAACACTGCCATTGCTTTATCCTCCCCTCATTGCCAATGTTGGACTGAATTCTCATTTGGGTGGTGCTGGCAATCGCCAAGTGAAAAAGTTAAACAGTAATATAGAAACTTTCAAGTTATTATCTAAAGAGTTTCTCGAATCGTGCGGGTGGGTCCGCCACTACTCATTGGCTTTCCTATTGTCTAATAAAGACAATTTAAGAATATATTAAGTTTAAGTTTGTTTCTAATAAAATGTTAAAGGAAATGGAAAGGATGGCTTGGAATGGATTTGGATTTGGGCATTTATGCATTTTTACCTCTTTGCCAGATTTCCTCCTCTCTGAGAGGAGGAAAACTGGCAACTGCAACTATACCGTCGACAAATACCACGGTAAGGTCTAATTTTCCAGATTTCCTCCTCTCTAAGAGGAGGAAAACCTGCAAATGAATTCTTATGATGTTTTACCCTTTTTTACATCTTGGTTGGGTCACGGGTCCGCGCTTTGGTCCTCACAATGAGGGATGGGCATTTTTAATTAACGTTTAAACGAAATACTATTATATCATAGAGTAAATCACTTATTTGGTCAATTTACTTTACCGGTGAAGTAAAGTGAAAGGTTAAATGCAAAGAGAGAACGAAAGTAAAGGTTTGGAAAAATCAAAAGGCGAGAGAGTAGCCCTTTGAATTTTTATTTTAAGATGAGTTTTTTTTTTTGTAAGGATGATGTCGACAGGGCTGGCCCGCGTTGGTTTGGCAATGGGGTTTAGGTTATAATAGATGGGCCGTGCTTAAAACATTTTTTTTTTTTTGGAATCCTTGCTCAGCCAATATATATATATATATATATATTTATAATTGTAAGTGAGGGAGTAGTAATCGGTGACTCAAACCCATGACCTCTCATATAGGGTGATTTGAGAAGGCTAGTTGAGCTTCAACCTAGGAAGTTAGTTATTAGAATTTTTTCTCTATTTTTGTTGTTATGTAAATTAAACTCAGGATATGCTAGTGCTTCATGATTTACAGGCGGGCCGGTCTTGGGCAAGCAACTTTTGGCCCGACCTGGGCTTGAAGCGGCGTTTGGCTTCTAATTTAGAAGTTGGCCGGGCATGGACATTCCTCTGCCCAGCCCAGCCCAGACCGTCCCATGTACAACCCTTGCATATTTTTTTTTATTTGTCATTTAGTGGAATGAGAGAGTGTCTTTTTAACTTTCTCTTTTGTTAGAAGGAAGAGGTGATTTTTGAAATTTAGTATCGTTTGATGTGATCCGTTTTTTCTTTTTTATTGTCTCTTGAATTAACCCTTCACTTGACATCACTGGTCAAGTAAGTTTACCAAATAGGAAATAGTCACTGAGTGAGAAGTGAACACATAGGGTGGGGTCCACACTTCATTAAATCCTACTATAAAAAGTCTTTATCATCTGAACTTTTGGATTCGGATCCTTACACATGAAAAGTGATTTTCATTATCAAATAGGTAGGGTGGGAATGGGCTCTCTAAAACCAAGTAGAAGATGAACTCAATATAAAGAATTGATACGGTACGTGCCTGCGTACCTCAATTTAAGTTGAGTACGGGCTAACCTAATCGATCCAGTCTAGACTTGACCACTTTCCATTTTTAGAATAGGCCTATTTCATTTAGCGAAAAAGGCTTCTCATGGTCTGATCCAGCCCGAGCCTAACTCGGCCGTGTGTGGCCTGCATTGGACTACATTGGGCTCCGACTTAGGCTCATGGTCTTACCTGTGGAGAGGGGGCCTTTATAATCTATATTGGAGTTTGAGGGCCGTTTAGGCGGCGGCCCTTCACAAAGTCTAAGGGGATTCTTCCATTAAAACCAACTGGAAAAAAAAGGCAAAATTTTTGAAGACCTTGGATCGATTTTGTTATTAAAAGAAATTGGAATACTATTCATCGATTAACTTTGCAGTTAACATATGTGTATCTATATATAGAGCGGGGCTTTCCTAAGCTGCAGCTTATGTTATCCTAAGCTAAATTAACAGTAATGGTCTCACAAATCAAAGTCGATAGTCTCTGTTTTAGGCACGATAGAACTGGATAATCTAGTTCTGATTGGATTTATCTTGATTTTGGAGACGATGACTTGAGGCAGTTTACGATGGAGATCATTTCGCAAAAGATTTCAGCTTAGGATGACATAAGCTACAGCTTAGGAGAGGCCCTCTCCTACTTATATATATATGATTATTCATTTAGGTTTGATTGTTTAGCCTTTTCTTTAATATTGTATTTGTTTATTTAGCGCAAGCATTGCTCCGAATTTTTACCGGTCTAAATGCGAGAATGCGGCCCATGAAGATTGAGCATGACTCATGTCAGAAGTAAGTGTTTAAGTGTCTCATGGCTGTGCACATCCTAAACTTAATTTGCATGGAGATATTCACGAAATCTCCAAACTAAACATATCTTTGCTTCTATGAAATGCTTGATTCATAAACGGGTTTATACAAGGGGAGAATTATCACCATTAGAAACCGGAGAACATGATATCTGGGTTTGAGAACATACTTGAAACCAACAAAATCTTGATTATAACGAAAGAATTTCAAAAAATGACTTTATTTATAATATGGGTTGGATTGTTGAGGTACTTCAATGCAAGACCTCTACATTGAGAATCAGGAGAGATTTGGATTTACTTACTTACCTTCCAAATTAGAAAAACAATAAAATAAAATATTTTTCTTGGTAGAGAGGATTTCTATTTCATAATTTATAGAGTATATATCCTACAGCAGCGATATTAGGTCCGCTCCCTAATATGATATAAGATCTAAAGTATTCTGAGTGGGCCCCATAGATATTCTCAGTGCGCGATCGTATGACTTATAAGCCATGTGGATGGAAAAAAAAGGTCCAATGGGGCAACCTATTATTTAATCTCACCCAAAAGTCAGTGTTTATGGAGTCCAAAATGGTCTATAGTTGGATTTTTTTGGATGCGAGTCCTTTGGGCAATTAAGGTGGGGTCCAAAGTAATGTGGCCACCCTCTCTTATAAAATCTACAAATATTCTTTTATTTTTTTATTTTTTGTTCTTGTTGTTACACATTACTTTTCCCTATTGACAAAAGATTTTCTTTATTATTTTCTCAATTGTTTTTTTCGCATAAGCATGAACCTTTGGGACGACCCAAGCCATTTTTGAAAATAATAAATTCTTTTATTAATTTTTGTCTAATAAAGACAATTTAAGAATATATTAAGTTTAAGTTTGTTTCTAGTAAAATGTTAAAGGAAATGGAAAGGATGGCTTGGAATGGATTTGGATTTGGGAATTCATGCATTTTTACCGCTTTGCCAGATTTCCTCCTCTCCGAGAGGAAGAAAACTGGAAAGTGCAGCTATGCCACCGACAAATACCGCGGTATGGTCTAATTTTCCAGATTTCCTCCTCTCTAACAGGAGGAAAACCTGCAAATGGATTCTTATTATGTTTTGCCCTTTTTTACATCTTGGTTGCGTCTCGGGTCTACACTTTGGTCCTCACAATGAGGGATGGGCATGTTTAATTAACGTTTAAACGAAATACTATCAAATCATACAGTAAATCACTTGTTTGGTCAATTTACTTTACTGGTGAAGTAAAGTGAATGGTTAAATGCAAAGAGAGAACGAAAGTAAAGCTTTGGAAAAATCAAAAGGCGAGAGAGTAGCCCTTTGAGTTTTTATTTTAAGATGAGTTTTTTTTTTTGTAAGGATGATGTCGACAGGGCTGGCCCGCGTTGGTTTGGCAATGGGGTTTAGGTTATAATAGATGGGCCGTGCTTTAATTTTTTTTTTTTTTGGAATCCTTGCTCGGCCAAAATTTATATATATATATATATTTATAATTGTAAGTGAGGGAGTAGTAATGGGTGACTGAAACCCATGATCTCTCATATAGGGTGATTTGAGAGGGCTAGTTGAGCTTCAACCTAGGAAGTTAGTTATAAGAAATTTTTCTCTATTTTTGTTGTTATGTAAATTAAACTAAGGATATGCTAGTGCTTCATGATTTATAGGCGGGCCGGTCTTGGGCAAGAAACTTTTGGCCCGACCTAGGCTTAAAGCGGTGTTAGGCTTCTAATTTAGAATCAGGCCGGGCATGGACATTCCTACGCCCAGCCCAGCCCGTCTCATGTACAACCCTTGTATGTTTTTTTTTTTGTCATTTAGTGGCATCAGAGAGTCTCTTTTTAACTTTCTTTATTGTTAGAAGGAAGAGGTGATTTTTGAAATTTATTATCGTTAGATATGATCCGTTTTTTCTTTTTTATTGTCTCTTGAATTAACCCTTTACTTGGCATCACTGGTAAAATAAGTTTACCAAATATGAAGTAGTTACTGAGTGAGAAGTGAACACATAGGGTGGGGTCCACACTTCATTAAATCCTACTGGAAAAAGTCAATATCATCTGAACTTTTGGATTCGGATCCTTACACATGAAAAGTGATTTTCATTATCGAATAGGTAGGGTGGGAATGGGCTCTCTAAAACCAAGTAGAAGATGAACTGAATATAAAGAATTGATACGGTACGTGCCTGTGTACCTCGATTTAGGTTGAGTACGGGCTAACCTAATCGATCCAGTCTAGACTTGACCACTTTCCATTTTTAGGATAGGCCTATTTCATTTAGCGAAAAATGCTTCTCATGGTCTGATCCAGCCCGAGCCTAACTCGGCCGTGTGTGGCCTGCATTGGACTACATTGGGCTCCGACTTAGGCTCATGGTCTTACCTGTGGAGAGGGGGCCTTTATCATCTATATTGGAGTTTGAGGGCCGTTTAGGCGGCGGCCCTTCACAAAGTCTAAGGGGATTCTTCCATTAAAATCAACTGGAAAAAAAAAGGCAAAATTTTTGAAGACCTTGGATCGATTTTGTTATTAAAAGAAATTGGAATACTATTCATCGATTAACTTTGCAGTTAACATATGTGTATCTATATATAGAGCGGGGCTTTCCTAAGCTGCAGCTTATGTTATCCTAAGCTAAATTAACAGTAATGGTCTCACAAATCAAAGTCGACAGTCTCTGTTTTAGGCACGATAGAACTGGATAATCTAGTTCTGATTGGATTTATCTTGATTTTGGAGACGATGACTTGAGGCAGTTTACGATGGAGATGATTTTGCAGACGATTTCAGCTTAGAATGACATAAGCTGCAGCTTAGGAGAGGCCCTCTCCTACTTATATATATATGAGAAGGCTAGTTGAGCTTCAACCTAGGAAGTGATAAGAAATTTTTTTCTATTTTTGTTGTTATGTAAGTTAAACTTAGGATATGCTTGTGCTTCATGATTTACAGGCGGGCTGGTCTTGGGCAAGCAACTTTTGGCCCGACCTGGGCTTGTAGCGGCATTAGGCTTCTAAATTAGAAGTTGGCCGGGCATGGACATTCCTACGCCCAGCACAGCCCGTTCCATGTACAACCCTTGTATGTTTTTTTTTTTATGTCATTTAGTGGCATGAGAGAGTCTCTTTTTAACTTCCTCTTTATTTAGAAGGAAGAGGTGATTTTTGAAATTTAGTATCGTTTGATGTGATCCGTTTTTTCTTTTTTATTGTCTCTTGAATTAACCCTTCACTTGACATCACTGGTCAAGTAAGTTTACCAAATAGGAAATAGTCACTGAGTGAGAAGTGAACACATAGGGTGGGGTCCACACTTCATTAAATCCTACTATAAAAAGTCTTTATCATCTGAACTTTTGGATTCGGATCCTTACACATGAAAAGTGATTTTCATTATCAAATAGGTAGGGTGGGAATGGGCTCTCTAAAACCAAGTAGAAGATGAACTCAATATAAAGAATTGATACGGTACGTGCCTGTGTACCTCGATTTAGGTTGAGTACGGGCTAACCTAATCGATCCAGTCTAGACTTGACCACTTTCCATTTTTAGGATAGGCTTATTTCATTTAGCGAAAAGGCTTCTCATGGTCTGATCCAGCCCGAGCCTAACTCGGCCGTGTGTGGCCTGCATTGGACTACATTGGGCTCCGACTTAGGCTCATGGACTTACCTGTGGAGAGGGGGCCTTTATCATCTATATTGGAGTTTGAGGGCCGTTTAGGCGGCGGCCCTTCACAAAGTCTAAGGGGATTCTTCCATTAAAATCAACTGGAAAAAAAAAGGCAAAATTTTTGAAGACCTTGGATCGATTTTGTTATTAAAAGAAATTGGAATACTATTCATCGATTAACTTTGCAGTTAACATATGTGTATCTATATATAGAGCGGGGCTTTCCTAAGCTGCAGCTTATGTTATCCTAAGCTAAATTAACAGTAATGGTCTCACAAATCAAAGTCGATAGTCTCTGTTTTAGGCACGATAGAACTGGATAATCTAGTTCTGATTGGATTTATCTTGATTTTGGAGACGATGACTTGAGGCAGTTTACGATGGAGATGATTTTGCAGACGATTTCAGCTTAGAATGACATAAGCTGCAGCTTAGGAGAGGCCCTCTCCTACTTATATATATATATATGATTATTCATTTAGGTTTGATTGTTTAACCTTTTCTTTATTATTGTATTTGTTTATTTAGCGCAAGCATTGCTCCAAATTTTTACCGGTCTAAATGCGAGATTGCGGCCCATGAAGATTAAGTATGACTTATGTCAGAAGTAAGTGTTTAAGTGTCTCATGACTGTGCACATCCTAAACTTAATTTGCATGGAGATATTCACGAAATTTGCAAACTAAACATATCTTTGCTTCTATGAAATGCTTGATTCATAAACGGGTTTATACAGGGGCAGAATTTTCACCATTAGAAACCGGAGAACCTAATATCTGAGTTTGAGAACATACTTGAAACCAACAAAATCTTGATTACAACGAAAGAATTTCAAAAAATGACTACATTTATCATATGGGTTGGATTGTTGAGGTACTTCAATGCAAGACCTCTACATTGAGAATCAGGAGAGATTTAGATTTACTTACTTACCTTCCAAATTAGAAAAACAATAAAATAAAATATTTTTCTTGGTAGAGAGGATTTCTATTTCATAATATATAGAGTATATATCCTACAACAGTGATATTAGGTCCACTCCCTAATATGATATAAGATCTAAAGTATTCTGAGTGGGCCCCATAGATATTCTCAGTACGCGATCGTATGACTTATAAGCCATGTGGATGGAAAAAAAGGTCCAATGGGGCAACCTGTTATTTAATCTCTCCCCCAAAAGTCAGTGTTTATGGAGTCCAAAATGGTCTATAGTTGGATTTTTTTGGATTCGAGTCCTTTGGGCAATTAAGGTGGGGTCCAAAGTAATGTGGACACCCTCCGTTATAAAATTTACAGATATTCGTTTATTTTTTTTATTTTTTGTTCTTGTTGTTACACATTACTTTTCCCTATTGACAAAAGATTTTCTTTATTAATTTCTCAATTGTTTTTTCTCGCATAAGCATGAACCTTTGGGACGACCCCTGCCTTTTTTGAAAATAATAAATTCTTTTATCAATTTTTGTCTAATAAAGACAATTTAAGAATATATAAAGTTTAAGTTTGTTTCTAGTGAAATGTTAAAGGAAATGGAAAGGATGGCTTGGAATGGATTTGGATTTTGGCATTCATGCATTTTTACCGCTTTGCCAGATTTCCTCCTCTCCGAGAGGAGGAAAACTGGAAGCTGCAGCTATACCGCCGACAAATCCCGCGCTATGGTCTAATTTTCCAGATTTTCTCCTCTCTAAGAGGAGGAATACTTGCAAATGGATTCTTATTTTCTTTTGCCCTGTTTTACATCTTGGTTGCGTCACGGGTCCGCGCTTTGGTCCTCACAATGAGGGATGGGCATGTTTAATTAACGTTTAAACGAAATACTATCAAATCATACAGTAAATCACTTGTTTGGTCAATTTACTTTACCGGTGAAGTAAAGTGAAAGGTTAAATGCAAAGAGAGAACGAAAGTAAAGGTTTGGAAAAATCAAAAGGCGAGAGAGTAACCCATTGAGTTTTTATTTTAAGATGAGTTTTTTTCTTTTGTAAGGATGATGTCGACAGGGCTGGCCCGCGTTGGTTTGGCAATGGGGTTTAGGTTATAATAGATGGGCCGTGCTTAAAACTTTTTTTTTTTTTTTGGAATCCTTGCTCGGCCAAAATATATATATATATATATATATATTTATAATTGTAAGCGAGGGAGTAGTAATGGGTGACTCAAACCCATGACCTCTCATATACGGTGATTTGAGAAGGCTAGTTGAGCTTCAACCTAGGATGTTAATTATCAGAATTTTTTCTCTATTTTTGTTGTTATGTAAATTAAACTCAGGATATGCTAGTGCTTCATGATTTACAGGCGGGCCGATCTTGGGCAAGCAACTTTTGGCTTGACTTGGGCTTGAAACGGCATTTGGCTTCTCATTTAGAAGTTGGCCGGGCATGGACATTCCTCCGCCCAGCCCAGCCCAGCCCGTCCCATGTACAACACTTGCATGTTTTTTTTTTTTTTTTTGTCATTTAGTGGCATGAGAGAGTGTCTTTTTAACTTTCTCTTTTGTTAGAAGGAAGAGGTGATTTTTGAAATTTAGTATCGTTTGATGTGATCCGTTTTTTCTTTTTTATTGTCTCTTGAATTAACCCTTCACTTGACATCACTGGTAAAGTAAGTTTACCAAATAGGAAATAGACTGAGTGAGAAGTGAACACATAGGGTGGGGTCCACACTTCATTAAATCCTACTGGAAAAAGTCAATATCATCTGAACTTTTGGATTCGGATCCTTACACATGAAAAGTGATTTTCATTATCGAATAGGTAGGGTGGGAATGGGCTCTCTAAAACCAAGTAGAAGATGAACTGAATATAAAGAATTGATACGGTACGTGCCTGTGTACCTCGATTTAGGTTGAGTACGGGCTAACCTAATCGATCCAGTCTAGACTTGACCACTTTCCATTTTTAGGATAGGCCTATTTCATTTAGCGAAAAATGCTTCTCATGGTCTGATCCAGCCCGAGCCTAACTCGGCCGTGTGTGGCCTGCATTGGACTACATTGGGCTCCGACTTAGGCTCATGGTCTTACCTGTGGAGAGGGGGCCTTTATCATCTATATTGGAGTTTGAGGGCCGTTTAGGCGGCGGCCCTTCACAAAGTCTAAGGGGATTCTTCCATTAAAATCAACTGGAAAAAAAAAGGCAAAAATTTTGAAGACTTTGGATTGATGTTGTTATTAAAAGAAATTGGACTGCTATTTATCGATTAACTTTGCAGTTAACATATGTATATCTATATATAGAGCGGGGCTTTCCTAAGCTGCAGCTTATGTTATCTTAAGCTGAATTAACAGTAATTGTCTCACAAATCAAAGTCGACAGTCTCTATTTTAGGCACGATGGAACTGGATAATCTAGTTCTGATTGGATTTATCTTGATTTTGGAGACGATGACTTGAGGCAGTTTACGATGGAGATGATTTCGCAGACGATTTAAGCTTAGGATGACATAAGCTGCAGCTTAGGAGAGGCCCTCTCCTACTTATAAATATATATATATATACATGATTATTCATTTAGGCTTGATTGTTTAGCCTTTTCTTTAATATTGTATTTGTTTATTTAGCGCAAGCATTGCTCCGAATTTTTACCGGTCTAAATGCGAGAATGCGGCCCATGAACATTGAGTATGACTCATGTCAAAAGTAAGTGTTTAAGTGTCTCATGGCTGTGCACATCCTAAACTTAATTTGCATGGAGATATTCATGAAATTTCCAAACTAAACATATCTTTGCTTCTATGAAATGCTTGATTCATAAACGGGTTTATACAGGGGGAGAATTATCACCATTAGAAACCGGAGAACCTGATATCTGCGTTTGAGAACATACTTGAAACTAACAAAATCTTGATTACAACGAAAGAATTTCAAAAAATGACTACATTTATAATATGGGTTGGATTGTTGAGGTACTTCAATGCAATACCTCTACATTGAGAATCAGGAGAGATTTGGATTTACTTACTTACCTTCCAAATTAGAAAAACAATAAAATAAAATATTTTTCTTGGTAGAGAGGATTTCTATTTCATAATATATAGAGTATATATCCTACAGCAGCGATACTAGGTCCACTCTCTAATATGATATAAGATCTAAAGTATTCTGAGTGGGCCCCATAGATATTCTCAGTGCGCGATCGTATGACTTATAAGCCATGTGGATGGAAAAAAAAGGTCCAATGTGGCAACCTGTTATTTAATCTCTCCCCCAAAAGTCAGTGTTTATGGAGTCCAAAATGGTCTATAGTTGGATTTTTTTGGATTCGAGTCCTTTGGGCAATTAAGGTGGGGTCCAAAGTAATGTGGACACCCTCCGTTATAAAATCTACAAATATTCTTTTATTTTTTTATTTTTTGTTCTTGTTGTTACACATTACTTTTCCCTATTGACAAAAGATTCTCTTTATTAATTTCTCAATTGTTTTTTCTCGCATAAGCATGAACCTTTGGGACGACCCAAGCCATTTTTGAAAATAATAAATTCTTTTATCAATTTTTTTCTAATAAAGACAATTTAAGAATATATTAAGTTTAAGTTTGTTTCTAGTGAAATGTTAAAGGAAATGGAAAGGATGGCTTGGAATGGATTTGGATTTGGGCATTCATGCATTTTTACCGCTTTGCCAGATTTCCTCCTCTCCGAGAGGAGGAAAACTGGAAGCTGCAGCTATACCGCCGACAAATACAGCGCTATGGTCTAATTTTCCAGATTTTCTCCTCTCTAATTAAGAGGAGGAAAACCTGCAAATGGATTCTTATTATCTTTTGCCCTGTTTTACATCTTGGTTGCGTCACGGGTCCGCGCTTTGGTCCTCACAATGAGGGATGGGCATGTTTAATTAACATTTAAACGAAATACTATCAAATCATACAGTAAATCACTTGTTTGGTCAATTTACTTTACCGGTGAAGTAAAGTGAATGGTTAAATGCAAAGAGAGAACGAAAGTAAATGTTTGGAAAAATCAAAAGGCGAGAGAGTAGCCCTTTGAATCTTTATTTTAAGATGAGTTTTTTTTTTGTAAGGATGATGTCGACAGGGCTGGCCCGCGTTGGTTTGGCAATGGGGTTTAGGTTATAATAGATCTGTTCAAGTCACACACAGTTTTTCAATGCCAACAAAATGTTTTTCGGCAGGTTTTTTTTTTCTTTCGACATGAGACTTCTTGTTTAAGAGAATTTATGTTCTTACAAAATATGCACAAGTGCGACATGTATGATACCACGACCTGAAATAGAACATGATGCAAGTTTCTCCTGCATGCTTCTAATGCAACATTGCATTTCTTTTAATAAGTATATGTGTTGAGCATATTCGTACTATGTTGGTAACTTAGCCTCTCTCTCTCTCTCTCTCTCTCTCACACACACACACACACACATTAGCATTGGGTCTCTGCTGGCGGAACCAATGGTGATATGGGCTACAATCACTGAAGGCATTCACCATGCCCAAAATGTTCACAACCTTGAAGCATGTC
The DNA here is from genome assembly GCA_038049695.1 of Cinnamomum chago. NCBI lineage: Eukaryota > Viridiplantae > Streptophyta > Magnoliopsida > Laurales > Lauraceae > Cinnamomum > Cinnamomum chago. The sequence goes on from CP142451.1 coordinate 3,511,982, forward strand.
CCCCTGCGCAAAAACGCCTCTTTAGAGGTTTATCCATTTCGGCACTGGCTGCTGTCCTTTGCTGGTATGTTTGCTAAATCACGATGCTCAAAGCCCGTGCTGACTACTTGCGAGGTGACCCTCACTACCGGCGGGTGGAAACAGAAATGAGACAACTCCCCCTAAGGTATAGACTAACCTGAAAGAAAGAAAGAATCCTTGCTTCTACGTGACTTGAGATTGTATGCTTCCATTGCATAATGTTCTGTTTAACACTCAGTTGTGCCTTCTTACTAGTGCCAAGCTGGTGTTAAATGCTTGATTAAAAACAGCTAAAGCCTGTTTGTTTCATGTAATTGAATTCATCTGAATTTTAAGACCTTTGTCTTCCTGAAAGTGGTTAGAAATGAAGAAATCAAGGCGAATATCCAAAAGTGACCATCAGATAATTTCCCTTCCGTAAAAAATGAATCAAGGGGAGATGGAAAACGGAAACGTTTCCATCACCCTGTAATTCAATTCCTAGGAAAGTCAAGACCCCATTTACATCTCTAGCTTATATCCTTCACCCTTCTTTGTAATAATAATCCTACATTTAAGTTCATTTGACAATGAATTCCTATGTATCAATTCCCATACATACAGATGGGTCCTTATTGATTGCAAGTTCAAAAGAGATACTACCATTATTTTTTAGGACTACCTTATATATCTGTGTTTCCTTCCTTAACCTCAGTTTACAATAAATTCCTATGAGTTCAATATTGAGTAAACAACCAGGTCCTAACAAAAAACATATGAAATAGGACTAACTAATTAGCAACTTGAATCATAATGGGCTATCAACAGATACCTTCAATACTTTAATCCATTATTTTATCTCGAAAACATTTTGTGTAACAATAATGCTGTCGTCGTGGGAAGTAGTGCTGAACATGACACTCGGGTAAATTTCAAAGTCAGGCACAAGTAAATTTCAAAACGTCAGGCACTCTGATGTAAAGAAAAGGTTTCTGAGTAATTCCGGTGAACAATTCTCTTACAGATAATAGGTTTGTGAATTGTGAGTAATTTATGTGTAAAATTTGGTGTTACATACCAAAGAATTCTATGGCCTTTTAACTTACTTTGGACAAGGCTTTGATGATGATGATAATATTTTGATTGATGCTGATCCTGTAATCTTGCCACTGCCATCTTATTTGCGTTGTCAATTTGTTACAGGGGCTTGATTGTAACAAGATTCATCCAGTTTTGTCTGAAGATGCATAAAATATGATGCTGTGAACAAGAAGGAAGAGAAGGAAGATGGGATATAACAGTAGCTTCTTGTTGGTTTGTCTTCTTGTTGTATTGTCTTCGTTTTTACCTCTGTTGTTGTTTCTTAGAGGTATTGAGACAGGGAAAACCTTTTTGCTGTGGTCTGCCCATCACGAAACTAAACAAGCATTAAGGGCATGTTTGTTTGTATGGAGTTGAATTCCTAGGAATTCTAAGAAATGTATTCCGAAATGTGGTTACTGGTTAAAACTGTAGAAACAAAGGTGAAGATCTATAAATGACCATCAAGTGATCTCCCTTTTAATGGAAAATGACTTAAGGAGAGATTGCAAATGAATACCCCGCCTCACCATAGTAAATCAAATACTGGGAATCTCAGGTTCCATCTACATCTCTTACCTTTATATAAAAATTCAATTTCCAGGGTTGAATATTTGACCCTTGAAATAACGTAAACAAAAGCCACCTTTACACATTGCCTCTCCTCACCCTGTGGATTTTGTAGGATCCAAATCATGGAAATGGAGCTTTTCTACGGCGAACTTTTTTTTTTCTTTCAAAAACTAACATGAAAGTGCATTGCTTTTGCTAAGTTGCAAAAGAAATATATTAAGGGGGGGAAGGGGCAATAAAGAAAAAGCACCCCAAATAGAATACAATGAAAAGCCAAAAAGAAAAAAGAAAAAATAAAGCTATACAAGGAAGCCAAGCAACCAGCATGCAGAGAGAGAGAGAGAGAGAGAGAGAGAGAGAGAGAGAGGGCCAGCTGATCACAAAGCTGAAGCTTAGCACAGCACCTAGCTGTGCTGGCTGGAGTTGAAGCTTGTCACTAAATTGTCCAAGGCTACAATGATAAAAGGTGTGGAAATTCTATTGGTTATCAAAGCTGCCTCTTCTTTAAAAGCATGAATAGACTTGTCAATAGATGGGGGAGAGGTTCTGTGGACAAGGGAATTCCTAGACTCCCAGATGACATGGATGGGGGCTAACATGAGAGCACCGATGATAAGGATGGATGACCGATATCCAGCTGCAGTAAGGGCCATCCATAAAGAGCTTGCAGACTATGATGCACATATACAGGATGGATACAATAGGGGTATCGCATGGATATGATAGGGACACGGATTTTACACATAAAAAGTGAAGTATCACGATGCGATACATCCATAAAGAGTCCCGATGCTTTTAACCCATAGGGAGGTTGGAGTTTTTCTATGAAAATTTCTCCAAGCAAAGCACACAGTAGAAGGTTTCATGAACTTGTTCCAAACTAGCTGATACCATGGTCTGCTAAGGCCTCTCAATGTAACTAAGTTCCAGGCCTCTTTAAATGAAAAATTCTCCCTGTATGAATTGACCCAGGCGATGGAGTCAGCTTTTATCAGGTAAGGGGGCAGCAGGGAGTTTAAATCATCCAAAGGGCAGCTGCTAATGTCCTGAGGGAGGTAATCTGGAACAACCCAGAGGCCATTAACAATGAGGGTGTTTACCTTATTTGAAGTGTTCACATTGTGATGCGGAAAAAAGATCAGCCATGAGCCATATATAGTAGGTTCAGCAAAAATCCACTTGTCATATACCGCAAACTGTTGTGTTTTATAGCATGTTTCAAAAATCAACTGTAACTTGTTGCTATAATCCACTTGCAAAGACAAGCCCTTGAGTAATGCCTTTTGTTTTATTTATTTTTATTAAGTTGAATTTTCTCTCTTTTATCATCACCATCTCACTTTTTTTTTTCCAGATTGGCATTGATCTGGGGCCATCCGAGGCATTTCACTAGTAAAAACAATCTATGATCATATAGCCCTCCACAAGCACGTCTTCTCTTTTTTCCTATTATAGTGCTAAGTTGACTTTTACCACCTCGAATTCTATGAATTTGAACTCCATATATTTCTGTCTTTGTTCTTCTTCGCTCATTTAACTTATAATGTGTTTCTCTAAAATTTACTTAGTTTCCTTTTCTTACTAATGAATACCAAGTGCTCTTCAAATGGCACAAGCACCGGATCTTTATCTTGAATAAATGTCCATCTCCAATCAGAACGCAAGAGCCCATGCAAGAGGGAGGCATTAATTTTGAGCTGTTCATATTTTTAATAGGCAGATTCCACTGTACAGCCTTATGAACTTCCCATTGGTTTCAAGCATCAGAATCTATCTGATTGCATGGCTAAAAACTATCCATCAGGGCCCATCAATTAAAAAAATTAAGGATTTGAGGATCTGCCCAACATTGTTAGTCTTTCAATCTAAGAGAGATTTATGACCAATTGCTCGAACTCAATGAGCTTGGATCTTCGAGATGGTAGTATGCTTGGAATCATGTGAAATCCACCAAGCTTTCAGTAGGGCTTAACTTTAGAAAAATCTAAAAACCACTTAATATAATAAATTGCCCATCATGAAGGAGAGCCCTCTATAATAGTCTGTGATAGTGTTGGGCCCACTTTGATAGTTGTTAGGACCACTGATCCAAACAGGCAACATGGCATTGGCAATGGAACTGGCTTAGATTTAGAACTGATCCCTTCAAAATAAATAAGATAGTGTGGGTGTCTCGTCCATCCTAACCGTTGTTGCCTGACAAATCATAAGATCATCATAACAAATATGAAAGCCATTGATGAGGTAGAAATTATAAAAAAAAAAAAGGAATTTTTACTGCACGGCTACCTTTAGACTTGACATTTGCTCGTCAACAGTTAAATCTCATGGATGTAGGATATCCTATGGATGTAGGAAATTGCATACGGTGACATGTGCGATCTCCCATGACCCTAGGATATCGCACAAATACCTCTGTGGCAGCCATACATCAAAACCAATAGAAAAAAGATTCCCATCACATCACATCACAAGACAAATCCTCCTAAGAATCCAACATATATATATTTTTGGTAAAACCTAAGAATCCAACTTTTTAGTTCTCGGTTTAAACCAGCTGACAAAACAAAGTAGAAGAAACCAAAAAAAATCTCATTTCTTTTCTCTTTCTTCACTTCTTCTTCTTCTTCTCTCTCAATACTTTTCCTTTACTGATGCATTTCATTTGATTTTTACTACTTCTCTCTCCCTCTCTCTACTCTACGGTTATTGTGATTTGTGAGTTGCACCATCTTTTTCTCCTTTTCTTTTGTGCTCCTCTTAGCTGCATTAGCATACTAATACTACTCAACTACCATTTTAGTCTGTGAATTGTGGTGATGATGGAGTTTAATTTCAAAGCCTTTCACTCTTTTTTTTATTTTTCTTAGCAATCATTGGAATTTTTTTTACACTCTGCTCAGTGGAGTTTCCCACGTTGTTGGAATTTTGGATAGACACTATAAGTTTTTTTAATAGAATTATTGATTTTAACATGGTTTTAGGGAATTGGGATCTCTCTCTCTCTCTCAGTTATAGAAATTGTTGGGTTTCTAGTGTTTTCAATCCCCTTAGATATCTTGGTAATTTATGCAATTTTCTTCCTAATTTCTATAGTTAAGAAGGCTAGTGTACTTGCAGGAGTTTTTTTTTTTTCATCCACCTGATACAGTGCATCATTCTTTATAATTACTTGCAAAGACTTGAGGATTTGTGGTGATCAAAATTCAAAACAATTCTAATTAATTTTTCTACATTATCTTGCATCAATCATTTGCATGATCAATCTGCTAACCCAAGTTGCCCAAACTTGATGGAAGTTGGAACAACTGTATGAAAATTTCATGTCTTGACTCTTGAGTATAGGTGAAACTCCAGGTTATGGGTCTTAAAAATGTTATCTTCTTATTTCAAACCAAAACTTAAGTAAAAAATACTGATAAATAATAATAATAATAATAATAATAAGAAGGGACATATGCTATTAATCACATCCCTGTCAACTATGCAGCTGAATCCTCCTGATTATATCAATGTGATTTATTTGTGTTACACTTTTGTTGTTGCAGAGGGGTCTGTGTTTAAATTGCAACGCTAATTTGTTGGAGCAATGGATGATAAACGAGTAACAACTGCTTATTTTGCCGTGCTGACTTCGGCGGTACTTTCCAACACATTTTGCCTTGTGGCCAAACTCACAATGGTATTATCTTATAAACCATTAATCAAGCATTTGTTGAAGAAAGATGCGCTCCAAGAACAATTGTGTCATGCCTACTCAATAATCTTTTCTCTCTCTTGAATCCCAATTGAAAGGAGCTACATCCTGAACACACTGTGGAAGCATAGCATAAGGAGTAGATCATCAATAAGATAATTACAATGATCATAAGCTATGCAAAAATGTAAAATTGGGAAAGACACAGAAATATTTCAATGAAAAGCTACTTACCACTAATTGCTTAATGGATCTTAGCTCCAGTGACACTAGGGCCACTCACAAAGTATCTAACAGTGCCAAGAGCCTATAGCACAGTTGGAAAAAAAATCCTCATTGCCTTAACTATGAGATTGCGGGTTCAATTCTTGTTACCTATCAAGAAGGGGGAAAAGCCTAAATTTATCTGTTCAGTAAAAAGATAACCTTTTGCCCCCCAAAAGTAACTGGTTACTATATGACATTGCAACATGTATTGTGTTCAGTAAAAAGATAACCTTCTGCCCCACAAAAGTAACTGGTTACTATATGACATTGCAACATGTATTGTGTAGATATCACATACAAAAATGAAGACCTGAGAATGCATATTGTGGAACTTCAGCTTACTGACATTTGTTCTAATTGAAAGCTAGAACATAGTATAATATTTGTTCATAAGCTGGTGACCTATGTTGATGTGTTGTGAAACCTGACTTGACTGGCTGGTTGAACTTGGTTTGAGCAGAACTAAGAGATTGTTTGGTTCGATCAGGTTTGGAACCATGAAACTGGGCAAATGCAGCCAGATCCTCTAAAATCAATGTCCACACTAGTTAAACAGGTTATAAACAGCAGTTGATCCAAGTTTGAACAAAATTGTTGTTCCAATGGTTCAGTGCCCAGTCTGGTTTCAAGGAACAATGGACCACACATCTATTAAAACTGGAGATTAACCTAGTGTCAATGGAAATTAAAATCAACCATTTATAATGATGCAGACAAAGATGAAACAAACTAAACACAGGCACTAAGAATCATGTGATGGACGAAGCTAATAATAGAAAATGTAGTTTTCACAAGTCTTAAGTGAGTACTTGGCATGAGATTATGTTGGCTTTGGTTAAGTGCTTGTTAATTTTGATTCTGAACAATTACTATTATGTGTTGGTAGCTTCTGTTATTACTCTTAGTAACCTCTGATATCTTGTTATATGGCAGCCCGCATCTGGAACTCCAATTTCTGTGAAAGATGTGGTAATATGCCAGTATCCATCTGATCATTCTATAATATGGGGAGGCTTATCTGCAGTTTCTATCGTTTCTTTTTTAATTATCGAGTTGGTATATCTGTTCTACTTTTACAATGGCCAACCTATTCCCATCAAAGCCTTGAGCTGGCTCACATACTTCTTATTTGCTTGCACAGTGTGAGTATTCTCATCATGTTTCTACCCTTATTATATGATAGGTTAGATTGGACTGCTTTAGTTACATCTTCCCTTTGCCCTTCTTAAGTTGTTAATCTTTTCTGTATAGAAGTTCATGTCTCTGAATTCTTGAAAGGTGTCTTTAAAAAATCAACAGTATGACCTCTAGCAAATTAATTAATTAATTAATAAAAATCTCTCACTTCCAAATCTAACTTGGCTGAGTTGATGAAATGCAAAGAAGGAAAAATAATTAAAAGGAAATTTTAGAAACAGTGTTTTTTTTTTTTTTTTGAATGATAAATTTAAGGAATAGTATGAAGACATGGATAATGTAGAGAAAAATGGAGGGAGAATGAACAACAAAGATGTTGGCAAACTGGCAAATGCTACTATGGACTTGTGGTGTAGGGTACAGAGGCAGAGTGTTAATCACTTCTCACAGTTTGTGAATGGCCAGTAGGATCTGTTGTCATTTTCCTGTTCAATCTATCCTCATAGATCTCTCTTTCAAATCTTTCAGAGTTTTAACATCATAATTTTCATCTTCACATCTAATTTTGGAGCATGGTCTAACCTTTTTTTCCTTCTATATCTAACAAGTGATCATGATCCATCTCATTCTCTAGATTTTAAACCTTAGATTTTAACTATGATGGTTAGAAAGATATGCTAGTAATTAAGTATTTTTAACACATTTATTAGATCCTATACCAAAGATCTTGATGAAAGAAGGTACTTAAAAAAATGTGTTTTCAATAGGATTTTTTGGACACAAGACTTTCTTGTTTGAGAGAATCTGCACAAATGTGACTTGTATAATACTGCTGCAAACAGTACTTTGTGAACATGACTGTTAGAAAAATATACTTAACTCATTAAGTTCGTAACAGCAAAGATCTAAAGGAAAGAAGGTACTTAAAAAAATTTCAGTAGGACTTTTTTTGGAGATGAGATTTTCTTGTTTAAGAGGTCTGTGTTCCTACACATTGCACGCAGTGTGATGTGTATAATACTACCACACAAAATAGAACAAGATGCAAGTTTCTAATGCATGCTTCTAATGCAACATTACGTTTTGTTTATTAAGTATTGGTGTTGAGCATATGCATATTATGTTGGTAAATTGAGCCTCTCTCTCTCTCTCTCTCTCTCTCTCTCTCTCTCTCTCTCTCTCTCTCTCATTAGGTCTTTTTCTCTGTTGGCGGAGGCGTTGGTGATACATGCTACAATCAGTCAAGCCCTTCACCGTGCCCGAAATGTTCACCACAGCCTTGAAACTACATGCCCCACTGCTAAAAAAAGCCATTTTGATCAATCAGGCTGGTTGGTCCTGACTGATGTCATTTTCTGGTGGAGTTGTGCAGGCACGATTCTCAAAGGTAGAGCTGATGACTTACAAGGTGACCCTCACTACCAGCCAGGTGGAAACAGAAATGAGAGAATCCCCCCTGAGGTACAAAATAGTATGAAAGAAGACTTGCTTAAACATGACTTAGATTGTATGATTCCATTTTCTTAGTATGTGTGATATCTTATGGCTTCTCTTAATGTTCTGACACTTGTTGTTCCTTTTTACTAGTGCCAAGCTGGTGTTAAATGCTTGATTAAAAACAGCTAAAGCATGTTTGTTTCATGTAATTGAATTTGTCGAATTCTTACACTTTGTATTTCTAAAAGTGGCTAGAAATGAAGAAGCCATGGTGAACATCCAAATATGACCATTAAATAATCTCCCCTTTGTAGAAAATGAACAAGGGGAGATGGGAAATGAATACCTTGCCATCACCCTAGTCATTCAAATCCTAGGAAAGTCAAGTCCCCATCCACTTCTCTTCCTCATATCCTCCACCCTTCTCCTCTATGTTAATCATTTGTTTTAAGTTCATTTGACAATGAATTCTAATGTATTCAATTCATATACAAACAGATGGGTCCTTAATGATTGCAAGTCCAAAGAAGATACTACCATTTTTTTATGGACTGTAAGGGGGAGCTCAGGTTGAATCTGAAGTCTGTCTGCTATAACATCTCCATCTGGCCAATTTTTTCTTTGAGAAAGGTGAAAGTCCCAGTTATATTGTTACCCTATATCTTTGTGTTGCCTTCCTTAACCTCAATTTACAATAAATTCTTAGGAATTCAATATAAAGCAAACAAACAGATCCTAACAAAAAAATACATGAAATAGGAGAAACTAATTAGCAACTTGAATCATATGGGCTCATCACCAGATGCCCACAATATCATAAAATGCTTTTTGTATCAATAATTCCATAACATGGATACTCTGCGCCAAATCTCAAAGTCCAGCACAAGTAAATTGCACTCTGATGTAAAGAATAGGTCTCTAAGTAATTTGTGTAAAATTCTCTCACAGATAATAGGTTTGACAGTAATTTCAGTGTCAAAATTCTGTGTTACATACCAAAGAGTTTTATACCTTTAAAATTATGTTTGATGCCGACTTCACGGCTTTGACGACAACGATGATAATGATATATGTGTGTGTGTTGTGTGAGTGTTGTGTGTGCGTGTTGTGTGTGCTTGATCTTGTAATCCTGCCACTCTCATCTTATTCGGGTTGTCATTTTGTTACAGAGAATTGATAGTAACAAGGTTCATCCGGTTTCTGAAGATGCCTAAAATATGATCCTGTGAAAGAAAAGGAAGAGAAGGAAGATGGGATATTAGCTTCTTGTTGCACTTCGTTTATACCTCTGTTGTTTCTCAGGGACTTTTGAGATAAGGAAAACTTTTTTGTTATGGTCTGCTCTTTCTTTGTTCATCATGAACGAGACAAACATTAAGGGCCTATTTGTTTGTATGGAGTTGAATTCCTGGGAATTCTAACAAATGGATTCCTAAATATGGCTTCTGGTTAAAATTGGTGAAACAATGTTCAAGATTTATAAATGGACATCAAGTGATCTCGCTTTCAATGGAAAATGAATTAAAAAGAGATCGTAAATGAATACCCAACCATCACTGTATAAAATCAAATCTTAGGAAACTCAGGTCCCATCTTTATCTTCACCCTATTCAAAATATCAATTTCCAAGGTTGAATATTTGGCCCTCAACATAATAAACTTGTGCTTTCTTTCCACATTCCCTCTCCTCACCCTGTGGATTTTGTTGGCACCAAACCATGAAAGTAGAGCTTTCTGTGGAGAAAAAAAAATAAAGGAAAAGGGCAAAGCCTAGGTGTTTCACTCATGTAAGTCTGGCAGAATAGTTGGTGGAATGATTGAAGGCAGAAGTAGTGTACAACTTTGTGATCAGTTACAACCTGAACTTAACTAACTAGTTAAAGTTTCCATGAATCATGCCTTTGTCACTCAACCCCAATAGAAACCATTTCTTTTTGGTTATCTTGAATGGGGGCCGATGTGACCGTATACATGTCCAAACCATCTCAAACAAATTTAGTTTTTTAACTATATATATTGAAGCTAGTTATAGTTTTTTTTTTTTTTTGCTATGTCTTAAATCTTTAATTCTATCCCTCTTGTGACTACACAAAGTTTTGACTTAGCATTCGCATTTCAACCACGTGAACTTAGGTTTCAATCTTGTTTCATTATTGACCAAATTCTAGCTCCACATAATGGAGTAATTCTTAACTGCTTTGTTAAAAAAAAAAAAAACAATTAGAACCCTCCTCAAATGAAGAAGCAAGCACTCAGGTCTCAGTGATCACATGACACTGCACTAGTTTGTCTCCCCTTTTGCCAATGATATGCTAACTCTTACTTTGTCAAAGTCAAATCTCTGCTTTATTCCATAATTGATCATAAACATCTAAATCTTATCATAGTATAGTGCTAAGTTGACTCTTACCACCTTAAATTCTCTGAACTTGCAATCCATATATTTTATTTTTGTTTTTTTAATTCTTGGCTCGTTTAATTTATAATGTGTTTCGCTAACTTTACTTACCTTCCTTGTCCTTCTAATGAATACCAAGTACTCTTCAAATGGCATACACACTGAATCTTCATCTTGAGTAAATGTCCATTTCCAATCAAAGTGAAATATAGGAAGAGCCCGAGAAAGAGATAGATATTTATTTTGGACAGTTTAGATTTTTAACAGGCGGATCCGACTTAACAGCCTTGTGAACTTTTTCATTAGTCTGGAGCATAGAAGGATCTATCTGATTGCATGGTTAAAAGATATCCATCAGGCCCACCTATTAAAAAAATCCAAGGGTTTGAAGATCTTTCCAACATTATTAGTTGTTCGATCTAAGGGAAACTTGTGATCAATGGCTTGAACTCAGGAGGCTTGGATGTTTGATTTGGATCATAGTATGCTCAGAATTATGGGAAATTCACCAAGCACTCAGCAGGGCACACTTAAGAAAAATCTTACAAGTGCTTAATACAATAAACTTCCTTTAATGAAGGGGCCATCTACAATAGTCAACTTTGATAGCTGTTGGGCCCACTGATCCAAACAGGCAACATGGCATTGGCAATGGGACTGGCTTAGAGTTAGAGTTGGTTCCTTCAAAGTACATACATAAGATATAGGAGCCACCCCTCCCAACCGTTGGATAAGAGATAATCATATCATAGAGGCCTCCTTCCTTTTTAACAGGGCTGAAATCTCCAGCCAATGATGAGATATAAATAGAGAATTAGAAGAATCCCATCCCAATTCCCATTCCATCACTTCAATAGACGATTCCTCCTAAGAATCCCTTTTTTTGGTAAAACCAAAGAATTCAATTTAGGTTTAAACTATGCATCTGTATCTTTTCAGCTGAATAGAAGATGGGGTATAACAGTGATTAGCTTCTTGTTGTATTGTCTTTGTTTTCACCTCTGTTGTTGTTTCTTATAGTGACACTGAGATAATGACAACCTTTTTGTTATGGTCCATTCTTCTTTTTCATTTTTAAATCATGAAACAAGACAAGCATTAAGGGGCAAGGGATGGAGTTGAATTCCTAGTAATTCTAAAAATGGATTGCTAAATGTAGCTACTAGTTAAAATTGTATAAAAAAAAAAGGTGATCGAAGATTTATAAATGGTCATCAAATGATCTCCCCCTTAATGAAAAATGAATTAAGGAGAGATGGCAAATGGATACTGGGCACCGCCTTGGCTAGTAAATCAAATACCAGGAAACTAAGGTCCTATTTGGCATCATTCTTGTACTGTTCCCAATTCTGTGCTGAAATCGGATTGTGCTGTAATCAGGTTGTGCTGAACTTGTTTGGTAACATCATAATAGTTTTGATCTAAATAACATAATCAATAGAATAATGTGTATCAACACTGTATATTGACTTAACTCCAACATGATTAATTGGGTTAAAATATTAACTAAGACCTTTTAGAAAAATAAAAAAACGATCGACTATAACTTCAAGTTGGTTCAAGTTAGGATGGTGGGTTGGATCACAATTGCTACTACTAATATGTTCTAAACTCTAGCTTGCCATGAAATATCAATTATTTTGCAAAGTTGGATGCAAGGCCCACCAAGATGCATGCAAATCACTGACTTAGGGGGTATTAAAAGATCTATTTATAGGTAAAGGTCGCCCCATGGGGTTACCAACTGATAAGATCTTAACCATGTGATGTATGAACAGACCTTCCAAGACCCTCTACTGCAGGGATATATGCATGTATCCAGGCAGAACCACTAAGAAGTACTCGGATGAATGGGAGCCCAATACTACTTCGACGGATCACACACTACAATCTCACATTGTTTAGAGGGTTTCATATAGAGTTGGTCCTTGAGTGGGGCAGGTGAGACATATGATTGTACGAGTCCGGATCACCTATCGTATTCGTTACACCTTCACCATGAGTGGACCAATAACAGTCCGCCACGTCATCCAAAAATTTAGGTTATTTTGAAGTTTAAAAAAGTGAAAGAAAATCACCTAAATTTTTGGATGACGTGGCGGACTGTTATTGGTCCACTCACGGTGAAAGTGTAATATTTGTGATAGGTGATCCAGACTCACCCTGTCCCTACCTACATTGAACAGTATGATGCCCCACCCCAATCTTGGATTAGCAAAGCCTAGTGCTTATCTTATAAAAGTGCCATAAACTTGTTTTATTCTTTTATGACGAGGAACCCGCCGACCCCACTATCACTGTGTATCCAATAAGAGTCGGAGAAATCATTTCAAGAAAGCAATTGAGGGGGTGCGTGCATTAAAAATCATTTAGCAATTGAGAGGGTGCATTAGCACACGGTTGGTGATTTAGGATTGGATGAAATAGTATCTTTAGAAACAGGGGATCTGCACTTATCGAGATCGATTAAGGCCCCAAATGGTTCGAAGCGAGGACGTCCAGCTCATTACTCGATTTCCTACCCACTTGAACAATTTAAATATAGGTGAACAATGTAAGTGTGGGTGTCACATATTGATGGAAAACAAATGCCATAAACTTTAATGATACTATTAGGAGGGAGAGAGAGAGGGGGAGAGAGAAATCCTAAACTTCTGGAGAAGCTAAGAAGTCATTAAAAGGAAAGGAACAGGGAAGATGACGTGCTAGATCCCAAAATATCCTATATTTCTAATTTTGAAAGAACCCGAAGGATTTGATTCTCCTAAATTGCAGGGCAATAAATCGATCTTAATGTATATTCTTTCCCGAACATAATTACTAGCAAGTGCTAATGCAGTCTTCAAATTGCATACACACCGGATCTTCATCTTGAATACATGTTCATCTCCGGTTAAGAGTGAAATTTAGCAAGGGGCCATGCAAGAGAGGCATTTATTTTTGTTAGTTCAAATTTTTAACAGACGGACAGATCATTGTACAACCTCATAAATTTTCATGAATATATTCAAGCCTTACAAAGTGGGACCTGCCTTTTTGAAAATTCGAGCTGCTCAAAACAAATATCCGGGAATGTAGCCAAAGTTACTCAAATAAGAGTTGGACCCACAACAACATTGATTATATGATGAATATTAATCATAAAGTCAATCTTGCGGCGGGAACAACTCATAATGGACTAAAATTCTTGGAATCTAACTCATTTTGAATGGCTAGAATTTTAAGTAGGTGAGTCCGGATCACCTATCGTATCTACTACATCTTCACCGTGAGTGGACCAATAACAGTCCGCCACGTCATCCAAAAATTTAAGTGATTTTGAAGTTTAGAAAAGTTTTAAGTCAATGAAAAAAAATCACCTAAATTTTTAGGTGACGTGGCGGACTGTGTTATTGGTCCACTCACGGTGAAGGCGTAATATTTGCGATAGGTGATCCGGACTCTAGGTAGATGGCCCAAGTAAAGTGTTGAACTCCTTTTAAATTCCAGGACTCCGGTGACAGCTAGCGAATAGTAATCTAAAAATAGAAAAAAGAAGATTCTCATCCCATCAGGATTCTGCTAAAGAATCCCAACTTTCCATCTATTCCGACCTCTTTTTTCTCACTTCCTTATATATACTACGTATCTTCCAAACGCTTGTCTTTTACGTTACAAGTAGTATCAAAAAGAGCCGGCACAAGCACTACACAACAAAGGTGAAAACAACAATCTCCTTCTTCTTGTTGTAATATATATTTCTCTATGATTACATTGCATTTGAGTTCTACGACCTCTCTCTATACTTGCTGTCATTGTGAGTTGCACCACCTTTCTCTACGTTGTAGTTTTTTCTTTTCTTTGGTAGAAGATGATGGAGTTTGGTTTCAATGGTTTTCACCCTCTTCAGTTTTTTTTTTTTTTTTTTCTTTAGAGATCAATGGGTTTTGTGGAGTTTCTCAAGTTGTTGGGATTTCGGATACAAGACACTGTTGAGAAATTTTATTAGAAAATTGTTGGATTTTTTTACATGGTTTTGAGCATATCTCTTTCTGGGTTGTTGGGAATAGTTTTGGATTTCTAGGATCATGGTTTTTTTAGACCTCTATTCACTTTGTGTTTATTGTGAGTTGCACCACTTTTCTCCTTTTCTTGTGTTCTTTTCCTAGTTGTATTAGTATATGCTAGTACTAGTAATACTACCTTTCTAGTCTGTCAATTGGTGTTGATTTTTTTTTTTTTTGTCTGGAAAAGAAGATGCAGTTTAATTTCAAAGGTTTTCCCTCTATATATAGATAGATAGAGATAGATGTATGTATATATGTATTTATGTATAATATTCTTTAAGAAATCATTGGGTTTTGGTTTTTTTTTTTTAAACTTTCCTCACAGAGTTTCTAAAGTTATTGGAATTTCGGATAGACAAACTGTTCAGAGATTTTACGAGAAATTGTTTAGTTTTTAGAAGGTTTTGGGTATTAGAATCTCTCTTTCTCGCTCTATTATAAATAGTTTTGGATAGAAAGTGTTGAGTTTCTTGGTTTTTGGATCGTCCTCAGATTTCTTGTTAATTTAAACGGTTTTCTTCCTCTTTTTTATATTGGAAGGTTAGTATATAGAGCCTGCAGAAGTTTTCTTTCCCTTCTTTTTTTTTAAAAAGTGAATCTTCTTTAACTGCAATTGGCTGTTTTCTCCCATTGACCATTGGTTTCTTCTTTATTTGCACATTTTTTGGGTGTGAGATTTTAGGCAGGTTTGAGTTTGATTGATGGATATATTTGAAGTTTTATTCTGTTTCATCATTCTTTTTTTTTTTTTTTGTAGTGGTAATCTTTATTGTAGTAGCACAACTTGTTTAGATAGATTGGGGTCTACCTCAGATCAATTCAATCCCTTCATGTAATACCTTTTCAACTTTGTTAGTTTTAATTTAACACTACTGCGATAGATTTTATCACTATAAATTTGCATTATATATAGGAATTAAACATTGTAGGCTAAACTGGTTTGGTGCATAAACGGCAATTGTGTTTTAAACAATTGCCTTTTTTTTAACTATTTTAGAAATTGAAATAGTTAGAAGGGGATACATTTGTATATTGATACAGTGCATCACTTCGAATAACTAATTACAAAAGCTTGAGGATTTGTGGTGCAATCATATTCAATTTTAATGCATTATCTAGCGTCGAACATTTGCATGATCATACATTTACTAGATTAGAAACTTTTATTTCAGAACCCCTCTATGCCCTTAGAATTGCATCCTGAGCCAATCTGCTCAACCAAGTTGCCCAAACTTAAAGGAAGTTCAAAATTTCATGTCTTGAGTAATGGTGCAGAGCAGATAGTGGTATGATTGTATGAGTAAAATCCCAGGTTGTGGGTCTTAGAAATGTTTTCAGCTTTTATTTCAAACCAAAATTTAAGTGAAAAGTATACTGATGAAAAGAAAAATTAAGGGACACATGCTATTAAACATGTCCCTATCAACTATGATTTGATTTATTATTGTTGCTTCTTTTTTTTTTTTTGTTACAGAGGGGTCTGCTTTTAGGTTGCCGCGCTAATTTGTTGCAGCAATGGCTATTAGTCAAACTGCAACGATTGCTCTTATTACGGCAGCATTTGGAACAATATCCTTCATATTAGGAGTAGTTGCTGAAAACAAAAAGGTAAGGACTATAAAGCAATCAATAATATTTTGAAGAAAGATGTGCTCTTGGAAATATTACCTTAATTTCATGCCTTTGTATCATGCCTCCTCAATGATCTTTTCTTTGCCTCTTGAATCCCAATTGAAAGAAGCTACATCCTGAACACTCATGTGTGGCTGCATAGCATAAGGTGTAGATCACCAGTAAGATAATTCCAATGCACATAGGCTATGGAAAATGTAAAATTGGGAAAATATGCAAACAGTTTCAATGATAAGCTATGGAGCTGTTCTAGTTGCTTAATGGATCTTGATTCGAATGATACTTCGATACGCGCATGAAGTATCCAATATTGCCAAAATACATGGACAACAGCTAGCAGCACAGTTGGAAAAGAGGTACTCATTGTCTCAACAGTGAGATTGCAGGTTCAATTCTTGTTAGCTATCAAGAAAAAAGAAAAAAAAAGGACCTAAAATACATGTAATTTTTTTCCTGAGAGAGAGAGATACTAGATGACATTACAGCATGTATTGTGTAGATATCAAAAACAAAACTAAAGAGTTGAGAATGCATATTGTGGAACTTCAGCTTGCTGACATTTTTTTCCTAATTGAAGGTAGAACATGACCTAATATTTGTTCATAAGTTGGTGTACTTAGTTGATGTGTTGTGAAACCTGAATGGAATGTTTGGTTGAACTTGTTTTGAGAAGAACTAGAAGATTATTTGGTTTGATAGGGTTCGGAACCATGTGACCTGTCAAAAGCAGCCAGAACCACTAAAATCCATGGTCACACCAGATGAACAGGTTCAAAACAGTAGCTGAGCAGTTGAACCAGTTCGAACCAAACCATCGCTCCAATGGTCCAGTGTCTGGTCTGTTTTGAAGGAACAATGGACAACACATCAATTAAAACTGGAGATTAACCTACTGTAATAGAAATTTAAGTCAAGCATGCAATTAATGATGCAGACAAAGATGAAACAAACTAAATCTCATGTGATGTCTAAAACTTGTAATAGAAAAAGTAGCTTTGATGAGTCTTAAACGAGTACTTGGCATGAGATTATGTTGGCATTGGTTAATGACTTGTAACTTTTGATTCTGAATAATTACTATTTACCTGTTGGTAACTTCTGTTTTACTTTAAGTGCCTCTGATATCTTGTAATATGGCAGCCTGCGGCTGGAATTCCAATTTCTGGACAAGGTGTGGTAATATGTAATTATCCATCTGACCCAACTGTGGCATTGGGAAGCTTATCTGCTGTTTTTCTCTTTGCTACTGTCATTGTTGGGTTGGTATCTGTGTTCTACCCTTACAAAGGCAAATCTGTTCCCACCGAACGCTTGTTCTGCAGCACTACTTTGTCAGTGTTCTTTGCCATCGCAACGTAAGTATCCTCATCCTCTCTATTCTTATTATATGATTAGAAACTATGATGCCCAGATACAGCATGGATATGGCTAGGACACATCATAGACATGGCAGGGACATGGATTTTACACATAAACAGTGAATTATCGGACACGTTGCTTTCAAAGCCATTAATCTGCTGTATATAAACTCAAGTTGCTGAATACTTGAGAGGTGTTTTTATTAAAAAAAAAAAGAAGACACCAGTGAGTAGGTATATTCATTATTCAATCTTTCACTTCCAAGTTTGAATTGGCTTGAGTTGATGAAAATGTGTGAGAAGAAGAATAAGAAATTTCAAAAAATATATTTGTCTTGAGCATATGTGTATTATGTTCTCTCTCATCAGGGGTGTGTCTCTGCTAGCGGAGGCTATGATGATATGGGCTACAGTCACAGAAGGCCTTCACCTTGCCCGAAATGTTCACCACAACCTTAACACTACATGCCCCACTGCCAAAACAGGCCTCTTTGGTGGTGCAGCCTTCTTGGCCCTTGATTCTGCCCTCTTCTGGTTGGTTTGCCAAATGCTGACACTCAATGCCAGAGCTGACTACTTCGACGAGGATGATCCGAAAGGCGACTATGGTCAAGTCGTCACAACTCACTATGATGAAATCAAAAGTGAGACAATTCCTAAGGTATAAAGATAATATGAAAGGAAGGAAGAAAGAATCACTTGGTTTAATGTGAATGGTCTGGATATTTCGTCTCAAATTGTGTATGCTTTTATTTTTATCTTAATTTGTGTGGGATCTTATTATGGTTTCTCTTAATGTTCTGTGCAACTCTTTGCGCCTTCTTAGTAGTGCCAACTGCCAAGCTGGTGTGTAAATGCTTGATTGAAAACACCTGTGACCTGTTTGTTTCATGTAATTCAGTTCCTAGGAATTGTAAGGCTTGTAGTTCTAAAAATGGTTAGAAGTAAAGAAACAAAGTTCAACAATCAAAAATGGTCATCAAATAATATCCCCTTAAATAGAATTGATAAGGGGAGTTGGGAAATAAATATCCTGCCATCATCCTAGTAATTCAAGTCCTAGAAAAGTTAAGATGTCACATCTGCTTCTCTATTTTATGTCGTTCACCCATCTCTTCTTTAATAATCCTATGTTGAAGCCCATTTGACCATGGATTCCTATGTATTCAATTCCTCTGCAAACAAATGGTCCCAAATGATTGTAAGTTCAAAGAAAATATTGTCCTTATTTTTGGGAATGTAAATTGGCAAGCTCAAGTGGAATTTGAGGCTGACCTAGACCTGATCTGGCCAAGCAAACCCCAAGGCCTCTTTGTCGGTAAGGTCTCCCTCTGGCCAATTTCTTACTTGCAATTTTGATTAAATGTGCTGGATGGATGTGGACTAGTTTTGTTGGTGCACCCCCTTCCTTTTTCCCCTTTAAAAGGTTTTGAAGGTATATTATTGCATGAATTAGCACTAAAAGAATGGTCCTTTGTGAAAATCTTCACACCCAAATATTCATGGCTCCATTCAAATTTACAGGGGACAGCTGATATTTGCCAGGTGAAAAATGGCCAAGGAGAGGCCTTAATCTCAGATCAATTGTGAACCAGGTTGTAAATGTGTCCCCAACCTGATTGTTTCTTCAATCTCAGTACCCAACCCAAGTCTCATAGTAGTTGATGGGTTGGACTTGTACTAAGTGAGCTTAAGCTTCATGGACCATTGAGGTTCAGATTTAGTCTAATAGTGATATGGATGATCCTAACCAAGGAATCCATTGTGAAATGGGGTTCCAACGTATGAATATTAAAGAAGGTGTTGAGGGAATGATGTTCTCCGCAGAGATGCAGTTGGAACCTTGACTTTCCTAAATTTGATTTATGATTTGTTAGGGTGATGGCCGGGTATTCATTTTCCAAATACTTGGGGCCTTTACCTTCTTTTTTTTCGAATTTCAGGCAATGTGGGACATTCTTTGGAATTCCAAGGAATTTGCTTCCATGTAAACAAGCAGTTCCTAAAAATTCAAATTTAGGGAAGTTGGGGTCCCATTACATCTCCTTCTTTATATCTTTATGTTGCCTGCTGTAAACCTCAATTTACAGCAAATTCCTAGGAATTCAATATTGATGAAACAATAATGTCCAAAAGAACAAAAAAATCCCAAATTGGGACACAATTAGATGAAATAGGAATAATGAGTTAGCAACTTGAATCATGGGGCCTTGCCCAAAACTTTCAGGAGACACTATAAAAGAGGGAGTAATAAGTTTTTATTAAATTATCTCTTCTTCTTTTTTTTTTTTTTTAATTTCCTAAGAATTCCATCAAACCCCATATAATTTTTCCAAAATCCACACTTAAAAAAAAATAGTGCCCTGCAACAAACAGCATAAATAGAAAGGAGAAATGGCCACTTTTTTATTATTTCGAATCTGATAGGTGAGTTGTTGCCTCAGCAAACCGCTCTGATGCTATAGATAAGTAATGAAAATCTAGGGGATATTTGGTACTGATTTGAATTTGAATTTGAATTTAAATTCCAATTCTCTCCTCTTTTTGAGATTTCTTCATACCCTATGGCCACAATTTTTTGCATTGCATATGGAAACAACTATTTGCTAGGTTTCAGTTGACTTTCTTAATCAAATACCTTGACTAATGGGTAGAGGGTTCCCTACATCTCACGACTTGCATCCCCCACCCTAAATCAGTACTCACTCTAATTTTACACTAATCTGACTTATACATACTCGCCATTTGGATTTCGTCTAAAGCCCTAAATACTTGGTTGTGCTGATCCGATTGAGATAGACTTGCTTCAGCAAGTCCAACATACGCCAGCAACGGTATTGGTAAGGAAGAATAATATGCAAATTGATGGCTCACCCAGAAAAAGAATAGTCCAAGAGGACATGGATAAAAATAGCAATGTTGGATTTGAAAAAGAAACCTATAAGAGGATTTGTCACCAACCTCAACTTAGTTGGGATAAAGCTATGATAATAATCTAACTGAGATAATTTTTGCCCTCAAAGGATTTGTCCCACTATCCTCTCATGATTGGTATGTATCCAAGTTGGTGAGTCCCACAAGGGGCTTGGATTTTGGATCTAATGAGCCTTCCAAGGCATATCTCAACCAAGAATCGGAATCATCTAAGGATTTTCCCCACGGTGACCGTGAGTGGACCAATCATGGTCCACATCACCGCCATGATTAGTCCACTCACGGTCACCGTGGGGGAAATCCTCAGAGGAACCGGACTCCTCAACCAAACGTCACCCATAGCTTTCATCTGATGTTAACCTTGGTTTTTTAATTTAATGATAATCTTCCACTAGTTCCCTAGACTTAATCCAAACCTAGCAAGTTCTAATTTATTATTATCAATTTACAGCAACAAAATAAAAAATACTTCACAATTAGTTAAAATTTGAAGTTGGTTATTCGTTATAATAAGAAAGAAGTCATGTCTCTCTGTAATTATTCAAAAATAAAGGTGGTTATTTGTAGATTTCTATATAGAAAAATGATCCACAATTTCAGATGACATTTAGTATTTTTCCTATGATTTGCATGGTAAAGTAAAGAGGGTGAAGGACTAACAGCAAAGACATCAAATTTTCACAAGGATTGAGTGGGAAGAATAATATTAGTAGAGGGAACCATTTACCAACATAGTAAGGGAATTAGGGGAAGGATAAATGAATATAGTACATGTTATACTGATCACTCAGGGTCCACCCTTTCCCACTTTGATCAATGCCACTTTCCTGCATAAAAATATCACAAACATCCCATTCAATGCCACTTTGATTTCCCACCAAGTAGAAATGAACTGTTCATCTGCCATTAATAACTTCATTGATCAATGGATCAACCCAGTCAACAACAACAAAACAGGGTTACACAATATGATCAACTATCGGTATTGGATCCTGGATCCATATTGGCTGGATTGAATCCCCTACATATATCACCAATATGTACCAGCATATCTGCCGTGTCAGTGCAGTTCCATTTTCAGCTGGAAAGGTAAAATGCTAGCACCAATGTCAGCGATATGTATTGTACAGGCATGAATCTGAGTAATGATACCGGTGATATGGACTGCATAAAATTGCACCAGATTCACATAACATGTTCGGATTCTAAATCAGTTTTTTGAGAAGAACCATCATCACATAGTACATCCAAACCGGCTAAGACACCAATCTTCTGAAAATTTCATCCATCCACAAATGAAGCAACAGGCCCAAAAAAAAGAAAAAAACATGACACCGGTTGGAAGACTATTTATATTTGTGTAATAGATATGAAAACATGTCAAGGTGGACATCAACATGAGAGAACAAGTAAAATACACAGGCAATATACACCAGAAAAGCCTTTTTTCCCAACTTTCATGCCATTCTTAAAACTGTGACCACTTCCCCACTTCAGCACCACACCGTTTTGTCTGCTGCTTGGTCAATCATGAATGCACGTAAGAGATTGGAAAAGCATTTGCCAAACCAAAAGCCACTTATCTATCATTCTTGTAAGCAATGAAAAAACAATGCAATGCCAACCAGGAAACCATCTGGAAAGTGAAACCACCAAGTAAGTTCAAATGTCAATTCGCCGATGCTTGATTGCTGATATGGCAGTTTAGGTCTCAGGAGCAGGATTGGGAGTTGGAGCAGGTGGCTTCTGTGTGAGTAGTGGTTGGAGTGCCTTCACAACAATGCTCATGTTAGGCCGGAATTCAGATTCATATTGCACGCACAATGCCGCTACAGCAGCCAGCTGCAGAAACAAAATCACCCCATAAGAAATCCAAGTATCATCTGCTTACACATCCCTACCAAGTACACACACTCTACTACTACAGGCGTGCACACACATTAAAGAGTCGTCAAAATCTTCAAGGCGATTGTTTTCAACCTGATTTCTTTCCACCTATCGTGCATACACTTCAGTAGACATGAAATTAGGTTGCTTTCGTTATCAAATGAAACAGACTGAGAGACACAAACCTTAGCAACTCCTTTTGGTGGATACTCCCCCTTTAACTTTGGATCTACACATTGCTTAACCTTATCCTCACTTAGTCTTGGAGTTGCCTAGCCAAGAAAAAACCAAAGTCAGTACTTTTTTCCAATGAAAATCATTTTTATCTGCTGCTCTCAAAGTTTCAAGATAAAAATAAATGGCAGCATTATTTGAAGCTCACCCAAGTAACAAGACTCTGCTGCCCACGAGGCATTGTATGATCCACAGGTTTCCTGCCGGTCAGTAGCTCCAGAAGAACAACCCCGAAACTGTAGACATCACTTTTCTGCGTCAACTGACCAGTCATGGCATACCTGCGTAAGAGGGTGTGCAAGTTATGACAATTCTCTATACAAAACCATTTAAATAAGTTCTGTAAGTCCACTGAAGCAAAATAAACACACAAGATATCATATTCAGGTTTAAGAAAAACTGAAACCAGTGACATAGTTGTACGAGTAAAATAATGGAAGGACCCAAAGTATGAAAGGCTTTTCATGATTCTCACGTCAAAAAACCCCAGAGAAGTCAATGTACAACAGTCATATCATGCAAATCAAGACCTTCAACGGTTATGTAGCCCAATGTCAATATAAGAGCCTATGAGAATCCTCGAACACCTAGGGTCTTCCATAAACTCCACCAGGGCCCAAAATCATCAAGCAAGCCCGAATTTTCCCGCACAAGCACAAAATAGATATAGATCTCACCATATAAATAAAAATATGAAAAAAGGAAACTGACTAACAACACAATGGTTCAAGAACACTAGTAAAATTCCAATCCAACTCCCCCCACTCACCCGCATTCCAATTCTTAAAAAAAAAAAAAAAGTGCCTTATATGCTCCAGCTCGAGCATTCCTTTCTTTATGTAAGTAAATATATACTAAAGGCATGCCTGGATGCCAGATTGCTAGTAGGAATCGATTTTCAGCTGAATACAAAACCACCCATTCTGTTGTTTATTTCGTTTTTCCATATGAGCACTAGTAAAAAGTCCAATCCAGCTTCCCCCGCAACCCAAATTCCATTCTTTGAAAGAAAAAAAAAGGCGCCTCATATATATATATATATATATATATCTATCCCTCACCATAGGGTGAGGGATAGATCCATAAATGGGGGGTTTCAAGGACAAAAGGGAGATTTCAAGTATATAGGGTGTACTTGAAACCCCCCATTTATGGATCTATCCCTCACCCTATGGTGAGGGATAGATGCATATGAACATTTCTCATATATATATATATATATATATATATATATATATATATATATGGGAAATATTCAAGTGAGGGATTCCTTCACCATATGTGGTGAGGGACTCCCCTTTTGGGGGGAGGTTTCAAGTACAAAAGGGCTGTTGTACTTGAAGGGAGTACACCCTTTTATACTTGAAACCTCCCCAAAAAGGGAGTCCCTCACCACACATGGTGAGGAAATCCCTCACTTGAATACCCCCCTATATATATATATATATATATATATCCAACTTTCTTCCTTTATTTAAGAAATTATATACTTAAGGCATATGCTTGGGCGTCAGATTCCTAGTAGGAATCAATTTTAAGCTGAATAGAAAACCACCCATTCGGTTGTCTATTTCGTGTTGCACAGGAATGAGAAAATGCAGGGTGCAAGCCAACATTTCTCAGCTTTTCCACATGTCAATATCCAGAACATTCCAGATCATTTTACTTAAGTAAAGGTATGAATTCAGGCATGGAAATCTCACCATACCAGTTAGCTTTCAGCATAATTTGAATTCAGTTAGCTTTCAATGTAAGTTATGATTCAAGTGATTGACTTCTTAAGATAAAAAACTGGTGACAGCTTGTCACAGACAAATGATTTCTCCAATGTTGCAGAAAAATTGAATAAACAACAACATATTTTTTAAGATGGCCCTTCTTAAGCACCAACATAAATATGAAGTATAATAACCAGCAAGCAAGTGATCATGGCTATTTGTTATATGTTCCCTCGCCTAAAAATGAGGCAGGCTGCTCATTAGATGCACAGATAATTCAAAAGATTACACAACCAGCCGACAAGCAGGAGCCTGAAACTTAAGCCAGAGTGCACATGGCTGGTCCTCCAATAAATTGCCTTGATCTTGCACCAGTGTCGCATGTTGGCACATGTGGTGCCGCGTAGCTTGTGTGAGATGCTTTTAGCCATGTGCAGCAATAAATGTGATATAAGGTCGTGAGGCATTACTCTGGGGCATGATAACCAAAGGTCCCCAAGACTCGGGTAGAATGGAGACGGGCAGCCATGTCAGGAGCCTGATTTGAAATGTTAAAATCTGCAATTTTAGCTCTGAAGTCCTCAAATAAGAGAACATTGCTTGATCTGACATCTCTGTGTATTACAGAAGGTTGAACCTTCTCATGCAGATACTCCAATCCCTTTGCTCCATCGACAGCAATTATCACTCTTTGCATCCAGCCAAGAGTAGGGCCGGGTTGTGCACCTTGGACTCCTTTTCTACCTGCGGGATCCCAAAAAAAAATAAAGAAAAAGAAAAATAAAGTGCTGCCATTTATATAAAAGCTCTCTAAAAGTAGTAGTAGTAGTCACAAGGGTTTATGCACAGAAGGCAATCCAATCAACTATAGTGAAAAATAAATACCATACCATGCAAAATGTCATGCAAAGAACCCATGGTTGCAAACTCATATGCTAAGACACGTTCATTTCCTTCCACACAGTAACCTAGCAACTCGACAAGGTTTTCATGCTTCAGCCTTGACACTATTGAAACCTGTAATCAACAAGACCCATATAGTAGGTTTTGCAAGGGTGAAGGTTAAAGGAAAGAGAACAAGCATAAACAAAATGAAGCCTCGTTCATGAAAAAATTAGTAAACATTACATGTTTGAGGTCAAAGAAACAGATTAAGGATGATAATACTACAAAAATTGCACACACCTGGGTCAAGAACTCAGCATTAGGTTCAGGCTCAGAAGAAACATCAAGCTTTTTAATTGCCACAACTTTTCCACTGTTCAAATTCGCATAATATACTCTTCCATAGGACCCTTCACCAATCAAAGACTTTGATCCAAAATTGTCAGTTTTTTCCTTCAATTCATCTAAGGAAAGTGCAGGTACATCAATTGTTGGTGGTGCTTTTGGTGGTTCATTATTGGCTGCAGGAAACTTTGAGCCTTTTTGGTTACCTGAGTGGAATCAAAGGACAAAAAAAAAAGAATGGAATAAAAACCCACTTATAAGCAAAGTTGCAAACACGTATTCACAAAGATATAAGAACTTGAACACACACACATATTCACAAACAAACAAAATTGAACACACATGCATATTCGCAATGAAAAAAAAATTGAACACGCATATTCACAAAGAAAAAAAATTCAACGCACAAATGTATTCACAAAGAGAAAAAAAATTGAACACACACACAATTGTTGAATTGCCAAATGGTCACAAACCCAATGTCAAATTACCACAAACCCAAAGTTGTACTGGTGCTGCATCTTTCCTTTGTATTATTAAGGAAAAACTGATCCCACAGATGTTAATGGGGCTCCGCTGTTTCGGAAGCAGGCGTAAAAAGAAAATGATCCCACAAACGCCGACAGAACAGATGGGACTTGTGGCTCTATGGCTCTACTGATTTGGAATTAGAGGTGGACCCCCCCCCACCCCCCCGCCAAACCAAAAAAAAGAAAAAGAAAAACCACAACAACAACAATATTCCCTTCTCCTTTACAAATGACCACCTCAGAAGAAGAAAAAAAAATTACAAGTTGGCCCCCCCAAAGAAAATTTGCTGGGTCCACGGTCCACCACTGTTTGGAAGTATTGATGCCCACCACTTTCAACCAGTTTTTGCAAAATTTTCCCTTCTTTTCTAATGGTCAGTTATTTTCAAAATTAATAATACACGTGTCATCTTCAGAACAAGTTCGAAGAAGCAATTGTTAGTAGTCTCTCAGTAAAGTCATCACTTAAAAAACTCAGTGAGTAACAGAAGCTGCAAACAGAATCAATTCTCGCCAAATAGAATACAGGCTTAGGACTTGGAAAAAACAGAAGAACTCTTAGGATACATTTTGGTTATTTCTGCAAAATATATTTTCTTTTCTTTTTTAGAATTGTCAAAGTTTTATGGATCAAAGAGAAGGATAAGAAAAAGAACAAGCATATGAAAAGACAGGAATCAATCTATTGATGCAAATCTTTTGAAACGATAATTTTGAATCAATAAGTGGTGTTACTGAAGCAGAAATCCAAGCCATCAGAGCTCAGTTTTCATATAAAAGTAAACAAAGAGGATAGAGAAACATACTTTCTACACGGTCCTTTGGGAATTTCTCATTTTCATAGTTATTTGCCCGCTTGGAATCTTCTGTTTGACAATAACAACAGAGCCACCGCTTCATCCTGCCCCCCATTGAAACCTCTTCTATATTTTATACACCGATCCCACGGACATGCAAAGTAATAAGAAGAATGCGCATGTACCTGTCTAACCGCAATATGTCACATAGTTTAAAATATTATTGAATATTATATTACGTTATCATCACAAATGACCAGCTTCAACGGTCAACAAAGACAGCTAGAAAAGGAATGACGGAAAAGAAACCATTTGCTAAACAAACTCAATGTGATGAAATTAACCATTAAAAAAAAAAAAAAAACAAAACAAACAAACAAACTCAATGTGGATACCATAACAAGTACAGTTAGTTTGTGGCATTAATCTAAAGAGCAATCACAATAAACAAACAAGTGGGTAGTCAAACAAGCACTTGGCAGTGGGAAGGCATATTGCGGACAGGCCTCAAGACTGAGGTACAGGAGGACCTACTGGTTCCAATCCTGTCTCGGTTCATATTGTGTTGCTGGTGGTAGTTAAACCCTGCACGCAAGCCAGTAGACTGTTCGCCCAAAAAGGAAAAAAAGAAGGTTGGGAGAATAACTTGATAAAAGACCAAATGAACTGTAAGAAAGGAAGCCACATAATAAATGTTATCCCCAATTCCCATGAAGTTCTTATTTTATGAACATCTTTAACTTGACTGGGTGCCTCACCGCCAATACTTTGTTGAGTTGTTGGAATATGCATATAGCAGCCCTTTCAGTGCAAAAGGAGGAAACCTGTGTGGATGCACCTCCTAGGGGAATTTCTTTGGTATTAAACAGGTTCTAGGTTTTTTTTAAAATGTATCCCCGAGGGATATGTTTCTGAAGGAATAAAAGAACTGATTCTAAAAGTCAGCCAAGACCTAGTCGACTCAGACTTGGTGGATGCCAATTCGAGTTACCCCCTGAGTCACTTACTTGGCCCTAAAATGCACAGATGCACCCTAAATGACTGTCAGAGGTGGATATCTTATTCCATTATAAAGATACCTCAAATCCAACACTTGCTCCTCAGTAAGATGATTAGAACTAAGGCTTTCTTTAACATGAAAAATTCATAAGACAGAATGGACAGAGAATGACTGAGTTCTAAATAGATCTCAACATCAACAAATAGAATCATTCTAAGAGCCTGCGTCCACTTCACTATAACACAACCTTCTAAGAGCATGTTTGGTTCAAGACTCGTATGAATTCTTGAAATCGTACTGTCCTACACGGTAAGAAATGGCACTATATGTTGATGTGGGTTTTTCTATCTCACCATTCCATGTTTCATTGACTGAACTCCATTCTAAGAATTTTTTTAGATTCCGCAAAAATGCCCTTTTGCTTGAGATTTTGTCTCATTTCTGAATTAATTAGATGATGATGTGACATTCTGATGGAGTTTCACACATAATTACCAAAGAATCTCCGAGGGAATAAAATGGAATTGAGTCATCGGAGCAAGTGGAATCAATCTATTAGATCTTGTTTCGTCGTCAAGGAAAAACTCAAGTATAAAAGCATCCCCAATTTCTTACCATGCAGGACTAAATCCATTCAATGAATTCATATAATCGCTCAACCAATAATGCCATAGGAATTAGGATGCTCTGATTCCATTCAATTTCTACTAATTCCTAAACCAACCACTGGGCAGTCGATTTGGTTGAGGAATGAATGAAAATATGGAATGGAATGGAACTATACAATGTAGCAAGAAATTGAGAACTTGCCCAATAAATTCCACCACCATGACATCATAACCTCATCAAACCAATTCCACAATTGAGGCAGACACGATGTAAAACCGCACCCTCTCTAATCAACAACATTGGTCAAATTCCATTCTATCAACCAAAAGACGTCACCACCACGTCCTCAATATACTGCCACCTAGGAGAATTCCATTCAGGCATTTAGGTCCGTTTGTTTCATGTAATTGAATTCCCAGAAATTCTAACTCTAGATTTCTCTAAGTAGTTAAAATCGAAGGAACAAAAGGTGACTATCCAAAAATGACAACCAAATAATCTCCCCCCTTAATGAAAAATAAATCAAGGGGAGATGGAAATGAATATCCAGCCATCACCCCCCACTAATTCAAATCCTAAGAAAGTCAAGTTCCCATCTATATATACTTCACTCTCCAACTCTTTACTAATCTTTCATTGGAGCCCATTAATTTCTACGTATTCAATTCCACGCAAACAAATGGACCCAACATCTCTCCTTAAATTAAGAAAACGTAATCACAGAACGTTTATCCTCTCCCTGATCCAAATTCACATAAAGAACAAACCCCAAAGTTCAAAAAAAAAAAAAAAAAAAAACACTACGAATCGAAAAGCAACATAACCAAATCGAAACGATGGAGAATTGGAAGACGAGAGAAAGAGAATTACAAAGATGAGATGGAGAGAAAGAGAAGAGATACCTGGTCTCGGTGTATATGGAGGGATCTCCCGATTCTAGGGTTTCGAAGGGTGGATTTGGAAGACAGGAGGAGAGAGAAGAGTAGGAGAGAGGTAGAGAGATGGATTTTAATACGGAGGAGGAAGGTATCGAAGGCTATGAATCTCAAGGGCAGAAATGTCATTTGGGGAAAGTGCAAGCGTGGAAAATGGAGAGGCTTTCCTCGCTGTAATTCGATGTACGTACTTTTTGCCTAAACTGACAAGAAACGGACCTTGTGTATTTTCCCAAACAGATGTTCGGCTCGCTCTTCGTTCTCCTTTCTCTCGCACTTTCCCAAGGTAGGGAAATTGAGGAACTAAATGAAATGAAATGACAAAGGGGTTGGGGTGGGTAATAATAATAATAATATAGCTAGTGGACCCCGACCTGAACCTAGCTTATTAATTGGAGAGAGGGTGCACTTATTTATTATCGGATCTGAATTATTATTATTTTTTTAATAATTCAGGTGTCTCCCGTCCAGCTGAGCCCAAAAGCCTTTAGCCCTAATTTCTAAGGAGACTTGATTTTGAACAGCCGAATTATATTTTAAATTGGTGTGCATAAGTTTTGATGATTCCTTTTAATCTAGGAGTCTTGTTTTTGTGAACAACGTAAATTAAAAAATTTGCACTCCTTCTTTTTTTTTTTTTTTTTTTTCGTAACGGAGTCTCACTAAGTGAAGGCTAATAGGTGTGCTCATGGGCTTGGACCGCCGAGCCCGATCAAGGCCAAGTCCTTTTTGGGTGAGGCTTGTGATATATGATATAGGCAGTCTAAGATTTGGATTAGGTTTGGATTCAGTCTAAGATTTGGATTAGGTTTGGATTCAGTGATAGAAAGCTCAAACCCCTGCCACCCCAGCCAACTTATAATTTAATTTATAGATAATTATTTGAAAGTCTGAAAATCTGATTAGGCCCTTTAGGTCTGACATTTATGGCCCATGTCAGGCTTGGCCCAAACACTGGCTTGTTTTCTAAAGCCAGGCCAGGCCATAATATGCCTCAGCCCAGCCCAGTCCATGAACACCCATATCAACTAGGTCTCACGGTAGGTCTCAAATAAGCGTGGTTTATATGGCCCAAAACCTAAGTTGTCTTGTCCAATACATAACATAAGGGCATGTTTGCGTGGCTACATTTCCAACAGAAAAGGTGTAGAGAGTAAAACCGCTTCTATTTCAAAGGTTTCGCGATTGGTGTGACCTCTTTTGGGTAAGGAAGAGTAAAAAATAAACCACATTTTCTGATTTTTTTCATAAAGCTGTTTTTATTGGGGGACTTGGCTCTCCACAAAATGCAGAAAAGGTAATCTACGGAGCTAATTTTCCATGCCGCCACAAAAATATGTACCCTTGTTTTAGCCATAACACATACCAATTTCATGTTTACAGTATGAAACATAAAATGTACTGAAACTCCGTTGCCTCTGTGCCCACCACAACGAATGCAAAAAACTCGACTCCATTGTTGAATGAATTATGCATGTTCGCTTCTTAAAATCCCATTAAAGCCCATCAAAAGAAGAGTCCTGTAATGGTTTAAAAAAAAATTTGCTTGTTGATTGAGCGATATCAAAACCTATAGTCCAACTTGCATCAGTACAACTAATTTCCCACTATAATATTATGTATAGAAAAACAGTCTTTTTTAATAGATTAAAAGACCCTTGGTCTAGGGCTACTGCTTAATCTAATCAAACCCCCACTGAATTAGGTTAGAACAACTGCAATGCGCAACATACATTAAGCTATCAACTACACTAGTATTTCGATTGAGAAATGGATTTGTCATCATTAACTTAATTTTATACTAGCATCTGCCAGAGCAGTAGCCATCTTGCGATCAAAGATGCCATATTTATGAAGTATGCTTTCTATATATTGAGACTGAGTAGGAGAATACCATTTCTCGTCTCACTACCTCAATGTCCAAAACCAGATTGGCATCCTAAATGTCTTAAATTAAAAAAAAAAAAAATGATGACAAAAATCCTTACTTTCTGCAACTGAAGCAGAATCAAATATTTCTACTTGGTTGCCAATATTCTTAATGGTATTCCTGCACCAATGCATTTCCAAGCTTTTTGACCTCTTGGTCATCTAATAGACATCACACAGAGAGTCGAAAAATCGTGTTAAGATTGTTATGGTGACAAATGTAATCACGACAATGCCAGGACACGAATCTTTTGCTGACATCAACGAAAATTACAGCCATCAACTAGTCCCATCCAAGATTTTGATTCTTCATCAACATGGATTGAACTAAGACTGAATCCATCTCAATTAGATTTAGCGCCTTATCATGTTTAAATGTGGTACAAGATTTTACCCAAAAAAAAAAAAAAAAACGAATGTTGTAGAAGAGACGCATGAGATTAGATGGAATGTCACACCTTACTGGCAACAAGTCTCACCATATTTAAGACAATAAATACCCCCACAACCGATGTTCTCGCAACCAGAAGGCAAGTTTGCCTCCCAAATAAAAAAGTACAGATCCTGTGTGTTGAACTGCATTTTGTACAACTATAAACCAACCTTAAAAGCTGGTTGATTGCACCCGAAATACTTAAAAGGTTCATAGATTAGATTGCTAGATGTGCTCCATTCAAGGTGAAACGGCACAGAGCATTGACTTGTAATATATAGGCCCCCAATGGTTTGCCACCCTAAGCCATTATCTGTTGAGACTGGATTTGTCATGATGACCATTGGTCGGAGGGGCTGCAATTGGTATCCCCTTGAACAGAAACACCTACCAACTACCACTAGCTATCAGTAACCACCCATAACAGCCTCCAAGCCCATAATGACTATTCATACCTGGCTGAAAGCAATCAGACTTCGCCCAAGTAATGACTCCGCTAACCCAGGTGAAGCCCAAAAATTTGCAAGATGAAGGCCTCCACATGGACGAGGGTCCAAACAAGCCAACTTAAGACAGACAGTTAAGGAAACACTAATAAATGACAGTTTATTTTCAAACACTTACCGATGTAGGACTCTAAATAAAAAAAAAAGTCCCCAAGACAACAAGAAAAGTTGAAATGAGGTCTTAAAAAACCCATGTTTTTGGAAAGATTTTTTCATTATTAACTATAAGAAATAGATGAAGGGTTTTTTTTTTTTTTTTTTTTAGCATGATTAACTTCTTGCATAAGCACTAGATTTACCCAAAAAAATTGAAAACTCACTACACAATATTTCTTTACAGCTCATGAACATCCTTTCAAGCAGATTATTCCCATAAACCAATTATCAATGTGACTATAACAGAAGTACCACCAAACTGCTGGCAGGGATAATGACAGTACGAAAGTCATTAAACCCGACAATTGCCCCATAATAGTTGGCAAGCACATAATTCCCGCGGAACTGCTCCTACACAAAAGGATGGTGTGCAAGTGGCGATTTTACCCTTACCCATACGATATCGTGATATCTTATGACCATAGGAGATCACAAGATTACACCTTCCCGCCAAACACAAAGCACAATTTCAGCACAAATTCAAAACTGTCTTAATATCTTCTTCGTTTCTACTTGTTTTGGGTTTCTATGGAATCTTACAATACCATCTTCTATCATTCAGAGTTTATACATTTCAGTCACAGCCCTAAGCACAAATGAGTAGATTTTTTGCTCAAAAACCCTAAGCCATTGAAGATCCAAGAAGCTGCAAAGAATGAAGAAGGAGAATGGGGTGGGAGGATGTATTCCTAACATATCCAAAGCAAGATGATAACATGAAAATGGAGGAAAACTCATTAGAGAATCGAAGACGATGAACTCAATGAAAATGGTTTTTACCTCGCTTTTCACCATTTCTCTGTTTTACTTTGGTAGAAAGGAAGACGGTGAAAGTTTTCTGAAGACTGCGATATCCTACAGACATAGGACATAGGATATACTGCACTATGCGATATCCTACAGCCCTAGGATATCGCACGAATAAGGGTAAAATTGCCATTTTCACAACATCCTTTACAGTATGAACAACTTTGTGGGAATTATGTGTTTGCCAACAGTTCTGAGGCAATTGTCGGTTTTGAGGGTTGTCGTACGGTCATTATCCCATAATTATATCTGTCGGTTGGCCTGATATAGAATGATTAAGATATTTTTCTAGTTTGCATGCAGATCACCATAGTTATTTGCTAGTTCTATACAAGAAATATAAAGAGATTCCTCACAGTTGCAACTGAGACCCAAATCAGCATAAAATGTCTAGTTACTCTAGTACAGAAATCAAGACTCCAATTCAAGAAAAGGGCGCCACCAACTCCATGATTGGTCCACATGGGACGTGGAACCAACAATTCTATGGTGCCCATTCTCAACTAGGACTTGCTGCAATAGAGCCAATCATTGAGCAGCTATTTATCTACTTTAAGCAAGTGGAAATTAGCAAGGACCAAGAAAATTTTCAGTAATATACTTTGGAACTCTAAATATTACATTGTTTGGAATTCACACCAATAGGAGATATGTCAAGAGGGATGTCTACATCAATTTATACCTAAAAGAAAAATTATCTGAGACCAGCTTTGATGAGCACCTTAATCAAGAGCCTAGGCACCTTAATCAAGAGCCTAGGCTTTAAGGACTAGAATAAGCAGTTTCTGAGTATTATTTCTTCTTTTTTATACCGAAGGCCCGCTATTCCACAGAGGATGGTATGGACAAGCAGACCAACTGAAAAGTTATTATTCACATGATATGTTGCTTGGAAGTAGCAAGGAGCATTATACCTTGACAGGTGCACTTTGATTGTTACTTGTTATTGTCACCACCGTACTGAGTAGAATTCCCATTCCAGAAGGCATTTCTATCACCGAATGGTCCATCATCTTCATCATGTTTCAGAGTGTGGATGTTGCTGCCGAATCGTGCAGGTGTCCCTTTCTTATCCTTGCTAACATTTTCACTAGATGCAGGGGAATCCAGATTTGGAGAGCGGGGATTATAGGGTCTTCCAGCTAAAGAATTCTGAAGGCCAGGGTTCGGACCTATGAAAGACAACCAACAAAAGAAATTAGCCTTAAGAGGGGATTCTGAGGAGAAAATTGGAAGATCTAAAATTTCTTTACATAATAGACCAAAATAATTCATGTTTATTTACAGTCTGAAAAGAGTTTTCAAACATTTTTTACCCGGTAAATATACAATGACCTGATGGCTAACAAATCTGTACATTATGATGTGAAAAATATATCAACTAGATATATAATTTCTGAAAATTCTAGGAAAATGTAATTCTCAGAAATATCAAATCTATGAGAAATCTTAAACGAACATATGTTTTCTAAAAATGGAAGAGTCAATTTCATACATAATTACTTCAGTAATATTTGAAAACTACGAGAAATATAAGACAATCATGCTTGAAAATCCAAATGACTCTGTTAAGCTCATTGAGGAAGAAAAAGGATACTCAATTCACTAAAAGGGCTACTGAATCCCATTTCTGTGGAAAACACCAAGTCTGCCCCTCTGCCCCACAAAGGATACTCAAAACACTAAGGGTATGTTTCTTCAGTGCTACAAAATCCTGGTTCCGTGGTCATTACCAAGTCCGACAATAAAGCTCTTTTTTTGCGCTTTTCCTCAATTTTCCATCTCTGTGTCCTTGATCTTCAAGAGTGCAGAGTTGTATCCATGTATCCGTGTTTGTACCCATATCCATAACTGAGCATCATAGGGCCCAATAGGGCTGGTCATTATTTGCTTAATAACGGCCAGATCATTCTAGACAATCTTCCATTAGAACTAAATACAAAACACATAAATGCAACTAAAAGATAACGATAGAAAACAAATTAAGGATTTTTTCTCATTTGAAGCGTTGTGTATCTGAGGGTCTTGCAAAGATAGTGTCGGTCATGAAAATTTTCAGAAAATGGAGTAACCTTGTTCCACAGTGTAGTACAGAATGTATGCAAGAGAGTGATGGACTCACGGTATTCCCAAAGACCGTTGCTTGATGGTGATACTGAACTTGATGGACTACTAGTACTGCCATAATAGGAGAATGGGTTCATGGCTGATAATACCCTCCTCAAGTATCCAAACAGGCCTCCACCATTGTTACTCGAAGGATCAGAATCACCTGCCGTGGTTCTGGTGTTCTCATGGGATGATGACTTCCCTTTGTATAATCCAGCCACTGAGGAGCGTGGAACAACAATTAACGTTTCCCGGTTAACAAATCCTAGTTCTGACAAAGCTTTCCTCGTATCTGTGAAATGTCAGAGAAATGCCATTAGCTCAAAGAGTTAAGCAGTAAATTCCTATCAAAAGGCATATGGAACGAAATGAAAATGTTAAGGAATTTGACTATTCGACCAACATATGAAATTCAACAACCAAAATTTAATAAGCAACAGCTTAAAGGGTAAATATTAAAGCAATCTTGGAAACATTCAAAAGCTTCTTGACCACATGTCGTTATGGGTGTCCAGCTGGACTGTAGCCTGCAGGTATTGAGGATGCTCTGATTTTCAAGGAGCTTGGAAACTGGATCTGAAATGGGGTTGAACCTTTAAATCTAGGGTTTCAGCTTTCAAAAGTACTGCACTGCTCAATTTGCTCCTCATAAACAGCATTTGCACTTAAGTACCCCATTATTGTCAAAGGTGACACTAAGCCCTAGACTCATGGTCTGGGCTTACACGCACCTCACACATATAAGATGCACTTGCAAAATAAAGTGAGCTCCAAGTGTCAATTTGCAATAGATGCCCAGGTAAACGCAATGTTATCAACCCACAAATGGCACAAGAGGCAGTTTTAAGAGGAAAAAGTTATAACTTTCCTTTTGTATATATGTGAGTGTAACGAGCAGCAATAAGGATAAGATTAATGGTTCTACAAGTACACTCAATAAATTGAAAATGACTTGCTGCACATGGATAAGATAAAAGACAGACCACTTCAACATTAACTATGGATTCAATATCTAACCCAACATTCCCTATTGGACTATTGGTTCTATACCCAATTCATAGCTAGAGGGCTTCTCTGGTTCTCACCCTATTGATTCACTCAGAATAAAAGCATCCAAAAACCTACAAGGATTAGGCTTCAACAAGCCATGGAGATACCTTCATCTTTGGTTTCCTGCACTCAAGTAATCTTTTTCTTTCTTTTTCTTGTTTCTTTTTCCTTTTTTTGGAAAGTATATCGAGTGAGTAAATGAAGAATGAGACTAGTGACTCATAAATAAGAGAGAAGAAAGAAGTCATTTCATTTATATCAGGAAAGTCGATATCTTCTGCTTTGATACCTCTTTAACAGCTCCTTTGGGTTTTTTTTACCTTTTTATTTGTGTCCCCTGGAATGAATTGTCAGGAAGCCAAAAAAGCGGAAAAAAAATCAGCAAAATGAAGTTAAAAAATTCACCTTGCTCACTGAATACTTTTCGAGGATAAGGAATTGCTAGATCATATGAACCCATTCCACTCCTATCATTCTCATCGACGTAGTCTTTCACCAATCTCAAAGTGTCTGTCACTGAAAACTTCGCCTGAATGCTGGAACCATCCGGCAAACGGATATTAAGGTGAACATCACTAGATCTAGAGATATTTGCAGAACTAACAGACTCATCTGACTTCATAACTTTGGCACCATCTACCATCTCATTAGCAGTAACCTTTATTGACCCATCAGACTTCTTGTCCTGAACATTGCCTTCCACCTCATTAGCATTATATACTGAGCCATTAGAATTCGTCTCTTTCACACTATCTTCCTCCTTGTTAGCAGTTACCACCTCATCAGAAGGATGTAGAGTGCTAGAGTAGTCAACATTCAAAGTACTGTTAACTTGTGGTACGATAGGACCATCTTCGGCATCTAAAAACCTAGCTTCAACTTCAGAAGTTTCAGTATCAACTACTAAAGGACTAACTGATGCATCAGCAGTATCACTTGGTGGAATTGACAGTTCATCAGTGCCGAATTCTAACCGATTGCCACGAACTGATTGTGACAATGTTTCTTCACTAATGGTACATTTCTGTTGCATAAAAATGGAATGTTATAATCATCCATTGCCTAAAATAAAAAAATTTAAGTTTTGAAGGGCCACTTAAAGAGGAAATATAAGGTCCAATGCATCAGGAACTACAGGGTCTAGTCACTTGTGATCCAGATAAATGCTTAGATAAACGCACCACAGACTGGATATTCACCAAATATCTTTCAGGCTGCAAGATACTGGCTATCTAATCTTTGTCCTTCGCAAAACTGCTTTAATCTTTTCATCCATCAGTTTGCTGGCCAAAGACTAGAGGCCTAGGGTCTTCCGATCAGGAAGATGTTTTAGACTCGAGACTTTTGTGCAGGTCCATCAGATTAATGATTCTGGACCTTCGAACGACAAGATCCACACATTACATGGCCAAGGGTGTATTATGCATGCTCTGAAATATCAGGAAATATCAGGTCCCAGTAATTCCTCAAGTTTAAATAGAGCTTACCTCTGCAATTGGTTCACAAACTTTGGTTTCCCCTTCTAACTCGGAAGCAGCCAGTCTAGCAGGTTCTGAGCCTTGAAGAGGGTTGTCTGCTGAAGTTGGAGCATTAGAGTTTGAAGAACTACCTTTCTCAATCAAGGTAACATTAGGAGCACTAGAACTTGGAGGTGCAGGTGTATTTGAAGCAAGTGCTGCTGCAGTCAGAAAAGTTGCAGCTGTTTCCTGTAATCCCTTCCACAAGTTATTTCGAACATACTTGTACAACAGTCTGAAATTTACAAACTAAACAAAAAGTGCACCAGTGCACCTGCAGATGGAGACTGGCCCATGTCTTCTCAATATCAGCTACAAGTATTTCGGCACTAACATAGTCTTCTGCATAAATTAACAAGAATGCAGATAACCAAAAGGCATCAGCAAAGACACCACTACATGTCTTCCTCATCAAGAAAAAACCGAATTCCCATTTTCCATACCATAATGTAACAGCACCATGCCACCATTATATCCAACAGCTGATATACTCGGGACAGATTTCTGCGGATCTGTTCAAGTCCAATGTAAAGATAACATTCTAAAGTTCACCAGCAAAACTAATCCATGTTGCTAATTAACAGATAAACTACACAAAATAAAATAAAATAAAAATTGAACTTTGGCAAAAAAAAAAAGGAGAGTGATAAGAACTGTATTCCATCTCATGAAACAGCAATTAAATGATTGCTTGTGCTGCAAAAGTGAAACTGGGATCATAACATTTTCATCCAAACCCACTTCATGGCATAGACTGCACAATGGCATTGAGTCAAGGATACAAATGGCAGAAAATTGAGTTGCATCGACACTTCCAGCTATGAGATGCAAAAGGACACAATGCCTTGAGATTGATTCTGCCACCTGACAAGGTACATGAAAACTTAGTATAAGATCCTAACTCGGAATGCATACAGTAAGGCTATGGAAAAAGGAAAAAGGGATCATGAAAGAGCATATTCACATTTTCATCCTTCCATGTGGACTGTTCCAAAAGAAGTGAATTCTCATCTTGACCTGAGAGAGAGAGAGAGAGAGAGGATGTTATATTAGAGAAGATTTTGAGGTCAACAAGTCATTTCACTTCAAAAATAAATATATAAAAATATAACACAAGGCATAAACTCCGAATTTGTTTCCTAAATCACTTATTGTCTTTTACGTTCTCACTCTAGGGGCAGCTGGCCATGGGGCATTCTTTTCTCAAGCCTTGGGCTTGGCAAACCTGTTCATTATAGCTCTCCTGTACTATAAAGTTTCATATGTTAAGAAATTCATTTCCTTTCTTGAACCTGCAACCCCATGGTTGCAACAATTGGAGCACCTTCCAACTAAGCTACAGGATCTCATCAATCTTCTGCCAAGTTTTTACCTTGTTATTTTTCACTCACTAATTACTGAGTCAAGAAGTGAAATACCAAAACAACTGATGCTTCTGACCCAGCCAAATGGGCATGAGTTCAACTGACTCCATATTTGCAAACAATGACAGTAGGAAGTAGGAACAAGCATGCAAACTCAAAAATCACACAATAAAGATTACATATTATCTTTGCTGATTGCATTGTACCAAAATAGAATGAAATAAATGGAGTTCAAAATGACCACTATGTGACCACAGCACACTGCTTCCCAGAATTCCTATGAAAAAATTGAGTAATAGATGCTGAGTCTAATTTACCTGAAATATATACTAAAAAAAGTTTCCTCTTATTTTTTGCTTCAACAATCGCTTCAGGAATGGAACCTTTGAATGTTAATGAAGCTGTAGAACTTTCCATCTGCAAAAAACATCCGAAGATAACATCAGTGTGAGCATTGAGAACCCTTCAACATTCCCAGATGCAGAGACCTGCGAGTGCGCACAGATGTATAATCTTAACCCTACTCATCAAGATATGACATGTTTCCATAATATAGAAATTCAATAAACTTCTAACTCCAAATGCATCTCTAATTGTATCAGCAAAAAAAAAAAAATTCAAACCTATTCAGATAAACAATTCAGCTAAGAAACCCTAATTCCCAACAACTTTAAGATCCTCAAATTCAGGTTCAGCGAATGAAACTTCAGATTCTAGGGCTCATAGAACCAATCAAAGTCAACATCTTCAAATGATTTAAACAAAAATCAAACAGATAGAATAAGATGGAAATTCACGCTGCCATTAACGAATTAGAGATTCTGACAAACAAATTACTTCAAACTATATTACCAACGGTTCAGCTAAGAAAACCCAATCACCCCAACTTGATTTTTCAGAATCAAAGGTGAAATCTAAGAACTCCCATTATAAAATGACAAGCATAAGAAGAAGAAAAACTGAAACATTGCAAAACTTCAATTAAAGGGAAAAAACAAAGCATGCCGTGGATCTGCGTAACGGTAATCCAAAAAAAATTCAATCTTTAAATAGAAGATCGCGTGTTTCTTAAGTAATCAACAAATGAAATGCTAGAATTCAGCTAAGAAACCCTTATTCTCAGTTTTGTAACATTCAGCAGCAGCTCACGAAATGAAAATTCGGAATCTAGGGTTTATGGAAACGAATCGAAAAGATATCTGAAAATGAATTACAGAGGAAGAATCGGATGGAGATTCTCACCGACTCTGACGAAATTAGGGTTCTGAGATGCCCTTTTCGCTGTCGTCGGCTCTGCAGTTTGATGTGTTCGTTTTCCTTTCGATTGCTTTCAGTGAGACCGCGAAAGGAAGAGAAACCACTGCGGGGCCCTTTTATGGTTGTACACGTGGTGATCCTACGGCCTTTATTCCCCACAACTGCCACGTGTAAGGTCCTATTTGAAAGGGAAAAATGAGGCTCATTTGGATATAAGAAAAGCAGGGAGGGGAAGAAAACAAAATTCTCCACGTGAAAGAATTTTTCTTTATTTGGATATTACTTCTAGTTATGTTTGGCCATCTTAAATGTAAAAGTGATAAATGACACACAAAAAAAAAAAATATCTTTCTCATGTTATAATCTTTTGTCATTTAGGGTACGTTTCTTTCTTTACCAGAATTTCAATAATTAATGTACAGAGAATTTGAAATTTTCAAAAAAAATTCTCCTTTAAGTGAAATTTCAAATCACACGGCATTTGAAATTCTAATAAAACATTTAGAGTGGAATTCTAAGAATTTCAAAAAAACCTTTTAGGATGTTGGAATTTAAGATTTTGGTAAAAAAAACTATAGCATTTCAAACTTTAGAGGATAAAATGTCAAATCATATCCGACATCCCAAATCAATGTCATAAATTTTGATAAACAAACAAGCTTTTAGTGTGGTGAGATGAAAAGAAGGGGAGTCTTCTTGTCATTTATCACTTTTATTTTTGACCTTTACCAAACAGCCAAGGATTTAGACCAATTAA
This sequence comes from Cinnamomum chago, assembly GCA_038049695.1. Lineage (NCBI taxonomy): Eukaryota > Viridiplantae > Streptophyta > Magnoliopsida > Laurales > Lauraceae > Cinnamomum > Cinnamomum chago. The sequence continues at coordinate 3,553,366 of CP142451.1, forward strand.
GATTGTAATTTTCTTAAGGATTTTTAAGCACAACGCTCTTATAGGATGTAGAGACCCTCAACAAAAAGAGAAAAGGTAAAATCTTCATATCCATGGATTCCCAACCTGTTGCCAAACGTGAGCTTTACATATAACATTGGATAATATTGGGGTTTCAGCTTATGCAAAAAATCTATTTCCTTGTAACTGTGGGAAAGAGATTCTGACCCCTCCCACCTAAGAAAGGATTTTTTATGAGATTGCACAAGAGTAATGCAGAAACGTTGCAGTTGTTGGAAATGGAGGCTTCTGGTCAACATCATCCAAACTGGAATCCTCACAATTAGACAACTAGGGCTTTAGAAAAAAATTAATTATCTACACAAAAAAATTTGCCAAAATTATCAAATTCTTATCTATAAATATTTTTCCAGTGACCCTTTTTTATTTTTATTTTTCCTTTTGGCATGTAGCCCTGTGGAGTGTGGACCTTCAAAGCTGACCCTGCCAACCGGAAATATTTAAAATGAAAAGGACTTAAACAGGTTTGGTCAGGTTGACAGATTGTATACGAGTTGGGTCCAAATTGGGCCAATTGGTTGACCCATTTCTTCTTATTGACTATGCCATGTTGACCAAATAATTCTAACCGTTCAAAACTTTCAATAGACCTTCGAAGGAGTCTCAAACAATGTCCAATGTCAATTCATGGCATGCTGCTAGGTCCATGTTGATGACCATGCCAACTTAGAAGAGGGAGTTCTAAATTAATCACCTACCAAAAATCATTTACATTTCTCACCGTTAGATCTAAAGCAGTGATTGAGAACCGTGCATGCTTTTGAAGTGATTTTGTCTAAATGGCCCGACTCGCTGAGATCCAACGGCCCTCCTGGGGGACCGGGCCATGAGTCGGTCTCCCAATCGGGCCAACTAGCAGGACTATTACTCTCTCTCTCTCTCTCTCTCTCTCTCTCTCTCTCTCTCTCTCTCTCTGTGTGTGTAACGGAGAAGCATTGACATGACTTGATACGAAGGGTAATCAGAAAGAATGAGGAATGCCATTGATTACTTCCTCTGCGTTCACGAAAAAAAAAAAATCTAAAAAAAGAAAAGAAGATTCAAACTGGTATCTTACAAGTTAAAATCAAGTTATTAAAAGCAGAGTTACCTCTATTAATCAATGGACAGAACACATGCGTTTGCAGGAGCAACAATTTCTATAAACTTCCAGAACTTGGCAAGAAAAGGTCATGGTGACTGCAAGAACAAATGATGTCGACAACAACATTGTCAATATGAAGAACAAATCCTTGTGATCTGAATAAAATAGCATGTCTTATATCTAAACACCAGAGCACCGACGCACTAAGAACTGCTCACTGTGCATACATATACAACTCTTTGAAATGGATGTCATACAATTGCACAAACCTAACCGCCTGCAATGCAGGCCTCATGATGAGGCCCACTTAGGACACCACCCATCACAGTTGGAGATGGGATGAAAACTACCATTGATGTTTGACGAAGAGCCCATCCTTTGCCCAAAACTAGTCAATTGATGATGATCAATGTTGGGATGTTGGGAGTAGATGACTCTGAAGGGATTGGACTGGCCACGTGAGCTCTACAGGAGGCTCCTACGTGCAGGCTGCCTGAACTGTGTCATTTTCTTATTCCTTTAGATCTGCATAAAACTAATAACATAGTATGATTGTATGAGAGACAGACACAGAGAGAAATGATTTCCAGTACTGTTGGAAGTCACATGTAACCTTCTTTTGCTTTATGGTTTCTCCCATATTCCACTTGGGTGCCTTTCCTGTATGGAAGTCTTTCACTTCCTAGATGCTTCAGGTCATTAAATAGCTTCTCTCTACTTTGCCGCTCCTCCCGTGCTCGTAGCTTCTGGCAACTAAAAATTACATAAGAAAAAACTCTGAGAATGTAGTTCCAAGAATCGACTGCTTATGGTGGCAGTTAATAACTATGCAAACAGTCCACTAAAAGCATTTGATAAAGGTAACACAAAATACAGTAGAGAAGGGCCAAGGTGTTTTATACAACCGTGATGGCCATAATGAAATGGGGCAGAAAGGTAGCTACAAGTTTCAGAAATCATCAATTCTTCATTTGCTGGGACAACTCCCGCCTAACAGGGGTTATCTGAGAGCAATTCATCTAAAACAATTCTAAAAATGGATGGGCAAGTATCTTTTAGCAGACTGCCATTCTGACCCAACCATGCTTTCTCCAGGCTTGGGACCAGCATATTGAGGTATGCCGGTCCTAACTGCAGAAAGTAAATGAAAACAAAAGGTTGTTCTGCTACTTCGGACAACAGCACAGACAAAGTCAGTTGAAACTGACCCCAACACAACCCTGAAAGCAACAAATGGCATGAGACATTGTGGAGGAATAAGCCAAAACGGAAACTAGAATGGGATCATAAACAAGCATTATGTACCGCTCACCAAAAGTTGCTCAGAGGAGTCATCAATTAAAGGACCATTGAAAGAGGATGTTCTTCAGGAGCCAAATGAATCTCAATAAAAGGCAGTTGGCTACCTTAATAGAGCCACGAGACAAGTTTTAGATATATTAGATTAGAAATTATTAATACAAAATGTATTGTATTTTTAAGGAAATGCATCTATTAAAAGATGGAATTGTATTGTGTTCTTTAATATGGCTAGGTTTAAAAAATGTTTTGTAACAACTAAGATTGTTGTTGCCAGTCAAAAAAGGAAAGAAAAATTATACCATTAATAACTAGTGGGGACCAGCCCGATATGTGGGCTAGGTTATCTACAATGGGCTTCGATTAATGCACAATGTGGATACGACATAAGTTGCTATACGGAGACTAAAATTAAACCTGATTAACCGATAAAAAAAAATTCAATACCTGATTTGACTACTTCAGGAGAGCAGCATAATGCCCTCAGATTGGCTCGACAACTTTCTTTACAAAGTACAGACTTCTCAAAACTTGTTCCAACCTGGCAATGCCACTTCAGGCTGTTGGCTTAACCTTTAGATTGGTGAATCCACATGTACAGGATGCAAGCAATAAGAACTCATGTCCAGCTTGCCATTTTAAACGAGGATAATCATAGATAAGCAAATTTCTCCTAGCTCCCATCAAAGGCCTGTTCCCTAGAATGCCAGTTGATGTCCTGCATTGCAAAGGAAAGCATCCATCAGATTAGTGGCGAGTATATGTACACATACACGTAGAGAGAGAGATATGAACATACATGTATGTACGTATATAGAGAGAGATATGAACATACATGTATGTATGTATATAGAGAGAGAGACGAAAGAGATTTACTAAAAGAAAATATTTAAAAAGCATTTTGAGATAAAAAGTAAAATCAGAAAATAATCAGACCACAACCCTTTTCTTTTAATCAATACAGATAGTTTACCAAGAACAGACCGAGTACAAATTACACAGGAGGGAAAGGGAGATACAAAACAAAATCTGCCAAGAGGATTTGCCATGAAATTGAATTCTTTAGGGAAATGAGGAAACACAACTCAACAATAACAATATAAGTGCAACCACCTAATTCATTTAAACCAGTTAGCCAACTACCATTGGAATTTCCCTCTCAACATAGCTCATATTATACTGTTTATGAGCTGCCTTCTACCACAGAGACTCAGATACCAAGGGAAGCAAAAGCTCTATTGCAATAAGAAAGGTCATCTTGGCTCTTTAGAACTGTAAATTCCAGCGAGTATCAGGAAAAAAAAAAAGGTGCCACATTGCCACTCAGACTAGGATTCCAAGAGTAACCATCCAAATTCAGGACAGAACAGATTCTCTTCAACATATATGAGCCCTAGAGTTCGATCCTAGAGCAACATGTGCTGGAGCGATCTCAGGGGCCTTAACTAGCCTGCTAACCAAAGCTAGAAGCACTTACATGAAGACTGATTAAAGATAGAGAAATAAGGTACAAGTGGTCTAATGACCAATGACTAGACCTCTCTCATAGACTGTTTCTTGTATGACACTTGAACCCCTTACAAGAAAGGACCCCACAAACTACATCACTTCTACCACTTCGGCCACATCCCTCCACAATATGTTTCCATGTCCTTGAAAAAACAACAATCACATTCCTCCTCAGGTATAAAAGGATAGATACAACTGAGACCTTCCAAAGAAAATCCAGAGTATTTATCACTAACAAAAATTTCGGTACCAAAATTTTCTAGTTTTCAAACCCAAACAAGAATCTAAGCTACCATAACACTATCTCTTGGATGAGACACTAAGTACCAGCAAGAAAAGAAGAAGGGGGTGTGTGTCTGTGTTGGGGTGGGGCGGGGGGTGGGGTGGGGTGGTTGCTGCATTAGAAATTGATATGTAGTTCATTCCATACGTGGTTAAAAGTGAAGATCAAAGGTGAATTTCCTAAAATGAGCATCAAATAACTTTTCCTTTTAAAAAAATAGAATCAAATCAGCTTCTTTTTTTTTTTTTTTGGAATGTGAATAAAATCAGGCCCTTACCCCTGTGGTCAATAAGAGCATCATAGAATCAAAAGAAGATGGAAAATGAATACTCAGCCATCACCCTAGTAATTTTATTCCTCTGTATTTTAATGCAAACAAACAGACACTAAAAGAAGTGCATCCGGCAATCGTGAATAGTTATGGCCAACCACATAGGACATGACCATCAAAGAAATCCATGTAGATTTACTTTAAGAATGTTAAGAGATCGAGACAATTTTCTAAGATTTAAGAGAGGAAAAATGAAAACAAGCTGAATGATCATTAACTGTCCATATATGCACTGGAAATTCATAACAAGTCAGAAGTTCTGTCAAAGCCCATGAATTTTCAATTATTTTGAATGGATGGCAAGAACATGAAAATAGCATATATAAACTTTGGTTCAATTAGAAACTTGAAAAAAAATAATTCCAGCACTGAAATGAATAGAGCATTATCCATCTCAAGAGAAAAAAAAATGGAAAATTCTCAAAAATGTAATGGGATAATTGAGAAATACTTCAATTCAGAACACAGAGTCCATCTTACAATTTGGCTACAGAGACTAACAGTGAATTCTTTGATGGATACAGAGAAACACAAATTTTAATTTCATTTCCCATTTAGCTTCCAGTTCTCAGCACACCGAAAAGTATGTGTGCACATTTGAGTGTGTTTTCTCTGGTAGGAATGAATGTATCTGTCTTTGCTGACGACTTTAAGATTATAAGTTTCAACCCGCTATATTACTCTCAAACAAGTACAGTTATGAATATGATACAGTTTACACTACTAAAATATCTTCCAGAAAAAAATTTACTAATGTTTCGTGAGTTTAATTATTTGTAGTATGAACATTTCAGATATGGACAAGCCAAGTCTGGCAGATACGCCTCAATAGATTTGAAGGATCAAGTATCATAGCCCATCAAAGCTAGGTGCTGCAAACCTTGGTTGTTAGATGAAAAGATTAACATAAACAAGGACTTGACGTCTGTTTCTTTGGTTACTAATTGACTTAATGGGTCTTCCATATACAATCAATAAACACATACATATCCATTTATTAGTTTTTTTTTTTTTTAGCCATTCAAAAAAATATATTAATAATTGCAGACAAATAACCTATCGAAAACTTAAGTCTCAATACGGAAGGAATAACAAACACTGCAAATGATGGTTCACGAATTCAAAACTGATTAACAATTGGAATTTAATCACATTATCACAAAAGATCACAATTGAACTCTAAAATATGCTAGGTCCAAAATTACTATCCATGAAGCAAGAAAGAACTCTAAGATAGGGTATGCCAAAAATTCCTATTATCAACCACTAAAAGGAGTCTAAAAGCTACTGCATAATTTCAGGGGAAAAAAACGTTGTCTTTTATTTTTCAAGACAACCTCTTATGTGTAAGATGAAGACTGAAGTTGCACTCCACCAGAAGGCCTCAGAAAAACAGTGTTAAACTTATTTACAATTCTAAGACGCAGGAATCCTAACATGCTATCTTTTGAAAAGGAAAAAAAAAAAGAAGGAATCCTAACATACTTAAGTTGGAATTGTGCATAAACATCAGAAAAAAAAAAAAAAAAAGCCATGCGATAACAGGATCATGTTATTTTCATTTGTAAGGGAATGCATGTGAGAGGGAAAGAGACCAACCATGTGGCATAAGCTATGTGAAAGCAGAAGTGCTTCATCCCACCGGTTCACCCTTATGAGCCCTTTCACAAGGCAGAAGAAGAGATCCAATTCAGGTATGTGGCTTCTCCTCGTCATGTCACCAAACAATTCAAAAGCCTTCTGAGTCTTACATGCCAGGCAGAGGCTCTCAATCAATAAATTATATACTGCAACACTCGAACCTCCTGAAGGGTATGTGCATATCTCTTTATGCAACTCTAAGGCCAAGTCCAACTTCCCAGCCTTGCAAAAGCTATCAATAAGAATGCTGTAAGCAGGAACAAGCGGCACTGATTCATATTTTGTTATCTCTTCTAAGAGGCCCAGAGAGACTATGAACTCTCTACTGAACCCATGGATCACATTACGATAACCTGGTACATGTTTTGGCCAATATGTTTGTTTCATTTCCTCTAGAAGCATGTGAGCTTCATCCAAAAGACCCGCAACACAGCAATGGTTTATTAATAGCCTATATGTGACAAAATTTGGAGCACAACCCTTTTCAGTCATTTGTCTAAAGAGTTCAAGACACATGTCAACTTTGCCCACTTTTCCAAATCCATCTATCATAGCAGTATAAGTCACAACATTGGGACAGCATCCCTTTTCTTCCATCATTGCTAAAAGCTTGTATGCCTCGTCGGTTTTTCCTACTTTACAGAGTCCATCAATCATTTCTGTGTATGTGACAACATTCGGGGCACAAGAGTTTTCAAGCATTTTAGATAAAACCTTCAGAGCGAGATCAAGCCGTTTATCCTTAAACAATCTATCTATCAATGAGCTATAAGTGTACACATTTGGGCTATACCCGCGTTCAGACATTTTGACAAAAACCTCCTGTGCTTCGTCTAACTTCCCAACCTTGCAGAACCCATCAATAAGTGCATCATAGACCACATGATTTGGCTCACAACCAGCCACCACCATCGCATCCAACAGGTCACAAGCCTCAATTACTTTGTGGGATTTACACAAACCATCTACCAGAGCACCATAAGTAAAAACATTGGGTTCCATGGTGCCATTACTATCACATTCAAAGTACATATCAACATCCGGAACATCTCCGCTCCCTCTCATCCTAGAATAAATCTGGCAAGCCTTCTCAACGTCACCAGCCTTACAATGTCCATCAATCAGAGCAGTGTATGTGACAATAGTTGGTACGCAGCCCAAAGTAAGCATGCTCTCAAACAGCTCATTTGCCTCCGACACTTTCCTTGCCTTGAGGTAAGCATGTATAAGTGCAGTATAAGTCACCACGTTTGGAGCACACCCATCTCTTACCATCTCATTGAACAAGTTACGAGCCTGTTGAATAAGTCCAACTTTACAAAAACTATCAATCAAAATTGTGTATGTAAAGACATCAGGAACAATTTCATTCTTCTTCATGTCTTCAAGTAAAAGAAAGGCCTTTTCCACTTTACATGCCTGACATAGAAAAGCAATCACCTTCCCATAGGTACTGGTATCAGGTATGAATCCTCTACTCATCATCTCTCGAATCACCATAAATGCCTTCTCATACTTCGCCACGGCACAAAGGCACCGAGCAAAATGACCCACATTCACTTTATTAAGCACAACCCCAGCATCCAGCATTTCAGAGTAAGCTTTCTCAGCTAACTCCAATGCACCAGGGCTTGGCAATTCCTCATTCCCACAAATACCCCCAATTAAGATATTGTATGTTACATAGCCAGGTCGGCAACCGCAATCCACCATCTTCTTGAGAAGCTTGTAGGCATAGGCGTAATCCCCCGAGTTGCAGAATGCATGAACAAGGGAATTAAACATTGAAGGACTTGGATTACAACCCTCTGTAACCATCATACTTAAAATTCTCTTACACCTACCAAGCTGCCTTTTCTTTAGAAATGCCGAAAGCAGCGTTCGATATGTTACCACATTTGGGATACAAGAATTTGCACGCATTCTATGCAGAAATGCCATAGCTTCTTCGAAAAGAGAAGCTTCACATAACCCACTTATCATTTTTGTATAAATAACAGTATCGGGCATGAATTCCTCCTTCTCAATGATACCAAGTGCTTCCCTCCACCTCCCTGCTTTGCACAACGAACGTGCAAAGCAACCAAGCGTTAACCCATCCATATTAAAACCTGAATCCGACATCTCCCGATGAACTAGAAAAGCAGAGTCTAATCGATCTGCCTTCAAAAGGACCTGAATCAATGCACTATACGTCGTCCTGGACGGCTTGTACCCAAAGTCCTTGAGCCTCCCAAGCTCCTCCAATGCCTCATTCCAAAACCCATTCCAGCAGCACTTCCTAATCAAAACATTAAGCAATTTTCCAAGAGCTTCAGCATCTTCATCCCTAATCTCACGAAGAAAATGCTCAGGAATTCTGCTCCTCTTACTGAATCCCAGAATGTCTAGCAAGGCATGGTAAGTGGAACCGGTATGCTGATACCCAATTTGACGGCCCGCCCAGATGAAAAACCGAACGCCTGATTGGGGACTTTTGCCAAGCAGCTTCAAGACATTAATTACTAAACTCTCATCCAGTTTCCCCCTGAATTGCCTAAGAAGTTTCTGGGTTTTATCATCAAAATCAACCCCATTACAACCCCTAATTCTATCCGCAATCAAAACAGCTTCATCAGAGTACTTACAAGAAGACGAATCAGGCGAACCCGCCGCATCGTAATCAACCACACTCTCATTCAAAAAGGCGAAATCTTCCATCGAAACCGTCTCTCCCAGGCGATTATCTCGATCGGAGAGCACCCCATTTCCCGAATTGCAGAAATCTGTGTCGCCCAATCTGCTCATATCATCTTGAGTGGAGATGCTTCGACCGCTTTCACAGAATCCGATATGGGTGATTTTGAATGGGTAGAAAGGGCAGATTGCAAGGGTTTTGGGCGAGAATCGACGGTTGGATTGGATTGAGCTGAGGACTGCCTGCGATTGTGCGAATACCATCTTCGCCCATCGTCTGCTCATGCTGCTGGGATCGATGGGTTTGGGTTTTGAGGGGTGTTTTGGGAATAAAAGAAGAGTATGAGGGGGTTTTGGAGATTGGAGAAGGGTATGGACGGCAGAAACGGTGGAAGAGATGCCATTGGAGAAGAAGATCAAAAGGGCATTTTTTTAAGGGTTTTAGCGCCAATTTTAGGTTTCGGTCTGCTGTCTGTGATAAACCCTAGGAAGAAGGAACCCAAGAAGGACAGAGTGGTGAGGGGTATTTTGGTCATTTAAAGAAATGGGCCAGGCCTGTATTGGTGGGGCCCATATTCTGGAATGGGCCATAGGTCGTTTTAAGTGGGATCGATTACAGAGTCATGGATAGGGATGTAGATGGGTCCTTGAGGTTTTGACCCATTAATAATTGGATTTGGGTCCTTATTTAAGTTCAGTTAAATAAATGGGTCCGGGTCCATCCGTCCCGTGGACCTGGGACTCGACATATAATCTCAATTTTCGAAAACTCCTCCTAAAAACCTTTTTTTTTTCTAAATCATTCTCTACCTAAATCCGAACTCGTACGCATGTCATGTATGAACCAGTTCTGGTTCTTATTCCATCTTCTCATTAACAATTCTGGGTTTAGATCCACCATGGACCAAGATCAAAGCAGACCCGTTTACATCCCTAGTCAGACCAAGGAACATAGGAAGAAGGCTCAGCTCGGGTGGAAAAGTAACCGGCTCAAGTTAACGAGGTGCCTTGATTGAGTTTTGACTGAGTCAAAAGGTCAGGACTCAGGAAGGAGAAAGGCTTAGGATGGGAGTGGGGTTGTCTGTGGGGCCCAGCTTTTTAGATGGGCCGTCAGGATATCTCGGATTATACCTATTGGATGGCATTGTCCCTAGCACTGGCCCAGCCTTTTGGGCCAGGTCTCTTACTCTTTGGCTAGCTCAAAAACTTGGAGATGCAATTGGCCTGTTTTTTGACCAAGTCGAAAAGTCGATATTTGTGGTAATTTGTTTGCACTCGTTTACATACATATGTAAATGATGTACATGCATGATCCTGTGAGGAGATCACGTTCACGCTCATTTATGCATTAGGTGCTAGGTGCAAATTAGACCCTTTTCAATCAGTCACATATGTAAATGACAGAACATGGCGCAACCCACTTTTCGGTTAGTAGTACAACGGTGTTATGGCACTAATCATTTTTGCTGCGGGGCCTAGTGGGTCTTGGATGTCACTAAAGTAAACAAACCATACCCCAGATTTTGAGTACCAATATTTCTCATCTTATGTTTAATACCTGCATATTTTACGAAGATTAAATCCAACAAATGGACGAATGTAGGATGAATTTTGAAAAAAGAAGGCAAAGTACTAAACTGACTTCATGGATATAGATGTGTGAAAGGGAATGGATTAATCGTAGGTGTAACCTTACTATGCAAAATCCACCATACTTGGGTTAGAGATTAATGGTAGGGGTCCTGATCAGGTCCGGATTATCAACTGGAATCAATGGGCGCGGATCCGGTAAGATATTGGCTGAACGAGGTTGGGTAACCCAAATAAGAACAGAACATATTGGACCCAAACCGAACCAACTTGATTTGTATATTCCCTCCTTCAGGGTCCGGGTTAGCCCAGGGTACCAAAGATTTTCTGCTTTTGGTCAATCTTATCCAAGGGTCCATAATCCATATAAAATAAACCTGCTTATAAAATACATTGCTTTGGTATTAGCTTTGCTTTACAATACCTTTATAAAAATATACCTGCAACTTCAACTCTGGCATCTGTATTCAGGTATTTTTGGGAGAAGATCAACTGCCCCAAAACAGCCTTCAACACACATCACCTGTTATTTGGCTTAATAATACAGCAACACTAGCAAAAGCATTTCTCATCAAACATAATAAACGATTGAAAACAACTCCACCCATAAAAAGACAGAAACAGAAAAAATAATTTGTTTGCCTCTGCACATTATCTATTCTACACATTAGGATAACGTAAAAAACAAGCCCCCACAAAATTTCACAGTTCCAAAATGAAAGTTTCTGACTCGTAAATATTGGTTAGTTACAACCACAATGCTCAACCTGCCCTCTCCCTACCTCTCATGACACAAGTAAAAAATCAAGAAGCACCGCCTCTGGTATCATTCCCACTGTAGCTAAACACCACACCTTAGACCTAATATCAGAGGTAAACCTCATTAACTTCCTTAAGGGAAAAAACAAAAAAAACACATAGTTTACATGAGGTCCTATTTGGCACTGATCTTCATAACTCAATAGTAACTGCTGTAGTAAGCTTGGGGAGCTGGAGCTGCTTGTTGAGCTGGGGTAAAAGCTGGAGTGGCCTGGGCATAGCTTTGTTGAGGAAATGCCTGCTGACAAATCAGAATATAAGAAAACATTAGTTCCAATAAGTTACCAATCAACCAAGCAGCCACAGAATACTAGGGGTTCACGACTAAAAAAGGTCATGTTAAGTGTAATGACAGAAAATACAGGTACCTGAACAGGAGGATATGCTGCTGGAGGGTAAGCACTATAAGCAGCAGCACCAGCAGTGGCAGTAGCAGCAACAGTAGCAGCAGCAGCAGCAGCTGGAGGAGCTGAAGTAGGCATTTGTGCATAACCACCGTAAGCAGCATAGCCCGCATAAGCAGCCTAACAATTGATGAGGAAAACAACATAAAATTCCAATAGCAGCAGGAAAAATATCCCAAAGCAATGTAGTAGTTCACAAGTGTTCACAATGGTAATTGCAAATTTTCGTTTTCTTTGGTGCTGTTATCGCATTTTTTATCGCTCACAATGTTGTTCTTTTTCTTTGGCATTTTTATCACTTGAATCACTTGTAGCATTGTTGTCACTCATAATATCAGTTAACTGAACAGTTCTCAATCATAGTCCGACAGGGGTAAACAAATGGAAAGATGCACTAGTCATATGAAAGAACACCCAAACAGGGCACAAGAAAAGGCATGCAAGGTAAAATACAATCAATCTCAGCTATATCTTGGGTACATTTGTGTAACCAGAGGATTGCATCATAGAGAGAAATTGTTGAGTTTCAGGGCAGTCCACTCTTCCGTCCTTTGGTGCAAAAATTTCCATGCAGGAGAAAAAAAAATTAATTAATTTAACTCAATACCAAGGTTTTTGATCTCCTATGAAAGTCCAGGAATGCATGATTCCTCTCCAGTGGAAACAGAAATCGGCAGAGCACGGAATCCTCTAATTACACAAACACACCCTTAATGTTCATTTTCTCCATTTAACTTAACATTCAAAAAAAGGGGAAAAAAAGGACCAGTGAAGCTGTTCAAGGAAAGGGCAACCAGTTTGGCAAAATATACCAAGCGATCAAAACACAGTCTGGATGCATAATCCAAATTTCCACCTAGCCCAATAAGTGTAATTTCAAGCCAGAACATTACAAACTGTCAGATTATTAATAAGCATTCCCTTGCCGAAACAATCATTTGGCCTAGTGGTAAAGAAGAAGTCTCGTTTTGGAGAGATTCCGGGATCAAGTTCGTGGCGGCCAGTTTACTTCATGTTTTACTAACCAGAAATAGGAAAAATCAAATGGCATTATCTTCATCCTACTAGTAAGCATAGCAACATTTTTTTTTTTATATAAAAAAAGGTTTGAGGTCTGGTTTTTTCCTATTCTATCCAGCAAAAGGTGCATTGTATTTACTGATATAAAAGCAAAATAACTGGGACTAAAAAAAAGACAAACACGTATGCTTCCCAGGTGCTAAAGAAAAAAAAAACTACAAATTTCGTAGATGAAGCATATGAACAAAACTTAAACCTTTGGGCTCGCCTGTCATGCTGACACCCACATCTGGCATGACAGGCTTTGGACATCGAAGTGCTTTCCCTCATACCTGTTGAGTATAGGCAGGATTCCACTGCTGTCCCTGGGTCTGTGAAGCCTGTGTCCACGCTTGAGGCTGTGGCCCATAACCAGCCGTCCACTGGTTCTGTGTAGTTGGGTAGGCACCCATTACCGACGGTGTTTGTGAAGGTATAGATGAATAGGATTTAGCCAATTTTGCTTTGTCAGAAGCAAGATAGTCTTCAGCATGTCGCTTTTTTGACTCCGACATGCTTTTTTGGTGCAAAAATAATTTAGCGTGCCTGTTGTCAGCCTTCTTGATCGACTGTGTATCACCAAAAAGATCCAAAAACTGCAACAAAAAATGAAACAGATCATCAGGTCACATAGGAAATAGAAGACTGTAAACAAAAATAACATTAAATGGTTAATGATGCATATTCAAGGAAAGCATTGTTTTATTTGAAGATACTATTTGATGTGGAGCAGGGTACTAGATGCGGAGCAGGTAGAGATAGAGATGGAGCGTGGAAGGGATATACCAGGCTTTCGCCTGAAAATTGGCCACACGCCAAACACCCCATTGCAGGCGAGGAATAAGAGAGAACTTGGGAAGACCCGCATCACTATTTTTGCCTGTTAAATTCATCTTCATCATCATCAAAGCCTTGTCCAGACTATGTTGGGGTCGGCTACATGAGCTCTATTTAGACTGTTAAATTATATTTGATGATAACTAGCAACATGGGAGTATCTATTATTGATGTTTATGTATTTCTTCCTCAGGATGATTAGTGGTATTCTCTCACCTTTTCAAGGAGATTAAGACTAGTTAGGTATCTATTATTCAAAGGTGCAAATCCATTCATTTCCAATCAGATATGAAAGGACAAAATATCCATGAGTTTGGTAACACCAGTGACTTGTATTTACCTCCAAAAATATGCTAGATAACTCTTCCCTCTCAGTGGCACTTGCCATGTTGGGGTTTTCAGGGTTGGGTGTAATAAACTTTTCAACCAGTGCATCCAAATAATCAATTCTTTTTGGAGAGGATTGAATGGACTCCAGATGGATTACAGCCTGCACAGGCAACATCAAGAAGCAGGCTTTGGTTATGATAGAGAAGCATCAACAATGCGAACAATACCTCGCACAAGAATTAGAGATCAGGGGAAAAAATAGAAAAATACTAACCTCTAGAAAGTGTTTTGACAATTGCACATGCTCAAGGGCTCCAGCTTGAACATCTCTGGCTTTCTCTGCATTGCCAGCAACCTACAAGAGGGGAAATATGCATGTGTTATGCTGCCATTGACAGATTGATTACACAAAATTACCCAGATCAAAGGGCATTAAAAACATGGGCAACTGATACAGTTTAAAGTTCAAACAATGTCATAGGGAAGATTCTGTATCATTAGAAATATGGTGCAGGAGCAAGGGATGTTGAAAAGGTTTGCATTTCGTTAGACAACTTATATTTCAAGAATCTTAAAAAGATATCATTAAAAAAATCAAGAATCTCACCATTCAAAAATATATAATCCGAGAATATAGCATCGTGAGCAAATTCCAATGAAGCCTAAGTGCCTAACCACTCAAGTTCAATTTTGTTATTTTCTTACAGAAGTCAACTTTCAGAACTTGAAGATCTTCGAGTGTATCATTAGAAAAATGGTGCAGGAGCAAGGGATGTTGAAAAGGTTTGCATTTCTTTAGACAACTTATATTTCAAGAAACTTAAAAAGATATCATTAAAAAAAATCAAGAATCTCACCATTCAAAAGTATATAATCCTAGAATATAGCATCGTGAGCAAATTCCAATGAAGCCTAAGTGCCTAACCACTCAAGTTCAATTTTGTTATTTTCTTACATGAGTCAACTTTCAGAACTTTTTTTTCACATGCACAGTAGGGGGGGAATGGTACTTGTATAGGCACATATTTTTCCACAAAATCAATGATACTCTTCAAAAGGGTAAGGAAAATCTCGGAGAGTTTTTCTCCCAAACCTTCTGTACTTCTTTAATGAAGGTATTAATTACAATAAAGAAGGATAAAGGACCTACATTAACATACATTAAGTTAACTGAGCCTGCTCTTGTATGCAGTGCAGCATTGAGCAAACCAGAACACTTAGAAACCACTTAATGGACAGGTAGAGCACAATCCAGATATCTCTTCGAACAAATGACTGAAGATAAACAACTGGACAAAGAAAGGCCAACACAATTTTGCACAAAAAATGTACTTCATCTCATCATTTAGTGGAAACGCTAATCATATAATACTCAGACAATCCAATACCCATAATGACTGAGATTAGAATCATTGGTTTAATAAAATCAAAATTAACACAGATTCGCCGCAGCACAATACCCATATAAAAGATTTTTAAAGATGACGCATTAAGCTTTAAAGTCCTCAGTGGATCCAGTTCAACCAATTGGTTGAGTAACCTTAATAACTTAGCTAAGGATATCCTACCAAGTAGAGAAATCGTGAGTACTGAACAAACAGCATCGGCAATGGCTGTGACTGTTCTTTTCCTCGTTCCGTGGCAATGGCCTCTTCATACACAGAGAATGCAGCATCCACATTTCCCTGCAATTATAGAGAAGTACTTAAAACTCATGAAAACATCACAGTGGCATCTCTAGCGGGTTGTACAAATATCATACCAGTCTATATTCCATGTTTGCATGCTTGATAATGGCTTCTAGCAAACCAGGTGACAGTTCAGAATGCACAAGCTGATACTCAGCACGTGCTCCCGAAATATCACCACTACTTTCTTTGAACCTGGCAGCAAAAAGGTGAATCTCTGGTTGTCTCTGTAAAGGGAATTGAAACAAAGCATGAATGACAGGAAAAAATGAGATCTGGCTACTCAATAATTTCATTTGACTGGAAACAAAAATCCAGCAAGCATGCAAAATTTAGGTACCATCAAGGCCTTAAGGCCAAAATTTCATCAAGGAGAAATGGTTCAACGGAGAAAGTTGAGCATATGTAACAATGGTGATGCACTGCATTAGAATAATATAGATATCAAAAAATGAAAAGCTTTCTCCTCTCATCAATTACTGAAGCCTCTTAAGAGGTGTTTTAAGTCAACAGGTGGTAAAGGTAGCGCCCTACTTGTGTTTTATGGAGAAATTTTTTTTGGCTGCTGGTACAGTAAAAGTTATTTTGGAAGCTGGGACATTAATTTCCCACTTGTTGTGACCAACCAAAGATGGATAAACTAAAATTTTTGACCGTTGGGATTACTTTCCACATACTTTACTTTACATCAAACACTACCTTGAAGTGTTAAAATCAAGATCGCCCTAGAGTTACTGGCTTCGGCTTAAGCATTCAGAAGTTGAACACAAGCTTCAATTTATCTTCAGAAACGTGTTAGACAAATAAAAAAAACAACAAAAAAAGAAAAAGGATAATGCTCCAAGCAACATCATCATGATCATCACTTCTTTTAACAGTTCTACCAAACACCAACTAGACACTAGGGTCTAACATGGTTCCAACCAAGTCAACATAGCCGACTGAGTCGGATAAGACCCAGTTGAGTCCCTCCAGTATATATCATCTTTTTAAAGCATTGAAGCATGAGTGATGCAAGACAGGTGCATAAATGATCTCTGCCAAGGCCCAAGGCCAAAGTGGCATGTGGCTCCAGCCTCTTTGAGTACACATAAGAGCTTCGCAAACATAGTCAGTCACATAGGCTTAAGCCAAGGGCCATGGTAGGGCACTAGAGACTGGTCATAGACATCAGGACATAACCGGCATCAATGAGGCAAGAGGCATTCCAATTGCTCAATAGTGGAACAATAGCCTCAACACATCTGCAAACCTCATAAATACGCTTTTTTAAATAAATCTTCTATTGAAATGGCGTTTTTCTGTAAATAAATAATCACTAAAAAAGATATGCTACAAAATAAGAGGGAGGGGGGGAGGAGGCATTTTGGTTGTTTCTAAGCCTTCTAATGATTTAAATCAAAGCTAGTTACAACAGTACAAATTTTCAAAAAAAAAAGAGGGGTTTTTAAGTTCTTAAAATCAGTGTACTCTCTTTTTCTTAAAACAGCATGTACTAACTGGGCATACAGGGGATGTTTTGGAACGCCCCGTGGTAAGGCGTCACAGTGTATACCTCAAACATGCCTCATGGTACAAGAAATTCGCCATAATTGCAAGACATGCCTCAAACATGAAGCACGGAACATTCTTGGGGACACCCCGTTCAGAGGCCAAGTCTATAAAGCTTTTGCTCCTAAAAACACCCGTACATATATTCACCCCAGTCCTGCTATGCTTGCAATTGGGGTTCCTAATTATTTTTTTTAATCGGTAATGGGGTTCCTAAAATATATGGAGCCATCTGGCACTGGGTGTATACCTCAAATATGCCTCATGACCAGACATACACCCTAATTGCAAGACATGCCTCAAACATGAAGCACAGAACATTCTCGGACACGCCCCAACCTGAGGCTGCGACTCTCGGCCTTGCGCTTCTAAAAACACCAGTACATATATTCAACTGAGTCCAACAACAATACTTGCAATTCAGGTTCCTAAATATCTGGAGCCATTTGGCGTTGGCGTATACCTCAAACATAACTCATGTGACAAGGCATACGCCCTAATTGCAGCCACATACAGGAAGCACAGACATGGTCACGATCCAAGGATGGGGGGGACATGGTCCAGCCATGAACATCTCCAGCTTTTAATTGGGCTTTGGGTGGGGCATGGTCCAACTCAGACAATACACGATTTGAAGGTGACCAGGTCACAGATCGAGTCCGACTTTAAAAACACGGATGTTGTGTCATATACATTCAGTCGCCATAAGCTCTAAACATTGTTCTAGTTGAAACAGTAAATTTATGTCCTTTTTTATTATTATTATATTTTGGGGGGTAGGGGAAGCTATAAATACAAACCAGTCTTCAATAATGACTTCAATTTTACAGAATACCATAAAAACATGTATAACATTTCATGATATCATTTTCATGCATGCACCCGTGATATTTTTTTTTTTTTTGCTAGTCACCGGGGATAATGAATCTGAATGAATAACATACAAGTATAAGAATTAGAAATAAAATAAAATAACATAAAATTCCATACCTTAACAAAGACTTGGGTCGCACGAGCAAGAGCATTATTTGCAAGTTCCATGCTCCCACTGGCTTCCATGCATAATACATAACGTATCCAATACTCAGGATAATTGGCGCATGCAATCAGGCATCTCTCGTATAACTTTATGACCTGAGGCAGCATACATAATTTATAAATCCTGATTCACAGTGGCATACAAGTATTTAAAAAAATAATAATGTAACAACAAAGAGATGCATAAGGAGTACTTAGTTGACCGATCAGGGAGGCCCCTCAATATGGGAGGAGGGACCCTCCTTGCCTGATAGATAGATGACTAATAGATAACAAGATACCTGCATATATGAGATTGCAATTTTAAAGGAATTACATTCATATTATACAACACATCATTAACCTTGAATGTCCACTGATAAATGAGAGTTTGAAGTACTTAGCCTCATAGAAACCAAATGACAAGCCCATGCTCTGGCCCAGTACAATTTCCTGTTCTAAAAGGTTGCTTCATCCAACACTTTAGCCAACTAAGGCATATAATGCAGCCAAACATGATCAACTGTAACTTCATAGCCATTTCAGCAGTGTTGATTACATATGTAACAAGGATGACTAAAAACAACTAATAAAAATAATCAAACAAGACCATGTAGTAACTCCTAAAATGCAGTTAGACATACCTTATTAAAGTCCTCTCCTCCTTCAATAAAATCCAGATAACGATGCCAATTGTCAAGTTGAGGATCATCGAGGGGCTTTACGTGGAAGTACGGCCTCCTAATAGCTGTTTCAAAATCAATGATCTTAGAATCGAACTCTTTAGCTTTCTTATACATCTCTTCCCTAATGGCAACATACTTCTCCAATTCCTCTGCTTCTGTTAAACCTGCACTTACGGGTTTAACAGATTCATCCACACCATCAGGATGAACCTCGCCCTCCACTCCTTGGCCACTGCTTTCCAAACTAGAAGTCAACATGGCAGCTTCCTCCGCAGTCCGTATTTCTGATAAAGGCCGACTCCCAGCCAACTCTTTGAAGCTGCATTACAGCCAAGATAGGGATAATATAAGATACAATGAGTTTTCAGGATGCAATTAAACAAAGCATGTAAAAGCAAAGCATACAAGTAAAGAAAACAGTTAAAACAGTATAATCACAGCAGGCATTGAATGTGGAAAAAGGTACAAATTGCTTAAAAGAGAATTACCTGTTAAAATAGCGATCAAGCTGTTGAATAGGATGCTCCAATATCCGTGTGTATATCATAGCCAGGTGACTCCACTCTTGCTGTGAGTATTCATATTCTATATATTTATCCCAGAGAGGATAAGATAAGTAATCTGTTCCAACATATGCCAATCCTCGTTCAAACAGCCTGGAACACCATAAAATCATGTGATGGTTATAGTAAATGTATAGATATCAACTTTACCGCTGTGAAGCCATCCATTGAAGAGAGACAAATTCTGGTAATATTGAACGAAGGAAAATTTTCACTTTAACAGCACATGACACTTCCAAAGGCACAAATATGCTGCATTTACCTTCCTGAAAAAATCATACTGTCCGTGAAATGGAGCAGAGCCTAGAGGCCATCTTAGCCATTAACTGAACGTGATCTTCCCAGCAGAATCTTGTAAAGTGATGCACCCATGATGGCCTCAAGAGTGCCAAAGTTAAAGACAGCAGTAATTCGTGTAGAAATACATGACTACTAGACAGGCCTTTTGGAAAGGAGAAAAAAGGAAGGGGACAATGAGGATATAACATTGCAATCAAATCCTAAAAGAAAATTGGAAAATACAAAAATCAAGGGTTTGCAAATTAGAAAATAATATTTCTAAAGTGCATCCCCTGCAAACCTTCCGCCATACATGTGAGGTACACTGTTCCAGGCATACCAAAACAAGGTTAGAAAGCATAGAAAAACACTACCGCATTTTTTTGTATATTTAAGGAGAAAACCAAGCAAGTGTGACTCAACCTACAATACTACTACCACAAGAGAAGCAAGTGAATGATAACTACCTCCGAACAGTATCTGGATCTCCATACGTAGATATCGCAAACATGCAATAGTGCATCCAAATATCCACAGAATATGTCACAGCTTGAACAGAACGCTCATACACCTCCACGACTTTTTCAATAGTGCCCAAGCGTGCCTCATGATCAGCATATTTTTTCCAGTAACCATAGCACAACGGGAATTCTGCTAAAAACGCATCATATACTTTTCGGGTTTTTAATATGTTGTCCTGAAAACAAGAGAAATATGTTTTTAGATCCCCAACAAAAAACTCCACAATCTGCAAGATCATACTTAAGAAAATGAAATTAATTAACTTATGTATTTATATATATATAAGTAGTATCTGCAAGATCATACTCAAGAAAATAAAAATAACTAAATTATGTATGTGTGTGTGTATATATATTAGTAGTAAGCAATAATTCTATGTATAAACTTAATAAGCAATAATTCACATCCCTGCTTGATAATGCATCCCACTTTATTGTGGATATGACCACCAGGCAAATAAAATGCAAATGAATATGCAGCCAACAAATGAAGCCAAATAACTTTTGACTTAAAATCAAAAGCTTCCTAGTAGCATCTTGATCCATAGAGAAAATTCCAGTTTAGTCACATGACGTGTCATACATAAGAATAGCAATATAATCAGCATATAAGTCTGAATTTGATGAAAAATATTGTCATTTAAATGGTACAGATATGAGGTTTTGGTGAGGAAATCTATTTAGACTCCTTTTAGCTCCACTATTCCTGAGACCAAACTTCAGGAAGAAAATCACCCATACATGTGAGGTTTAAAACAGAGAAATGCCATGTCAATAAATTTTGCTTATTTTTTAATATTTGAAAAAATGACTTTTTCCTTTAGTTTTGGATAAATGAAAATAAGCCCAAGAGAAAGGAAGCTGATGAGGGTACCAGTCCATTACAAAACACAACTTAAGGAACTGCAGAGGAGCGCAGGAAAGGCGAGCACTGGGAATCAGATAGTCAAATCCCAGTATCCCACACAACCATACAGACCTAAGGTTTCTCCTCATGATAACTAATACAACTCCCAAACCATGACTACAGAGCACGAGCTCTGAGTGAACGACTTTCAAACCCATTTTAAAATAAGGTAACAAATATATTTGCTGATGAGGTTATTTACTGATAACAAATACACAGAAGCAGACTACAGACTCTGTATCAATCCTTCTATGTTTTCTTTATTTCTATTGAAACTCTGTTCGCTACGTACTTGAATCTCATTGCATTGTCTTTCTTTGAAAATCTGTGGTCATGCATCCAGCTATTAAAGTAAAAATCTTGGAATTTTTAGTCAGAAATGACTCAAATGAGAATCTGTTTTTTTTTAATTGCTTTTTCTTTAGCAGAAAGTCATTGACTGGTGTTAAGATTGATTTGGGAGAGCTGCTACCTGCACACTGCTTTTCACTTTGCACACACACCTTTTTTAATTCCCTCTCCATCCCTCTCCCTGCTGGCTGGCCGCGACCGACCCCTCCTTGCTCGTTGCCGGCGCCGCCCTCTCCCTCTTTCCCTCTCCCTTCCCTCCTTCTCCCTGTCTCCCCACCTGCTCGCCGCAGCGGCCGGCGATTAGCAGGGAGAAGTCGGTCACGGCTGGCGGGGTCAGGCGGAGGGGGGGCCGCCGGCCAGCAGGAAGAGGGAGAGAGGGAGGGAGGGGAACTTTAGGAATTTAAAAAAGGTGCGTGTGCAAAGTGAAATGCAGTGTGCAGGTAGCAGCACCCTTGATTTGGTTTCAAGGCCCAATGTTCACCTGAATTTTTCTTCAGAAATGAGAATCTATGTTTCGTTTTAAGAAATTTAGGTGATGTACTTTATCTTGAGATAATAGTGTCAAGATTAATGTGGTCTTAGGACTCCATCTTCACCTTGTTTTGCTTCATTTGCCATCTTGTCAAAATCTGGTTCTGTTTTTCTGTTTTCTTATCTGCCTCTACCACCAACGGTGACCAGGCAGTCTCTCTTTATTTGGGTTTTCTTCTGCACATTTTTCTTGAGTTGTTTGAAGGTTTTTCAGGTTCTAATCATTTTCTTGCAGAAAATCCCACTTCCTCAATATTTCGTCTAAAAGATCCCTCAATTTCAGTTAGGGAAGGCCCCATACTAGAACCTCATTTTTACAGGACTTCGTAGGATATATTCTGGTTTTAATTGCAAGATTCTGATTCTCAGATCATGTTCCTGATACAGACTGTTGCATCAGATCCAACAGCCTGTTGGGGTTCATGATTTCATCATTCAAAGTTAACTCTTACTAGTTATCATATTTTCCGGATTATTTCAAAGTCTCCCAAAGTCACTCCTCTGACATTTCTGCAATTTAGTGACACGAGGAATCAACTTGAAATTGCAGGCAACCCTAGCTCCACACATTTCTTCTATTGGAGACTTCAAGTAATCCAGAAGCTTCGCCTGATACTCCTAGTGTATTGAATGCTGTAGGTAATCAGGTCCTCCAGCCTAATTCTTCTATTGAATACTCCAGATAACCAGGCTGACCAGAGTTGTTTCCCTCTTTCCCTCATCACTGTTTATACCATCATAAAGTCTCGTTCATTTCAACACTCGGTTGATTTAGGTAGTTTTTGTCGATATTCATATAAAACCCGCTCTCGTAAGATATTTACAATAGACTTCAAGGATGAAGAGGCACTACTTTAAAAACTTTTGCTTTAACCCATGCAAATTTCCTAGGTAACACTTCCAAATTTCCTAGGCTGTCGTTACTCATTACCATTTTTCAAATAATTTGGCAATAAACAAGAAACTGGAGAAGGTTGAAAAGGGACCAAAGAGCAGCTCCACTATGAATGAAACAAAACCCAACACAAGGTAGCTTAAAAAGATGGGAAACACCCAGCCATAAAGAAAGTAGTGGATGCTTTTAGATCACAGCAAGTCAGCAACAACAATACAAGATGAAAAGGTATTGAAAATTGAAAGTAAAGTACTGATGTGAGTCTGATGTCACCTGTGGTTATCAATAGAGAACAAGGGTGGGTATTTAAAAATAATAGTAAGCCAGGAAAAATCACTTTAGCAGTGAAGAATAATGGAAAGATACCTCTGCCAGCTTCTCTGTCTCTTGGATGAGGGCGGTCCAAGCATTAAAGTCCAGAGAATTTGCCCTTACAATGCTCCATAACCGATCTTCTTCAGTAGAAATTGCTGAGTATAATACAATAATAAAAGAAATATCCATCAGGAAAAGACCAAAAAGATCCTCAGTAAGCATCAAATAAATACTACTACTAATTTTAATGCAAAAGAACAATTTATCAAACTTCCTTTTATATCAGGAAATAAAATCATGACAAGCCCAGAACTAAATTCAAGAGGCCAACTCATCACTAAGCACCAGGTTGAATTCAATCTTTACAAAAAAACAAAAAAAAAAAAAAGAAACAACAACTACTACTTTATCTCAAGAAAAGAGAGTTTATTGTTGGAAAGGAATTGCTAATGCGAATAAATAATAAATAGAGAATAAATGATGGGCCATATACACAACTGAGGCTCAAGTATAGCTGGCTAAAATGAAATAAATAAAAAGACATGAAGTCAAAGACCTAAGTCAATGATGGTTCCATCTTTTGGTTAAAGCCAATCACCCATAACTCAAAAAGGTAACAGCTCAGGTAAGAATGTGTATCATTATTATATTATATTATGAAATATAACTGTGTGTGGATACATATACATATTAAATATGTGTGTCTCTCTTTTAAAATGAGAATCTTCCTCAATTCAATCAGAACTACTGTTGGGGGCATAAATGGACCAAATTATGATCAATATTCAACCCCTCACATGCAGCAGGACCCCATGAATCAGCACTCACCCTAACTTGAAAAACATCCAACTGTTGTTGTCACATTATAAAACACCCATTTCTTTTATATGTTTTCACCATTTATCTTTTAAGCCTCAATATCCAACCTTTAATGATCTGGATATGTTAAAGTTTGGGACATCCATAGATCCAAGCATGGATCTTTCCAGCCCCCTACCCTCCATGACTGGGATGCATCCAAGTGCAGCACACAAAAAAAGGTTCTTTTACAGATTAGTGAGAATTATTCTCAAAAGAAAAAAGTCATATATATATTATTGGCAAAAACATGAAAAAAAAAAAAAACCGCCCCATAATGCAATTGTAAGCTAGTATGGATGAAGTGATAATATGTGTGCTGTCACAATACGAATGTGAATTAATTCAAAATGCACATGAATATCTTTCCATTAAATCATCATACATTTTTCAACCCATAGGTATCAGACAAACAAAAGCTGGAAAGGAAAAAAAAAAAAAGAGGCAGTGATTGGCTGTTAAAGCATCCAATCAATAATCCTTTTTCCTGAATGTTTCTCAAACACTTTCTTTGCCAACTAAAAAGGGGTTAGAAAGAATAGAATAAGTGGGATATCAGGGAAAAAAAAAAAAAACAAACAAAAACACACAAAAAAGTACACAATGACACCATATTTATTAAACAACACCCCACATACTAAGTCCGACAACAAAAATTAAATGCAAGTATTCTACCAAACTAGTGCATGCACATGAAACTTTCAGAAGTCTATGTACAGTGTACAAGCAAGCAAGCAGCATATATCCAAAATGTGATATAGCGGAAAGGGGAAAGACTGTCATTAATTTTAGAAGTAAATACCAGAACCCTCCTCAAACTGTTGCTCCACAACAGGTCCGCCAGCATCATTTGAAACATTTCCATTTTCAGCATTGCCTGCCAGTGTGAAATTTCTCATATCAATGTCATTGCCATTTGTAGATTCATAACCAACAGCATGAGTTGATTCTGCTGCAGAAGTTTCATGGCTGACAAGGTTCTCACTAGAATCAGTTACTCCAACGGACAGCTTAGTTTCATAATTTTGAGCAAGCGGACCATCTTGTGGAACTGAGCTTGGATCCATATTGTATACATTTCCATCCCCCAAACTGGAACCATCAGGCAATGCATAAACTGCTTCAGTTGGAGCAACAGAAGAAGTCGAATCTCCACTGGTGCCAATCATGTAAGCACTGCCATCCGCAGCAGCAGCAGCAGGATCTGCTGCAGAATAATCTGCTGAAGCATAACCCACAGAAGGATAGTCCATAGTTGTTGTTTGAGCAACCACAGGTTCGTTTTCTCCCATTCTATTTGCTGTTGTGCTTGATGTGTTCACCTGCAAAGAGTGAATAATTTAGGGATAAAGGTAACCAAAAAATGGAAGGAAGATAAATGGGGAAAACGCCATCAATATATCATTCGACGGGTGGGCATAATAAATAGTGACCAAATCACTATCTTGGTTTGGATTTGAATTGTCTAATACATTTGAACCGTGCAAAAAAAACAAATGACATTCGTAGAAAACAAAAACAGTAACATCAAGAAGGGATGTAAAACATCATATTTATTGCAGGAACAGGACATTGAAATACCAACTGCAGATTGAGACAGTGTGTCAAATTTATGAGAAAATCTCAAAACAAATGAGTGTGATTGGTGATCAAGCATGGCACACTCTACATCAGTGATGACGACATTAAGAGATAAGAAAGAAAATAAAAGGGAAATCTATCATAAATAATGATCCTGCATTCCTCCACTCTTTAACTTTTTTTCTCCATTGACAACACCACTCCACTTAAAGTGATGATTTCACAGATAAAAAGGGTGCACAGTAGCAATCCAGTGAATTTTCTCATTAAACACACAATCTTTACTTGGGTAGAAGAGTAATTGTTAGGAAAACCACCAACCTCCTCCATCTGTTTTCTTTTTATTTTATCCTTATTCGTTTAACAATTACTGCAAATATGGTGCTCTTAACCACTCAAATATATAGTTCAAAGCACGGACTCGAAGAACATAATACCTCCTTTGGGATTTAGATTTTACAAAAATACAAAATACTACTAGAATGGAAGTGATGGGAATTGATCACACTCTCTTGAAAACTTCTCAAGTAGCAGTGTATATGAAGCCTTTATATCAAAAATTAAAACCCAATTCCCTTCTCTATTCCATTAAGAACATTTAATAAATACAACACAAGCAATTCAACAGCTATATTTCTAACCAACTGCTCCCATGATCACATAATCTTAGGAGGTTTTAACAAACTGCCTACATGACACACAATAGATAACTACTTACATGACACATTCACACAAATACTTATTGAAGAAAATACCCAGTCAAAGAAACTCCTATTAATTGGGAAAAGAAGCCATGCATTGAATGTGAGTTGCTGCACCAGAAATTGAGACGAATCAATCCAGCCCCCTTGGACAAACCTTGTCCACAAGGTTTGGAAATTTCTTTTCATAGGAGTTTGCCTCCCAGATGGGTGAAATGCTTCAGATGTCGAAGATAATGACTAATTTTCTCCACCTCAGCTTTGGACCCAACAGCAGTTGTTCCATCATTAAGTTTTGTTTTTGATTCCATGCAAGGCTGCACCTCTTCAGTTAGACAATGCCATTTACGATGCCCATGTCTTCAATTTACGATGCCCATGTCTTCAATGAGTGCTCCTACTACAAACACTAAGAAAAGAGCTAGCGCAATAGTGTGGACTGTATGCCATAGCTGATCCTTGAACTGCCTAACTCCTGCTATTACCATATGAATTGGAGCACTAGCAATTCCAAGGACACCATCTATTGTGGACAGCCCTGCATTCCTCAAAGCTTAAAGTCTCACACTACTTTCTTCCTCTTTCGTTGCAGTAGCAACACCTCTTTGCAATGTCTTGAGAAATGAGCTTTCATCCATCCGATCAACCTTGAGTAGAGCTTTTCCATATTCATCAAGATTCATCAAGCAGCACCAACAGATGCATCTATAAAAAGAATGGTCGCATCTGCTTGTGTAGCGCCAGACATCGTAGCACCCAGATATCATATATGGAGCAAAATCTTTATGCCTTGGGTCGAGCACCACAACATGATATTTCTTTGTATAAAAAATAGCAACGACCATTGTCATGGTCACACCCTTTTCCCTCTTCTCAGCACTCTCATCCCTTGCCCATGCATAGAAAGGATCATTTGGAAATGCATGGGCAAGGGATGAGAGTGTTGAGAAGAGGGAAAAGGGAAAAGGGTGGTGTGACCATGACAATAGTCGTTGCTGGGCGCTACATAAGCAAATGTGACCATTCTTTTTATAAATGCATCTGTTGGTGCCTTTGAAGTGGGTACGGGAGACAAATTATTATGATAACAACTACTTGTAAGCTGGAAGAAATTGCACAAAGTGATCAGCCTTCACTTCATTCTAACCCATCACCGCTTGATGAATATGGAAAAGCTCTACTCAAGGTTGATCGGATGGATGAAAGCTCATTTCTCTGCAAAGAAAGAGGAAGAAAGTATTGTGAGACTTTCAGCTTTGAGGAATGCAGGGCTGTCCATGCTCCAATTCATATGGTAACAGCAGGAGTTAGGCAGTTCAAGGATCAGCTATATGGCTTACAGTCCACACTATTGCACTAGCTCTTTTCTTAGTGTTTGTAGTAGGAGCACTCATTGAAGATATGAGCATCGTAAATGGCACCTCTAAATGAAGAGGGGCAGCCTAGCATGGAATCAAAAACAAAACTTTGCCTAGCATGGAATCAAAAACAAAACTTAATGATGTAACTGCTGAGGTGGAGAAAATTGGTCATTATCTTCGACATCTGAAGCATCTCCCCCATCTGGGAGGCAAACACCTAAGAAGTGTTCTGCTGAGAAATTTCCAAACCTTGTACACAAGGTTTGTCCAAGGGAGGTGGATTGATACGTCTCAATTTCTGGTGCAGCAACTCACATTCAATGCATGGCTTACATCATCTTAAGGTGGGCCATGTATTTTGTGATCAAGGGCAACTCACATTCAATGCATGGCTTACATCATCTTAAGGTGGGCCACGTATTTTGTGATCAAGGGCAACTCACATTCAATGCATGGCTTACATCATCTTAAGGTGGACCATGTATTTTGTGATCAAGGGTCCCGGACTTGACTTGCTCTTTTCCTAAATAATACGAGTCTCTTTGACTGGGTATTTTCTTCAATAATATTTGCGTGAATGTGTCATGTAGGTAGTTATCTAAGCTGTGTCATGTACCTCCTAAGATCATCATGTGATCATGGAGCAGTTTGTTAGAAATATATCCGTTGGTGCAACTGGTGCAATCTCCCATTTGAGATTCTATCCCCTTATCATCCTCTTTGAGGAGTGAAGATCTATTCCTCACCATAGCTCAGGGTTTCCAAGAAAACCACATATCAAAATGGAAGAAAGAAAACAAATGCTACCCCAAATGAACATCAGTGCTAAAATCACAGCCAGTCCATCCACACATAGAAAAGATTGACACGATAAAAAAGCAAAGAGAAATATATATATATATATATAAGAATATAGGACAATATAAGCAATCTTAAAAAAAAAAAAAAAAAAAAAAAAACACTAGGGCTTTCTAATGACTAAAATTAGAAAACAATCTTGGACAACACAATCAATCTTCTTCAATCACATCCATTCCATTCCCAACACAAAGACCACAAAAATAAATATAAGAATAAACACACAACACAGACAATTTAAATGCAGAGTAAAGTTAGAAAACATTCAAATTATAAATCCTAACCAAACTTTTTTCTTGTTCAAAAACCCTAAGGCCATGTTCGCGCACGCACAGACGGTTTAAGTTCAACCGGGCTTTCTATTCCCACTCTGATTTGATTTCCTGTGGAAAGCGGGAAGTGAATACCTCATTTTCTAGGGTTTCGGTTTCAACCGTTTGGAATATGTTCTAAAACTGAAAAAAAAAAAAAAATAGTTTCTCTGCCACACGCCTCCGAGTCCGCTCTTCCCCCAAAAAAAAATCAGAAAACGTTCTCACCCCAAAACACACAAGGCAGAAAAATCATTCTTTCTAGGAAAAAGTTTTCTTTTTTCGCAGAAAATGCTCTCTGGGAAAACACGCCCTACCTTGAGAGGTCGTTTGGATGTGCAGAAAACTTAAAAAAAAAGAAGCTTTACACGGCATGAACTTGAAGTGTGGAGGGTTTTCCTCCTCGTCCAAGCAGAGGGTGAGAAAGAAGAAGGAAATTGCAGTTGAGATTCGAGAGAAATGGAGCTAGGGTTTGTAATCAGTAGAAGCAGATGATCAAAAAATGGCGTCTTACCTGCTTTGGTCTCTGCAGACGGACGTAGAGAAACTCCTCGAAGCTTGCTAGGGTTTTGGTTTTTGATACGTGACGAGAGAGAGAGAGAGAGTTGAGAAGAGTAACTAGAAGAAGTAGGGCACCGAAAGCTAAGTAAGCGGTGAGGACTCGGAGGCTTTGGGCTAGGGGTTCGGTTGTGAAATTGGTAGGGTTATGGCCTTGGGCATTGCAATTGGACCATAATGGCTCGACTCAACTTGGGTTGGGTGCGACAAGGTCCTGACTTTTTAGGCCCCGTATGGGAATTGAGATTTTCTAAGCATATACATATGAACTTGAGCCCTTGAGCCCTCGTCAACTGAGGTGAAAGGATACAGTGCACGTCGGGTGGTTTAGGCTGTTTGTAAAAACATAGAAACTGTGACTGTCCAAAGTATGGGTGGTTTGGGTGATATTTTTAGTGAGCGACTTCGGCGATATGTTAGGCGGTTTCGTATTTGTACTTATCTCTCTTTTTTTTTATTTTTAATAGAATGTAATTAAAGTTTCAAAATACTTAACATAAAGAATAAAAATTAAACATGATTTTTAATAAAAGTCAATAATCAATAATAAACAAAATTTTCAATTAAGTATATGAATGTAAAATTAAAAGTCCAAAGGTATCACCAAAATTAAAAAATACAATCACTTATACAATCTAACGTTCAAAAGTCAAAAATCTAATAAAGAAACATCTAAATTCGAAAATTCAATGTCTAAATTTCAATAAATAAACCTCCAAATTTCAAAATTCAATGTCCAAATGCTAAAAGAAATTCAAAATCTAAACTTTAAGTTCGTAAATATCGATATATAATTTCAAGCAATCCTGCAACAAAAAAAAAATCATAGTTAGAATAATAATTGATAAAAGATAATAAACATCAATGTTTAGTTTAGTAATAAAATTGTAAGGTCGTCAAAGTGTCATACAATATAATCCAAACTTGTATTGGAGTTGCACTATGATCATGAGGAGTGGGGGACCCATACGAGTAAAAGTGTTATCTGTAAAGTAATATAACTCCTGTCAGTTTATAATTTTTAACATAAAATATAATAAAAATTTATAAAAATTAAAAGTAGGAAATGAGCGGTGGGGCGGTTTCAAATGTCAAACCGTAACCGCCCGTTCATTAGTACGGATTGAAATTGTCCCACTCGTCTAAAAGCGGTTTTGACATATATCCACTTGTAGTGGGGCAGGGCGGGGCGGGGAGGAGTGGAGCGAGCGGGTTGGCGGGTTGCAGTTATTTTTGTGCAGCCCTAGGTGAGGATATCTCCCGTGCAATACCATGCACGCCAACTTTGAGGCCCACCTAATGCATGGTTATTATGGAGGATGTGGGGATCGAAAGATCTGGATGTGATCCACTTGGGTGTGTAAGTGTGCATAATTTTAAGTCTATGTAATTGTCCTAACACCTTGATTTGGGTGGCTCGAGTTGAATGGTTTTATAATGCATCTTTTTTTTTTCTTTTTTCATTTTCAGATTGGTGTAAAAGAAAATTAAAAACACAAACAAGGGACCCATTATATTTAGAAGGATGGGTTTGGATTGGTCATAGAGAGGAGGACCAAATGAGGCCGACCAGTTGTCGTGAATAGTACAAGACATCTGCACCTTCAGCCAAAATAAGAAATTGTTAAAACTTTGATGCCCATAAATCGATGACTTGACATGGCACAGATGAGGATTGACTCCACTTAAATTTACGATTTGCATCGTTGGTCACTTCTATTATCAGGTGAAAGAACTGCACATTTTAGATTCAAGAGATTATTACAATATCAATGGCACTCTTATTGTCTTACACACAAAAGTTCACAATTGGCCAAGTTATTGCAAAGAAACACTATGCAAATATATGGGATGAAACACCAATGACACATAACATGCTTACAATGAACTAGTTAGAGGTGTGGACAATGCATGCGCGCTTGCATATGCATATGGGTCATGGTTAATTTCACATAGAAGCCACGAGTATCACAATATCACTTTGATCAAACCTAGTTGTCTAATTGTCTGGAGGATTCAAATGTCATCTCCATTACATCCGGTTGACAATCTGCAAATGTGGAGCCTCCAATTGTACCCTAATTACTCAATGGTTTTAAGCCAGTGTGCAGAATTAGAAGGTTAAGTTGTATCCTTGCCTGTTTATAATCTTAATAACCTTCTCCATGGACAATATTTTTGGAACAATTGACTTTCTTTCTACTTGAAAATTTGGAGGAAAATCTAGTTTCATGTTTGAGACTTTCATTTCTTGCATGAGTACCAACTTTATTATGAACTGAACTCTGCTTTCTTGGAGAGCAGACCCAAATGTTGCTTGGGCGATGACATCGGACCAATGAGTACTGAGGACCCTTGGTTGGTTGCACCAGGTGAGTCCAAGTAGGTTGGCCCTGTTCAAGGTCAGAGAAAGGTTTGGCTTGATTCATTGGGTCACTAAATGGCTTGGGTCATGCCCACTTGTAGGCTAATTGTTTCTCCCAAAAGGGTTCTCATCAGAGAAATCGTTGAGTGTATTGATGAAGTGTAACAAGATTTAAAGCCTTGAATTTTTTTTTTTGGATTGAAGCCTTGAATTTGTTGTTTGTAGGGCATAGGGAAGTTTCCTGCCTTGCTTCAACTTGGGCAAAGGTGATATCTTCCCCCTCAAATTGATCTGAAACTTCAGGTTTATGGGCTCCTTTAAGTCCTATAGCCATTTTAAAACCTCCACTGAAAGCATCAAAGAGAAGGTCACTGTTAAAATGGTGTTATTTTTACTGAGGGCTCTTAGCTCTCAAAATGTACCATCCAGTCCTCCTTTCTGCTAGGAAACTGTTATCAGCCATCACCTTAAATCAAATCCCAGTGAAGTGAGGGTTCCATCTGCGACTCAATCTTACATCCTTCACTTTTTTAACACTCACTTTACCATGAATGTTAGGCAAACAGGCCAAGGTAATCCTTGGCTAGTGTATTTTGGTGCATGTTGTATTTGTTTTATACCAGCAGTGATGATGTCCTGTCTGCACCAATCAGTTAGGATGTTCATTCATTGTCAGATTTATTAGCGATCCATTCCCACCCTCACTTCATAGGCTTTTCTTATGGAGCATATAATAAAATGGGCATGGCAATAAACAAAATAGATAAAACACAGTTGGAATGTGCACATGGTACAAGAAGGCTGCAGGTTTGAATCATATTGCCTAAAAAAAATTAAAAAAAATAAAAATCAATGATCTCCAGGATCCACAGGAATGGAGCGTGCAGGGTAACTTACACACCACATACATCATCCAGCTAATCCAAATTATACCAGAAAGCCCAGTGTGTACGGAACAATGGAAATAGTAGTCCGCCAAAAGCTTTTCTGATGCCTCCCTTGATACATATTCTCCTGTTTTTTCTTCACCCTCTCCATGTAACATCCTAAAAAGCTAGTGAGATAGAAATAAAATAATGCTAACAATGTCTTAGCTTTTGATACAAGTAGATTGGACTTGGATTAATGAGAACGGCAAGAACAATCTTGAGCTGTTAAGCCAACTTTATTCTGATGGTCTGCATTTGAAAGTACTGGCATTCTTGATAGGGAGGACGTATCTCTACTTTCCAAATAAGACCGAAATAGCACTGGTCTCTTTGAACATCTGACTGGAGTCAAATAAGGTGCAAATATTCATTGGCCTGTCCAGTAAGTCACTTGCAATTTCTATAAAAAGGACACATACAAATATATTGCAATGAACATTACTAAAATTCACCCATGTGCTTTGCAACTTTGTTTGATATGAGCCATTCATATTTCAAGTCCCCATAAATACTGTTAGATTAATCAATAAGTGAATAAACAAGCGGGAACAAACTTTAACGCACAGCTATTTGTATACTAAATCCCAAAAGAACAAATGCAACCATCATTCCCCCCTCTTCCATGTAGTTTAATCAAATGTTCCCAAAAGAACAAATGCAACCATCATCCCCCCCTCTTCCATGTAATTTAATCAAATGTTCCTTTTGATGGCTAGAGTTAAAAATCTAGTTGAAGATGGTCCCGAGCTGGTTAGGAACGTGCGTGCGTGCAAGTTCTAATTCCAAATGCAACCCAAAAAAGAAGTGTGGGTGTGCGCGCGTGCGTGCGTGCGCGTGTTCTAGTGCCAAATGCAACCCAAAAAAGAAGTGTGTGTGTGCAAGTTCTAGTCCCAAATGCAACCCAAAAAAGAAAAAACCAGTTAAAGATAAATCTGAATCTCCAAATGACATTAAGGGTCCGACACAATCAAATTTCTTGGTCTGAGCAGCCCAGTCAATGGTCCAATAAATCATCCCAAACATTTTGCATAGGTGAATGATTAGAACAAATTGTCATAGATCATGCATTAGTGTCACCCATAACGGACAAGAGAATTTGAAACTAAACCTTTAATGAGATTAGCAAATTCTTTTGCTCATGGCCTAAGAGAACACCCATAAAACTGGTGGGAAACATTTTCTTCTCCTGCAGGTTATTGTGAAAGTCCTTTCCTTTTTCCTTCTAGTGAGACCTCTATTTTGCACATACATTACTCTTGGTGTGTGTGTATTCTTTGTACAATACATTCTTTCCTTCTTTATTTGTTTCTTTTTTTTTGTTTTGGATTAGTAATGGAACTTCCGTTCAATAAAATAAAATGGAAAAAAAAAAAGTGCGATTATTTAATTATTTATTTGTGGGTTGGGCGGTGGTTTGCCAAAACAGGATAATAAGAAGAAAAAAACTACAAAAGGGAAAAAAAAAGAGAGACAAAAATGAGATTATCCAATTCTTGCAATTGCTCAAGATTGTCTCTTTGATAACAACCTCCCTCTTTCCAGGGTTGGGCCCGGTACAGCGGTACTTGCCCAAGTAGGACATATAAGTGAAACACTTGAACAAGACAATAAATAAATAAATAAAAATGAGGAGGTATACAAAGGGCCAGTGCAAAACGCATTGTTTTGTCCAAGAAAGAGACCACTAAATATGCCACTATTTTTATCCATTATGTGTGTGTGTGAAGAAAGAGACCACTAAATATGCCACTATCTTGCCAGTGTGTGTGTGTGCGCATTTTGCCTGTGTGTGCGCGCGCGCCTGTGTGTGTGTGCCTGTGTGCGCGCGCGCGTGTGTTGTGTGTGAAAAATAGAGGTCACTGCAGTGCTTTGGTTTAAATAAATAGTCATTAATCATTTAATCCATTCATGTGCATCACTGATTAGAAGACAAGGCATTTGACAACCTTAAGACAGAAGCACCACTCCTTGGAAACATATATATATATATATATATTGATATCTCAGGGTATCCCCACATTTGGTAGGACCAATCTCTGGGCCCCACACCCACACCCACACAGACGTGGGACGATTAACGCCCGGGGGAATTGATGCCTCAGAAACATATGTTAAGGTTCCATATTAAATGCTAATCTACAAGGATCTACATTATCTCTCTCAGTCCACCAAGCCACATTTTTTTAGTCACCTTCAACTATTAAATGTAATTAAACTCAATCTATAAAATTAAAAAAAAAAAAAAAAAAACCCTCAAAGATGGAATGTACGTCGGCAAAATTCCTACTCCTGGACCTAAGAACATGACCAGGGCAGTCTCAAAAGCTATTTCCCAAATTCCTCTAATCCCTACCAAACAAAGTTCGCTTTGGGCTTCACCATTGACATTAAACTTCAAGCATCCATGTCTTGGTGGCTTCCAAATCTCCTAAAATTTGCCTTACCTGCCCTCCCAAGAAGGGCAACAACCCCCAAACTCTGCAATATGAGATGATGCCCAAAACGCTAATCTTACCTCAATCAACACTATTAGATCTCCTATTCTTAAATAGTTACCACAGCATTGCTAATGGTGCGAGTGTCATCTTCCAAATCGACCCTTTGCCCATTAAAGCAAAATCCTAAATAGAGTGAATACATCATATGTATGCTTTCTTCTTTCCCTTAAATGGACAAGTTTTCCCTTCTTTTTACATCTTACCTTTTCTCCCATTAGGCATTTAAAATGTAAAAAATGACCACTCTGTGCGTGACAAACTGTCGAACCTGTCGAATGGGTGCTTGTTGGTGGGACCCACATGTCCCACTAGAAAGAATATAAGCTTGTGATTAGGCACCTACGAGGAAAATGCCCCAATGTAAGTTGCTAGTCATTCAAATCAAAGGCTATGGTTGGGAAACATTTACAGGCTTCTATTTCAGCTTCTGAGGGGTAATTTCACCTACTTTAATTGGACAACCATTAATAACCAATGGGGACATTTTTTATTTATAGTCAGCTAATCAGCCATCCCTAACCAACATGCCACAAGTCCCCTTTGAGAAAGTGACCAATTCACATAACTCACTAGGATAGCAAGAAAGACGGAAGAGACCTTTTAGTTTACAGCAGTTCACTCTTTACTACAAAAAAAATGCTTGAAACATACAGACGGTGCTAAATTCAGCCTGATGTTTTGAAGCTTATACAAGACATATCCCAGCATTAAACAACATATACAAGATCATAATTCAAATGGGGAACATCTTTTTTGGCTTATGATAGATCATAGTGAACAAAAATCATCTAAAAGCTGAACAAAAACGCAAAGGATTTTAAAGACATAACCAAATAATTGAGGTGGGTTAAACATATGAAAGAATCAAATTCATGATTCACCATCTAAAAAAAGACCTGTTGTTCGTGTTCAGTGAATGTATAAAGAGTCTCATTGACAAACTACAGTACCTTTCAAAAAAAAAAAAAAAAACCTACAATACCAATCACTGAGCCTAGATCTGCCAAAACTTGCAAGTTGCAACTATACAAAATGAATGAAAATGGCTAAATACAAACATTTGCTCCCTTAAAGCTAGAAGCATAAAATTCGTGATAATCAGATCCTAAACTCTTGGCACAGTTTAATGACATTGCATTTAAACTCATTAAATGACTTAAAAAAATTGTAATCCAAACAGCTTCTTCTCATGTAGTAGGGAGCAATGAAAGCAAACTTGTACAAATGCTTGCATCTTAATATCAAAAGGTGGTAAAAACTAAGATGGAGACTACTTACCTCTTGGAGCAGAAAACAGCATACAATCAGCTGTAATATTTGCCCAGTAAATCTCTAAGAAGAATGGATCAGAATTCTATGATATTCCGCACCTTGTACAAGTTAAAACTAATTTTAATCTATTTTTTCTTCTTTTCTAAGAACACCATGTTTGATCAAGTTCTTCAGTAACATGTCGGCTTCATCAGTTAAGCCAGAGGCAGCTACCCCTTTGACCAGTGCAGTGTAAATAGAGTGAATGGGCTTGTATCGATTCAAAATCATTGTATCTAGGATTTGAATTGCCATATCTACCTTTTTACTTCTGCACAATGCCTCGATCACAAGAGTGTAAGTACTAACTCTAGTCCTATGATTTTTCCTGCCCATTACCTTCAAGATCTCTACAGCCTCCTCCATAAGACCATTCTTACAATAGCCCCCAATCAATGAATTATAAGTTATGTGATCCGGAGTAATCCCATGGCTAAGCATCTCAGCAAACAGCTGCCTTGCTTTCTCCATATTACCCTTCTTCGCCAATCCATCAATTACAGTATTATAACTTATCCGAACAGGGAAACATCCAATGTCCCCTAAAGAGCGAAGTATATTGAGCGCCTCAGCTGCCATTCCCTTTTTACATACGGCACACAAAAGGGTATTGTAAGTCACAATATCAGGAGAACAGCCCTGAGAAATCATTTGACCCAGTAAATCTATTGCCCGGTCCAAATGGCCAGATTTGCATAGACTGTTGATCACAATATTGTAAGTAACAACAGTAGGAGGATGGGAGGTCTGGGACATTAAATAAAGAATCTCATCCACCTCAACCCAATTCCCGTCACTGCATAGGCGGAAGAGAATGGTGTTGTAAGTGATGAAATTGAGCTCCAACCCATGTAAGAAAATATCAGATATCAACAGTGTTGCATCCTCATATTTTCCTTTTTTGCAAGCCATATTAAGGAGAGAGTTATACGTCACAATGTCAGAATTACAGCCCTCTATCTCCAGATCATTCAATACCTCCAAGGCTCTTTTAGTGCCATAGCTCCTGCAGACTAGTTCAACAAGCACAGTGGAAGTAATCAGATATGAAGGGAACCCTTTCCTCAACTGATCCTTCCAAAACTCAATTGCCTGGTCGATCTGACCATGATCAAACATACATCGAAGAATGGTGTTGTATGCAATCACATCAGGCAGGCAGCCGCTCAAGCTCATGCTGTCCAGAAGTTCCATCGCAGCATTCAACTGCCCTTTTTTACAAAGACCACCAATCAACATGTTGTATGTGATATTATCAGGAACCCCACCTGACAGAACCATTATCTGTAATACATTGATGGCCTTGTCCACCCGACCCCTTCTAACCAGACCTCGGATTAAGTGTATACAAGCATGGAAATCAGGAATGTGACCAGCACGCTGCATCGTGTTGATTATGTTAGAAGCTTCAACTAAATTTCTGCTCTTACAGAAACTGCGAAGGATATCATTGTTGGACTCCTCGTTGTTTTCGACAAAGGGTCCATCTGGAAGTAAGAGTTCTGGAGGCAAAGGTGATCTTCTAGAATTATAATAAGTTTCTCCCATACCATTCACACTTGTTTCTAAGTTATAAATGCTTTCATCACCCTCATCAACTCTATCAATGCATGCACTTCTCAGGAGGCCTCCACATTGTGCCAAAAACCCATTTTTCCTCTGTATGCCAAATGCACCATTTCGTTGCAAGCAAGTTTCAAGTTTAGGCTCGCTCTTCATCAAACAATCAATTTGAGATAAACAAAGTCTGAATGGCGAATTGCGGTCCAAATTGTAGCTAAGATTCAAATGGTCATTGTATATATTTAATCCATGAGAAAAAGAAACAGTGCCAATTGATTGTTGCAAGAACAAAGTGTAACCCATCTTTTTCCTTTCTTCCCCTCTCCCGGTCACAGTCAGATGTAAATAGAAATAAAGGAGAACCCTTTCAATCCCATCCAACAAACACTCTCAGAATAATTTTTCACTTCCTAACTTCTTCCAATACCATATCCCCCTTTGCAGGAAATCTATATCAAGGAAAAAACACAAATTCAGATGAGGACTTCAAATAAAAAGTATAAATAAAAGCTATAAGCTATAAGCCAAAATCATCAAGTTCAAAACCCAGTTCAAAAACTATAAACCAAGAAATCACCATGCTAGAGAGATAAAAATGAAAAAGACAACATCATAAAAATAAGGATTTGCAGAGGAAGGAGGCACAAAAAGGCTCTATCTACGCATGTACTTGAAAATACTTAATAGAAAAGATAAGACACCAACAGATTCAAAAAATCAATTCATTAAAAAAAAAAAAAAAGGATCAAAACAACAGAAACCCAGTTGTCCAAAACTTCATGCCAAGGAAATATTTTAAAGAAGAAGAAGAGATACTGGGGGTCTGGATAAACTGGGTGAGGACTGAGGAAACAATAGGTTCTATCTCAACACAAAATCAACTAAGTAAAAATACCAAAATCACTGAAACCCATTTGCCCAAAACCTCATGCAAATTTTTTTTTTTTTTTAAACACTGGGGATTTGCACAGAAAGGGTGAGGAAGCAAAAGGTTCTATATCAACATGAAATTGAAAGTCATCAGTAGAAAGATAGAACAACTATAGATTAAAAAACCCATTAAAAATAAAATAAAACAGTATCACAGAAACCCAGTAGTCAAAAACCTCATAACTGAGAGAATTTGCATTAAAAGGGTGAGCACGCAAAAGGTTCTATCTCGACATACACTTAAAAATTCATTAGTAGAAAGACAGAACACCAAAAAATTCAAGAACCCATTTCAGAAAACAGCATTATCAATGAAACCCAGATGTCAAAAACCTCAAAACATCACAAACTTCACACATACAAAAAAAAAAAAAAAAAAAAAAACCCATCATACCAGCATCTTCCATTGGTGCCCCTACTATGACATTCTGGGGTCATTGAAAAGATAGATGATAAGGCAATTAAACTAAAGAAAACCAGAGGAACTGATGAAAACTGAAAGAAAACGTACATGTTCTTCTTATCTCTTCTGCCTTCTGTGTTTCTATTTCTTTCCACTTCGTGAAGTACGAAGAACACAAGAAAACGCAAATACAAGGGCAGTCAAGAAAACCTAGCACGTGAGAGGATCTGGGGTCACGTGGTTAAGTATAAATGGAATGAATTTGCGGGTGGGACCAGCTATAAAGGCCCACCATGCAGCCATAAAGAACCTCCATTCCACGATATCATGAAATAATGCAATATTATGTGGTATCATTAATAATCTAAAGTACAACTTGTAGCACTTAATTGCCTAAATTTATTGCATTCCGTAGGGTTTTTATCATTTGTTTCCATGACGGAGAGTGTCCTAGTCATTTGAATTAGACTAATCCCGAAGCCTAGAAGAAAGGGCCCAGTGTAGCATTCGGTAGGGTTTTTATTGTTTGTTTCCATGACAGAGGGTGT
Source organism: Cinnamomum chago (assembly GCA_038049695.1). Lineage (NCBI taxonomy): Eukaryota > Viridiplantae > Streptophyta > Magnoliopsida > Laurales > Lauraceae > Cinnamomum > Cinnamomum chago. The sequence goes on from CP142451.1 coordinate 3,593,367, forward strand.
CCTAGTCATTTGAATTAGACTAATGCCGAGGCCCGGAAGGAGGGGGCCAGTGTGGTATCGCAATTTCGGACCCTCAAACTTCAAAAGCAAATTGTAGTCATAGGCCAACTGAGCTATCTGGCGAGCCAACTTGATTCCTAAGTTGGGTTGGTCCAAATTTGATTTCACTAACTGTGATATAGGCCTCTTGTCAGATAGACAATTGAAATAACCGGGCCCAATCATAGTAGGTAAATATTTGCCTTACCAAATTTAAGTTGTCATTGGGTTAGGTCCTTCTCAAGACATGATAACGGCCTGGATTTTGTACCAGTTTAGGTAAACCCATACCCAACCCATTTCAGATCCACCCCATCACTTACCTCATATTGGATTTTATGATATATGATACCAAACTTGATCCGCACCGGTAGTTTGGTCGTTTGGGTCAGTATGGGTTATTCTCAGATTGAGTCCATCCCACCATAGGCTGGATTTTTAGGACTGTGATCATGGACCCCTTTTTTATTTTACCATAACTAAATTTCCTTTGCAGATCCTGAGCCCACCTCAGATTAATGGGCTGTGCCTGGACCCTAAAAGCCCAAGAGGCAATATGCTGGACCTGTATAATTTTCAGCTATGTTTAGTGGATCCAGTTGCAACATATCTACAATGGGCCCCACAAGACGAACAATCAGGATAAGTGGAAGACTGGTCCACCTGTTCTAGTTCTTGATTTGATTGAATACAAATTTTTTTCTGTTATGAGTCACTTTGTAGGAAAGTTCAATGATGGAGAGCCCATACTGCTGGACCCACTTTTGCCTCCACCATCCAAGGACAGGGATTATTGGGCCTGAAATCAAGCCTGGGCGAGTTTTTTGGCTGGGCTGGAATTTGAATAAACATTGGTCTTGGCCCAGATCATTTAACTAGGGAGACATAAAATCAGGCCCTGAGCCAGCCAAAAGCATAAAAATACATCCCAAATGAAGCCCAATGGGAGAGGGGCCTTGGGTCAGGCTCGACGTATAGAGATCATTCATTGTACCGGACAGAGTCTGCATCAATGAGTTAGACCTGGGTCCAAACCCAAATTTAGTGGATCCAAAAATATGTTCCTAATGTTTTTTTTTGGTTTTGTTTTTGAATCCATCGGTTCCCTATATTTCTGGGTATAATTGACATCCTTATACTACTCAGTGAGACTCAATGACTCGCTGAGTTGAGTTTGGCTCAGACACAAAATGAGTTTTGGAAATATGCCTACACTTAAAAAGTACCCGAGCCGTATATGACTTGCTAAATTAGGGTTGGGTTCATCCCTTTCAGGTTGACATTTCCAATCCTGTTAAATTTATCAACCATATGTGACCTATTGCCAACCCAGGGTGACCTTCCTGGGGCAAAGGCAGTCCAACTCCAGCCCATTTAGTTGGTTTCGGTCCAACCAACTAGCCTCAAAAGAGTCTTGAGCTGAACTTAAGCAATGAAACATAGGCCCATATGTAGTCATTCCTCTAGCCGAGATCTGTAGGACTATATGGGCCAAGATCTAAAGCCCACTTCTTCATTGACTAAAAAAAATTGGATTCTATCATAAGAACTATAGTATATGTACCGTTTTAATTTTGGGTGAAGTTTCAGTTTTGAGTTGCGCTTGAAATGAAATCTATTAAAGTTCCAAAAACTTTGATTCTCTTGTAAAAATTTCATCCTAACAATCTCCTTAATCTCATTCGACCTAATTACTACTTAAAGCTCAAATGTACGTGAAGAGTAATAGGTAACTAGGAAGAGAAGCGTGAGATGCCTTGGTGATAAAGAGGCATTGCATCTCACCACAATGCGAGAGATCGACCCCTTGCTTGCCAGAGTACTGGCCCAATGAGGAGGTACACTCGGGCAGCATGGAAGACATTGGAAAATGAATACTTAAGCAGAGGTTCGAGCCTTACTCTCATGGGTCCCAGCCCTCTTGCATGATGTACCAAAATAACAAAGAAGAACATCCAAGGAAATTTTATGTTATATTTACTTTCAGTTTTCCTAATTATTTGCTATCCCAAGTTACTGTTCGTCCACAGAGTTTTTAGGGACCATATCACATCTACTACCTCATGCTAGGTTGTGTGTTTTTTTTTTATTTTTTTGAATAACCTTGTTGGGTTTATATTGATCAAATTGATCAACATCTAATAGATTCTTAAAGACTAATTATTAAATTTTCATATAAATAAAAAACTATAAGATAATTATGGCAGAAGGTCAAGGAGAATACAATAAATTCTCTGAGTATTTGTATGCTTCCTCCTATTTTATAATAAGATGATTGAGAAACATTTTGATGTGGAGTGAAGATTTGTACTCCTATGAATATAAGCAAAGGAGAGATGGAACCCATGTCAACCATTTGCTCTTATTTTCAAAAGTCAAAGACGCTTGGCTCTCAAAGTAGTTTATATTACCCTCTTTGGTTGGTTTGTTTTATATATTTGAAATACTTAGAATTGCATCTCTGTAAGTAGTTAAAAATGAAGGGGCAAGATGAATAACCAACAATGACAATCAAACAACTAACTCTTCGGTGGAAATTGAATAAAGAGAAGATGCAAAATGAATACCCATGACCGTCGTCCTAATAATTTAATACTTATGAAAGTTAATACCAAACCTTATATCTTACGCCTCTCGCTTCCTTAATAATCTTTCAATAGCGCTCATTTAACAATGAATTTTTATGTGTTCAATTACTATATTTTTGCACAGATAAAATATTACTTCAACTAACCCGCCAACCAAAATTTGAACTTGACCTAGTAGTTTAGTATCCAAGTTTTATTTTGTATTTATACTTGCTATAAGACCTGCCAACTACACTACTACTGTTGATTGCAGTATGACCTCCAACCCTATTTAAGCATCATGCATTGATTACAAGTTTGAGTTAACCTTTTAACTTCTAGATTGAAGTAAATTTTTTCTTATGATATGAAATGGGGTGGAGACCCTCATCACTGCCTCTATGAGATTTTGATCAATGAATGAATTACTTTCATAGGTCCATCTATGGTGGGCCCTATCAAGGCAAAAAGCTTTTTGAATCAAATGCAAGTGTGCTACCTTCCTTATGATAAAGGCCCCACCTAAATGCTACAATAGCATCAACTCTCTTCCCTGGTACATAATTTGTCATGTTTTGGCATCCATCACATTAACCTAGCATCTAGTTCCTGAAAAGGAAAGGATTAGATGCCCTGTGATTGGTACATTGAGTGGGGCCCACTGCCTTGGGGGAAGTAAGATTCGTTTTATCATCTTCCCTAGAGGTCTCACCAATGTTGCATATATCATTTGTGTGATAATATCAGAATAAATTATGATTTTGTGTTTTTATATGACATTATTGTAATCACTATAATGAAAAGGTGAAATCTTGAAGTAAGAACTATAGAAGTTTTTGTATCAGTGATTAGAACAAAGAAGGAAAAATAAAGAACCACAAGGAAGATTTACTTGAAAAGAAGTACAAGAATAGTTCATATATTATTCCTGGCAAGGTCATGCCAGCTTTAGCTGTGGAGGCCATGTGCAATCATGGCTAAATTTAAGGGCATGTCACACCCATTCAAATTTCTTCAAAAAAAAAAATAAAAATTTAAATGAGTTTCCTTCTCTGAATTTCAAATTGTTGGAGCTCTTTGAATTCAAATCTTTTAAAATCCCATGAAACTTAACTATGGCAGCAAATCTCCCAAATATCAAGCATTAATATCCTAATTTTGCACTATCTTCAAATCTCATTGAGGAGAGATGAATAAGGAGAGTTGGAATACAGAAATACTCTCATAAAGTTTTCCTTTTCCATGCGAGAGACCTTACAAGTTTTCCGCTATTCTAAAGGGAGGAAAAGTTGTCTCCAGGAGGTCTTACCATCATATGCAGTCTTGCAAGTTTTCCTCCCTTTAGGTTCACTCCTATAAAACTTCTAAAAGCTTGAATGTAAAATTCAACACTAATGTTTTTTTGTTTTTCTACATTCAAGTCTCTTTGTGTCTAAGAAGATCGGAAATTCAGGGCTTCAAAAGTTGGACAAATTATTAACTTAAAGAGTGAGTTACAAATTTCGAATATTGATGCATTGTATATTACACTACGATCACTTCTTGATTTAGAATTATTCAATATATTTGTAATTTTATTAAAATAATTGGTCAGTGTTGTTAATATGCTGTAATTGTATGACCACATTTTATTAAAATTACGAATGCGAGAGATCTACCCCTTACTTGGGAGGTATACTTGGACAGTAAGGAAGACATTGGAAAATGAATACTTAAGCGTAGGTCGAGCATTACTCTTATGGGTTTAGGAATGTAAATGGGTACTCGATTCTTTGATTACTCGGATGTTCCGACCCATTAAAAACCGGTTCTAGGTCCTTATTTAGGCCCTGATAAGTAAATGGGTCTGCGTCCGAGTCCACCTTGGTTCGGACCCGTGGACCGAATACTCGATATATTACATCGATTTTCAAAAATCTTTCCTAAATACCATATTTTTTTAATATCATTTTCTACCTAAATCCGGACTCGGATTTAGACCCATCCCACATATAGTTTTAGTTCCGATTTCAGAGCCAAGAAACTGGTTCTGAAACCGTTCCGAGTCCGAATCCGATTCCACATTCTCCTTAATGATTCCAGTTCCAGGTTCACCATGGACCCGGACCGAAACCGACCATTTACAACCCTACATGGGTCCCAACTGTCCTAGATGATATACCAAAAAAACAAAGAACATCCAGGGAAATTTTATGCTATATTCACTTTCAGTTTTCCTAATTATTTGCAATCCCAAGTTTATGTTTCTCCACAGAGTTTTTAGGGACCATATCACATCTACTACCTCATGCTAGGTGGTTTTTTTTTTTTTTTTTTTTTTTTATAACCTTGTTGGGTTTATATTGATCAAATTGATCAACATCTAATATATTCCTAAAGACTAGTTATTAAAATTTCATATAAATAAAAATCTATAAGATAATTATGGCAGAAGGTCAAGGAGAATACAATAAATTCTCCGGGTATTTGTTTGCTTCCTACTATTTTATAATAAGATGATTGCGAAACATTTTGGTGTGGAGTGAAGATTTGTACTTCTATGAAAATAAGCAAAGGAGAGATGGAGCCTATGCCAGACCTTTGCTCTTATAGAGTCGTGCTACATGGCCCGACTGGGACCAGATTCGAGCCTGAGATCCAATGGTCCTCCTGGGGGACCGGGCCCGAATCCGGTTCCCCAGTCGGGCCATGTGGAGTTTCCCGCTCTTATAATGGAAAGTCAAAGATGCTTGGCTCTCAAAGTAGTTTATATTATACTCTTTGGTTGGTTTGTTTTATATATTTGGATTACTTATAATTGCATCTTTGCAAGTAGTTAAAAAGGAAGGGTCAAGATGAACAACCAACTCTTTGGTGGAAATTAAATAAAGAGGATATGCAAAATGAATATCCAGCCATCGAATAATTTAATACTCATGAAAATTAATGCCAAACCTTATATCTCACGCCCCTCACTTCTTTAATAATCTTTATGGCGCTCATTTCACAATTAATTTTTATAAATTCAATTTCTATGATATTTTTACAGACAAAATGTTACTTCAACTAACTCGCCAACCTAAATTTAAACTCGACCTAGTAGTTTAGTTTCCAAAGTTCTATTTTGAGTTTATGCTTGCCATGTGACCGCTAACTACACTGCTGCGGTTGATTGCTGAATGACATCCCAACCCAATTTAAGCATCATGCATTTATTACCGGTTTGAGTTTACCTTTTAACTTCTAGGTTGAGGTTGAAGTAAATTATTTCTCATGATATAAAATGGGATGGACCCTCATCACTGCCCCTATGGGATTTTGATCAGTGAATTACTTTCATATGCAAGTGTGCCCTATCAAGTGAAAAGCTTTTTGAATCAAATGCAAGTGTGCTACATTCCTTATGACAAAAGCCCCACCTAAATGCCACAATAGCATCAACTCTCTTCCCTGGTACATAATTTGTCATGTTTTGGCATCCATCACATTAACATGGCATCTAGTTCCGGAAAAGGAAATGATTAGATGCCCTGTGATTGGTACATTGAGTGGGGCCCACTGCCTTGGGGAAGTAAGATTCGTTTTATCATCTTCCCTAGAGGTCTCACCAATGTTGCATATATCATTTGTGTGATAATATCAGAATAAATTATGATTTTGTGTTTTTATTTGACATTATTGTAATCACTATAATTAAAAGATGAAATCTTGACGTCACGTTTGGAAACAAAATCTTTGTGGTAAATATTTTTTGTTTTTCAAAAGTTGTGATAAATCCATGCTTGGTAATTGTAAATTTTTGAGGATTTGGATGAATGAATATCTTCATTTATTAGGATTTTCAGATCCGACCACTCCCCGTAAGATTTGAAAATCCTTACTTAAATGGATTTGCATACTGAATCTTACTTTTATCAGTTATATGCATCGATACACTTCAATATCAATGTAAAATTATCAACTATAAATCCATAGTGAGAAATCTTTGTTCCAATAATAGTAAAGAATCATCAGATTTAAGGATTCCGCGCTTGTTGCCGAACATACTCGGAAGTAAGAACTATAGAAATTTTTATGTAAGTGTTTAGAACAGTGAAGGAAAAATAAAGAAGTAGAAGGAAGATTTACGTAAAAAGAAGTAAAAGAATAGTTCATATATTATTCTCAGCAAGGTCATGCCAGCTTTAGCTGTGGACACCATATGGCATCGGGGCTAAATTTAAGGGCACGACACCATTCAAATTTCTTCATAAATCAATTTTTTTAAATGAATTTCCTTCTTTGACTTTCAAATGGTTGGAGCTCTTTGAATTCAAATCTTTTAAAATCCCATGAAACTTAACTATCGCAGCAAATCTCCCAAATATCAGGCATTAATATCCTAATTTTGCACTATCTTCAATTCTCATTAAGGAGAGATGAACAACGAGAGGTGGAAAATAGATGATACTCTCATAAAGTTTTCATTTTCCATGCGAGAGACTTTGCAAGTTTTCCTCCATTCTAAAGGGAGGAAAAGTTATCTTATGGAAACCTTACCGTCATATGCAGTGTTGCAAGTTTTCGTCCCTTCTAAAGGGAGGAAAAACTATTCACTCCTATAAAACTTCTAAAAGCTTGAATATAAAATTCAACACTAATGTGTTTTGTTTTTCTGCATTCAAGTCTCTTTGTGTCTAAGAAGATCGGAAATTCAGGGCTTCAAAAGTTGGACAAATTATTAGCTTAAAGAATGAGTTACAAATTACGAATAATGATGCATTGTATATTACACTACGATCGCTTCTTAATTTATAATTACTTAATATATTTGTAATTTTATTACAATAATTGCTCAGTGTTGTTAATATGCTGTAATTGTATGACCACATTTGCTTTCTATTAAAAAGTGATTTACTGTACATTTTGTCATTTGCATGTATTTTAATCCGTGTGTTATATGTATATTCATAAGTTATTTCTCTTATTTCGCCTTGATATCTGATGACTAAAAATAATATATTTCATTTAAATGTATCTATTTTAAATTTTAATTACATCTTTATGGGGCCGCTTTGAAGAGAAGCAACACAACTAAAGTTCATTACTTATCGGAAAAAAGGTATCTATTTTTTCTCCTTTCATCTTTAGTTAAAGATTTTTGATTCATTTATTCTTTCTTTTTTTAAACGGGAAGCCTTGATATATAGAATTTGTAATACTAACATTATCTCACTCTCTCTCTTTCTCATTTTCTTCTACTAAGTCTTCTTTTAATTGTCTCTCTAATTAAGCGGCTGAGATTTTGTAATGGAGACGGGAGGAAGAGCAAGATTATATGAGGAACGGATAACCTTGCAGGATTCAATTCCCAATTTGAATAAGTTTGTTTCCATGTCTTTAGCTCTTTGTCCTTTGTTTTAAGAATGAATGTATCTATGAGGTCTTTGACTCAACAAGACTAATTCCCTCACATGGCGCCCATTAAACCCACACAAACAAACACGGGACAAATTTGGGGTTTAATACATTTTTTAAGATCATTTTTTATATTTGAAAATCATTTTTATCTCATACATATGATTTTGATTCTCCTATATCACATTCACCATTTTTATCTCAACATGGTTGAGATAAGGCTTTGACGATGATGAATCAATTGGTTATGGAAAAACATACAACTGGGAAGGCTTGAGATAAATTGGTTTAAATGCAAAAAAAAAAAAAGTACAAGGAAAAGAGGTTACAAGTAAGATATAAATAAGTAAAAGAAAAAAAGGAAATATTTCCATGGGTAGAAATATAATAAAAAATTGAAAGGGACTGGATGGCAATTTAGCAAAATGCTATTCCATGGCTATAATTTTCCAGTTGAAGCTAATTATTCATTTTTAACCATTATCAATGTAAGATGAGACATCTTTTTCATCACATCCATGTCTACTTCAAGTTGTGCTGGTGATCATCCCAAATTTAAAATTGCTGTGAGAATGATTTATTTGAATTTATTGTAAACATGAGACACTTCCACCAAAAGGTAAGGTTGATTAACGTGAAACAATAATGTAATGCATAAAACCATATAACATGACCTATCTTTGAAAACTTACTAGACCAATTGATATGGAGACTCCGACCCCAAATAGATGTGATAAAGCTAAGATGATATATTGTTGTAAAATAGAATTAGTTATAAATAATCTTTTTGCTTTGATTTAAAATTTGACCAAGTCAATTGAGCCTTACTTAAGTTTTGTGGTGAAACAACTGATCCATGACTGAGTTAATCCAATCTGGCCAGATTTCATTAAGAAGTGAGCCTAATCACGTCGCCTAATCATGCCTTTTGGTCGATAATCTGGATGCTTGGATTTTAATGGAAATTTATCTTTTCTTTAATTATCTGAAAATGAAGCACATTGCAGTATTTTAAAAGCTCCATTTTCTCTACTTATCTCTTTCGAAATAAAAAATAAAAAATGACGAGGATTTAACAGAAGCCAATAAATGTACTCCACCTTGAAACGAGGCATTGAAACAATAATTACAATTATCTATGTAATGAAACTTTTTAGTAGGTTACATTCCCATGAAAATCAGCATAAATTTTTTTTAATCCACATTACTATGTCCCAATTTTGGCAATCCCCATTGCAATTTAGAAAGTATGGTGTAAAGTAGGAAGACATACTGACCCACTTATGATAAAAAAAAACTTTAGGGCCAAATTCCCTTTTCACACTGTTTTTATGTCAACTAGAAAATGAAAGTTTGGCATCTTCCATTGGACAGTAGGCTCCAAGTCATCATCTTTAAGTCATCCTCCATTAGACAATGTGTAGTTACAAAAGGAAACTTTGGCATCCTCCTGCTGTCTCATTACACTAATCAACACAAACAAAGAGATACCATTATCCAATTTCTCCATCACCAGATGCTTAAGAAACTCTCTCTCAATTTCTCCATCACCAGATGCTTAAGAAACTCTCTCTCTCTCTCTCTCTCTCTCTCTCTCTCTCTCTCTCTCTCTCTCGTATTTGCCTATAATGAATTGGGTTTGGATCTGGATTACTAGGATTACTACTAGTAATCATAGTTTTGGACTAAGAAATTTAATTAGACAAAAAAGTTTACTGAGTCGAGTGAGTTTAAGTGAGTTGAAACGAGTTTCTAAATCATGATAAGGGAATTGGGATGACCTGGGTCAGATCGATCAGATTGAAATTGCCTAACCTGTTTGTCAATAATTGCTTCTCTTTTATTTTGTTGAAACCCTGAAGCCCATTTCTTTAATCAGTAGTGGAATTTGCTTAAAACATGGGTTGGAGATGTGCATTTGTGTTCAAGTCCCGCGATTTCTTCACTAAGACCGAATTAAATAAAAATAAATAATTAGTGATGCACTAGTTAGGCCACACTTGTTTGCATGGATTGAGTTTGTAGAGACTAATCATAAAATGGGTTCCAATAAAGCATTATTAATAAAGTGAAAGGCGAAGCATACATGTTGATGATGCAGACAAGACTCTAAAGTTTCTTAGGATTTGATTTATTAGAGCGATAGCTACGAATTTACAATTGACATGACAAATATCCTTTCCTTGTGAGACTCTGCCTACGTGAAGTCTCAAGACTCTGTGTGGGCCCACTTGAAGAATCTCAACCCTCAAAAAATATATATCCTCTTAATGTTGTCAGGTTTTACTTTAATAATATAACCATTCTGCATAAAAGACCTGAATTCTTTTTATTTTATTTATAACTTCATACAAGCTCAAATTGACTATGTATAAAAGACATGAAGTCTTTCTATATTTTATTTATATTTCATACAAGCCCAATCTTATGATGGAGCCCACTTATCTTAGAGCAAAACTAGGCCATATTCTGTGAAAGAGGGCATTCATTTTTAAATGCGAAAGTTTAGATATTTAATAAGTGAGCCCACTTAAGAACCAAATAAATTAAATATTTATGAGTAAGTACAAATTTGAAAACCAGATTTTGTGTCCAGTATACGTACCAATTTTGTTTTAGTTATGTGATTTGAATAAAAAAGCCTTGGATTTAGGTATGATGCTTGGTATGGGTCTAACCCACTATATAACCTAAATAGTAATACAGATCATCAAAAAGCGAAAAAAGGGATGAATGATGGTCCAGCATGGTAAAGGTCTCAAATGGAGGAAATCTGATTTGAATAACATTTATGTCAATGATAGAGATATAATGAAAATAGAAGGTCCTAAGATTAGCTTCACAATCTTAGTGGTAAAAATGTATGAAGATTTAATTTCAGTTTGGTGCATTGAAGAATTGTAGAAAAGCACACCATTATGGACTTATTTGTATAATGAGAGGATTTTGTGCCTCGGGGATTTCTTTTCTCAATGGAGAAAAGTATATTGCATTTCAATACTTTTAGAAAAAAAAAACCAAAATCCTCTCAGATCAAGAAAACCATTTCATTTCAATTTTCGACTTTCTCTTCTAAGTAAAAGATATCGTACCGAACAATACACAGTTACACAAAAAACAAAATAAAATAAATCTCTCCCAGAATCCATGCACCCTAATTATGTCGTGTGTTTGTGCGGCATCCACAGTAGAGGAAACTGCATTTTCTATTTCATAACAACGAAAATCTCATCCCCAACGTAGGAATCACAAATCCCTGCATTCCCTGGAAAAAGTGCTAAAAATGGAGGTTTCTGTTGTTACTGTTCATTGCACCGAACACCCAGTGAATAAGGTGTTGGATTTTTTGGTGCCTTTTTCTTTCTCATTTCCGCAGCACTCCATCTCCACAAACACACTCAAGTTAAAAATTTTCCTTGCATGCGCGAAACTTTATAGCGATTCCATCTAGGCTCATCCCTGATCAAGAATGACTTTATCCAATTCATCATCCTCAAGTGATCGGCATGATTTGGGTGCTGTGGGCCACACCATCAAGATCACAACCTTGTTATTATAGCAGAATATCTTCATCCTTCAGCATCTCAGAAACAGAGTCAAAAGATGCTTCGATTCTTCCAGCTCAATCACATCTCACCAAAACCACTCTTTTCTTCCTTTCAAATTTCAAAAAGATTGCATTTTTTAACTCCTCCTTCACTTCTCCAACCCCCCCCCCCCCACCGTCCATTGGATTTGTACTATAAGAGAGCTCATCCTGACCACTGAATTTGTACTGCTTTTTTTTTTTTTTTATCTTTCTAAATTGGTGCAAGTGGTTATGTTATCCATTTCAGATGTGGGGCCCATTTTGGATGGTGCCGCACAAGAGTGTTGCAGTCGGCAGAATTTTTAGTTGCTAGAACTTTAATAATGTTGTTTTTGGGAGATTATGGTCTTAAAAAAAATGTTAGGTATTCTCAAATTTTGAAAAAAAAAACTAGTATATCGTCTGACGATGCATGACTTCTCATAAATTTCTCAGAGTCCAAAATGATATCAGGGGTTGATTTTTTATTCTGGCCATTGTTAGTATTCTTAATATATAGGATCAATGGCTCGGTTCTTGATATAAGGGCCTGCAAAGTTTAGAAATTTAGACAAAATGGATTCTTTTTTACAAATATCTGGAGACTTGTTAATGATCGGGAATTTAGTATGGCGGTTGCTCTCAGTATTATTATGAGTCTATTAGGACCAGATTATAACTTATGGCCCCAAAATTGGGAAAAAAAATTTGAATAGTAGAATGAACAATGTTTAGATACGTTCGAAACCCAATCAGCTTAGCCCAATACCTAAATGGTCCATTAGTTTTTAGTAGCTTTATCGAGATCTATAAGGAGTTAACTTCTAATGTTTGAACCCTTACCCATTTTTTGCCACCCAAAGAGGTTCAACTGTCTAGATCGTTATTACAGGGCCCACAAATGTCCAAGAATTCAGCTCAATAACTTTGTTATTTTTTGGGAAGAGGATCCCCTATTTGATCCAAACAGGGCCCTCCACGTGCGGGGGCGGAGGAAAGAAAAAGTTACTATCTCTTTCCTTCGCCCCCTCTGCCCCCGCACGTAGAGGGCCCTGTTTGGTCCAAATAGGGGATCCGGATCATATTTTTTGTAAATATTTCGAGGTCCGTGATAGATTAATGACTGAAATTTGACCAATAGCCCATTTTTGGGCTTCTAAATACTTCAAACTACTCAAATAATCATTTAGGGTTTCAGGCAAAAAATAATAAATAAAAAACAAGTGATAAACATTGTTCATTCTCCACACCCAATTTTTCTGCTTGAGAGGATCAAGTCAATTTGGACTCTTGCCATTTTTTGGGCATCGAAACAAACTTTACAAAAATGATCTCCAAATGCATTTTGAATCCAACTTTAACACAATGACAGGTTGGAAATAGTCTAACCCCAAGGGGTTGGCCGAGTGGTCAGGACCACGGTTCCTCCCTCTTCCGGAGCTAGAGGTCTTGGTATCGACTCCCGGTTCCCTCCTCTTCAGGAACCGAATGTTGAGTCCACTTGTGTTCCACCTTAGGGCCACAGGGGTTTACCCGGCTTCTCTCTGGGCCCGGAGGAATTAGTCCAGTCCAAAGGATTGGGAACCCTTCCTTAAAAAGGGGGGAAAAAAAAAGGGGGTTGAAAATAGCCTTGCCAATAGGGCACTTGAGTGCCATTGGAATCATCATGGTCATTATTACTTCATATTCGAAAGAGTCAAAAAGAGACTTCGATTCCATCAAACTCAATCCACGTCTCACCAAAACCATCCCTTTTTTTCCCAACTCCCAACTCACATTCCGTGGAAAAGCTAAACTATGCAAAAAGGAGAGGGAAAGCCAACCGAAAAAAAGTCAGATAAAAAAAAAAGTGAAGAAACCCAAAAGCGATTCCACCATTTTACGCGGCTCGCAGAAGCCTCATCCGTTATGCAGGAGGCTCTTTCAACGGCCCAAAAGAATTCAACTCTGGTTTCCAAGTCTTCCTGGCCGTCCATTTTGATTCGCATGTGATAATCATTCCACACCTATTGACCTACGTCACTATGGTCCATGAATTTTTACTGCTCGTGATCCGCTGGACTACTGAATTTTTTCTTATTGGGTTGGTGAGTGGTCAAAAGGTTGGTGGGCCCTGCCATGGATGGATAGCTTGAGAAAATGGTAAGAAGTAAGGAGATATTTTGAATATTGCTTTGTGCAACTCAGTGGCCCCATCTGAAGCTATGTTTTGGTTAAAGAAGATGTTTATATGGGACACGTTTGTGCAACTGTTTATGAAAACAGAGTTTTAGGCATATGTTGGGAAAGCTTACGGTTGAAGCAACATGTGATTGCTTTGGATAACATACCTTCTCTTTTACTTGGGGATTGATCATTGAATATTTTTATTCATATGATGGTTAAATTAAAATAATATTATAAGAGTCAAGTCAAGAGAAAGTGAGGGAAGAGGGACCTCAAATAAATGCACAAAATGAGAAAAACAAACTACTTCTACCAAAGCACCATAGCATAGCTCTACGTGGTGAAAATGATCGTTTTGTGCTTTTTTCCTAGCTCCCTCTTCTTTCTTATTTTCTTGATTTTACCACTACTTTTATTTCATTTTATTTGTAAGGTTTCCTCATTCTCTTCTCATTACTAAGCTAACTTGGTCTATCGGGATGTAAATGAGTCTTTCATTTTTCAATTCTCCCATGCTTATGACCCGTTAAAAATCAGATTCAAATTCTTATTTAGACCCCAATGAGTAAATAAGTCTGAGTTCGGGTCCCATTTTTGTAACCTGTGATCTAAATGAGTCTAGACCTATTTTTACCTTAATTCCAATGTATTCACTCGAGACTCGACATATAATCTCCATTTTCAAGAATTTCTCGTAAAAACTAGTTATTTACATTAATTTTCTACCTAGTTCTGGACCAGACCCCCCTCGTATAGGAAATTTTGGATCCACACGGACCCCGAGAAACTGGATCCTGTGGTCCCCACACAACCCTCCAGACATAGCCCACCTCATAATACCAAGTGACTCCATCGTCCGCGGACTGTATAATGCTCTTTTGCCGCTCTTGAACGGCTGTGTTTTTGAGGAAACTCTGTTTGGATAGCTGTAAAATTCCAATTTAGACTCGTGAGTCAAGAAATAGAAGAAGAGATCGAGAGATCATATATCGTCCGAAATTTCCCATATTGTGTGGGTTTTTTGAGCCAGGGTTTATCGATTTGTCTCCACTTCTCCTCTTTCCGCTCTCATTGAGAGTGAGCGTTTTGGATTTGAAAAAGAATGGTGAATCTGAAATCATTCTGGTCGAAGAAGACTCTGATTGGTCTTGGACTGGGGCAGTTCGTTTCGCTTCTCATCACTTCCACTGCATTCTCTTCTTCCGAGCTCAACAGAAAAGGTGAGATTTTTATCCCACTTCCCATCAATTTTTTTTTCGATTTTCGTAGCAATGGATGTCTTGTTAGTTGTTAGGGAGCATTTGATTGGGATTTGATACGGAAAGATTTGAACTTGGGGCGGCGTTTGTATGGGTCAGTGGTTGTGAAGTTTCGGATTGGAATTTTTTTTGCAGTTCTGCTTCAAATTGTGAGCAGTCGCAGATTTTGTTTAGAAAGATTGAATTTTGATTCTGGGTCTTCTTTTTTATTGATAAAGAGTAGAGTTTTATCCACTGATAAGAGAATTTTGTTTATTGAGTTCTTCTAGGAATGGTGAGCAGTAGCAGATTTTGTTCAGCCTTTGTTGAGAAAGATTGAATTTTGATTCTTGGTCCTTATTGATAAAGAGCTGAGTTTTATTTACTGATAAGAGAATTTTGTTTATTGAGTTCTTTTAGGAAATCCAACCAGTGAAATTGGACATGGGGTATGGACTGTAGTATGTGGTATGAGTCGTTCATGCTGCGTTTCTGATTATGGTTGGTCACAGACCCACAGTAGAAATCTGACTGTTTGGGTGGTTTTATAGATGGAGGGTGGTTAACAAAAAAGGGTTCTTGGGGGTGATCAGCATTGAAATGGAAAGATATGCGGGTTGGAAGGTTGGATCATCTAATCTGCAAGATAAATATTAGTGGGGCCCATCTGACCGATGGTTAGATTAATGTGGATTCCAGTTTGAATGCAGTGACATGTGCTTTGGTTTCATTTCTTCTTAAATTTTGGGTTCAGTTGGGTTTTCTTATGTAGATATTGAAATGAATTTGATTGTTTTGTCAAAGATTATCTTAGACTTAGATGGATTGCTATAGTTTATGTTTATATCAGTGTTTTTTCATTTTTATTAGTACTCTTTTTTTTTTTTGTAAGTTTGGTCCTGGTGGCTGGCAGGAGAGTCTTATGGTTATCAGGAGAGGAGACAAGAGTTTGAATCCTGTACCTCTATTATGGAGGAGGGATTGCTTAACCAACACACCTAGGCATTGTTAGTCATAGTACCTTCATCTTTCTGTTAGCTTTATTCGTGGGTGTTCAGTATTTTATTCCCTTTTGTTTTCCCTTGATTGTGTATACCAGGGATTAATGCACCAACCTCGCAGTCATTTGCTAATTATGTGCTTTTGGCCATAGTTTATGGAAGCATATTAATTTATCGAAGAAGAGCACTCCAGGTTTTTTTTTTTTTCCTTTGGTTATTATCTATCATTTTTAATTCTTGTTCTTCAAAAAATGTATTGATGATGGTCCCATGTGGGCCCTACATTCCAGACCCCATCATTCTGTTTGCGGGCTGTTCTCTTCTGAATAAATTTGTATATCTATAAACAGATGCAGATATGAATTTTAATCTGTAAAAGTAGCAGGACCTAGTAGTTTACTATGAAATGATTGCAATTCTTTATTGACAAATTTATTGTCTTCTCACATTTGTGCAGCAAAAATGGTATTACTATTTGATTCTTGGTATTGTTGATGTGGAAGGCAACTTTCTGGGTGAGTAATTATTTATGATATAAGTCCTCATTTCAAGATATTTTTTGTGCTGTGTATTTTTTTCCATTTTGGCATAATCTTTTTAAATTTATGTCGGTACAATGCTTTTCATTTTCAGTACTAAGGATATAGTTTTGCTCTATTTGAAGTCCATTTTCAGCGTTGACTGTATCAGATGTATTAGACTGAACTTGTCAAAATCCTTATGTGGTCAATTTTCGATTTTATCGTTCTTGTCTGCACTTCTGTATACTTTTTTTGCTACTTGTAAGCACTTCATGATTTCAACTGCTTTTTGTAACAGAAACGATGCAATATTAGTGTTTATTTATTGTTAAATTGCTTCTGTCACTGTTATGTCTACAGTGAGAGTGGCTATCATGTTCTTGTCTTCTTTTTTTACTGGTGTCCTTATCTTACTTTCAAAGACCATTTCTAGGAACACTAATTCTATATAACATGTCTTTTTGAAGTGGTGAAGGCCTATCAGTATACTTCTTTGACAAGTGTCATGTTGCTGGACTGTTGGACCATTCCCTCCGTCATGTTTCTGACATGGATGTTCTTGAAGACAAAGTACAGATTGAGAAAATTTGTTGGTGTGATTGTTTGTGTTGTTGGACTTGTTATGGTTGTACTTTCAGATGCTCATTCAAAAGATCGATCAGGTAACCATAACATCTGGTATTGTTTTTTTCTTTGCTCTGATATTGTTTACCTATAACACCATTTAGATATTTCAGGTCTTCTGTGTGAACAGTGGTCCTTGTTAGTTCTATTTTGTAACCATTATAAGAAATTATTGCTACCTAGAGCAGAACCACATATCATTTCTGTCGTTAGCACAAGTACAAGGTTCCTTCTGTTTCATTTTTTTGTTACTACTTACTAGAATTAGTGAAATGCATATGATATACCATAGCCTTTTTTTCCTTAACTCTTCAAATGCACTTAATAAAAGAAT
Organism: Cinnamomum chago; assembly: GCA_038049695.1. Taxonomy (NCBI): domain Eukaryota; kingdom Viridiplantae; phylum Streptophyta; class Magnoliopsida; order Laurales; family Lauraceae; genus Cinnamomum; species Cinnamomum chago. The sequence continues at coordinate 3,610,801 of CP142451.1, forward strand.
CTGCAAATGTCTTCTCAGAATAGTTGGCGATATCATGCATCATTGAATCAATACAGCGGCTCTTATGTGTGAATTGAATTGTGTCAGAATGCCACAAAACTGATTCCAATTGAAAGGTCATTGAACTACCTTTCCAATGATCATTTTGGCCTCATCTCATCTTGCTTGGATCAATTTGGAGAATTCTACTATATAGCTATTGAAAGACTATGTCATCTTATATTCTAACCATTGAGTCTAAGATCATGTTGTTCTGAAGGGAATAGAGTTAGTTAAGCTTCAGTCATGGATGCTTTGCATTTTGCTTTCATATGACATGAGATAATTTTTTTTTAGGAAAGTTTTTTTTTTTTTTTTTTCATCCATCTGCGACAACGGCACATTTTTTAGGAAAGTTTCAAGATCTCATCTTGAGGTCTTTCAGGCTTCTCTTTTCTGGGAAGTTTTTCTTGTTAGATTTACATATTGATTAGAAATATATTTTTAGTTTGAATAGATTTTGGAAGGCTTGGTCATATATCAAGTTAGGACTGCTTAGAAATAGAAATATGGGTGTATGAGGAAGTTAAGAATGAACAAGCGATCTATTGAGTTTTTTTTTTCCTTATCAAGTTCTCCTTTTTAAAGGCTGTCTTATCATTCTTTCTTTATTTCTATGTTCCTTTCTCCTTTTGTGTAAAACCTTTACTCTCTAATTTGTAAGTATTTTCCTTATTTCTATCTATTCTTCTTTTCCCATGCTTTTGTTCTCTCCCATAATTTTCTTTGTAGAAATATATGTGTACTGGGAATCAAGAAAGACAAGCAATCTATTGATTTCCACCAACAGCCCCCCCCCCCGCCCTACACCCACCCACACTAAAGTTCTATTCTTCTTAGACCCCCTCTCCGTTCTCTCTCTTTCTATACTTCTTTCTCCTATTCTCTGATATCTATTAGACAACTCTAACTTGTAACTATTTTCTTTATTTCTATCTTTTCTTCTTTTTTACTTGTTTCTGCTCTATCCCTTAATTTTCCGTTTTTCTTACTTCTTCACTAAGTGAGGTTTTGGGCATTTGGTTTGAATAAACTCAGTACCAAAGTGACTGTTCGTGAATCGCTGTGGTACTCAATCTGTTACAAGTGCTAATGTGGTATGGGAGTCAAGTTGATCTTCTATTGATCATACTTGGAAGAAAATCAGAGCATGAAGAATTGTGTTCCAGTTGTCGAAATGTGCTTGGGAATTGGGTCATCTAATTTTTTGGTACCAATGAAAAAAATTAAATGATTACCTATATATATATAAACTAAGCTGACTTTGGATAGTTCTACTGATCCTTTTTGGACTAGCTTTTGATCCCTTGCTGAAAGGAGAAGGACAAAGAAAAGAAAGAAAATTAAATAAATGGCTTATTCATGAAAGTTGATATAGGAATAACTCAATAGCTTGGCTCAAAATTGACCTTAGAACAAAATCCATACCCAATCTTGATGTTGGAAGGAAATCTAAAAACAATTAAGTCTCCCTCAACTATCTAAGGGAGTTAACATACATAATTTTGTTACTGCTACTCGGGTCCTTCTATTTCTAGCATCAACTGGGCCATAAACATTATTGAGAATCCAATATTTCTAATTTCTAATTTCTATTTGTGCTATGACATGCAACCGTCCATATCTGAGATATTTAGGAATCCAATGGCAAACAACCGACTAATGGATTTGGGTGCCAAATTGGGTGGACCAGAATTGATTTAGTTAGTCCATACTATTGGATTCAATTTAAAATTATTTTGTAATGAAAGAAAGGATATATTTTTTTTAAATGTTTCATCTAGGATTTTTTGGACAAGAAAAATCAAGGATAATGTAGAGGCTCAGATGTAGATGGCCTGGCTGGGGGTGCAGGATATATTTTAGACAAAGTTTTAGCCTTCCAGTTATAGTTCTCTCATAATCCAACCTGTGGATAAATTGGGAATGTTAAATTTCATTCAATTTAATAGCTTCACTGATTTATGGCTTTCCTGATTTGCTTCAATTATTTGTGTCATAGGTGGGCCGAACCCTATTAAAGGAGATTTACTTGTTATTGGTGGATCAATGCTTTACGCAGTTAGTAATGTTAGTGAGGTATGCTTCATTTGTGCTTAATGGGAACGCCTATATGAAAGATGAGTTGTGCTTTTACTGTTTTAAGTCATTTCAATTATTGCATTTACTAATTAATATGCTTACAAAGATCAACGAAATCTCCTAATTTTAGTTTGTAAGGTTAACTATAGAACTTAGTCCCTTCACGTCGGACCTCTTGAAAAACCAAAAATATTACATTGCAGTTTAGCTCCGTGCTTATCTTGGCCCAGTCAAGATGGGTTATATATGGAGTCTAGTTTTTTATGCTTCCATCTGGCTTGTAGATACAGTAGCAGTTTTAAGTCTGTGACCCCCATTAGCTCTTATAGGTCCATGCTTTTATTGTTTTCCATCTGGCCCTAACATGCTTCTTTAGTTCTTTTTCATCTTTACTAAGGTTCTCTTTTCTCATGTTTCAGATATGTTTATTATTGCCTAGTTGTTTCACCTTCATGACCTACTACTCCCAAATCCTTTATATTTAGTAGGTCACTACAACTTGATTCTTTAGAACACTCCCATTCAAGGAGAAGGAAAATGTATCTTTGTCACATCATTTGTTTTTGTCCTTAATACACCTTACATGGTCATGGACTCATGGTATCTAATTTTGCTATATGTAGGCAAACTTATAGATTTCTTTCTCCAAATTTGATTACAAAAAATACCCCTTAAAACCTTCAATTTGTCAAATTTTGAATCTTAAAAGGAGAATATCTTAAAAGTATTTATAAATACCATTTTTTTTATTCTCGAGTTTAAAAGACATTCAGAGCAAGCTATAGCTTGAGAAATGGACATCTGAGCACAGTACTCTCCGAAGGTGACAGTCTCAGGTCTAAATAAGGTATGGGACCTGGGACCCCCTTTTTTCCCTTTGCTTATTGCCAGGAGACTCTTGGTTTTTGGTATTCGGGTTATGCAATCTTCATGAACATCCTTGAATTCTTGATTTGAATGAACTGATGCTCCACTATGTCGATTTTTTTAATAATGCTATAGATAGCATGGATTTCTAACGAGTGGGCAGCCAGTGCTCTCCTGTTTATGTTTCTTGTATATTTTTGTTTAAAAATTGTTGCAAATGCTTTGTGTATCATTATGCAGGAGTTTCTGGTAAAAAGCGGAGATAGAATTGAGCTCATGGCAATGTTGGGTTTATTTGGAGCGGTTGTCAGTGCTTGCCAAATGTATCCTTGAAATCATTCTATGCCTGTTGACATTTATCTTAGACTTGGTAGTAGCTTTTGGAAAATATTTTAATGCATATACCACTACTGAAAACTAGTATTTGATGCAGAAACTATTTTATCTTGTGTGTTCAGTTTCTTTGAGTCCATGAAGAAAAAATTGCTGCTTTTGATAATTCACTGACAGACCTACCATCCATATATTTATTTATTTATTTTTCCTTGGGGTGTTTTGAGTCAGTACACAGAGGCAACATACGGCTGATTTGGCAATGTTTTGAGTGTCATCAAACATTTTAAGACAGGTCCATGTCAATTACTGTACACTTGCTCGTAACTATATTGTTGCTGGTGCAGTTTTTTTTTTTTTAAATAATGAGGAACTCGATGTTCCATTATCAGTTTCCCTTAATCATATTTTCAGAAGCATACTTGAGCGAGAAGAGCTTCGATCAATTCACTGGACAACTACAGCGGTACCTCCCCCGCTTCCTCTCATTTGTCTGTGTGTGTGTTTCATGTTGTTTCTGTTATTTATCTCTCTGAGCTTATTGGATGGTTAGCCCTCATGTGGTGACTTTATTGGTTTTGTCCATGCAAGCCAAGTTGCAATTAGGCTGTCAGATCTGAGCCTCCAAGGGGCCCTTATTGTGTTTTACTGTATCAAAGTCTAGTTGAAGAAAGCTCAGCCAATATCCACATATGTTCAGTGAAGGTTGATGCATAGCTTGGACGTGGCATGCTGCAAGTATGCAGAACACGCATCAACCATTTTGAATTTTGGATCAGATCTTTTGCCTTTGTGCCCTACCTGATTCTTTTCCTGAATACATGGACTGCATGTTATATTATTAAATCTTCTATTAAAGTAGATGTAAGTAGATGGACCTACAAGTTGAAGCCAGTGCTGTGTTCATTTTGTTGAGCATGTATCTCAAAGTCCTACTTTCAAGTTGGTGGGAGGTAGGGCCTGTACATGACAACAGTAGTATGTTATCTGTGTTCATGAGCTTGTGCCCTGAAATTGTACTGAATTTATTATATATACTAAATTTATGTCTCTTGGATATTGGAAAAGCTATGGTTGATTGACTACTGTTTAACCTTTCAAAACATTGCCAAGCATTTGTCATTTTTTGCAAATAGATTTATTTTTACTATTTATGTTGTGAATTTATGTACTCTTTCTTATCAATTTCTCTAAATAGTTTCTTTTCATTGTGTGTTGTTTGAATGCAGGTGCTACCTTTTATTGGATTTGCAGCAGCAATGTTTTTGTTTTACTCTCTGGTTCCTATCTTGCTTAAGGTATGTTTTGGATATATCTTTAAATTTGAAGCAACTGCATTTCCACTATGCATTTTCATGTACAGTGGTGGGAACGGTGGCCATGGCTGTCAGTCATTGGGGGTGCTTCGAAAAATGGAGATAGATGGGTCATTCTGACTACGATGGGATTCTAGCATTATCCTTTACTCTTCAGCAAGCTCGCTATCACTACACCAGTAATCCAACCAAATTCGATTACGATATTATTCTCAATACTACAGTGAATAAGAGGAATCATCATAAAAAAAAAAAAAAAAAAAAGAATAACCATGCTGAAGCAGCCATTCTCCATATTCTTGACGTATAAGAAGCTTCTTCCTGAACCAATTAACCTTTGTCGTGAAAATTGTATTTCCTATAACAGTCTCCACAAACCACCCTCTTCATTCCCAGTACACCAATGCCACTTTCACAAAAGAGTACTCATATCTAGGTACGCTGTTTGTACTTTGGAGTTTCTTGTCCTGTTCTCATTTTCTATGTAGAAAATAATGGCAATTCTTTGGCATGCCTTGGATATTTTCACATAATCCCTCCAGGAAACATTCTAGTAACCAATCAATTAATGCATAGGTTGATAGTGTCATACCTTGGCAATTGGCATACATACCACAATGCTTTGACATGTTTGTGTGCATTAGTTGTTGTTGTTGCCATTTGTTCTTCTTCAGCAGCCTATATGAGTCTTGTTTGTATCAGGTATTTGTTGAGATTTGTTCTTGTTAGTCCCTCTTACCCTTGGTCTCCCTTGGAAGATGCCAATGTTTCGTTCTATGCTTTCCAAACTTTAATTTATAAACTATCATGATGAAAGATCATTTCTTCGTTCCAAATGGAGGAGCCGGTTTTTGTCAACAAAACTATCACTAAAAAAATATAATAAATTTTATTAGGTCAATACATCACTGTAACCATAATAAAAACACCCAGAGAACGTATGAGTAATCAATTTGCATCATCAAACCATTAAAATGTTTGTCTCCTTTCTAAATCAGATTGCCTTTTTCTTGCTGATGTAGATGAGTGGGTCTGCCATGCTAAACCTCTCGCTGCTCACCTCAGATATGTGGGCTGTTCTCATCCGCGTTTTTGCTTATCACCAGAAGGTTGGAGTTGTTGCCATCTTATTACATCTCATTATAACGCTAAGAGGCGTGCAAATGATATTTACGAGAAGTTCATTGAAGATGATCTTCACATTATATATGCCCATATGGATCAGGAGATCTTGCAATTTATCAGTTGTAGCTGCCTGGAATGTACATTGGTCCAAAAAGACAGGTGGTCTTGGCGGGTCATGTGTGTGAAAATAGCTAGATAAAAATAGAAACGCCCCCAAGGGAGACACAGATCTCACCAACAATCCACATTTAGCTTTTTAAACATCTGGCCCTTCTGAAGAGAGGACTGTGAATCTGTATTATATCAGCCCCAATTTCCTAGGCGATGTCACTTTGAAGATCATGGTTGAGAGACCCGGTTGGCCATGCAAAATCAAGTCTGGAAATCCTGGATCAAAATGTTTGGGACAAGTACTTATGGGCTCAAAAGTCGGTCAATTGTCCGAGTAGGGGGAGAGGGAAGAGACCACAAGGGGCCATAAGTGGGGCCCAAACAGGTGTGTCTTTTATCAGAAACTGTTCATGTATGTTTTGCCAAGAAATCATTCTGATATATTGGATTTGATAAGAGTGACCTCTGTGGGGCCCATTTGTGATCCCTTTCTTGCTCAAATGAAAGATCCCCCCATTGGCCGGTTGACTCAGTTTGAGCCTTGTAGTGACTAATCCCCATTGTTGATCTGAGATCAATGGGTTCTGACCTTTGACTTTACATGGCCCACATCTTAATCATGAATTCATGATAAATCCGTTGGATTTGAAACTCCAACACCTCTACACCAATTCGTTAATACTGGTCAAGCTTCCCCAGTTTGGATAGACAGCGCCCTGTGCTCATATATGAGTGTGAGCTTGTGATGTGAGCTCCACAGATAACAGACAAATGGGTTGGGTCTTGTAAAAGACCCACAAAAATCTCTTCAAATTGTCTTAATCTTGATTATTGAATTTCACTATGCACATGAAAAAAAACCTATCCATTGCAGGTTGACTGGATGTACTATGTAGCCTTTGCTGCAGTTGGAGTAGGGCTTGTAATATATTCTGGGTACCTTTCTCAATCAGATCTTTTTCACTTGAATGTTCCCCATGTGAAGAAACATCCTCACCTTGATTCTTTTGTTCAGGGATGCGAAGGAAGAGGAGGAATCTAGTGCTCAGGTAGCTGAGGACAATACTGTACGTCCCAATGTGCGGGACGAGGAGGCTGGATTAGACAATTCAGCTCAAGGATCTACATCTGGGAAAATGAAACTAGGAGATGGGAAACATCAGTCCACTCACATTGATAACAAGACCATTGAAAGAGTTCATAAGCCCCCTAAGCTTGACAATAGAGTCATCTTTTCTATATCAGGGCCCTCACTGCCTTCTCAAAGACAACAAGGAGGCCAGTTCAGTTGAGGATTAGCTGGCCTGCGGCTGCATGGGAAGAGAGAAAACAGCTATACAGGAATTGGCATTTTGATTGTCATGCCAACATTACATCTAAAGCCTCAAAAATTGAGGGGAGGAATAAATTGCTTTGTGGGTAAAACCATCCATGGAGCTGTGTATATTTTTTCTGTTTTGACTGGGGAATGAGACATGCTGGTGCAGGGGCAATTAATAATTATTTGGAAATTAAAACGTTCTCATTACTATGGATTTTAATTTGGGTTATTTGGTGAGGTAATAGTTAAAAAAATATGGTTCCTGGATTAATCTCTCCTACATAGGGCCTCCTTTAATTTGAGATTTTCACTGCTTTGAAATTTTGTTACCTGTTCTTACTTTTTACATTTTCATGCAAACATCATGGAACTTTGCATTTTCAGTGTTCTATTTTCCTTTACATTGATTTTTTTTTGGGTAACAGTAAACACCTTTCATAGGTGTACCGGTACAAGAGAAATATACCAGCCACGAACCATAACTACATTACAGGAGTACTAAGATTTCATGACTGATCTACCCATTGCTTAGCAAAACAACCCATCGTTTCATTTGCCTGTCTACTAACAGGCTGAAATGAAACATCCAAGAAAAAAGAAAAAGAAAAACATGCTGAAACGAAACCTATTAGCTAGATACTAGAAGAATAATTTCAATGAGAAGGAATTGCATTTACCAAGGTCCTTTCATAGATTTCACTCGGGAAATGACATTTGCTAAGTCACTCTCCACAAATAGATTTTGTTGATATGAGGTATGATAAATGTGAAGAGCTTCCAATATGGCCAGAACTTTTGCTTCAGTGAAGTCTTTAATCCCAACATGCTTCTAAAAAATATAAATAAAATCCCCTTTGTGAGTTCTTAGGACACCCCAATGCCAGCCAATCCTGGTTTTCCTTTTGTTGTTCCATCTTTATTGAACTTTAGAACTTCAACAAACTTCTTTTTTTTTTTTTTTCTTGAAACCTCCTATCTTCAAACATCCTCCCTAACCATCCGTGATGTTATCAATCTTGGTATCTGCAGATTCCTTTCTAGCACATGCCCATTTGGCAATTTTTAATTGCAAAAGCGATAATAGCTCCTCCGTTGACGATTCTTTTCTATTAAAAATTCTATCATTTCTCATTCTAAATTGACCAAAGGATGGAAAGAGGGATGATCCTCCATAAAATCGTATCGTTTTTAATCAATTGTGTTCCCTTCTATGCCTCAAATAGCACCGCTACAGAACCTAAAAAACACCAACTCACACCCTCGAGCAAAGGCAACACGTATTAGAAATATCAATCGACACCAACTCCCCCCTTCTTAAATTATCCATGGTTGAGATCTTGCCCCTCACTACCAACCAGCAAAAAACCTCCACTCTGAGAGGGGCAAGTCCCATCCAAATTGATGCACTTGGGGACCGAACTGCACTCGATAGATCAATCTCCCTAGAGAAGGACCTCGAGGAAAAAGATCCTGCAGAATTTGACTTCCAAAGGAGTCATACTCCCCCAACTCTAACTGACAAAGGGCCCTCCTAACACTAATAACCCACGACAGCGTATTACCAACCCAAACATAACAATCTTTTAACTGAATGCTTGTTTTGCATGTTAAAATGTCTGCAGTGATGTACGGGCCTTGTATTTCTAAAGAGATTCAACATTGCCGCAGTACTTTATGCACTTGATGCAGAAGATCAGTAGTGCCTGTTACTAGTCTTATTTTGATGATTGTCTATGATACAAGACAGTCATTTTCTTCCCTTTGCCTATTCGAATCCACACCATAAAAAATCATAAAATCCCATTGTACTGATGCTGACTTAAATTTCACTCTGATTGGAGATGGGCATATTGTCAGGTCGATCACACCCATGCCATATGCTTCTGTTAGTTAAAATGTAGAGTTTCACAACTGATATGATAAAACTGTTGCCTTAATTATGCTGGCCTTGGTTGGCTAAACCCATTTCTTTGTTTTCTTTTCTTTTGCCTTTGGGGTGCCTTGTAATCAGTATAGTCCTGTGCTGTTTTTGGTTGATTTTAATATAGTTAATCATTCGGAAAAAAAAAAAGTAATTGCTCAAAGATTTTGGTTGATTTTAGTATAATTATCATTCCAAAAGAAAACAAAAAAGTAATTGCTGAAAGCCATCCAGATCACCTCTTGTATGAAATCTCACAATCTGTTGTATTCCATTAAGCTGAATAAGATAATACAGTTTTCCATTTGCAGGGGCAGGATTTTATTCAAGCAAGGAGCATAGCAGATTCACTCCAAAAACACTTGAATCCTATCTCCCATTCTATCATTGATGTCTATCAACCTTTTCCCCCTTTCTAGGTTATCATCAACCTCTTGTGCTGCATCATTTAACATTGCTTTCAGATTCACACCCCCTAAAGCTGTGTCACACAAAAAATAAATAAATGAGAAACACAGTGTATGTATGGACTGCATGGTATTTGAAATAAGAAATTGTTATACAACTTATTTTACTTATTTAGACGCCATGGTATCCTTGAGGTTGGTTAATTGGCGACTTGAAACTCTAAAGGAAGTAAAATTGCCTTTACACTGGTGAGAGTAAAATTACCAAATTATTATACAAGCTTTCAAGTTTATATGAAATGTTGCAGTCCTGATACTTCATGGTTATACATAATGCACAGCCTGTGAGGATGAATGGTTTGTTTGAGATTTAATTTTGTACAAGTGAGCCATTATTCAGTGAGCAAATATGGTAAAATGGCGGACCCAAACAATGGATGATGGCTTCTACAGAAATCTCCCAGATGGGAGACAAAATTCTTCATCATCATCATCTATTACGTAAGTCCTATCCCATCAATCTGGGGTTCGCTATTTGAAACCAGCAATTGACGGCCAGAAGATAGATGATAACAAACAAAAACACATCAACTTATCTTCAATGAACAGATGAAGTCAGGGTAGAAACTGAATGGACTTTGTAAGGAAGTAGTTAACATCAACAGTAGCATAAAATGAAAGCTTGAACAATTTTTACAAATTTTAACTTTATATCTCAAACTTGGATGGTTATGTTTTCAAATCCAAAAATTAGTTGGAGGAAATACACAAATCTCAACCCAAATCAGTTGTGTCTAGATTATGTTTCCAAATCCAAACATTTGTTGGAGGAAATATGCAAAAAATTGAACCCAATTCAGTGCTGTATGTGTGCGGAGCAGTACTTGGTACAAGTCAGTCCCGCCTTTAAGGTTTTTTTTTTTTTTTTTGATAATGGAGGGTGTCCCAACCCTCTGGGCTAGACAAATCTCTACGGTCTCAGGGGGAGCCGGGTAAATCCCCTTTGGCCCTAGTGTGGTAGCGCAGTTTCGAATCCTCAACCTTTAAGTTCAAACATTTCATATAGTGGGCCTCACAATGTGAGGAACGTCGAAGAAAATTTGTAATGGACAAAATCATCATCCTGATCGTTGGCCTGAAAATGGTTCTTAAGATATCACCAAGGTTTTATATGTGATGGTGAGTCTACAATCTCAAGGCAGGGATTTTTTTTTTTTTTTTTTTTTTGTGGAGATTTGGTCTAATCACACATTAGTGTTGGATTTGGTGGGTCCCATGAGATGAATAACCATTATCTTTTGAAATGTTGCACTCTTCTGTATAGAATGCTGCCTGAAGACGCTATGGAAATGACTGGCCGGCATTCCAAATTACCGAGAGTTAGGTTTTGAGAAAAATACCTGGAATTATATTTGCCATGCCTTCTAAGAAACCAGCCTGTTAAAGCACAAATAATGTATTTTAAGATCCACGTTAACTGGCGTAAAATCTAACCTCATACACAAAGCATACACATGCATTCATCTTAGACATACAATGTATGAACTGACAAGGTGCACATGCAAAGGGAGAAGAGATTCATATGATGTATAAGCATGGAAAAAGAAATGTACATATGTTAGATGCATAAAATGAGCGTGTTTAGGACTGTATAAAGGTACAACCACGAATGCATGCCCATCGAAACCCAAGTATGCATTTATGATACAAGGATGATTGTCATTTACGTGTTTTTGCTTAGTGGACGAGTAAACTAGCATAGCCAGTCAGATTCATGTTTCAATACCTTAACTCATGAGCAGTGTATAAGTGACAACGTTCAATAAGATTAAACATCTCTATAATTGAGATGAGATGCTACTTTAAAAAGCTTAATCTGTACATTTATGTGTTTACCATGATTTCCTTTTTTTTTTTTGGACTTTCTGGGATTTTCTTGAGACATTTTAGGACCAACAAGCCGATACAAATCTAGCAAGGCGCGGACTTGACCAAGTCTTGACTGGCATGAAGATCGGCACCAGATTTAAAACCTTGTTCATATCTTTTTTTTTTTATAACGAAAAAACCTTGTTCATATAAATTTGGGTGGAAAAGAAAAACTCACAAAAAAGTTGATGTCTAATAGATAGAATAACGCTTTGACAATAATAATTTTTCCAATACTATTTTTAACCTTTGATTGTAGTTACTTTAATATTGATTATTATTTTCGGGTGCTTTACATATAATTCATAATTCACTAAACTTACAATTAAATATTGGCCATAATATTTTAACAAATTGTATAGAAGTGAAGGTGTTTTTGGTATTATCTAAAACTAATGTCATGATTCTTTTCTTTAAGTCACTATGTCTAATGTTGAATATGTGTAATGTGTTTTACACTAACATCTGTTAGTTCCAAGCTACATAGCTTTCCATTGCATAGGTCTTTTCTTTAAATCATTTGGTTGGTAACCACCATTTGTCTTGCATAGTCCATTATTGTCACAATCCACTCTTAGTCTATCGGTGTTGATGGCGCACTAGATCAGATTTGTCGTAATTCTTTCAAGAAGCGCTAATCGTGCGGCTTGATGAAGATGATAAGATTGCGAGGTCTGGATAAACGCATGGGCAATCCTCTTTTTTATTTTTTTTTATTTGAAGAAAAAAATATTATGGAAGCAAAAGAGATAGGATCCCAAATTATAGAAGAAGAAACTACAAACATTCAAAATTTAAATTTTCTAACATCTCTCTCCTAATATCTATATCCTAATATCTATCCTATTATTGCTAACAATTATAATGGCAATTTAATTCATGACAAAACTTGGACGAGTTATCAGAAAGAGAATCTCTTGATTTTTAAAAATTGTTGAATAAGATGGTGATAGCATCAACCTAGTTAGAATCTCTACTTAATGTAAATATTATTTATATAATAAAAGATAACTCATTGTGCGCAGAATTTGCTTTTCTAAGAATAATGTACACACAAACAACTCAGGTCAATCTTTCAAAAATAGGACACCATGCCTGATGACTCGTCATCATCATTATCAAAGCCTTGTCCCAACTATGTTTGGGGTTAAGTACATGAATTCTGTTTTGCAATTCCCGTCTATCATATGCCAAATCCTCGAATAGGTTGCATTTCTTCAAACCCATTGTTACTACTACCATCCATGTCCTCCACCTCAGCGTACCCCTTTTCTAGAGGTGCCATCACGTTGTATGGAAAAGCTTTTTCTCACTAGTGCTGTTGTTTTGGCCTCCGCATTGGACATGCCCAATCCATATTAAACAAGTCTCTCTTAATTTATCACTTATTGATGCAACCCTAAATTCTCCCGAATGCGCCCATTTCTACTTCTATCTTTTCTAATGCAACCATCAATATGATTACGCAACATATTACATGTTAATGCATATGCATGTCATCTTTCCAGCACATTGGTATATTTAGGTATGAACCATACTTGCAATGCAGTCCAATGAGAAAGAGTAGTAGGAACTTACAGGAATCCTAACATCAAGCTTCTCAAGTCCATCCCTTCCTGTGATTTTCACTCTCAGTGTACGAGACCAAATTCCATTGAAAGGACCCCTTGATCCATCTGCACCATAGTTATCAAACACATAAGGGGTTACTACTTCAACGACAGGATCCCGTGGACGTTCACCTCTTTCCCTAGGATCATCTTGAGACGTTGCTGGTGATATATTGGATAGTGTGCTTGTCGTTGGTGGATAACCTGGATTTACATGAGATGCACGGAATTAGGCAAATAGAACGAGGAGACGTGTTCAAGTGAGACAAATGCCATACGTATTATGCACATAGGAAAGTCCTTAACACACAATGCTTGGTCAATAGCTCTCTGCCTTGACGATGTCCCTAAACAACTGAGAGGGGGTTATTGACCAATCATCACGTGCACAAGCAAGGCATCCCCAAACAGCTCTGCGAGGGGGTCCTTGACCAAACATCATGCGCATAAGGAGTTTTCAAGGCATACAATGGTCTTTGTGTTCCTCTGTAAGTTGGAGGAGGATATATGCTTTTTTCTTTTGTTTTTTAATAATGATAGGGCAGGATTTATCATGTTCGTGAATACCGCATGCTTGGCCAACTTTTAGAGATCCAAACTACTCATATGACGGTCCCATCCATGGATGGGAGACACCACAAAAATTTCCTCCAGATGATACTAACTACCCAATTTTGTCCTTATTAAATGTCTCTCGATGTAATTATCCATTTGTAAGCAGAAATATGATTATCCACAAGGGTAAAATATGAGCATGGCACATCTCATGTAGATAGTAGATACTACCAGATAAACGGCCTATATAACCCATAAGTGTGCCTGCTGGTACCGTGCGTAATGAACATGAAACCGTTGCTTATCTCAATGATTCTTCAATAACTCTGACGTGATATGGCAAACAAAAAAAAATACAGTCTTACCTGTCTGGTAGGAGTATGACGGTTGGCGGGCACTGGTACTATACCGCATTTCTTCTTCATAGTAGGTATTGAATCCTAAAGTTTCCTTTATTTCTTCAAAAGATGGCAAGCTTCCTGGAGGAGGGAGGCGGCCGCCTTTTATTGCCAAAAGTGCATCCTACAAATATTGCCAGAAATCCGTTAAATAGTTCCAACATTGAAAGCGCAAAATCTCAAATCCAAATAACAAGCACCTGTAGGGTTCAAAAAAGATGTTTCTCTTCATAACAGAGATTGCACCAACATGGTTTAAGCCAATACCTTATATGGTCACATTTAGTAGACTATAGCATTGATAATTGATAAATATTAAAAATTTACATTGCTTGGATCATACTAAATAGCCTAAAATGTGTGGTTATGCCCCCTCCAATATTAGATGGGAAAGAAATACGTGTTAAATTTCATCTATAGGGAGCTGAGATCTGTTTCTTATGCTACGACTTTTGATTTTCTGTTAGCTAATCATAATCTTTTAAAAATGTATAATTCTATTTATTGACAGCAACTGCATCGACAATAACAGGGGAAATTGCTTTACTATAACCAATCACAAAAAAGAAAAAAGTGCTTGGCCTTATAACCAGGTTGAACTGCATATTGTATATAAAATAAAAAGCAACGCATATATAATCAAATGAGCGAACAGGGCATGAGTTTCTCCATATATAAAGTACACATACATATATAAGAAAGTATCTTGCGTCAAGTTCAAACGTATAACTAAAATCACGCCAATCTCTACATTGAAATGATGGCAAGTTAAGCAAGGTGACAGAGCCCATTTCATAAACCAAAATCTCAATCACAAAACCCATAAGATGATCTCAAGAATTGATACAAGCACCCGTCAAAAAGGAATGTGAATGAGCTACAGGGCCATGACCTTGAACAATACTTGCACACATGATCTAGTCCAAAAGCCATGGCACATTATACTGTTGTATGTTGATGCACGCACACCATTGGACAGGAAGAGCTTCCTACAGATGCACAATGCACCATCATCCTGCTCGATGATCCTAGCCGTAGAGGGTGGTGGCTCACCCTACTCAAAAGTAGACGCCACTATCAGGTGCAAAGGATTCACACACTATTGAATCAAGTTTGAGCAAATAATTTAGAACATGCTTCGCAGAAGTCTTGGGGAATGGAAGTCAGAGCACCACAAAAGTTAAGCAATTAAATCAACTTCTCACAACGGCAATCTGACTCAAATCAGAATTTTCTTATATAAGTATTTAAGCAAGCAGCAAAAGATCGAAAGTTTTCACCTCCATTGCTCGAATGGACACCCCAATCAAGGACAATGGATAGCTAACAATTCTGAATCCAATCTCCTCAAGTTCGATGGGGTTCAGTATTGGAGTTTTGCCTCCACCTTCAAGCATGTTGGCCTATAGAGAAAAAAAGAAGGCTTCAGAAATTGCTTGAAAGCATTAAATTACCCACATCAATAGGGTTACACAAATAACGAAAAATAGTAAAATAATGATTTCCATCCTATTCTCTCATCAAACTTACGAAATCTTCAATATGAGCACAAAGATGAACAGCTGAAAACATATGACAACTTTAGAACTCCAAAGTATAGTGTAGAGATTTGAAAACAGATGCAACAAAAAAAAAATTTCTGGTCTAATTATCAATAGGAAATCTCACAAAATGGAAATACTCTCTCCCTCCAATCACTAAATCACCAACACGAGGAAGAAAAAGAGTTTCCATGATGCAACTAGTGACTGGCTGCCACCAAAAGAGTTTTTTCTTGTCAATTTATTTAGAAGAATAGTAGTTGTCACCATAAAAGTCCGTCTTTCCTTTAAATTAATTTATGTATGTTTTGTGTAACTATGACTTTACACAAGTTTCAGCATTACCACTTAAGGTTAGTTTTATTTCTTTGGATTTATATTTTCATCGACGAAAGAATCCATTATGCAAATGGTACTGGCAAGTGGCAACAGACATTTCATGAATTCTTGTAGAGCAGTTTAACAATACTCTGCACTGATAGAGTCCTTATCATTTAAAGTCCTACCAAATTTCTTAAGAGTAATTATGATAAATCGCATGCATAATCAGTTGAATATTTTATCTGTTTTAAAATCTAGACTGGACTAGCCAGTCGAACCAGGATTAACCAGAACTGATACCTTCACCTGTCTGGTTAGATCAAAACCAGGACACTGGTCAAAATAAGTATGAACTGGTCAAATCTGGTAAAACTAAAATCTAGCAGTTAAACTGGTTAGACCCTCTGTTAATCATTTTTCTTCATTTTTATAATTTCCAATTGAAAGGCTCCCAGATGATCGAACAAGCTTGGACCAAATCACTCACTCTACTGGTTCGCCGTACACAATCCTGTTTTTTAAACACGGATCATCATCATCAAAGCCTTATCCCAACCATGATGGGGTCAGCCACATGAATTCTGTTCAGTCTATTTCGGGCCAATGCTTAGACAGGTTGTTGATCACAGAATAGTGCCTCAAAATTCATGTTGTAGATGTGACAAGTTTTAAACCGACTGTCAACCTGATGCAACCCCCTTCATCCAGGCTTGGGATTGGCAGTAAACTGGTAGAGTTTTCCTTTCTTATTTTAAAAACAATGATATTATAGCAAAATGGATGGTTGTTTGTTCCATTGCACGAATGAGGTCTAGAAAATGGAATGCCATGCAAGAAGTTTCTTTTGACCTTTTCCATCCATTCTCAGAATAGATGATATGCCATTATAATGGTTTAGGATCAAAACATTAGATCAATAGCATTCAAGTTAACGTTTTTTTCAATTTAGTGAATTGGAGTTGGACAGCCATCTCGTCCACCAAAATAGTCAAACAATTTTTTATTTGAGCTATGGTCAAACACATTCTTACCCTTCAATCATTGAAACAGTTATAAGAGGGATTGGTAGGACCCAATGATGAATGGAGTATTCACATTCACCATGGATGCCCAGCTTTTTGGAGTGATCACCATTTGCAACCCAATGAGTCCTTCACATAAGGGGAAACAGTTGCTCAATGCAATCACAATAAAGAGAGAGGAGTAAATCTCCATTGAATGCATAAATGAGAGAACACAAGGGATTTAATAGAAGATAGGATGGAAATCATGTCTATTATTAGGGATCCTCGATAGAATTTCTTTCCTCTCCATGAGATGATTGTCTGTCAATCTCTTTTCTTCTATGTATAATTTTCTTTCCTCTCCTCTCTGTTATCTATTACATGCCAATTAGTTATCTTGCTAGATCTTGGAAATTCTTTTAGGATTTTGTAAACTAAGAATCTGTAGTCTAGAAAATTTGCAAAACTAAGATTGCATGTCTAAGAAGAAATCTTCTTCAAACTTTCTACACAAGAAGGTGAATATAATTGTGCTCAATATGCTGCTTGACCATGGGCTAGGACAATGGACCAGTCAACTATGGACTTTGCCCAATGGGCAAGCTGAGTGTGGGCCTATTCTTAGGCCTCCTTTTGTAGACTTTGAGACTCATGATTCACATGGACTAATCAGGGATGCTATACAGATTATATTAACAAAAAAAAAATTCATGGACCTTGCTCAGTGGGCAAGCTGACAGTGGACCTATTCTTAGGACTCATTTTGTAGAGTTTGACGCTAAAGATACACATGGACTACATCAGTGATGCTTTTGAGATCATATTGAAAAAGATTTTTCATGTTGGAGTAATCATGATTTTCTAAAATATCCCTCAGATAAAAATAACAATCCCCAAACTGTAGCTCAGCTGGTGAGTGAGTTTGCATGAGTTCGAGTCCCTAATATAGCACAAATAAATAAATAAATACCATTTTTGGAAGTAGAGGAGAAATATCACAGAATGCCCTCATCTCTTCTCTTGAAGCAAGTGCATCAATGAATAGAACATCTGCCCCTGCATCAGCAAAGGCTCGTGACCTCCAGAGTGCCTCTTCCAAGGATATAGCTTGTCGAGCATCAGACCTTGCTACGATAACGATGTCAGATCCACTCTCTTTTCGAGCATCAATAGCTGCCTTTATGCGCATAACAGCCTCCTCTTTGGAAACTACTTTCCTCCCACGGGTATGGCCACAGGCTTTAGGGGAAACCTTTTCAAGTAATGGTATTATTAGCATGAGAAGATTCTGAATAAAGGAATACTGCACTAGAATATAACTTGCACATTTGAATTTTTTATGATCATGATGAATTAGATATCTTCCGCATAGTAGATACTTAAGTTATATTCAGGACTACAAGCAATTCCACCTTCTGACTATAGAACACTGAATCAAACTGTAGGAGCCTAAGTGAAGATGATTTTCAACCAACCTCGTAAGCAAAGCTTGTCAAAGGTATGCTAATTTGAAAAAAACTGTTGAATGGGAGATATCCATAGATTACACTTCTCATTCAGTCATGCTCATTATAATTCACAATGAATTAGGCATAATTCAAGTCTTTTGTCATCAATATCTGGATTTCTCAAGCTTCCAGAAAATGGTTCTTCCCATGGAAAAATGATCAGGCAGAGTTGATAAAAGTTTTTACGGTAGGCTATATAATTTGTACACAGGCAATAAGAGTGGTGTGGCTGTGAAGCCCAACATACCAGCAAAAAATTGCATTTCCATGAGATACCTGGACATAGTAGCAAAATCTTGATTTTTTTTAATGATACAAAAAATTGAATATTTATAAGACAACTGAAATAGTAGCAAAAAATTGCATTTTTATAAGATGGTACAAAGTTACCTTAATGGTCCAAGGATGAAAATAGCGGTAGCGGCGGGCGCAGCGGCCCGCTGCCAAAACGCTATGAAGCGGGGGATACGTAGCGGCGTAGTGGTGCGATTTGAAAAAATCGCCAAAAAAATCTGGAAATTTTTCAGAAAATCCAGAAAATTGTAAAATGAAAGAAAATGTATTTTTTTTTTTGCAAAAGTAACTAAGGTAAGGGAGCGTAGCGGTCCCCTCACTGTATAAGGTTTTGTATCGCTGTATAAATAGAAAATAATAGTAATGATCATTTTTTTCACATGTGTTCATGTTGCTTAGTTATACTAACTTAGAAACTAATGAAAGGCTTATAAAAGAAAAAACTATGTCATGAAGTCAAGACTTAAGAGTACCTAGAGAAAAAAATACATCTACCAAAGGGGGTGTCTAATAGGATGTACTTAGAGAAGAATCATAGAGAAGAACTCTCTATATCGACTGTAATTCGACGAGATCATATGCTTTTTGGTGTTCTTTTAAACATAAAAGGGTAGAAGAGTTGTGTAGAAATGTCATTTGGAGAGAAGAAGAAAAGAAATAAGTCTTATTATGCATTTAAAAAAAAAATGAAAAGTATGAATTTTTCTCACCCCGTAGCGGCCGCTACGGGTGCGACGGCCGATAAATCGGCCGTAGCGTAACGGTGGCGGCCGCTACGTAGCTATTTTCATCCATATGGAGCTGAATATTGGGTAACAAAGATAGAGGAAGAAGGCAAAATAACCAGTGAAATGTGGGTCCTAAGATGAGTGTGGGGAGTAACAAAAGATAAATAAATTTGGAATAAGCACATAGAGGAATTTACTGGTGGATCCAACACAAGAAAGACAAAGGATTGTGATTTGGAATGGTTTGGGCATTGTGCTTAGAAGATCAAATGGGGAAAACAGCCCCTCCAGAGGCAATTTAAATGTTGCAGGACAAGGTTCAGAAGCAGGAAGTCCAGAAAGACTTGAAAGATAGTCTAGTTAGAAGTGATGTCCTAGGTGTGGCTGATGGAAATCTTAGCCCTAAGAAGAGATGAGTGAATTAATAACCAAAAAACCAGCCACATCGAGAACAGGGTGTTTAAAAATAATAGAAGTTCAGAATTACATTTTATTTTACAAGTAGGGTTACAAAAGGAAAAAAGATAAAGTTATTTGCCCCAATAGGGGATTGGAACATGTTGCACATGGCTGCTTCAGCAATTTTCTAGAATATATAGTCCTTGTTACATAGCCGTCAATCAAACAAATAGACCAAAGGTTGTGCTCAAGACCTATACATTAATGCATGGACTGGCCTGTAAAAATATTAATCTGGACAGTTTGCAACAACAGGTTTTATGCCACATCCAAACCCTGCATCAGGTAGCATACAAAAACTAGGCTGGTTCACTCATTGGGTAGGTCATACAGGTCCAGAAGTACGGATGGCTGGAAAATACATTTTCAATGTCCCCATTGAATGAACATCACAATGCACCTAATTTGGCCAGGATTGCCTTCAAAGTTGAACTGCCAAATGCAAATGGTCTTCATATAAAGAACACATCTTTCTTGGCAGTATATGTACAAGTTCACATTATCCTCAACTATAGTAAATTAATATTTTGAGGAGGTGACTTCAAGAAAGACCTACAGTCCTAATAATGGGATGGAAAAAAATGTCCGTGTTAAAACTTAAAAGATTGCAACGATTAAGTGTGAGTAGTGTGCTTGGGGAAAAGAATCTCATATAGATGTAACTGTAACAGTCTGACTAGCCAATACATTCCAAAAGCTTAAGCTATTAGGAATCGGAAAACCAATCTACTTAACACTCCCCCTCGAATGGGAAGCCATTTGAATTCGCAATCCACAAGTGCCTACCCACGGGATACGTGTCTATCTACATGACCCGGGAGAACTACGCCTCTCCGGGGTTCGAACTAGCGACCTAGCCTGTCTCTAAAGCCATGTTACAATCCAACTAGCCAATACATGCCAAAAGCTATGATGCACAGATGCTTCAAAATGGACAATGTGTTATGTCATATCGTATCTGATACTTCACTTTTTATTTGTAAAATTTATGCCCCTGCTATGTCCAGGTGTATCCGTGCCGTATCCCTACCATATCTGGGCATCATAGCCCAAATGCTTAAGTTGTTAGAAAGCGAAAAACCAATCTACTTAACAGTAACCACATGTTCACAGAGAAGAGGTACCTGGTCTTCGAGAATTATACCCGCAAAACCAGCTTTAATAAAGCCTTTAACAGTTCTCTTGACATTCATATGATTTCCATACCCATTGTCTCCATCTCCAATAACAGGGATTGAAACAGCTTGTGTAATCTGAAAACCTTGGTCTACCATTTCTCCATAGGATGTAAGACCTACATCAGGCAATCCCAACCTGGCAGCTGAAATTGAAAATCCTGCAAAACAGCAAGAATCAGCATCGGTGTAACATGAGAAAAAGAATGGAAACGGCCATAATTCCTACCCAAAAAAAGGGGGGACCCATGCATGCTTACGAACTTCACTAATAAGGCCCTAGAATAGTGAACAATTTTGACCAATTTGCAGTTTGATTTTCAAATTCTTTTCATAAAATTCTCTAAGCCGAGTCCTATAAATGCATCACCGAAGAAACCAAGCCACTCAAAAGCACTGCCCCCCTTCAAAGATAGATTCGTAAATTGTTCTCATAAAATTCTCTGAGCTTAACCCTGTGAATCCATTAGTAAGGCCCACCTAAGAAATCCAGACTGCTCAAAAGCAATGCATTCCTAAATCCTAAGTATTAACACTAGTCCATATCCAACTCCAATCAGACCTGGCTCTACCTTAAGATCACTCTTTTTTTTAATCACATGTCTTATGGCAGGTCCAACTTTGGTTAGGCTCAAGTTTGTCCTAGATCCAATACAAAGAAGCACACTTATTTTGAGCAGTAAGAATTCTAAATGTGGGCCTCAGATGAACAAGATCTCTAGAGCATCCTCAATCCATGGCAGGGTCCACCAGATGAACAGTCTAGATCACAAAGCTCACATGAAGGGAAGTAGACAGTGCAGCAAAAAATAAGTTTTACTACATTGGGTTGGTAAAAGACCCACCCTATATATTCTCTATAGAACAAGACATCATCCGCCCACTCAAAGAATCATATATTCCCACTATCCAACAACTTGAATTAGATAAACTACAGTATGTTTCCAATCGACCCAACTCAACAAACCCATTTTCCAACTAATCACAGCCACCACAACTAAAATTCTAAATAAAGAAATGAACATAACCAAGCAAACAATCAATGAAATGCACCACAAATGAAGCAAGAAAAAACCCAACTCACAGATGGGGCCCCATGCAGAGACATTCCCTTCCACTTTTCCATTCATTTTTATCTACTGAGCACACTAAAATCTCACTCAGACATTTACACAAACACTTACCGCTCGCGAAGCAGAGCTTAAATCCAGCTCTCTCTACAAGCTTCGCACTGAGGGCATCGTAGCAAGCGGGTCCCTGATGAATTCCCGGAGTTTCAAGGATCCTACGAAGTGCCTTGGCGGGAGAATCAGAGGCAACGCTTCCTTCTCCAATGGAGGCAATGGGTCTCAGACCCAATCTTGAAAAACCCCTTCTGGGTTCTTGTCTTGAGGGTTTGGAGACCAGTAACAGCTGTTGGAAGGAAGACCCAGTTTTGAAAATTGGGATTTGGGGTGTTGGTGTTGATAGGTGCTTCTGTTGGTGGATTGGAAAGGGAGAAAGAGAGAGAGAGATTGTGGGGTCTTGAGTAGTATATGTTGATAAACTCATGGTGCTGGTGGAAGAAATAGCAATGGAGACAGAGAATGCAAGACAGCAGAAGCCTCTCTCTCTCTCTAATTGAGAGATTAGGAGACTATTGATTTGTACTGGACAAATGGATGGCTGAGACTGCTTTGATCAACAGTAAGTTCTGATGATGGGCCACACTAGATTTGTCCATTTAGTAAATGGGTACACCTGTGATCCATCCAATCCCTCGAAAAGAAAATATTCACAGGCTGTAGACCATGGCGGGACGGCCCAAAGTCGTGCGAGCCTGGCAGTACGAGTTGCTGGCCCTGATATTTGGTTTGAGATGGGCCTTATGCATGATATTAGGCCCATGACTATTACGCAGTTCCAAAATCATAGCCCAATTTAGGATAGGCTTGGGTCAAGTTTGGCCTGGTCCGGCCTATTAGCATCTTATACATTCCACTAAACTGTTACTCTTTCAAATTTGTGGCCTCAATTAAATTGAATCAAGATAACAAAAAAATTTGCACTTTAAGGATCAATAAAGATTGAGGCTCAAAAACCAGAGGTAAGGATGAATGGGATTATGGTGATTTGGCCAACTCATATTCCATATCATACATCGTGCTCCGTTTTTTTTTTAGTGATTGATATGCATCTATGTGGGCCTCACAAATATTGGAGTGTTATTTTGGAAAACAAACCAAGGGTTAGTTTGGGAGCAAGCCTCCTTTGAAGAACTACATCATTGGAATGTTTTTAACTATTAGAGCAATGGTAGGAAAAAAAAAAAAAGAAGAGAATTTGAATCATCAGTCTAGGCAATTCATCAAGTTAACAGTTGACTGCTTTGGTGTTCATTATTTTTTCGAAGAATTACTAGGTTAATTTGGGTTCCTATCAAGTTAGTGGGTATGTCAAGCATGCCACATCCAAGCATAGATAGGGCAACTATTCCATGCATCTGACTTGATGAAAATCCTGAGTGAGATGGGAAAAATTCTTGGGTTTTTTTATATTGGCCTAAGTTTGATAGTGGCCATGTAACTGAAATACTTTGGCATATTTTGTTTACACTTTAATTATAGAAATGGAAATCTTAGTTTGCTCCTTAATGATTTTATATTTGCTATCATCTCCTAATTTTGTAATTATGAAGCTTCCACTGTAATTGTTTGTGAACCGAGAAAAAACTACACTTTATTGCGGACTTCGATCCACACCGATTGGGGGCCACATGTACTTCAATTATGTGAGAATTTTTTTAATTAGCCTCTAATCTCATTCACCTAAATGTGGGGACATGTCAGTTTGGGTGAGTATAGAGGTGGTGACTTGTAGTAGTAAGGAGGTAGTGATGACTGATGACTTTTAGTAGTAGTGGGGGATGAGCTACTGGTGATGGTGGAGGAGGGTGTAAAACGAGCCGTGCCAGCTGCTAGTTGGCCAGCCCAATCGTGCCCGGGCGAGGCCGACCCCCATGCTCGACCGTGCCGCCCATAGGCTGGCTCACATGCCCATTCTAATTTTTTTTTTATATAATTTAAAAGGGACTTACGGACTTCTAAGGTTTTCAACTGGAAAAAAGGTTAAAATTACTAAAACAAATGCACAAACATCTATGAAGATATGAGATGATCAACTTCAATACAATGTGGTTTAATAGTTCAATAAACAAAGTAAACGATTTGGATTACAAATACAAGGCGCACATGAATGAGAAAAAATAAAGGCGCTTGATGTGCCCTAACAATACAATCACAATTTAAGAAGTATGCTAGCGCCTTTTTAGCAAGAAGGGTTTGAATCACTTTCACATTTGTTTTGGTGTGTGAATTATGGTCTAAATGATTTATTTACACACCATTCTCATACCTTATTTATTTATCATATGTTTAAATGAATACAAACAAACATGATGATGCATAATCCGTACGCTTGTGAATCATTTACCTATAAAAATAATAGCAAACAAACGTTAGTGGGAGAACCCAGTGGAAGAGCTATCAATCCCATTAAACAAAATAATAGTTACCTAAGGGAGGGCTCCACTTTTTATTTTAGAGGTAAAAAGTAGAAGGGTCACTTGATGCTTCTCTAAACCTCAAGCAAAGAAGTTCTCTTTACAGTACTAAAGAAACCCCAATGCCAGATGGTCTTTTTCATTTTTAAACCTTTTGCTCAGAACGTAACATGTTTCTCTTGCTTATTCAATTTTTGACCTTCCTTTTGCTTATTAGTACTGTTTCAGAACCGATCTAATTGAGACCGGGTTGTGATGCTTTATGAAAAATTCTGGTACAAGCTTCTGACTGAAAATCTTTTAAAAGAAATGCCACATTGCATAAATTCTCCATGAGTTTTATTGAGACGAATCTCTCTGCAAAGAGGAGAAAAGATAATGAATTCAAGTTTAAATCTCGAGGGATAGCACAGTTGGCTTAGGACCACGGTTTGTTTTTGGAGGTTGAGGGTTCGAAACTGTCCTACTATATTAGAGATATAAGAGATTCACCTTGCCACACTGCGCCCGTAGGGATTAGTCTGGCCCAAAGAACTACGACACCCTCAGTTAATAAAAGAAAAGTTTAACTACGCCTTTTTTCTATCTATCAAAGGTTAAGATAACTAATCGTATCCAGTTTTTACCATCTCTAAATGCTAATCTCCTACTAGGTCTAACATAATTCTAACACTGATAACAAAAATAATAGACCCCTTGATCTCTAAAAATAAATGGCACTCCTCGCAAAGACATTAATGTTGAATCTCCTTTGTTGGTGTTCACTGTCAGTTGCTTCTATTGAGGAGTGGGCTCCACCCAAGAGGAGAGTATTAAAAAAGTATTTATGCCTAGAGGTTTTGGTAGGAATGGTTAGTTGAGGAAATCTAATATGGATTTAGAGCTGGTCAGTCACAAGTTCAAATCTAAGAGGAGCAACTCGGCATTGGGAAAAGATGTGTCACCAAAAGTGCGACGACCAGGTTCCACTTCAGAGGAGAGTTGAGGAGTAGGCTCTACTCGAGGGGGCGTATTGAAAAGTATTTATGACTTGATGTTTTGGTAAGAATAATTAGCTAAAAAGATTTAATAGCATCACGACCACCACACCCCCCCCCCCCCCCCCAAAAAAAAAAAAATCCTAATCATGCCTCAACAAAATGCATGCCCCAGTACCCAACAAGTATTTCACTGATTGTAGTTCAAATCAGCCTGGTGTATTGCTCCAACCATGCATCCCCAACTGTACCGGGCTTCCAGGTCTGGCGATGTCTCTTGCCTTAGAAATGTAGTAGCCACTGATCAGCGACTGCTCTACTCTGAAGTCCCACGGCAGCAAACTGCCCTCCACATCTCGGCCAGGTTAGGACATGTAGATTTTGTCCAAGAGATGCTTGGACTCTGTAGGCCTCTTGTCATGCAACCTAATTCAGATGGCAACACCCCTCTCCACTGTGCAGCTACAACTGGGAGAGTTGAGGTAGTTCAACTTCTAAGTGAAAGCAGTTTTAAGTAGAGAAGATGTCAGTCTCTTGAGAATGAGGAACAATCAAGGAAACACAGCTCTTCATGAAGCTGTGATGCAGGGTCATGACGATGTTGCCATCAGGTTATTGCAAGCCGACCAAACGCTATCGAGTATTGTCAATAATTCAGGAATGTCTCCCTTACATCTTGCAGCTAAAAGAGAGCCGCCCAAAGTAGTCCAAGAGATATTGACTAGTAACTTTTTTTTCCCTCTCTTTCTTTTTCCTCTTAAACTTGAAAGAAATATTTATCGGGGTCTGATCAAGACTAACCATAGAAAAAAATCATCCAAACAAAACCTTGGAGTTGAACATAAAAACACTTTGTTGGACGTCCCTGTCATCTGGAGAGTCCTCTTCAATCTCTGGTTTCGCATCTTTAATGAAACTTCCATGTATAGATGTTGCTTTCACATGATTGATTCTCTGCGAGAGGTCCTAAATCTCTTGTAGACTTGATTGGAAGATTCCTTGAAATACTTGGAAGTCCTTGAGTTTTCTTAAAACACTATTTGAAATATAGAATTTGACCTTGTGAGGCACCCCATGATTTGGGCTTGTGGGCCTCGGACGTCCATTCTGGATTGGGTTGAGTATTGGCCCATTTTGACCACCTTGATCATTTGAAGGATCGGGATGTGGAAGACTACGACACACGGCCAAAGATCTATAGCATTCTTGATCCTTTAATTGGTATTAGAGCAGATCCGCAGAGTCTTCCCGCTGTTAAGTATTAGAGGCTTATCATAAATGTGTTGTAACTGCAAATGACTTATTCAAACTTGTTATTCATTAGTTTTAGGAATTATTTTTCAGCAGTCCTATATTGTAGGACCTCAACCAATGAATTGTTAACTCATCTCTGTATTTAACTATTGTTAATGTTAATGGAAAGATATACTTCTCAGCATTTCCTGTTATGGTATCAGAGCACTAAACCGATCCACAATTTTTTTCCCTTTAACTCACTTTATCTTCCCTCTTCTTCATCTCATGGCCACCGAATCCACTAGTGCCACCATTCTCAATACCAATGACCCAAACCAAACTCTTGTCAGCATTAATGTTGCTGCACAAACTCCTCTCAAATTAACCTCCACCAATTACCTCTCCTGGAAACTCCAGTTCCAAACTCTCTTTATTGGCTATGATCTTCTTGGCTATGTTGATGGATCCCACCCATGCCCGACAGCCACCATTACACAATCCACTACAACCATATCAAATCCCAGCTATGTTCTCTGGACCCGTCAGGATCAGTTGATCCTTAATGCACTCATTGGCTCCATCTCACCCACCATCATTCCATTCATAGCCCAAGCCAAGACCTCTCAACAAGCCTGGACCATCCTAGCCAATACCTATGCCAAACCATCCCGTGGCCGCATCAAACAAGTGAAAAATCAACTCAAAAATACCATCAAAGGTTCCCTTACCATCACTGAATTTATGCAAACCATCAAAACCAGAGCAGATGATCTTGCTCTTCTTGGCGCCCCCATTGATGAAGAAGAAATCACAGATAAAATTCTTGATGGACTCAGCGATGACTACAAAGAATTAGTCCGAGCTGTCCAAGCACGAGACAACTCCATTACCTTTGAAGAACTTCATGAGAAACTTCTAAACTTTGAAGTCTCTCTTCAATCAGTCATCCCCGAGCAACATCCCTTTCCAGCCACTGCCAATCCCACATACAAATCTAACAAACCTTGGCGCCCCTCCAGTCCCCAACAAGCCACCAACACAAACTGGCGTACCCCATCTCCTTTTGCCCCTCGCCCGCCTGCTGCTACCAACACAGGTTCCCCCTCTCCACATGGCCCAAGACCTCCTCCCAGACCATATCTTGGTCTTTGTCAGATCTGCAGACTCCAAGGCCACACTGCCAAGCGCTGCCCTTCCTTTCGCCTAGTACCCGTCCAGCCATCTTTCCCCTCCAACACATCTCCAACCAACCCTCCATGGCAACCACAAGCCCATCTTGCCACCAGTCCTTCCACCAATCCATCCTGGCTTTTAGATAGCGGTGCATCTCACCATGTCACTTCTGACCTCAGTAACCTCTCGTTGCATTCACCTTACCTGGGCAATGATGATATCATGATCGGAGATGGCACCAATCTTCCCATCACTCACACCGGTTCCACTCCTCTCCACACTCCTCATAATACATTTACATTGGACAATGTTCTGTGTGTACCCTCAATGCAAAAGAATCTAATTTCTATATCTCAGTTTTGCAGCTCTAACAAAGTTTCTATTGAATTCTTACCAAACTCTTTTCTTGTGAAGGGACTTCGCAATGGGGCAACGCTGCTGAAAGGACAGACTAAAGATGGTGTTTATGAGTGGCCAACATCCTCTCCCCTGATTGCTTTTTCCACAATAAAGACCACCTCCTTCGACTGGCATCACCGACTAGGACACCCTGCTTTTCCAATTCTCAAACACATTGTTTCTAGAAATCATTTAGGATTAACATCTTCATTGTCTTCTGATTTTTCTTGTAACGCTTGTCTATGCAATAAAAGCCACAAATTGTCATTTTCCAACTCTTCCATTGTCTCTACTCAACCCCTTGAAATCATATTTTCAGATGTTTGGACCTCTCCAATTTTATCAACCAATGGCTTCAAATATTATGTCATCTTCATTGATCATTTCACTAAGTACATCTGGTTTTATCCACTTAAACACAAATCTGAAGTCAAGACAATTTTTATCAGATTCAAAGCTATTACAGAAAATCACTTCCATTCATCCATCAAAACACTATACTCAGACAATGGTGGTGAGTACATTTCCCTAGCCAATTTCCTCTCCACATCTGGTATCTCACATCTAACCACTCCACCGCATACACCTGAGCACAATGGATTCTCTGAAAGAAGGCATCTCCATATAGTTGAAACAGGCCTTGCTTTACTCTCTCATGCTTCCTTACCCCTTTCCTACTGGCCTTATGCCTTTGCCACCTCCGTATATCTCATAAACCGAATGCCCACACCCACCTTAAATCCCTTCTCCCCTTTCCAAAAAATATTTCAAACTACGCCAAATTACTCCAAATTAAAAATTTTTGGCTGCTTATGCTATCCTTGGCTCCGGCCTTACACCTCACACAAGCTAGAGTCCCGGTCCAAACTTTGTGTTTTTCTTGGTTACTCTCTCACTCAAAGTGCCTACTACTGTCTAGATCCATCTAACTCAAAAATCTATGTCTCTAGGCATGTCAAGTTCGTTGAGTCTCACTTTCCCTATGCCTCACTGTCTAGTAAGCCTCCCTGTCCTTCATCCAGTCCCATTACCACCTGGATACCTCCACCGATTCGGGTTGTGCAACCCACTGACCAGCCGCCACTCACACTACCATCTGAAGTTGTTCTCCCTCAGCACCTCCCGTGTGAAGCTTCAACATCAGCTGTCGTGCCTGTTCCATCCACCCGCCCACTTCCACTTGCCCAAACAGATGCCACCCACCTGCCCTCTTCATCCAATCCTAACCAATCCATAACCAACCCAACTTCACCTCCACCTGAAACCACAGAACCAGCTCCCATTCCCACTCACTCAATGACCACAAGAGCTAAGAACAACATTCATAAGCCCATCAAGAAACTTAATCTAAACACCCAGCTAGCCACGTCCACTGCCATAGAACCAACATCAGTAACTAAAGCCCTCACTGATCCTCAATGGCGCAAGGCCATGTTTGCTGAGTGTGATGCTTTAGTTCAAAATGGCACTTGGGACCTTGTACCACCTGCTTTCAACCAGAATGTAGTGGGCTGTAAATGGATTTTTCGTATTAAACGTAACTCTGATGGAACTATTGATAGGTTCAAGGCACGTTTGGTCGCAAAGGGTTTTCATCAACGCCCAGGAGTTGATTATCTAGACACTTTCAGTCCAGTTGTAAAGCCAACAACAGTGCGGGTTGTTCTTAGTCTTGCTATCTCTCGGGGTTGGACATTACGGCAACTTGATGTAAACAATGCATTTCTTCAAGGACACCTCTCAGACACTGTCTTCATGCAACAACCACCTGGCTTTATTGATCAAGACCGTCCATCCTATGTCTGCAAACTTCGAAAGGTAATCTATGGTCTCAAACAAGCACCTCGTGCCTGGTATCAGGAACTTCGCACTTTTCTTCTTCAGTCCGACTTCAAAAATTCACATGCTGACACTTCTCTATTTGTTCTCACTACTACTGGCCATATTGTTTACATCCTTGTATATGTGGATGATTTAATCATCACTGGTGATAATACTCAGCTGGTTGATTCTTTTGTTCGTGCTCTTGCTCAGCGATTTTCACTCAAAGATCTTGGTCAGTTATCATATTTCTTGGGTGTGGAAGTAGTACCAAATCAACATGGCATCTTGCTCTCTCAAAGGAGATACATCTTGGATATATTGGCTCGAACTAAGATGACTGAAGCCAAACCTGTGCTCACTCCGATTCCGACAAGCCCACCTCTGATGTTAAAGTCGGGTACCCCTTTAATTGATCCCACAGAGTACCGCACCATTGTTGACAGCCTCCAATATCTCCTGATTACAAGACCTGATCTTGCCTTTGCCGTCAACAAACTCTCTCAGTATATGCACACTCCAACAACTGGCCACTGGATTTTTGTTAAACGCCTACTTAGGTATCTCTGTGGCACTGTCAATGAAGGCCTCCAGATATACCGTGATTCGCCATTCCAACTTCACGCCTTTTCAAGTCATATTCACAGTGATCTCCCACTGCACTTACAAGCCTTCTCTGATGCTGACTGGGCAGGAGACAAAGACGATTTCTCTTCCACCAGTGCCTATGTCGTCTACCTTGGTCGCAATCCTGTCTCCTGGAGCTCTAAGAAACAGAAAACTGTTGCTAGATCGTCCACTGAAGCTGAATACAGGTCGGTGGCTAATACAGCAGCAGAACTCAACTGGCTCTGTTATCTTCTTACTGATCTTGGCATCCACCTCCCTTGCTGTCCGGTTATATACTGTGACAATGTAGGTGCAACACAACTCTGTTCCAATCCTGTGTTTCACTCAAGAATGAAACATGTTGCAATTGATTTTCACTTCATTCGGGATCAAGTCCAAAATGGTATCCTCCGTGTTGCTCATGTGTCTTCTGCCGACCAACTTGCTGATGCACTCACCAAGCCTCTTCCACGTGCTCGTTTTCTTGATCTCAAATCCAAGATTGGACTTCTCTCTCGAGCTCCATCTTGAGGGGGCATATTAGAGGCTTATCATAAATGTGTTGTAACTGCAAATGACTTATTCAAACTTGTTATTCATTAGTTTTAGGAATTAGTTTTCAGCAGTCCTATATTGTAGGATCTCAACCAATGAATTGTTAACTCATCTCTGTATTTAACTATTGTTAATGTTAATGGAAAGATATACTTCTCAGCATTTCCTGTTATTAAGAACGCTATCCGGCCGTATGTTGGAGTCTTCCACATTCCGATCCTTCATGATCCGGCCCTATCATGTTGACAATCTTAACTGAAGAAAAAGGTTAAGATTTATTGCTATATATGTCCCATAGCTTCAATAGGCTTTAGTGGAAGAGCACTAATCTTAGATTGGCTGTTGACTTCGAAATATCTCATTGTATAGGCACTTTGTTTTCACTAAAAATCTCAATTTTCAGACCTGGTACTGGGAGAGAATGAAAGAAGAGAAGTGACTAGGAATCGCGACAGCATAGGAAGAACTGCTCTTCACTATGCAGCAGAGCGAGACAACAGTGAGACAGTGAACATTCTGCTGGAAAATGATCTCGTCGCCGCCTACTACCACGACAACGCTGGGTATTCTCCTCTTCACATTACTGCTGCTACAGGACGTTGGGCAGCTTTTTCAGCATTGCTTGAGAAATGCCCAGATGCCATGGAGCAGCATGACTTGAATGGCAGGAATGTATTTCACATCTCTGTCATGAACTACAAGTGGTATAAGGATTGGCCTAAGCAGCATGAAGACGGATAAAGATGGAAATACCCCAGCACTTCATCTAGCTGCCAAACTTCTCAGCACCCGACTAGTTTTTCAGTTGCTGGAGTATAAAGGCATAGCCTTGAATGTTAAGAATAAGGAGGGTCTCACTGCTTTTGATGTCGCGGACTCGCAGGTTACGGGCCATTCTGCTCGGGTATGTTTATTTTAATATTCTTAAATTGGATTGTTTCGTCATCTATCAAAAATTAGTTTTTTTTTTAAATATTTTTAACCATTTTATCAAAAACAGTAAACACTAAAACAAAATATAGTTTTCTTAATGTAGTCACCACCGCGTCTAGAAAGGTAAGTTTGCTTCGGCAAATGATTTTCCAACGCATTTCAGTACGTCAACAGCGCATCGGCAACTATATGTAGCCAAATTCATAGCCTACGCTATTTAAAGTGCGTTGGCATATCCCTTTACAATTACCAATGCACTGCAGCGTCGGCCAATACGTCGGTATAAAGTCCAATTTTCCTGATTCGAAAACCATATTTGCCAAATGCCGACGCTCGTAGTGCGTTGGGAGTTCCTAGTAATGTCCGACACTGGCAGGGAATTCATAGTAATGGCTGACGCTTGTAGTGTGTTGGAAATTCCTGATAATGGTCGATGCTCGTAGTTCGTTGGGGATTCTCGGTAATGGCCAACACTAGTAATGCGTTGGGAATGCTCGCTATATCTTTGGGCTGGGTTGCAACTTGGTCGACACACGTATCACGTCAGGAAATGTTATAATACTTTTTCTTTTTTGTAACGCACACAAGTGCATCGGAAAATATTATTATTTTAAAAAAAATTATATTTGCATTTTTCCCTGTATATATACTACAAATAAAAATCTGAATACATGTTCAAACCAACAAACTTGATGAACAAACCAATTTAAAATAAATTCATCAACAATTCCAAAATAATATTCACAACCAAATATCCTACATTCATAAACCAAAATAAACCCACAAATCTCTAAAATGTACAAATATTACTACTTCATCATTTTCAAAAGATTCTAACATCCACAAATGTCTGTGACCAAAATAAACAAGGTAGATCCCTAAGAGTCTGCAGCCAGCACAATAAAATCCAAAACCAATCTGCAAAATAAAAAATAAACACCGTCAGAATACAAGTTTAATAAACTTCCTACACGAGGATTTTGAGATCTAACATCAGAACACAAGAGTTTGGAGCAAAAAATGTTGGTTCCATAACTCATACAACATGATCAACAAGTAATCAATGCTACATCAAACTTCCAGTGAAATCTCACAAAATGGAAGACTTGTGTCACGACCCGGCCCCGAGATCAGAGTGATTAGGGTTAATCCCCGGGTCGCGATGTTAATCATACTTACTCCCGTAGATCCGAAATAACCGAAGTTAAAACGAATCTACAAGGGATCTTGCATACGTACCTGTCAATGTACAGTGCGGAATATACAAATAATATACATTGACAACCATTTATCAAAACGAATCATATACTTTACTATGAACAGTAAAGTTACTTTACATCATTTCAATTTTTCCTATTATCAACCACTGCATATTTAAAATACAATGCAGGGGACATCATTTACATACGTACAATACCAAAATGAATCTATAAAAATCATTTCTAAAAGTTCTCAAAAGATTTCCACGTATCCGCTCTCAAATCATGTCCATTCGGCTAGACCTCCTGGAGGTAGCGAATGGGCCTCCTCCGCTGACGGGACGGTCTCGGAGGTACTGGCACGGGCAACTGAGCCTGTAATATCATCAGTAATACCATGAACACGACGGTTCAACAAGGTATACATACATTTATGACATTTCATAACTTCCTAACAATGCATCAGTTAACAGTGCTAAACAGTTCATAAGAAATACCATGAACAATACATATACTGGCAACTACACTAGCAAGGGTTTCAACTCCAATCATTTCTTCCCAAAAGGGAGCATTTCATATTCATTTATTCATAAGGTTCCATATTTATTAATGGCTTTTCAGTGTATGACTTTTCAGTCAATGACCTTTCGGTCCAGTGTGGTGAGATCTCCCAGTGTCTTGATCAGAGATCACTGGTGTCCCACGGGCTCCGGAACACCCCATTCTCATCTACTGCAGTAGGAATAATCATTTCGGTTACTTTTCGTAACCATTCATTTATTATTTCTCATTTTCAGTCAATACGGAGTTTGGAAACCACTAGGTAGTGCCAGACCTGTTAACAACTACTATTAATCTCAGTATTGTGTTCAATTCATACGTTAACCAACCATTGAGTATAACTTTGGTTATTAATGCAAGGATTACTTTTGATGACATTACTTATATAATTATGCATTAAGAGAACCCAAGTTAACCCTTCTGGAGGTATAACACTATTACTAGTCATAATTGACTCATAAGCGCTATCAGATTTCGTAAAATCCAAAACTCACTGCGAGGACCGTTAGGTCCGAGCGATTGGCTAAATTTTTTCCTTACTAGTAATAATTTGGTCAATCACTAAGCATAACCGCTTAATCCCGGAACTTCGGACTTAACTTCACTTTTCCGGA
The DNA here is from genome assembly GCA_038049695.1 of Cinnamomum chago. Taxonomy (NCBI): domain Eukaryota; kingdom Viridiplantae; phylum Streptophyta; class Magnoliopsida; order Laurales; family Lauraceae; genus Cinnamomum; species Cinnamomum chago. Next base: position 3,645,463 of record CP142451.1, read on the forward strand.
AATTTTTCATTGGGCCGGTTAACCTGGCCCAGGCCCGGTTAACCGGTAGTTGTAAGTGATAAATACAGAATAGTGTTTTCGTCAGGCCATGCGGACCTGACTTAGTGGGCCCGATTAACCGGGCCATACTGGCCGGTTAACCGGCCACACTGCAGAAACAGAACGTGAGTTCTGTTCTGCAGTGCAGTACATGGGGTTTTCAACCCTTTTTCTTCCTAGTGCCTCCTGGACCTAATGAGCAATTAAAACATGCATTTAACAAGGAAATTTAAGACTAATCATTCCAACTAAATCATCTCAACTTAAAGATCATAAAATCCATAAATGGCCTCATAAATCAAGTTAACAATGGAATTTTTCCATTTCCTTCCATTCAAATCCATGCAAACTCACTCATAACCATAAACATATGCATGACTTGCCTTAAATGAAGCTTTGCTCTTTGCTTAGCTTGGATTCACTTCACTTGGAGCTTTAAAAGCCAAAAGAACTCTAAGAACTCTATGCAATGGATGAAGATGGTGCTTAAGAGGAAGAAGATGAAGTCTTCTTAACTTGATGCACCTCAATTCCACCTTTGATGAAGAATGAATGGAAGAAGAAGAAGAAGAAACGGTTGCAGAGATGTTGCCTAGGGTTTGAGTCAAATGAATCAACTCATTTGCTTATATAAGCTTTCAAATTACACTTAAGGCCATTAGTTTCATTTAATTCCAATTCAAGTCAAATTAAGGTCCACTTGATTCACTTCTCGTCAAATCAATCCAAGTCTTATACGAAAGTTATCGTACTCGTCGAGATACACATGTTGGTATCCAGACTTCCGTATTCGACAAAATACGTACAATTCCGTATTTATACGCAATTCCTTTCCTAATCTTGTTTATCACTTCATTAAGCCTAAATTCCTCATTTTAGGCTAACTCAAATTCAGTTGGTGCTAAATCACCATTAATTCATGTAAACCGGCTTAATTAGTCTTAAGCTCGATTAATTAGAGTTAATTGTAATTAACTCGGGACGGAGCCTAACACTTGCATATATAACTCAAACAACAGGATCAACAAGCCACGCATTGATGTCATACTCATACGGCAGCAGGGGCAATACTTACCCAATGCATTGATTTCATTAAGATAGTAATTCATCCCCAATGCTAAATTAAACACATCTACAATATTTTAGTGAGAAAAGAAGGAAAGAAAAGAACACACAAACACGCCACAAGGCAATTATCAAATTGACCAACAGTTCAAGAACATTGCAGATGTATAAACGTCATTCCAACACTCAAATAGCAATACTAACAATAAAAAAAATAAAATAATTCTGCTCAAAATTGAAATCACTGAATGTTTTACAATCACCATCTCTCTGTGGTCCATTAGCAACAATGGATGAGTTTGATATTTGGTTTATGCTAAATCCACGAATGCATATGTCCGTTGATGAAGTCATAACTTCATAGTCCATGATGTTGAATCAAGGTTTCTGTTGGAGTATGAAATGAAATGTGATGCAGGAAATGAATGTACCATACATCTCATTTCTCATAATGTGTGGCATTAGAATACCACATGAGATGAATTAGAGAGAGTTGGAATCCTTATTCGTACTTTTACTCTCAGCCCCCTCCTCATTCTTTCTTCTCTTAATTTAACTATTAATTTTATTCCACTCCACCCCTGATGAAAACAAACATTAAATTTAGAGAATTTTCTTAGGCCATGCATATTAATTCATATGTTGTGCCCCCATTTAAATCTAAACAACTCAAATTCATTGTTCCTCTTGGATTGGGTTTGAGTCAAAGTAGGACTGCTGTCAATTAATCATGTACAATATATTAGTAATTTAGAATAAAGTACTAAAGAAGTCAAATCATGTATTTTACACATGATCAATTTTTCTGCAAGCCAACTCTAATGAAAGTGAAATTGAGCCTGGAGAGAGAGTTATTTTGAACAGTTTGGTTTTCAGATACAGCCCCACTTACCCTACTGCTAAATTTATTTGGCTACCATTTGAGGATTTGGTGTCATTAGTGACTGGGCAATTTCAGTTTCTCTGTGAGAGCCTGTATATGGATCATGTTTTGACATCTCCATTCTCTTCTTTCCAACTTGATCGAGAGGGAGACAGTGATGACAATTTTAAGAATGAATGGTGTGGGCAGTGGTAAACCTCGGAAAATTAGTCCAAGTCATGAAGACATTCATCCTAAGGAAGTTGAGAGCAGTGAGAGAAGAGCACTCACAACAGCATTCTCAACAGCATCAGTTCTGGTCGCTACAGTTGCCTTTGCTGCAGTCTTCACCATGCCAGGAGGGTTCAAAAGTGATGGCAGTATTATTGAAACATCCAGCTTTCGCCGCCTTCTTGATCTTCAATACCCTTGCCATGTGCTTTGCCACCATTAGTGGCATATGCTTTGCCGTTGAAACATATGTGAGGATCCACGGTAGAGTTCGGAATGTGGATCTCTGGGGGTTCTTCTTCTCTGCTTTAGCATACAAGACAATGCTGATTACATTCATGACTGCAGCCTATGTGGTGGTTGCACCAGGCTGCAGGTGGCTTGCCATTGTTGTCTGCCTTATCTGTAGTACCCCTATCCTATTTCACTATCTGCTCTTCGCTTACCAGATCTTTAACTACAGACCACCTGTTTACACTGTTGTCACTTCTCCTCTTCTTAACTTTTTTGGTAAGATTGTAACTAAAAAGCTATCATCGTAGCATCACAATTACTTATCAATTCAAGAACATGTTGTTGATATAAATTGTTATGACATTCACTAACAACGTGAGGTTTGATGTTTCTAGTTATTAACATAGTATCAGAGTTGTTGGTTAACGTTACTCAACCGTAGCACACCTATCAGCTTAAGCTTTTAGATTTGTAAATGGTCTCACACACACACACACATATATATATATATATATATATATATATATATAATGGGAAATGCTTCTATGAGATATGCTCATTATGAGAAAGAAGGTGGGGCCCTCACATCCTGCCCCCACATCCATATCCAATGCAAACAACTTAAATGTGAGGTCCCCACTCCTATCTCTCATATAAAGTGAGAGATATAGGAGCATCTCCCTATATATATATATTTATATATGTCAAAAGTGTTAGTTATAAAGGGCTTAGTCATGGTGATTGAATTGACTTTAAATAGGATTAAAAGTCAGTTAGCTATTGATGAATGTTGTCATGCTAAGTTGGGCCAAATGCCCCTTTGTATCATCATGTGGATGATCTTGCCTACAAGGGCAAATTGGGAAATCAAAGAAAGAAAGAAAAAACAACCTATTTAGAAAAGAAAGAAAGAAAAAAAACCTATTTAGAAAACAAAACCCTTTTCTGTTGACCTGGGACACACCTCATGTGATCATTTAAAATGCGAAGTGATCCTAACCATATGAATTTTCCTAAATCTCACTCTGATTGGTTGAGATACATTATTGCATTTAGAAGCTTAAAATATCTAACATGTTATTTACAATTCATGGTTGAAAATCTCGTCCGACCCGGTTTGTATCAGCCAGTATCATTACGATATTTTGATGGAGAACCGGTATCGATATAGCCATCAAAATATTTCCCAAATATCGGTGTATATCGGCTGATATTTTGAATATATCGGCACAATACACTCATCTTCCTCCTTTCCTATTCCTAGTTAGGTTCCCCTCATCTCCAGCAGCCCTCCTCCCTGTTTTTGTCTTGCATGCCACATACTGAGGAAAAAAAAAAAAGAAGCAGAGAGAGGGAGGAAAGAGGAAATCAACATACCTGGGTTTGATGCAACCTTCATCGCCGTTGCAGTTGCCGGAGCAGTCTCGCCACTCCATCGTGCGGTTGCCGCCTCCACTGCTAGGTTCCCCCTCCTCTTCCTTTTCTTCGTTCTCCTCTCCTCTTCTCCTTCTCCTTTCCCTTCCCCTTTTCGTATCCCTCCTATTTTTTCCCCTTCTGTTTCGAGCGAATGACAGGACCGAGAAGTCATAGGGACAGAACGAATAGGGATGACATTTTTAACCCGCCCCGCCCCAACCCGGAGTGCCTGCCCCGCCCCGTACGGGTTTTCCCCGCCCCGACCCTTAGATGGGGCGGGGACGGGGAAAAAAACCATACCCCGAATCCGGGGCGGGGCGGGGCGGGGATGGGTATGGCTCTTGCCCCGCCCCGCCCCATGCCCCGCCCCGGAATTAATAATCCTCTAAAATATAAACATATATTAGATTTCTTTTATAATAAATAAACATATTTATATGTAAATGTATATATTGATTTTATATTGTTATTAAGGGTTAAGTAGATTGATTGAAGACTTTTTTTTTAAAGTTAAACATGTAATTGAATGAGACATTATAAAAGCATATAATATGATCTCATTCCCTCTAATTCAAATTTAATGAAGTTAAAGTTGTTAAAAAATCTATCTAAGCTTATTTTACTTTAATCATATATAATGTTAAATTGTGACAAGATAAGTCATATTAAATAAAACGAATATAAATATATAATAGAATGATGGATCATGCTTTAATAGCAAAGTAAATTATAGTAACGTATAATAGCAAAGTAAATTATAGTTAGTAATTTAATATGATTCTAATCATACTAACAACACTATAAATTATACTAATTTTAATTATATGTAATCAACCTCTTTATTAGTAAGTGGAGTTCATTGGTTTTAAAGTGAGGTTCCTGCCAAATCAATGAGATTTAATGATATTTGACCATCAACTATTAATAATTTTGACTCGACTTGATTCTCGTTAAGATCTTCCAATCTTTTTCTTACCTGTGGTTGGTATGCATATGGTTGGGGCCCACATCATGGAAAGTTGGGTAAGCTTGTTGAGGGAAAATTGGAACATATATTATGTAGTTAGTTCAATAAAAAAAATGGAGTGAAACCATGTATTGATGGAGTTCATGATATTTTAGAGAGATATTGTCTTTTTTATAAAGAATGTCTCAAAGCATATATGATATTTTCAAGTGTATGTTAGTGGCCTTCAAGGGCTTAGAGAAAATCTTATAAGAATAAAATCTCACTTTAAATAGGTAAAATCTCAGGAAAATGAAAATTTATATTATTAATTTTAGATAATTCTAAAAAATTTAAACAATCTAACAGTGCCCCACACTTATAAAATATTTATGTGGGGAGATCTTTTTATTCTATTTTGGGAGATTTTTTTTTAATATTATTAAAGGCATAGAGACAACATAGATGAATCATTCATGTACTTTTTACCATGTAAAATAAATTAATTTACCTTTTTTTTATAGTCAATTCAAAATTTATTTATTATATTTATTATTGTACCACATCGGGGCGGGGACAGGGAGATTCGGGGCGGGGACGGGGCAGCCCAATTCCGGCCCCGCCCCGCCCTGTTGCCATCCCTAAGAACGAAGGGAGATGTGGTAAAAAACAATTAGCCATGCTACATGTTCCGAATGGGAGCCCGACTGGGAGCCTGGGATCCAACGCCCCGCATGGGCACCCGGGCTCCCAGTCAAAAGAGTCATGTTAGTCTGCCCGACTGGGGAGACCGATCCATGGCCCGGTCCCCTAAGAGGGCCATTTAGAATTCTTCTTTTCAAAAACCAGCCATGCTATTTGTCCCGAATGGGAGCCCGACTGGGCGGATCCCTGCATGGGAGCCCGGGCTTCCAGTCGGGCTCCCATTCGGGACACTTAGACTTTTTCAAAAACAATCCCCTTTTAGGACTTCTGTTCATCTTTTAATGCACAGTTGAGTTAATAGTTAATACAGGTGTAAGTTACTTAAACAACTTGACACTTGTGTGAGCCCCACGATTGGCTCCACCTAAGTAAAATCTAAACCATTTAAGATGATTCCCCCACTCTCTATGATGCCCTGGCTGAGTTTCACTCTGATTGGTAATTGTCCTACCATCAGATTAGTCAATCAATCAATTTTAAAAAATAAATCAATCTAATAAAACCTCATCACATACTTAGGATGAAATTTGGTTGAGGGCCCAGGGGAGTATAACTATTTTGAATGGTTTAGGTTTTTGTAGGTGAGCCTGCTATGAAGCATGCAAGACTTTCAAACTACCCTCACTATAGTTTCAAATTATACCTTACTAAAATGATCTGTTAATCTTAAATCTAAATCACTCAAAAATAAATGACTCTTCCTATGTGGGTCTTTAGCAAGTTTTACTCAAATAGGATTTGGGCCCAGTGTATCAAGGGTAAATGGGTAATGGTTCACATCATGTAGCATTGCCTAGTCAACTGTGGCCTAACTATGCTTCGAGTAAAATTTTTACAAAGCTACACAAGAGGTGATAGTTATTTTTAATTGTTGGAGTTCAAATGTGACTACATTAATGGATTAATAAATTATACGAATGGGGACATAGATTAAATATAAAAACTTGATATACTTAATAATTAATGATTCGACAATGATACAGGATCTATGACTTAGGGGGGACCGATATTTTAATTTATAATTATTACCAATGGAAAGAAATTTTGTTTTCTACCATTTTACATTATTTTGGATTCTTTGGATAGTTTTTCAAATTTTTTTTGAGATATTAAAAAAATTTACTCCGCGACGACCGCGAACCGCGACCGATACCGAGACAATATCGGTTTTTTGGTTCGGCCGATACCGCGATTTTAATCAATGATTTACATGATCAATTGAGGGTAGGGTCAAGATGAAGTTTGAGAGATTTTCGGAGATGAAGCATGTACTATTTGTGGATTATAGATCAAGCAAATGTGATCCAACAAATCAAAAGTGATTTCAAAGCCGGTGACGATGACAACAACAAGGGCTTGCACACTTGCTAGGCAACCCTACTTATATGGGCTCTCCTTTCCACTTGTGTGGGCTCTCTTGGATCCTAGGCTCCCCGCCCCTATAGCTAGGATACCAAAAAAAAAAAAAAAACAATGGTCGATGATAGCGACATAGGGTTTGTTTGCCTGCAACATTTTGACAAATCTTATTTTGGGAAAATATTCTCAACGGAAAAATCAGGATATTTCCAAATTTTGTAGCTTTAATTTCTTGGATATTAGAGAAAATCCCATGAAATATAAATTAGATTCTAAATAAATAAAAATGTGAAATGTATAAAAAATAATCTAAATCTATAACACAGTAAAAAACTATTTTTACAGATCTTCGAGGTACCTTTTCCATTTCTTCTTTTTTTTTTTTGCTTTTTGTAAATTTTCTCCAAATGGTTTCAATTTTGGTGATATTTTGAAAAACTATAATTAAATGATCAGTAGAATATCGTTTCGGATGAATGTCAAGAAAAAATCGTGAGATTTTGAAATATATATGGGCAATATTTGTGACTGTGCTCCAAAATGTATGCGTATAAATTGATCCACAACTCAATTTGGTGGCCACTCTTCCATTTTTTTTCCTCTCAGATTAAATCAAATTCCGAATATTGTATTTACTAAGGGCTACTGTCCTCTGCACATTTCACAATAGGAACGTCTCTATGCTTTTAAAATTTAGCAGGGCTTTAGGATTTAAATATCCGGTCAAAATTAAAAAGCTCATTAGATGTTTTTAAATATTTGATTAAAGTTATAAAGTGAACGAAAATAAAATAACCGCTTATCTTCAATTTATGCCCTTTCGTCTAGCAAGTGACATCATCAATCCAATAGACTTAGATGTTTTCTTGTTGGTTAGATTGCAAGCTCTCTTATATAAAAAAGGATATTGGGCTTCACAAACTCTGGAAGACGTGCTAATTTTAGAAGTAGTGGAGAGCAACTCTGCGAGGATTATGGGAAGAATCAATATTTTCTGTTCATAAAATCTTGAAGTGAGGCACTAAAAATGAAAGGATAGATGATCAACTAGAGTGACATTTTCATGAACTGCCTCTTACCCTAATAGTGTCCTCAGGCACCTTCCCTCACCCGAAAGCCGTGTTCCCTCAAAGCTTCCAAAAAAAAAAAACTAGAGTGACATTTTTAAATCAGAACCATGTCCTTTTTCCGTTCTCTACCCCAGTGAAGGGCATGAACAGGAATTGTTGTCAGGTCCTCTGATCAAGATATATACAGGGGGACCATGATTTGGTGATCTAGATCTGACGTAAAATATCAAAAGTGGACCATGTCTTGAAGAAATCCCAGATGGGGAAATCACCATTGAATCCATAAAAGGGTGGAATGTAAGAAGACGAGTACTTTGAACAGACCCAGTACATGGAATATGTTATTGTACCTATGGAACTCCTGTGCTCTTAAAAGTTATTTTGTCGTCAAAGGTGTTCATGGCCAGGGCTAGCCCCCCAATCCGAGCCTGAACCTCATTGGGGGCTCTGATTTTAGGCCCATATGGTGTATCCATGCCTGATTATCTGGCCCAATTATTAAATAGCTGTGCTTGGGTCTACTTTATCATTAAAGGCCTGGTTGGGCTGGACATGTTAAGATTATTGAATGTGTGTGTGTAATACAGCGCTAGAAAACGGACCTCTTAGTAGGTCCATCGGGATGCATGATGATCAAAGAAGTCTGTTGGATGTAGAGATTTAAATGAACCTACTTTATTCTAATCCTTTGATCTATGGCCTAAAGCTTAATGGTTTTAGACGCATTATTTTGTTATGATTTCATTCAAATGGTGAGGAAAAGTTAGATGAGTGTCAATTTTGGACTTGTGCTATTCATGGGGAGGCAGTGTGTACGAAAATACAAGATTGGTTCAAGGTGGGCCCCATGCCCAAAGAAAAGAGGGGCAGAAAAGGGTAGTTTCTAAAGTGGGGCCCAATAACCAAATGGCTGGGTTGGAAAGGCTTCCAATTCCAGCCCGGCTCTGTGAACAGTATGCATATTAATAGGGGTGGCAAATTGGCAATGGTTGGGGGCAGGTTGGGTTTGGGTTTGTTGAGCATGATTTGTAACTTGTATAGATGGGCTTAATGCCAACCCAAAACATTGATCAATCGAGTGTCAATTTGAACCCAGCTTATTAGCAAAAAGTGTCAATTTGAACCCTTAATTAATTTGTAGGTTTGGGGTTGAGTTGGCAGGTTAGAATACAATTAGACAGCTTGGTTCAGGACGTGGGGTGGAATAACAATGCATATGTAACTTAAACCCAACTCTACTAATCAAAAATAAAAAAATAAAAAGCAATCTAAACCCTGAATTACTAGGTTTGGGTTCCTATCAAGTTAGCGGGTAGGTCAAGAATCACCACCTTGTCAACACATTGAGTGGTGTGGGCACCTTGGTATCAAAGATATGTCACACGATCGATCCCCATATCTCTAGGTGGGTAGGGTCACTCTTGACCAATAGGCTAACTTAGAAAAAAAAAATCGCCACTCAAAGCATAAATAAGGCGCATCTAACTCTTAAATTTCCCTCTTGACTGCTGCAAATTTTCTTTTTATGAGAGAAACAAATATGTTCCGAAACAGATTCTCACTTTGTAAGGTAACTACAAAACAAGGAGTCGTGCTTTATTAATAGCCTCTCTTTTAATTATTACATGACCAAGTTAGACCTGCTTTATTAATAGCCTCTCTTTTAATTATTACATGACCAAGTTAGACCTGTTTTGTATTTTAGTTTTTCATTTATTTTTCGTATTTTGTTATCCCATCTAAGGAGGCTCCCAAGGGACTCGCACACATAGGGAGTGAAAATCACACCTGCAAGGAGAGAGAACTTGCACGTGCGGAGAGTGGTGTAGACCATGGTAGATCTCTGGTCTTCATCAACCAACTGAGCAACCCCTTATTATCAAATTAGACCTGTAGTTGGAATCTGCATGGACTATCAATTCCAACCATTCAACCTCTGATATAGGTTTAAAGCTGTGTTCCTGCTCAATGGACTTGCTCTGGCTTGGAGTGGCTACAGGGATTGGGCCTTTATGGGTTGTACACAATTCTCCAACCACACTTATTTGGCAGGCCTGGACCCAACTCTCAACTCTCAAACAGTCCTGCTCATTGTTTTGCTCCATGAAGTATGGATTATCTTTTAATTGTCTGTAATTGCTTTATGGTCACTTTTTTAGTTTTTTAAAAACCCTGCTATAGACCCCAAATGCTACTTCCTTCAGCTTTCCCATCCATGGAAAGTGACCATTATCATGATGTACATAGTAGGCCCATGCCGAATCCTTAATCCAAGCATGGACCATTTTTTCCCATTTGGGTGGCACTCACTTTGCAGCCTTTTTTTAAATGTGGACCACTCACACTTTGTCGCCACACTTCCATGCATTATATTCCTTCCACTCATGTTTTTTTCATTTCCTTGTAAATTCCGTACATTATATATCCATAGCTCTAAAGTTAAAGGCAGTGGCAGGAACCAAGATACCTTTTTTTTCCCTCAAAGGGAGAGTTTCAAACTAAAAAAAAAGTAGAACCCAAACAATCCCTTCTTGGTTGATGTGGATGATCTTCTTTACAAGGGCAAATGAGGAAATCAGAAAAAGGGAAAAAATAATTTCTATTTTGAAAAGATAACCCTACTTCTTTTTGGTACCATGGGACACACCTGTGATCATTTCAAATCTCACCATATGAATTTTCCCAAATCTCACTATGATTGGATGATGACATACACCAATGAATTTCAGAGAAAATGTCATGAAACATGCATTGAATTTTAAGTAATTAAATACATTAAATGAATATAAAATAATCTATAATATAGTAAAAACTATTCTTACAGACTTTTCCACTGCTATTCTCCATTTTACTTCTATAAAAAAATCATGTATCAATCTACAAGCTTAAGCTTTTAAAGTAAGTGGTTTTCAACAAGGTATTAGAGCGGGTTCTGATCCCGTCATTCTTATGTAGCTCACGTGGTAGGCTCGTCCATGAAATATGTTGGGCCTGTGCGTGAGGAGAGACTAAGTAATGGGTTTGATAGGGCTTCATATGCCTGTTGGATAGTTTCACTTATCGGCTTAAGCTTTTGAGTTGATAGATGGTTTATTACAACTTCTTTTTATATTTTTTTGGTAAATCTCTCCTATTAGTCTCAGTTTTGACAATATTTTCAAATAAATGTCCTCATAAAATCTTTGAGATTTTGAAAATATGGCCAATATTTGTGACAGTGCTCCAAACATATGCCAGTGAATATATCCTCAACTTATCAATTGTTTTTGGTAAATGATCATCCTCAACTTAATTTGGTGGGGACCGGTCTATCTCCTTTCTTGGATTAAATCAAGTAGTGAATGCATTTGCTATGCACCTTTCACAATAGGAACCTCACTATGCTTTTAAACATTTAATAGGGTTTCAGGATTTAAACATTAAGTAGAAAATTAGAAACTAAATTCATTGAATGTTTTTAACTATTTGATCTAAAGTTATAAAATGAACAAAATTAAAACAAAAGCTTATTTTTTATTTATGCACTTAGGTCTAACATATGAGATCATCTAATGTACTTATGTTTTGTGATTGGTTCGATTCCAGCTCTCTTATATCAAACGGGATATTGGACTCCATAAATTCTGCCATTCATTCTAAATTTAGTGGAGAGCAAACCACTATTTATAAAACCTTGAGCTGAGGCAATAAAAATGAAAGGTTAAGATGATCTATTAGAGTGGCATTTTCAAATCCGAACAATATTAACCTTTTTCCATTTTCTGCCCCTGTGATTAGCATGCATTCAAGTAGCCCACATATAAACATACGACTTCATAAAGATACACATAGGATGGTAGCAAACACTGCCCTTTTGTTAGGGCCGGAATTGGACTGCCCCGTCCCCGCCCCGAATCTCCCTGTCCCCGCCCCGTCCCCGCCCCGCCCCGCAATTCGGGGTATGTTACATACCCCGTCCCCGCCCCGACATGCCCCGCAGGGCCCCGCGGGGCGCCCCGCCCCGATGTGGTACAATAATAAATATAATAAATAAATTTTGAATTGACTATAAAAAAAGGTAAATTAATTTATTTTACATGGTAAAAAGCACATGAATGATTCACCTATGTTGTCTCTATGTCTTTAATAATATTAAAAAAAATCTCCCAAAATAGAGTAAAAAGATCTCCCCGCATAAATATTTTATAAGTGTGGGGCACTGTTAGATTGTTTAAATTTTTTAAAATTATCTAAAATTAATAATATAAATTTTCCTTTTCCTAAAATTTGACCTATTTAAAGTGAGATTTTATGCTTATAAGATTTTCTCTAAGCCCTTGAAGGCCACTAACAAACACTTGAAAATATCATATATGCTTTGAGACATTCTTTATAAAAAAAGACAATATCTCTCTAAAATATCATGAACTCCATCAATACATGGTTTCACTCCATTTCTGATATTGAAATGACTACATAATATATGTTCCAATTTTCCCTCAACAAGCTTACCCAACTTTCCATGATGTGGGCCCCAACCATATGCATACCAACCACAGGTAAGAAAAAGATTGGAAGATCTTAACGAGGATCAAGTCGAGTCAAAATTATTAATAGTTGATGGTCAAATATCATTAAATTTCATTGATTTGGCAGGAACCTCACTTTAAGACCAATGAACTCCACTTACTAATAAAGAGGTTGATTACATATAATTAAAATTAGTATAATTTATAGTGTTGTTAGTATGATTAGAATCATATTAAATTACTAACTATAATTTACTTTGCTATTATACGTTACTATAATTTACTTTGCTATTAAAGCATGATCCATCATTCTATTATATATTTATATTCGTTTTATTTAATATGACTTATCTTGTCACAATTTAACATTATATATGATTAAAGTAAAATAAGCTTAGATAGATTTTTAACAACTTTAACTTCATTAAATTTGAATTAGAGGGAATGGGATCATATTATATGCTTTTATAATGTCTCATTCAATTACATGTTTAACTTTAAAAAAAGTCTTCAATCAATCTACTTAACCCTTAATAACAACATAAAATCAATATATACATTTTACATATAAATATGTTTATTTATTATAAAAGAAATCTAATATATATTTATATTTTAGAGAATTATTAATTTCGGGGCGGGTTATGGGGTGGGGCATGGGGCGGTATTTCGGGACGGGGCATGGAGTGGTATTTCGGGGCAGGGCAGCGGGGCGGGGCAAGAGCCATACCCATCCCCGCCCCGCCCCGGATTCGGGGTATGGTTTTTTTCCCCGTCCCCGCCCCATCTAAGAGTCGGGGCGGGGAAAACCCGTACGGGGCGGGGCGGGCACTCCGGGTTGGGGCGGGGCGGGTTAAAAATGCCATCCCTACCTTTTGTAGCATTTCCCTGGCAAATAGTACCCATATGATGGTAGTGTGGCATTGAGATTCAAAAGCAGGGCCGGTCCTGAATTTTTCAGGGCCCAGGGCAAGAGTAAAAGTTAGGCCTCTTCAGCCATCATATATGATAATATCATTGGTGGGTCCCATTGATGTGAAAAATTGGCAATGGGTTGATGATGTCCAAGTATAACTATTTGAAAAAAAAGAGAAGAAAGAAAACTCAGACCAGAATTTAAGCATCATATATGGGGAATTAAAAATCATTGGTGGGCCCCACTAACAAATGAGAAGAACGGGTGTAGGGCTGAAGGCTTGATGATCTATTTGTAAAAAAAAAAGCCCTAAATCATCCCAACACTAGACCAGATTCTCTCAGAATTTCAGCCATCAAATATAAAATATCATTGGTGGGCCCCTCTGATGGATGTTCAAATAAGTGATGCAATAAGCATTCTCAGATGATTTGATGATGGGTCTATTGATTCCCAGAACGATGAAATCCATTGGATGAGCCCTGCCCTCACCAAATGATTGAAAAAAAAAAAAAAAAAAAGTAGGAAGGGATTTTGGGGATTTTGGGCCCCCTCAAAAAATGGGCCCGGGGCAAGGGCACTTACAGCCCTTGCCCAGGGCCGGCCCTGTTCAAAAGGTCTCCTTGTATGGAACAATCCATGCAAGTGTAAAGAAGACCAGTTTCAGTCATTGACAGAGGGTAGCAAGCAGCCTTTCAAAAGCTGAGAAGGCATTTGTCAAGTCATGATCCAAACATCATGAGTGTAACATGATCCTTACTCAACAGTGAGCAGGAGGTTTTTTTTGTTTTTTTTGTTTTTTTGGTATATAAACAGTGAGCAGGAGTTGTTCTCTGGTACTTTGATCGAGGATATATACAGTGTTGAGGACCATGATGATTTGGTGATCTAAATTTCTGATATGGGTATTTCAACCGGTCTACAATTACGGTTTGTTTCAGAAGTTGATGGCTCGGAACAATTCTACCAAACTAGAGAAATATGAGATTTACTCGGCCCCTCCCTAGGCCCATAGGGATTAGTCCAGTGCAAAGGCGGGAACACCATCTGTTAGAATAATAATAATAATAATAATAATAATAATAATAATAATAAAATGATTTCTGAGCTGCTGTACTGTGTTATCATTGGACCATGTCTTGGAGAAAACCCAATGGGGAAATCACTATTTAAATCGACAAAGGGTGGAATGTTGGACCTAGGGGTGTAGGAGAGATGGGGTTAAGAAGATGAGAACTTTGAACAGACCCAACATGGTAGTCTGACCTGATCAGTTCAAAATACTGATCCAATTGACCCATTTGTACTTTCTAATTGGATTTCTCATAAGTTCTGGATTTGGGTTTAGCTCCAGTTTGACTGTGTGCGTATATCCCTGTCAGGTCATTTAGAATGAGTTTGTGTGGAAATAAGAGTCTGACCTTGTAGGTACTATTGTGGTTTTTTTGGGTAAAACCGGACACTTTATCTTTTCGAACCAAAGGCCAAGCCAAGATATTTAGGGCCTATTTCTCTATGGGAATTTATGGTTAGAATTTGGGAGGTTAGGGTTTTTAAGACAAGATGTGACATCTTGTTCCATAGCATTTGAAATGTTGTATTTCTTCCATTAGAGTTTCAAATTTCAACTACCAAAAGACCTTTTGAAATTATTGAAATTTCACTCTCTATACTATTTGTTGGAATTTTAAATCCTCCATAAAAAAGAGGGATTTAGAATTCCACCTGGGACAACTTTTGAAACATTTGAAATACTCCGGTACATGAATTCTTGGAATTCTGATAAACCTAAATAGTAAAAAACAGAGATTTTTCCTTTTGGGAATTTTACGAATGTATGTGGTTTGAAAAATTCATAAGTTTGAAAAATACTCTGCTGCAGTACTGATTGTCTATGTTTTACATACAAATGCAATTCTATATAGTTCTTATCTGAGTCTAAACAAGTAGACAACTTGTGTGTTGACTGATTGAGCTGAGCAATCCTAGTCTTTATCTTGCAAGCAATACTAGAACGCTGTTAAAACATATTTTGTATTGCCCAAGTACTACAAGTTTTTACTATGACCAAACTGATACTATGACTAATATCATGTTTGAGGCAAAGGGCGATTTAATCCAATGGTTTAGTTATGAGAAGGTGAGGCCCGCATTGTATATAATTTGCTAGCTGTTTTTAATAATTTAGATTCCTCATGTTCTCTTTAACACACAAGTGACTAACTTCAAGAATAAGAGATATCACTGAACCCATATGAGATGTGCCAACGCTTCTCATGTCCTCTAAAAAGTGCACAGTCAATTCCTTTTCATCAAACTGGGAGATCATCTTCAACCGATACCGTCATATCAATTATAACTTAATTTTGAAGATTTTGTAAAACCTCAACTCTCGAACTCGCAAGTATACTCTCGAGCTTGAGAATAAACCACGATGCCGAGAACAAACTTTCAAGCTTGCCACTGAATGATGTTTCAATTATTTTTGTATTCTGAATTGAGAAGATTGTTGAAAAGATCCATAGTACTGGAGCTAATTCTCATCAAATTGTATTAAGAGTAGAGTCAGTTCAAGACATTATTGGACTTGATAGAAGATACAAATCAATAAGGGTTTGGGAGAACGACTTTTCATTGTAATGAATTGTGTCGTGAATCTTCGTTCGGTTCTAGTCCTGTTTACCTTAAAATGTTGGACACTTCAACAATGAAATATTGTTTTACATCTATGGAGCATGTTTAAAGCTTATGATTGATCATTCAATACATTTTTCCAATTCTTCAATATATGGAAACGACTGGAAACAAATAATGGGATGTTAATTGAAACAAAACTTGCGAGTTCGCAATACTGATATATATCTTAGTAATCAACACTTGGTTTGTAATTAAACTTTCAGAATATATTCAATAACCAGTATGGCAAATTGGTATACAAAATACCCGTACAAATGGATAAGCCGATGAATACAAGAATACATTTCCAAGGGGATAGCCTGCCATCCAGATTTGCACATTGAAGGACCATTTGATTAAAACAAATTAAAAGTACAAAAAGTCTAAGCACATCACACTATACACCATGACAGCTTCTGTGAGATCTTGTGTGTGAAACTACTTTTAGCATGGTCCCAAAGAAGAAAGGCGTGGTTGCATATGCAACAACTACAAACAAGGACATAGACGTCACAATTACCCACACGGTCCCAAGACAGCTTGTGTGCGACTTCAAATTCAATGTCAAACAGTCAAAGACAAATGTACCTGCACCCAAGCATCACATTTGCAGCCATATCAAAAGGGTACAAAAGGGTTCATGAGGAAATTCAGGTTGCTGTCAAGTTCATTGCACCAGGAGGTGCTTTTACTCATTTACACCATTGCATCAATGCATCATTGGACCCCCATCAATTGTACAAGGTACAAACTACAAACATGCTCTTATCATAAAAATCACTAGACAAGTCCTTTCACACAATCAATCCTCGATCTATTTTTGCTAGGTAATGGAATACAATTAAATATAGGAGCTCTGTAGCAAGAATGGATAGATTGGAATGGGAAAACAGAATTCATGTACCCAACTCCAACGTAGTTGGGACAAAACTTCGATGATGGTTATGATGATGATGGTGTAGTAGAAGAATATAGCATCTACGGTGCCGTAATATTGACACAAAATGAACTTCTACATTCCTCTAAATTCAACCCTTTTTCCTGTCCATTTGATTAGAATAGAATGCATATGACCTTTTTTTTTTCTTCTGTCTATTTGATCAAAATAAAAAATGTACCTTGCTTCTTTGAGCATTGTTTTCTCTTTGAAAATTTCTGGCGTCAATAGTTCTAACCTTGAATATGCCATCTTAAAACAGGATGAACAAGTACCCGCACCATCATTGTCAAACCTGCAAAGTAAAATCAAAAGTTTTTCTGCATCTCCATATCTTCTGGGAAGAAAAAAAAAAGAAATTCAATAGTTCTTGGTTGTCAAGTAAGAACAAACATGGGGGATGACAGCATTCTTCATAGGATTCTATAATAAACCTTGAAGCATCATTGTGGTAATAAGAAACTCAATAGTTCTTGCTTGTCAAGTAAGAAAAAACGTGGGGGATTTTTCGTGGGATTCCAGAACAAAACATGGAGCATCACTGTGTGGAACTAGGTGATTCTATTTGATATGAATGTTAGGAAGCCAATACGAACCTGTAAAGCAACCATTCTGTATCAAAGAATTGATTTGTGCAATAGATAGAATTTTACAAAATTGTATCATGATAGGTTTCTGCAAAACCAAAGACGAATTCCACAAGCCATTGGAGAATCGCCAAAAACAAAACCTAAACATCTCCAATTTCCAAACCTTACCAAGGTGAGGTCATATTTGATTTAGCACTTATCAAAGTTAGCATCCCATCCAAATAAATAAATGGCCCTGTTTCTGATTTTGATTCCCAACTGTTGAGTGCTTGTCAGATTGATTACCATCAAGAACCAACCAGCATGCATGTTCACTATCTCAAAACCCAATCAGAATGGGTGCATCCACTGTCCTGAGTAAGAAAATAAATGAAAAATAAGAACAGAGAATTAGAGGCTAGAAATATGCAAATGTCATCTTGAAACTGGATAGTCATGCTCATGAGATTATAGACATATAAAATGATGAAGACAACACGTGATATATTTATCTGTTCAACTTATATGATGAGGCTAGTGAGAATAGACATAGCCCGATAAAAAGTAAAGTAATGATCATTTATAATAACTGTGATATACAGAGTACAGGAGCCAAAAAGATGCCAGCATATAAGTTCTCAAATGACCTAAAAGATAAAATGTCCAAATGCTAAAGCAAGTGCTTGCAGTTACAAAAGTTAAAGTAGTAAAGAACTGAAACTAATAACCATTTTGACCGATTCAATGAAGTTCTAATAAAATCCCATTATCTCTCTAAAACTAGAAAAAAGACCACACTCATACTAACATTTTCTTTTTAAATGGTCACTCATACTAACATTACTTTCTTAATATTATAGACTTGACAAAACTAAATAATGCAATTAACATCCTAAGTAATTATGAAAAGACTTTTTCCCCTGGGAGATTTAGGGCCTGTTTGGAAGCATAACACAAGTTAAATTGCAATGCAAGTGCAAGACAAAACAAGAATCTATAAATATGGAAGTATGAAATCAACTTCAGCACATACGAAACCAACAACTTGAAGTAGAGGTATACATAAACTTTGTTACGTGACTGCTGCTTCTTTTCAATTTTGGCGGTCAGTGGCTACTTTGGGATTAGCCAAACACAAACATAGACAACTCACATCATAACTCCATAACAAACAAAGATGCAACTTTCCTAACCAAACAAAACAGAAACAGAACGTGGGATCAAGCACTGGTGGTACATAACAAAGTTCCTCTTGTGTATACAAGACCAACAACTTATTCATGTTCCCATGTGCTTTGTATGTGTCCAAACCAGGGAAGATATGCAAAAAATGTCACAATGGAATTTTTATAAACAAAACAATAAAAAAAGAAATTCTATCAATGTGATTGATAATGAAGGTTGCAAGTCGCCAAGTTGAAAATTTCAAAAGTTCGACTCAGCCCAACAGACTCAGCTCAGTTATCAAGATCCAACCCATTATAATCATGCCCAACCCAACCATGTTGATCTAGCTCATCACTCAAATCCAGCATCTACAAGATCGCCCAGCTCAAGAGGATTAACTTCGCATATATTTTCTGCTAATTTGGAGATTGACAAGCAAATGGAAAGCATATCTTCACCACCCTACACAGAACACATGTCAAGAGTTATCTTGGGCCCTGGAAATACCTTGTGCAAAGACCTCTGCCGACCTCATCGTTTGAAATCAAAGATGCTACACCATAGCATACAACCCATTCCCTTGATATTTGGAGCAAATAAAGAAGAAAATCCATTGGCCATCTCATCATTGATTGAGTCCACTAGCAATTCATGAAGAGGATGACACATCAAAGATGCCATTAGATAACGCTCGATTGATCCTTTCTCATTGCACATTTGTAAAGAAAATCAAATAAAACATATATATACAAGAAAAAGAACTTGTCACCTGGAAAAAAATTCAAAAAAGGGGTGAACGATTCTGTCTTATTTCATAGTTGTCCTTATATTTCTGAAAATTGAGAAATTCTTTAGTGATTGGGCAACAACATCGTTTAAATAGTCACACTATCCAATAAATGACCCTCTTTATCTATAACAAATGAGAGACAGACATTCAGCCATATTGCAAGAGAAAACTAGTACTCCAAGCCTATCATAAATGGATGAAATAAGATTCGATGTTGATTAGAAATATATTGAGAAGGAAGAAATTTCCACTCAATATCATCTCAACATATCTTATTTTCTTTTTTCTTTGTGTGTGTTTTTTTTTTTAAAGAATTCATTTCCTTTACAACATGTTACAGACAGGATAGAACAAGGCCCTACGGAGGCCACCTATACCAAACAGACCTCATTTTTTTCATGTACATATATTTCATCCTAAGATGTGGACAAGATGGTTCACATCCATCTCAGACATTTTGGTCACAACAAAACCACTTCACTCGTAAAATGAAAAACAAGAGACCTTTCCAATTTGGTTGAAATATCATATAGAAGGGTGATAAGGCTCCACCAATTATTTCTCCAGACATTTTAGTTGATCAAGAACTTGCTTTTGCACGACTATATCAAAAATTAAAACTAAAAAAAAGTAACTACGACAATAATAGAAGTAGAAAAAGGAGAACAAAAACCAATCAATGAAAGAGTGGTGGTACAGTAAACTTACCTTTTGTAAATTGGTCCACTCAACCTCTTTTTATGATCTTGCAAATAACCCAAGCAAATTGAAAGTCCAACCAAATAGGCCCCCTCATTCATTATACAAACACTTGCACACACAGAAAGAAATTGATCAGGTTTCTTACATTTCTACGGGATATATTTAAAAAGCAATATAAACCATGATAAACTTCTTGAGCAAATTTACTACCAGAAAAATTACATGTGAATGTGATTTCTTATAGACGGAACTAAACTGAGCATGATAAATTATGAGAAAATTTCAAATGCAAGCATAGATAGAATAAGAAACATCCTCTTTGGGATATTTGCTCGTTTCTTTTCTTTCGGCTTCTGATATATGCTCGTTGGAATGCTGCTCTCGATTCCAGTGTGATCTATGCACATCCGAATTCATTTGGATCTCTCTCTCTCCAAAGTTCAAAGAGAAATGGCCTTCTTTCGATTTATACAGAAAGACCTAAGATTCCAACGATCAAGATATCATCAGAAAACCAACCAAGGAATGGAGGAGTGTCTACCTCAAATGGCACAAAGTGAAGGCATGTAGAGCTACAAATTTAACCAAGTTTGTGATAAAATGTTCTCAACATGAATCGCTTGAAGTTGGAGATTACTTGAGAGCAATTGGACACCTGTGCTCAATGGAACTAGGATTTAAGGATATTCAGCTGTTTCTATTTACAAAAAATCAGAATGTAATGTTAAATTTGATTGGACTGCACTGTTCCTTGTTTTGCCTAGGAACACCTGGGATGATTGTCCATTATCTGTGTTCTTTAATGATCAATGTTCTAGTTAAAACTGAGGGCTGAAGTATTCAAGAAATGCATTTTGAGCACATATTATTTGACCGATCCTCTAGATAGGACAATTAATTTTTATTTTTTTAAAAAAGAAACATTACAAAAACAAAAAAAAAAAAAAAAAAAAAACCCTTAGAAGATCAAGTAAGAACCTCATCTGTAGCAAGAACAATAGTTTCTAAACTTGCAACATATAGGTAACACAACGATCATTCAAGGGGACTTTGAAAGATGAACTGGTTGAGGCATTTCATCAAACACTTTGTGGGCATATGAGATTGAATTAAACTTATCCAATAGTTTCTAAAGTCATGTTCCATCCATATCCCTTTTTTGGGCTTGCATATCATTAAACAAACGGAGATCATCATCTTTTTTCTTTGAGTTTTCTAAGCAACCCATTAATGAAAAAAGAAAAAAACAGGCAGTGCATATTTGAAAGAAATTTCAAAAGTGTTACAGACAAAGAAGAAAAGAGATGTGAAAGAATTGATGAAATATAAAGAGTTATTTACCTGTTCGATCTAGCTTATGACAGTGTCTTCCGTGTGCTTGTTTCCGTCTTGATAAGCAACGATATGAAAAATTGCATACGATCAAGAGAACTGAGGAGGTGGTTGCTGCAGAGATCAATTCCAAGATTTAAAATAAGGTTGGAGTCGTTGCTTGATGTCATTGTCTTCCCACTCCAATGCTTTCCACCATTCATTCTCGCATAAAATCTCCATTAGTGCAGGTGCTACAATATTGGTGCCATTGGAGAGGAAGGAGAGACTCTTCAACTTGGGACATCCAACAATATAAATATATTCTAGTGATGGCCATTCGAAATTAGAAAACCCTCGGCAAATGCTAACCAATTCCGGAAGACTCATGAGATAAATTGTCTTGATATTAGGGAGGATGAGTCTATCATTATTATAACTTATAACATTATGGGTATGGCTTGCGACAGACATTGACATCTCCTCCTCCTCTTCAATTTCTATTATCTCTTCCATCTTCAAACAACCACTGACATGGAGGACTTCTAAGCTGCAGAGTTCTCGAATAATACTCAATTGGAAAACCTTCTTCAAGTTTTTACAATCAAATAATCTCAGATCTGTTAGTTTGGAGAGGCTTCCGGGCAACAATGGACCATCGCATAAGCTCCTCAATTTTGGAAGACTTACAATCTCAAGCTTCTTCAAGTTGGGTAGCAGTGCACAAGTCTCCAGTTGCTCATCTCCATCAAAGAGAATTTCCATTTTATCACAGCCTTTAATCCAACATTCTTTCAACTCATTCATGTTTGCCAGCCCCAACTCTGATCGGTGATCCTGTAGATGAAAAACGGAACAATGAGCAAGAGTCTCCATAATGGCAGCATGTGACGTCCCAAAACCACCGTTATATACCAAACTTCTTTCCCATTCTCGATCTTGACCAAACCTATCCGTTATCTCACTGCCAACCCGAAACCGGAATCTCCTAAACCAGGAGGAGGTTGCTTTCACCGATTTGCTATGACGTAGAAAATGGTCGAGACACTCCACTTTTGGAAAGTATGCATCGAGATAAGTAAGATGTTCCAACCTGCATAATTCTTCAACCACGACTTCCATGCTTTCATCATCCCACTGACCCTTTTCAACACAAACACCTCGACACCTCACATACAAGCTCAGTTCTTCTAAATATGGAAGCTTTGGAATTATTCCAATTGGAACTCTCAACTTCACGTTCCATTCATCATTTTGAGAACGGTCGTGTTTTTTAAACCCCACTATCAAACGTTTTAAACGAGTTAGTTCCCCGACCTCTCTAGGCAGATATCTAATTGTTGTGCGGCCTCCCAAATCAAGCACCTCCAGTTGCTTGAGCGCACCTACTTGGGATGGAAGTTCTTCTAATTCATCACAATCATTCAAATAGAGACCGCGGAGATTAACCAGAGTCCCCAATGAAGAAGGCAAGGACTTTATTTCTGTCAAACTCAAGTCTAGTATACATAGAGAATGCATACATTCAAAGAAGGAATCGGGGATCACTGTTAGCTGATCATTATCCTGCAACAACAATGTGGACAAAGTGCTACAGTTCGGCCTCTCCAACAAACGTACCAAACTACAACCCATTAATGATACCTTTTGTGCTTGCAACCATTCCTTCTCCTCTGGTGGATGCTTTACATGCTTACCAGTTTTTACTAAGAACCCTGAAGCTTCTTTCAATGCAAAATCCCTAATAATGTCATGCATTTTGACATATTCTTCACTATGATCAACTCTCTCCAACAATGATGCATCGACAAGATTCATTACCATATGCCGACCATCATCTCGTGCCTCTTCAATGCTATCAACTTCTTTAATGTAGCCCTCCAACCAACAATACTCTGCCAATTCAACTATCACTATTTCATAGTCTTCTGGGTACAACGAGCAGTACAAAAACAAGCTTCTTTCAAAATCATTTGGTAACCGATCATAACTGATTCTCAAGCAGGAGAACACTTCATTTTCCATGCCTTTAATTTGAGACGTAGATGGTAATTGCAGTTTCCTTAGCGTGTTCCTCCACACACCAACATAACTAATCTTTCTCAAAGATGAACCAATAACGATGATGGCAAGTGGTAAACCACTACATTTTTTAACGATATCTCTAGCAATTGGTTCGATAGAAGGAGATATGGCAACATCCCCAGCTTTTTCATTGAAGAGGCTCCATGCCTCCTCTTCAGATAGTTTCTCCATTTGTATTTCCACATCTGTTTCCATCCGCCGACATACGCCTAGGTCTCGGGTGGTCAACAAGACCTTACATCCATTATCTTGATTTGGAATTGGGATCCCAACATCAGACAAATCAATTCTTTCCCAAATATCATCTAAAATCAGCAAGAACTTCTTCCCCCTTAAATGGTGATATATATTTGTTTTTAGTCGATCGTCAGACATATCTATTGCAGTACATTTCAGACGTTCTGCAACATCATTTTGCACCTTTCTTCGACTTCCTTCGCCCGAGACAGTTACCCAGATGACGATGTCAAACATGTGAGATTCTTCCAGTCGATTGTTCAACAGCTTTAGAGTTCGTGTCTTGCCAATGCCACCCATCCCCCAAATTCCAATCTTTCGGATGCTAACATCTTCAATAAGCCCCAATATCTTCTGCAATCTAGGCTCGGAGTCGGTTGATGAATTAATTTCTACAATTTGTGGCTCAAGTTTCTCCAATGGTGCATTAGAAAACTCTTTTCCCTTCAACTTTGGTCGTTTATTATTAAGGTCAGTGATTTCCTCAATAACATCACCTACACGTTTGCCCAATGTCGGCCTCAATAAAACATTAGAACACTGCATATGCTCGTCTTTAATGGACTGCACCTTAACCTCTAACTTTTTCACATCTTCAAGCCACAATTTACTTTCACTTGTTGTCAGATTTGGTGATTCTCTAGTTGTTTTTTCCAAATCATCCCTCTGGGCAAATAAATGCTGAGCATTTTTGTCCAGTTGCTCCATTTTCTTTTCGGGATTTGTAATGTAACCAATTGTTGGATTACCAAAAATATCATACAGGAGCTTCCCAGTTTCTAAAACTGATTGAATTTTATCCATGCCTGCTAAGAAACTAAAAGACAATTAGGAAAAGATGAACAATAGCATCAATACCATCCAGATTATGTAATACTCACAAACACATGTAATGGTTTGGATATTCAAAATGACAAGTGTCAAGCAACTGTGAAAGAAATAATTCCTTGATGTGAAGATTTTGCTATATCTATTGAAATTCCCAAACGAGTGATGTTGCTCTCTGGATATATGTATGATAACTATACACCCTTTTAATATTACAATAATGACCCCTAGACTTTATCTTTATATACAAGTATTACAATCATTTAGTATATCCATCAACCACCTTTTCAAGTTTTTTTTTTTTTTTGGTAAAATTTTCCTTTTCAAGGTTATAGTTCAGAAATTACAGTATTGTAGGGGGTATTTTTTGTCCCCTACCAAAAACCCTTGAGCCCAAGACCCCTGGCTTCATGGATTATAGGCAGAAACCGCAGAAACCCAAAGCCCAAAACCAAATCACTGTAATAATAAAAAATAAAAAAAAACGGATGAACAAAAACCAACATATTAAATAGAAGAGTCGCATGGTTTTAAGAAAATAGATGGAGAAAAATATGAGGCCCACCACTGAATTAATCATACATGTGCTGGCAAATCAAATAGATCACTATGTCTATAAAGTTGCAGTAAAATTTTAATCTCAAGGCCCGTTACAATTCACTTTATGGTCAGACTGTAGTCAATATAAGTGATTTTTAAGTCTAAAATGAGCTGTTTGGATGGTGAGGAGCGGCTTTTTGAAAATTTTAAAATATTCTATCACAAATTTTTAAGAATTTTAAATTTTATTCTATCACAATTTTTGAAAATTTTAAATGATATATAATTACACATACAACGCTTTCAAGGAATTCATTAATTCAAAAATACAGAGAGCTAGAATTTTGAATGATACTTGAATCTATGGGTGTGGTTAGAGATAAAGATCCTCAAGTATATCAACCACTCTTTATAGGTGTGCTAGAGAAAAGAAACTTTGATAGAAAGGAGAAAATCTAGGATCAAGAATATATGAGGATCAAAACCATTAATCTAGAAAGTATCAGAATTTGTGTAAAATCAATTGCAAATTTCACCTTCAATTTTTTTAAAAGCAAGATATTCTTTCAATGGTTACATCAAAATTTCAGATATTCTTATAGTTTTTTATTGTTTTTTATTTTTTTCAGTGGATTTCATATTTTGTAATAATTGTTTAAATTGGTTTTTAATGTTTCGATTTGGTTCTGTCATGATTAAAATTTTAAAAAATAAAATAATGAGAAATTTAAGCGACAAAATCACCCTTGATGGCCCCTAAACCAGAAAGGGCCCAATAGATATTTTGAAACTGGAGTGGTCCCATGGGGTCTTTCTCATTCCTTTTCTCTCTCTCTCTCTCTCTCTATATATATATATATATATATATATATATATGGAGAAATTCTACAAAATGCCCCATTAGAAAAGGAGCGTTTTTGCCCCCTTTTGATGGTCCACTAGTATAATGCCACATCACATAGATTAAATGAGCCCTTCATCGGTATTAGCCACAAGCCATGAAATAATTAACATTTATAATTCCAAGACAAGATAATGAGAAGAGAAGGAATAGGAGAGAAAATAGCATTGATTGATTCAAAATAAGCCGATTGAACTTCTCACGAAAGATACTCTTTCAGACTTTAATAGGAGAGAAAATAGGATTTTTATGGTTAAATCCTCTTTTCTTTATGTACAACCATCTACATTTTCTCAACCATATCAGTCAACCACCATAATAACAGTTAAATAGGTCCTTTTTTACCGCCAAAACCAACATCCTAAAAGACAAACTTGCCATTATCTTACACCTGTGTTTGCAGCAAATAGTGTTTGACCAATAGAATAACTTTAACCAATACATCTTACCATTTTCTCCTTGATCTAAATACAATATTTAGAACACCATGATATTTTAACCATAGTTTATTTTCAATGTCAAACTACAAAGGTGACAGTATTGATGGAACTTTTTGTCCTTTAAGTAGGGCTGCAGTATCTCAACTTTGATTTGAAATAAGCCCATGTTTTGCACCTCTATTTGTCTAAATGTCTAAAGCAGGTAAAGGTTTGGAAAATATGAGCGTTTGACATATGATTCTACCCGCTAGGTGCTTATTAGAAAAGCCGTGGTTAATCCTCTTAAAATGAAAGGCCTGCTTATTAGAGAAGCCGGAGAAGCCACGATAAATCCTCTTAAAATGAAAGGCCCATTTTTGGGCATGTTAAAATAAGAGCTTTAGCCTCTTTTTTCCATCGCTTTATTTTGAATGGCGCTCTTGGAATAAGAGTAGAAATACCAAAAATGTCTAAATTTGACTGTGAAAATGAACCCTCGACCTTAACATTAGTGATAGAACTAGAGAATTTGCACTTGTTTTCTTGGGGTGGGGGCACTATGAAAAAATTAATAATAATACTAAGTTAAAAAAATAGTGGACCAATACAAAAAAGCCATAAATCTTATAACAACTAGGGTTCTTTTGTAATTTTTGGGGGCCATGGCTTACCCTGCCCTCTATTTCCACCCCTAGTGAGCATAAATCGAGTTCAAATCTCATAATCCACCCCGGTCGACCCTTGTTTAGTTAGTCCCATACTAATCATATACCAAAAATCTTAACTTTTCATGGATGGCAGACGTAAACCTGAAGCCCACAACCTACTCTCTATATTGCCACTATGGCACACGCTTACCATAAAACACAAATAAAAAGAAATCAGAAAAAATAAAATAAAACACAATTGCATAGTTTGAATAAGTAAATAATGAAGGAAACAAAAAACACAAATAAAAAGTGTTAGGTATTTTGTATTTGCAATTTGATGGATGCATTTGCATATTGGCATCATTTGAATTCACACACATGCATTGATTTAAAATATCTTGAAATCTAGTTTTATACTTGCATAGCTTTTAAGTTTTGGAAAAGTTTCTAGTTTATGCATGTTTTGGTCATTAACTTGGATGCATTGAGTTTAGAACCCAAAACTCTTTTTGAAAACCTATTTCCTTGAGCATTATATTTGGAAAATCTTGTTGAGAATTTAGGTTTGAGCTTTGCATACATTCATCACAAAAAGAATCATTTGTGTATGCATTTTCATTTGAAAAGAGTTGTATTCAAATCAAGCTAGCCTTTGGTTTTAAACTTGTGAATCATTTTAGGCTTTGTGTTTCTCATGTTTTTAAACATCTTAGAATGTCTTAAAACATGTTATTTAAGCTTGATTTAGTGGCCCAAAGATCCACCAAAGAAAAACTTTGAAAAGAGAAAAAGTTGGATTTTTGGCCCCAGGGACTCGCCCGGCAGTGTCGCCGGTCGACCGAGCCCTGTGTCTCGGTCGACCGAGGACACTGCAGGGCCGCTGTGCAGTTTCTGCACTGAAATTTCCCAACGGTCAGAAATATGACCGTTGTGTTGCCTAGGTCGACCGAGACAACTAGCCGTTGGACTGTTTTTTTTGCCTATAAAGTCCATTCATTTCCAACTTCTCAAAGGTTGAACACATGAGCCCTTGAGAGCATTTTGGAGCCAAACAAAGGGGAAGAAGTTGGAAAGGCTAGAAGGCCATTTGGAAATCAAATGCTTGAGATTTAAAAAGGTAAACCTTACTTATCATTTTGATTTCCATCAAAATTAGAATCCATGCATGTTAAATCTTTGTATTTTCTTTTATGCATGATTACTAGTTTTTAAAGAGTTGTTTTGCAAACTCATTATCTTCATTGGTATATTAGAATGGTTTGCAATCACTCTTATCAAATCACATGCTTTCTTAAACTATGTTTTTCATACAACTTGTGATTCTTTAAATTTCATGTTATTAACAAGTTGTTTATTATTCATGTGATTTGCATAGAACTTCAATCATATCTTTTTATGCCTTAAACTTTCAAATTGCATTAAGCATAAATTGATTGAGCTTACTTTTAAACTTGATTGAAGTTTTTACACACACACTTCATAAGCATACATCTTTGCATTTCTTTTAGTGTTTGTGTGAGTTAGATTTACATTTTCATATCCGCCTATTTAGAGGCATTTTATTTGAGCTTAAATTGTAATCTCTTAGAGTGATCTTTTGTGAAGACACTTTCTTTGAGAAATCATCTTTGTGTAAGGTTATTGCTTAGCCTAAGAAAAGCATCTTGTAAGGTTATTGCTTAGCCTAAGAAAAGCATTTTGTAAAGGTTATTGCTAAGCCTATAAAAGCACATTAAGAGGTTGTTGTTTAGCCTAGAAAAACATCTTTGTAGCCTAGAAAAACATCTTTGTAAGGGTTATTGCTTAGCCTAGTAAAAAGCATAGATAGTGGAATCCGGTGGGGTGATTGGATCACAAGCCGGTAGTGGATGTAGGCATTGAGGCCGAACCACTATAAATATTGGTGTTGTGGTGATTGCTTTGTGGTGATTGATTTTGTTTAGCTTCCGCATATTGTTTGTTTTATCATCACATGTGACTAGTTTAGGTTAGAATTTAAAATTGGTCTAAATTGGTCATACTTGTAGCACACCCCATTCACCCCCCCCCCCCCCCCCCCCCCCTCTAGGGTTTGGATCCTCAAGGACTTTCAAAAAGAAATCAGAAAAAATAAAATAAAACACAATTGCATAGTTTGAATAAGTAAAGAATGAAGGAAAAAAATGATGGGGGCTCACCATTGAAACGATCACGCATGCATATAGGAATTCACGTTTCTCCTACTTATAGAAATCAAAATCGAGTTTATCACAAATAAAAAAACATGAAAAATCTTTAGTTATAGGACCCACTGGCATCGACTTTAAAGTAGGGCCGAAGTCAATACAATGGATTTTAAGTATGAGTTATTGAGAATAAGGAATTTGCCTAGCTTTCTCCCAGATAACCTGGGATCAAACCATGGTCTTCCCCCCATGGGTACTATCGTGCGTCTGGCCCCCCATTGCTGGTCTATCATTAAAAAAAAAAAAAGAAGAAAAGTAAAGGTTGTTTGGATATTAAAGTGCCTCCACTCACGGATTTAGCAAGAGAATTTATTACATTCTGTTTCATATTATAATTATTTGGGTGATTAGTTATTTTATGTTTAAGACATGTTAATCAAATTTACATATTAAACATAAAAATCAAATTTACATATTAAGTCTTAAATATCGAAACATGATAATGTATTATTGCTAACACCAACTTCATATCATTTTCAATAGTAATTTATTTTAGGGGCATTCTGAACATTTCACTTTATGGCCTTAAATCTACAATATTTTTTCATAATGTGATAGGTCCTTTTTCCAAATTTAAAAAACCTAAAATGTCTAATTTAACCTTTCTTCAAATCATGTCCCATGATTAGTTGGATATGCCACTAATAATGGTCAATTATCATTTAATTGGCTACGATTAATGAAATCTCATTAATGAGATTTTTAAATAAATTCTAAAAAAACACAATCAAATTTCAGAAAATACAAATAAATTTTAAAAAAATGCAAATAAATTTAAAAAAAAGCAATAAATTTCAAAGAACGCAATAAATTTAAAAATAATGCAGATAAATTTAAAAAGACGCAAATAAATTTCAAAAGACGTAAATAAAATTCAAAAGATCCAAATAAAATTAAAAAAACCAGAAATAAATTTCGAAAAAATATAAATAAAATTAAAAAACACAAATACATTTTCCAAAGCTAAGATAAACCAATTTTTCAAATTTAAAAAAAAAACAAAAACTTAAGTGTTTTTGTCAAAATTCAGTTACATTTATTTAAAAGAACACAAATAAATTTAAAAATACGTAAATAAATTTCAAAAGGTACAAATAAAATTAAAAAAACACATAGATTCCAAAAAATGCAAAGTAAATTTTCCAAAAAACTCAGATAGATTTGTTAAGAACTTCGATAAATTAAAAAAAAAAAACTTAGATAAATTTTCCAAAATCACAGAAAAGATTTGTTTAAAAGTTCATTTAAAATTTCTAAAATAGAGATATAGTTATGAAAAACTTAGATAAATATGTAAAAAACTCAGATAAATTCATTAAAAACTAAGATAAATTTACTCATATAAATTTGTCTGATAGTCAGAAATATTTGCCGAGAACCCCGCGCTACCCTCGCTGCTACGCCAGAATCGAGGATGAAAGGCAGCACGACTGCCTCTTTCAAGCACAGAACCGAAGAAGAGATTCCAGAATCAGCGGATAGTTTTTGATCGGAGAATCCATTCTCTGTTTAGAAACAGAGAGGGAGAACTGAGGTCTTTCCATCCTCAGTCGCTGGAACCGGACGCAGAGAAGATAATAGACGAAGGGCATGGAAGAAACTGGGTGGGGATTGTGTTGGGTGCTTTGATTTGGTCAATGGAACTGAAAAAAAAAAAAAAAAAGAGGTGGGTCAGGACCAGAGGAAACTGAAAAACAAAAAAATAGGTGGGTTAGGATTTGTTGCAGTCGACAGATCAAGGTGGGCCGCCACGTTCGACAGCTGCAGAAAAATGGGACTCGGGGTATAAATCGGAGAGGAATGAGACGGGCAGGGCCTTGATTCTCCGTGGTGGACCCGTGGGCGGCGATCGTCTGCGGGTTCCTCGCTCCCGCCGTCCTGATCGGTTGCAACAAGCTGGCCGAGAGGCTCAGGTACGACGACCCACTCGAGGCCGCCCAGCTACACGGCGGAAGCGACGCATGGGGGACAGGGGCGGATAAGGGGGGGGGGGGGGGGGGGGGGGGGGGGGGGGGGTGGCTGCAGCCCACCCAAGCTTTCGGCCCAAAAAAAAAAAAAACTAAATTTTGAGTTTTGAGGCCCGATAACTTACGACACACCTTTTGTTTATCTTTTGTCATACTTGTCAAGATATATTGTGAAGACATTTTTTTGTTGATTATGAGTAGTATAATAAAAATGATCACTCTTTTGGTATGATGCTTGTCGAAAATGAATTATGAAGATAGTACATAGATAGTTTTTGGTGGGACATTGTTGCTATGTTTTATAATTTTTGGTGACATTGTTGCTATTTTTTTAATGTAACTTCAGTGCAGCCAGAGGCGGATGCAGTGTATTACCACTACCCCCAGTGGATTTCTAAACTTTAGTTCTAATTTTGATAGGGCCCACTAATTTTTTCCATAAGGCCCCCAATGAATTTTTTGGGCCCCAATGGATTTTTGTAGCTCAATATTAACTTTAAATATTTCATATTCTTGTCCTCTCCAATTTTAATTGTTTTAATCACTTTCTTGTAACATCACCGCGTTCTCAGTCTCCTGCAAGGGCCAGAGGCGGATGCAGTTCATAGTCACTAGGGGCCTGGGCCCCAAGTGACTTTTTGGGAAAAAAAAATTATGTATACTAAGTTAGGCCCAAATTAATTAGGCCGCCAGTGACATTGAACCAGGCTCTCCAATGAAAACTCGTAGAGAACAGTTGTGATAAATAAATATGTCTTGTTTTATTGCTTGAAATTATTATATTATATTTGTTCCATATAAAATGTTTGGGATAAATCTGCACACTATTTGTCCTTGCTAGGCATGATTTGCAATGCAGTGGAAATCTACAAACTACATGTCTTTGAATGCACCTTTCTGTGTATTAGTTACTGATAGTGTATGTAAAAGGTCCACTACTTTTTTGTGTATTGTTTTTTCTCAAGCATGAAGAAAAAATCATTTGCAGTCATATAAATAACCCAAAAAAAATTTCCTGGGGCGTTGCCCCCGGACCCCCTACTACTTAATCGTATCCCCAGTAATTTTGAATCTTGGATCCACCACTGAGTGCAGCCCCTCCGGATTAAAAATCCTAGATCCGCCCCTGATGGGGGATCGTCTTCACGGCCTTGTTCGCCAAGGAGGAGTACGTGAACCCGGGCGAGGGTTTGATGCTCCTTTGGGTAACAAGATCGAGAGGGAGAATCGGAATATCATTAATGAAAATATCTAGGGACCTTTCGAGACCTTATTGAGAGGGGACCTTTGGAATATTTACTCTTTATTCTGTTACATTTGTTGTGAGACCCAGATACGTACTTATAAGGTATGAGGTGAGAAGAGGAAGAACAATTAATGGGCTCCAAGAACCAAAACTTTACTAATAATAAACAGTGCATACCAGGCAATGCCATTGGTTTGGATCATGAACTGGGGCCTACAAGACTGTAAAGAAATAAGAAAAAAATGGGATTGTTCTGTATTTTTGTTTTTAACTTAATACTCAAAATCACCGAGGATCTATGATTGAAACTACATATCTTGAGGTTTGCAATTTTCGTAAATTCTCAATTTCATATCATTATTCATATCTAAATCAGAATAATGTGATTTGATTGGTTTTGCAATTTTCGAAATTTTTCGAAATCTGTGATGTAATAAGATATGAGAATTAACACGTTGGTGTTTCTCAGCTTTACGAAATTATTGAACATTAATCTAGATAATGAATTGGAGGCCAACAAGTGTGAGAAATAAACTAGGAATTATGCCATTTTCAATTTCACAAAAAAAACAGGACTAATGCCATCTTGGCACTTTTTTTAGATTTGTCATTAAAACACATCACTAATGTACGTAAATAATTTCACAATGAGTGGAGGTTTGAAATAAACACCCTTTTCTACATCATTTTATACATATATGATTAAATAAGGAAAAAGTTGTCAATTCATGTATTTCTCATCTGATCAATCTAACCATAGGCATAATTGATTGACATTAGATTTGTCATTAATGACAGGTCAATACGGGTCACTGGTCTTTAGCAATTTAGAACTCAAAGGTGGGTCCACACATTTATGGCAACAGACTCAGAATTCAGATGCATTGATAGGCCACAAAAAATAATGGTTAAGATACGGTGATAACGTGGATGATTGGTTTTTTTACCCCGCTCTTATGGGAATGTTTTCTAGGGTCCATATAGTGTGTATAATGTGATGTTTTTGTTGGATTGATGAAATGTTTTATACCTTCCATCATTGCAGTATACACGGCAGATATGATGCTGTTAAGTACTATGGACCACCACAAACTCTACTTTGGTATGATATTGTCCACTTTGAACCTAAGCCCTCATGGATTTGCTCTTGGACTCTACTCAAAAGGCCTCATATCAATGGAGTACTTAGTCCTACAATGGAGTACTTAGTCCTACTTATATGCTCATGATCTTTCCCATTTCTAGCCGATGTTGAACTTTGGTTGCACATCCCCAACAATCCTCCCCTCAAACAAAGGACCATATCTCTTTGGATATTTTTACCGGACCTCCCCTCAAACGATCATCCATCCGTCCGCTCCATCAACTCGAGAGCTTCATTACGGATCCACCAATCGTGAGTTCCGCGCTTTCCCTGCGCATCACCGGGGCCCACCACCTTTGTTCGGCAAGACGAGGATCCTCTTGGGCTAAGTTTGGGCCTGGGCTCTACACGACAGATATGATGCTGTTCAGTACTATGGACCACCACAAACTCCACATTGGTATGATATTGTCCACTTTGGGCCTAATCCCTCGTGATTTAGCTCTTGGACTCTACCCAAAAGGCCTTATAGCAATTGAGTACATAGTCCTACTTATATGCCATGATTTTTCTCCATTTCTAGCCGAAGTGGGACTTTGGTTGCACATCCCCAACAGATGCTTGAAACCTTGGGGGTTGTTTGGGAGCTTTACTAATGGAGTTGAGTGAAGTTAAGATTATTTTGAAAA
This sequence comes from Cinnamomum chago, assembly GCA_038049695.1. NCBI lineage: Eukaryota > Viridiplantae > Streptophyta > Magnoliopsida > Laurales > Lauraceae > Cinnamomum > Cinnamomum chago. Next base: position 3,679,837 of record CP142451.1, read on the forward strand.
AATAATAAAAAATAAGTTGATTATGACTGTATTTTGTTTTTAGTTATTTGTTATGTAATTTTTTTACTCTTTACATGGAAAAGTAGATTTTTTTTGTCTTTTAGTGAAGGTTGCTATTTGACTTTCTTGAAAAAAAATATGGCCGGAAATTTGAATTAAAGTACTTTTAATGTGACTTCCTTTTGAGAAATGGGGGCTTAACTTTACTTGACTCTATTAGGAGAGAGGTGTCAATATCTTTTCCTGCAAGGATACCCTCATACCTACTCGTTACTAATGAAACTTGATTGATTTTGGGGCCTCACACTAGCAAGGACTAGCTAAGAGATTCAAACTTTGCCCATGGAGGCCATAGGAAAAGATTCTTATGGAACTAAGTAGAAGATCTGGCCCCCAATTTGGGTCAATATATTCACTTTCCAATTGTTGTTCGTCTGCGCCATTTGTTTATTACAGCACCCTAATTCTATCGTTTTTAATTTTTTGGACCTATATGTTTACGGAGTTCAAGAATAATTATTTTCGTTAAAATCCTAGTTTTTTTCAATGTGGTGGTGATTCAAGTAAGCACGTTTGCCTGTGGCAAAAGGCCCATTTTTGTGCGATATTGCATAATTATCATATAAAATGACATCTTTGTCCCATAAATACCCTTCTGCATATACAACCATGATAGGGGGAAATCTTTCTTAGTCAACATCCCGCCAGCTATTTTAGACAATAAGGGCTTTAGTACGGTCAAAATCCCTAAAAGGAAACCTTATCATTTTATTGAGAAAATAATTATAATTATAAAAAGGATCCTTTCGTTTGTTGAATCAATTACATGAATGAGAGCTGCTAAATAAACACTAAAAATTGATCTATGCACACCATCACTCTTTATACTCACCATGGTTACTCTTTACACACCCTGTACTTCTTAAGATACCCTAACCCCTACTCTCCATCTACACTCCATCTCTCCCTCTCCCTGCCCGCCCCGCTGCTCGCGCCTGCTCTCTCTCTCTCTCTCCCCAGCGCTGCCGAAGGGGCGATCGTGGGGGTGTGTACTGTGTAGAAAGAAGTTGGGGATGTAGACAGTTTGATAAATGTCTTTTTAGGTAATTTCCTTCATGGATATTCTCTTTTAGGAAATTTCCTACATGGATATTTTGGCAAGAAAAAAATTTCAGTGTGCAAAGATCAATTTTCAGTGTGTATTTAGCAACTCTCTAAATGAAACACTTCAGTGTGGGTTCAAGCTTATTTCCCAATAGGTTTTAAGTAAGTTTAGGTGGCTATTATTTTTACCCGAGTCCAGAAAACAAAAAGATATTGTTTCATCCAATTTACATTCGCCAATTGTGTAAAATCTCTTCCTTGATTTTTTTTTCCATTCCTAGAAATCAATTGAGATGGTACATTAGCTGACATAAGATTTTACACAATTGGCGAAAGTGGATTGGATGAAACCAAGGTTGGAAAACTCGTGACTCAGGCTCGACTCATCCAAAGCAACAAAATCGACTCAAATAGAGTCAAGGCAGAGACTCAGGAGCGTCATGTTTTTATAAATAATTTCAAAAAAAAATTAAAAATAAGCCCATTGCTTATAAAATATTAAAGAAATACAATTACTTACATGTATTCATGATAATCAATTCAAATTAATAAATTTATATATACAAGAAAAGGACTACAATAATAAAAATAAAAGGAAGAATATTGCATACTATATAATTTGTAAATCCAAATATCGAATGTAAAAGAATAAACATAAGTTTCAAATTACATTTCAATCATCATTTTTAAATTATTGACTCCAAGCCTCATGCATAACTACATATTAATAAACCTTAATTGTTTAAAATCAAATATGCCTGTTAAATTGTTCAAAATGGAAACAAATTACTAAAATGAGATGACTCGGTCGAGTCTCCCCTATTTTTGACTCGGTCCTTAACTAAAAAGAGATGACTCGACAGAGTCAAGAGTCAACTCGAAGAGTTTTTCAACCATGGATGAAACATTATCTCCTTGTTTTATAGCTCTTTTTACCCTCATTTTGCTTCCGAAAGAAGTGTCATTTTACAAGGGAAAGGCTTTATTTGATAAGGTGGGGCCCACTCACATAATCAATGGTATTATGGATGTTGGGTCCTTAGGTATTCGAAGCATGGTAGGCCCCAGCAAATGGTAAAAGAATGATTGTCAAAAACATGGTAAGCCCCTCCTTGTGGTTATAAACCATGGTTAAATTCTTCTCGAATGGCATTCACTTCATCTTCTATCTGTTTCACATTCTCAAGCCACTTGTTACAAACCGCTTTTGGTTTGCTGCTATTTATCTTGTTCAACACATCATCCCTCACAGCAAACAAATCATGTTTGTCGACTTCTTTCATATTCTTTTTGAGGTTTTTAATGTAACCAATTCAACAGCCTATGGGACCCCACGCGAGTTTCACAATTTCTAAAACAGGTCCAATGATGTCCATTCCAGCTAAGACACTAGAAGACAATTTATAGAGATATGCAATGGCATAAATAAAATTAGGGTAATGAATAAACACATTCTATAGATAATTTAATAAACACAAATACATAAAATTGAAAGAATGAACAAATGAACAAATCTGATTTTGTCTACGCAGAGAGAGTTTGTTTTTTCTTTTTCCCATGAGAATTGATTCTTATAATAATATTGTTAAATGAGAACCACTTTGTGAGGCCCACTTCAAGTTAATCATGGAGGTAGATGTTAGAAAGGTCTATGTAAGAATTAGGAATGTCAATCATCATTACAATGATTTTCAAGTTGCAAAGAAAAATCAATAAAGACATTGGCCTCTCAATTCCAAGTGTGACTAAGAATTAGAAGATTTCAAACTAGCTATGGCAAGTTTCAAGGTAGCTTTCTAAATAGCTCTCAATATGAAAATTGAGCCATATATTACAGGCAACGTCCCCAAATGAGTGACGCTGCTCTCCACATAAATGTGCAAAAGTACTACTGATCTCAGAGACTCTTCTATCACAAGTTTATATAAATATCATGCATTTAACTACAATTCTTCATAAAAACAACTTTCACGGGACTACGGAAAATCTTTCCCTCAAGTGTTGTTGGATATGTGGGTTCAAGACCCTTGTAAAAAAGGGAAAAAGGGGAAAATCTACATGTACTCACACGCCTTTTCTAATATTATTACAAATAATGGGCTCTCTTTTTTTTATCTTTATGTACAACCATCTACATTTTCTCAACCATACCAGTCAACCACCTTAATCAGCGGTCAAATAGGTCCTTTTTTCCACCAAAACCAACAATCTAAAAGACAATTTTCCCATTATCTTACACCTATTTGTACCAAACAGTGTTAGACTTGAAATTAAGCTCATGTTTGGCACCTCTATTTTCAATATCTATTTGTCTAAATGTCTAAAGCAGGTAGAGGTTTGAAAAATAAGAGCGTTTGACATATGATTCTACCCGCTAGCTGCTTTAGAAAAGTAGCGGTAAATCCTCTTTAAATGAAAGGCCCATTTTTGGATTGTTAAAATAAAACTTAGCCTCTTTTTTTATGGCGTTATTTTGGATGGTGCTCTTGGAATAAGAGTAAAGATACTAGACAAGGCCTAAACCTAACTTTGAAAACGAGCCCTTGGCCTTAGCATTAGTGGTGGAACAAGGAAATCGGCTCTTTTTCTGTTGGTGGAGTGGGGTTTTTCCTTGGGGGGAGGGGGGTTGCGGGGGCGGGACCCTGAAAAAATTAATAATAATAGTAAAATAAATAATAAAAGAATAGGGGACCAGTATAAAGAAGTCATAAATTTTATGTAACATCTTGGGTTTTTTTAAAAAAAAGTAAAAAAATTGGGGGCCATGGCTACCCCTGCCCCCTATTTCCACCTCTATTGAGCATAAACCGAGTTTAATTCTATAATCCACCCGTCAACCCTAGTTTAGTTTGTCTCATACCAATCATATACCGAAATCAAAATCCTAATTTCTCATGGACGATAGAAGTAAACCTAAAGCCCACAACCTAATCCCCGTATTGCGACTGTGCCACATACTTCAACAAGGAGAAAACTAAGGCTGGCTCGAGACAATTTGAGACCTAAAGCGACAATCCGAAATGAGGCTTGTTCTATTTTTTTAATAATATTATAAATCCTTTATTTAAAATATATTTTTCTAGCTTTTTGTGATGTAAAATTACTAATTAAGTTTTTATATTCAAGTTTTGTTAACATATCATTTTCAATTGATGGTATGGCTAATCCACTTAATCTTTATAGCGACATTGTCGATCTTATGTAGGATTTTACCAATTTGCTTTTAAAAAACTTCCGGCAAAAGTAACTATTACAAGTATTGTTAATAATATTCTATAAGTAATGTATGCATTTGAAAAAGAATCTAGTCTTTTCATATAATAAAGTAGTCAATTCGAGTATTTTCTTCTGTTTGTAAAATTTCTTTTAAAGCTTTTAATTCTAAAAACAAATCTAAGCCATCAACATCAGAAAAATTGTCATGTCTCAACTATCCCTTCAAAGGATGAGGTTAAGAAAGTTGTTTTTTAAATGGAGCCCCTTAAATCTCGGGCCCTGATGGTTATCCGACGAAGTTTTATTAGCACATGTGGGGCTCAATTGGACCAGATATCATTGCTCTTGTGCAAAGTTTTTTCAAAACCAATTTTTTTCTTAAGAAGTTCAATAAAACCTTTGGTAGCTATATCCCCAAGAAGAGCTGTCCCCGACCAATTAGTCTATGTAATGTTATTTATAAAATTATCTCTAAGGTAGTTGCCAATAGACTTAAAAAGGTGCTACATAAAAATATTGGCCCTTAGCAAAGTGCCTTTTTGGAAGGTAGAGCTATTTTTGATAACTATATTGTTGCTCATGAAGTTATTCATTTTTTTAAAAGAAAGAGAAAGGAAAAAACCATGGGCTTAAAATCAGACGTGGCAAAAGCTTATGATCGAATGGAATGGGACTTCCTAGTCATAGTCCTAGAGGCCTTTGGTTTCCATGAGGAGTTTATTAAAATTGTTCATGAATATATTTCATCGGTCTCCTTCTCTATCTTACTCAATGGATCTTCATTTGGACTTATCACTCCAACAAAAGGACTAAGACAAGGGGATTCTCTTTCGCCATATCTATTTATCATGGGAACCGAGATCCTCTCCCGAATGTTATTGAACGAGAGAGAGAAAAGAGTCATTCATGGAGCCAAAGTCTCTCATTCTGCGCCTAGCATTTCCCACCTATTCTTTGCCGATGATAGTCTTCTCTTTTTGCAAGGCAAAAATAAATGAAGTCAGGGCCATTAAAGATACCCTTGATAATTACTGCTTCCTATCTGGGCAACTAGTGAATTTCGATAAGTCTGCAGCTTACTTTAGTAAAGGGGCCTCCAGTATGAGGAAAAAAGAACTTGCCAAGATCCTAGGCGTTAGGCTCATGATTGAGAATGAGAAGTATTTAGGAAATCCCTCATTATGAACAAAAATAGAAATGTTAGTTTCCAATTTCTAATCGGAAAAATTAAAAGTAGAAGTATGTCATGGCAAACCCCTCTTCTATCACAAGCAGGGAGGTGTACCCTAGTAAAATCAGCTGCTTCTACTATCCCTATTTATAATATGACAGTGCTCCAACTCCCATAAAAAACCATTGATACTATAGATAAAATGCTTAGAAGCTTCTTTTGGGCGGACTCTCCTAACAAAAAAAATATATGCACACCATAAAGTGGAAAGAAATCTACAGCCCTCTCGAAGATGGAGGACTAGGGATTCAGGATAAAGGAAATAGCCCTATTGGCCAAAACATGTTGGAGGTGCCTCTCTAATGAGAACAAATTAAGTTCGAAGATTTTGAAAGCAAAGTACTGTCTGAACAAAACTTTATGGGAGGACTTCAAGAAAGGTAACTCTTGGTTTTGGAAGGGATTTGTAGAAGCTACTAATTTTATCAATGATAGGGTGGGGTGAATCATAGGTAATGGAGATCATATCTCGGTTTGGAAATGCAATTGGATCCCTTCAGAAGGAGGTCTTAGGAAACCAAAGTTCAGTGTTGTTAAGCAAGATCTTGTGGTTAAAGATCTTTGGTATGGGGACAAAAATTGGAACGAACAGTTAATTAGAAATGTTTTTAATAACGCCTCTGATGTTGAGGATCTTATGAAAATCTATATTCCCCGTTCCAGAAGTGATGACAGGAGAATATGACCATTTTCCAAAGGGGGTGATTTATCTTTAAGATTGGCATATACAATCATTCATGGAGAAATTAGGATTACCCACAACTCGATCTCCCTTTAATTGGAAGACATTGTGGTCCCCCTCCCTACCCCAAAGAGTCCTTCTGTTTGGCTGGAAATGTCTTAATAACGTAGTCAAAGTACGCAAGTTACTCGATAGCAAAAATATTTCTAATGATGCCATTTGTCCTATATGTGCAACATCAGAAGAACCTATTGAGCATGCTTTATTTCTTTGCGATCATGCAAGAGCATCGTGGTTTGGCTATAACATAGGAATGTTATCACATTCTATTACTTGTCTGAAGATTAGGGACTGGTGGAACTCCTTTATGGATTATTGTGTCAAGATGAATCCACCAATTAGTCCTCAAACGAAATCCTGGGTTCTCACTCTTTGTTGGGCCTTATGGAAAAGTAGGAATGATTTTATATTTAGGGGCACAAAAATTGAGCCTATTAGCATAATCATATGCGCTGGAAGAATGATTGTTGCCTCAATGACCCATAATGAAAAGGCCTTCAAAGGACTTTCATACAATCCTCAGGATCTCAGTCTGAGGAGCCCTAGAAACACAGGTCAGGTGTTCTCGGATGCATCTTTTAGAGCCGTAGATGAAAAAGCAGGCTTTGGCTTTATTATTTGGTTTGACGGTTCTTGGGTTCAAACAGGATCAACCAATGGATCCAAGGTTTCCTCTTCAAAAGATGTTGAGGCAAGAGCTGTCCTTTTTGCAAATAAAGGAGGCTAGGTCACAGGGGTTTTGCAAGATCCATCTTTTGTCGGACGCCCTCGAAGTGATTAGTGCCATCAACGGGTTGATGGATTGGCTTATCCAACCTATTTTGCGGGACATCAATGAGTTGATGTCCAAGTTTGAAGACATTTCATTTTTCCATGTTCCTAGAAGGCTTAATCAATTTGCTCATGAACTTGTAAGAACTCATATAGACGAGGGGTTTGTGTGGGACTAACAAGGGATTGATCTCCTATGTAGTTTGGGAATCTCCTCTTGGTTTTATTTTATTTTCTTTCCTCTCTAATGAAATTGCTTTTACAAAAAAAAAAAAAAAAACTAGATATGCATATATTATGTATGAAGTGGAAAGAGGAAGAAGAAAGGGGCCTAAAAGTAGGGGTGTAAAATACTGGGCGGGCTGCAAAGGTCCCAAAACTTTGACCGGCATGTCAAGGCCAATGGAAGGGCCTTGCTATGGCTAGGGTGTTTGTTGACGGTTTTACACCCCTACTCCACCACAACCAAAAGAGGTCATATGAGGGTTTGTGTCATTTCAACACTGTGTAGATTTATAAATACCCCCTTTCAAGTAGAAGACGATTTTTTAGCATTAGAAATATCATAGTATTAAAAAATTATCATAGTTGTAATTTTTAAATTTTATCTCAATTTAAAAATTATCGTCATAGTTGCAGTAAACTTTATTTTCAGGAAACTATCGTACTTGTAATTTTTATTTTTAATTTATAACTTTTTAAAAGTTGGAAGTATCATCAAACTTGTAAGTTTTATTCTAAGTTAAAATTTATAAAGTTGTTGTGAATTTTATTTCAAGAAATATAAAATAATTAATATCATGAATCAATCTTTCAAGAAATCAAAACAAGGTGTCATTGTAATACTTAGTTAACATTTGCGTCGGCACCAATCTAGGAACCAATAATGATACTTTAACCCATAGCCATAGTTACCCAGTTCGCAGTTGAATTAATTTGCATTTGAGTTTTCAATTTGTAACTTGAGATTTGGCTTGATTAGGAAATTAGACTGAGTAGGTTCATTTGATCCGCTTCTTAGTTTATCTGTTTCAGAGTTGGAGTTTGACAAGTTTAATACACTAACTCATTTGTGCTAACTGATTTGTGCCGATGATAGAAGTCCATTACTAGAGCCTACATCTAAAAATTGAAATGGGCTTAGCATGTTTTTTAGTTTTTTTCATATTGTTTGAAATTAGTAAAGATCTAAGACAAGAAACCTACACCTTGGTGTTTATCGTCTTCATGAGAATGCTGATGGGTTCAGATCACAAATTGGGGCCCCACAAGAGAGCAAATAAATCAGAATAATGGGATTAGGAGAAGCTTTGATTGTACTGATAACATGATCATCTGGGTCCCGCTTTGGGACACAACTTTCCTAGATGTATTTGTTTAATATCTATCATCATCTGCTGACAAGATGGGTCAAGATCTTCACCGAGTCATCAAATTAATCATGTCTATCCATTTGATGCACTTAGTCCTGCCCTTACTTAAAGTTTTGGTCTATTAATTGCATTTTCAAAGTTGATCATGTTGGTGATAAAAGAGACAATTGTCTTTTTATCTATTAAAATAAATGCGATGCATCTTCAGAAAAAAAAAAAAAAAAAAAAAATGGTATGTTAACTCAAAGTTAAAGAGTCCGAGTCCTTTGAATGTCTCACTTCAAGTCTACAATGCACGTGTTTGTGTACAAGTCACAACAAAAATAGTTCCTCCAAATTTCCCTCATGCGGCCCATTGGATTTTATTTTTTGAGGAATCGTAAAAAAAAAAAAAAGAGCATAGTTTTGCATTTTTTCATGAAGAAAAATGGCCACACCAAACATATAGATGCTATTGTAGTGCAGAAAATCATCTCCACAATCCTTGGTTTTTCCACGGAAAACCGGCTAAACAAACATACAGTAAATTAATCTAGTGAGTAATGAACACACACTCCCACTCCTATTGCTGGCATCTTGACAAATTAGAGTAGGACTGTTTTTTGTTTTTCACTTTTTTGGCAAGGATTTTTTTTTTAAAATTTTCCTTGTTTAAGGGGAAGACTCTTGTAATTACGGATTTATTGTATATATATTATGTACTATTGTAATGAAGTATTAGTTTCAGCTTTGCCGAAAGTTTGAAGACACTCTACAGTGGATTGAGTAATCGAGGTCTATTTTTCTCCCTGTTTTGGAGTAAGATTTTCATTTCTCTCTCTCTCTTTTATTTTATTTTATTTGGTATCCAAACAAGGACTTGGGACTCATGAGTGAACGCCCCGACTATGCAGAAAGATGCGAGATGACTAACCAACTAGGCAGCCCTTCAGTATGGTGACTTTTTCTGTTGAATCAAATTTTTTTGAGGTTTTTAGCTGTCTTAGGGCAACTGAGGAGGGTAAAACTAGGATTGAAGAGGAAAAAAAAAAAAAAAAAAAAAACCAAAATCTTAATCTTTTCAAAAGGAAAGTATGAGCTCTCACAATTTAACAATAACAAAAGGAAAAAAAAAATGAAAGAAAAGCCAGAAGTTATCGCATCATAAAAAGTAATGACATAAATTGTATCCAGGATTGAGATGATCACATACCTGATGCTTGGCAGTAGGAAGATTGAACAAGATAAGACTCGAGATTCTTCAGCTAATGGGTGGTGATTTCCTGATCTTGTGTTGTGCGTTGTACAAGGACACTGCGATTGCTCATATAGCTAGAGGTCAACGCAAGTCTTGTGTCAATGAAACTCTTGGACGGTTGAGATTGACTGGCTTAAAGGTGACAGGGACCATTGGGATCTTGAAGGGCTGAGATGTATGCCATCTCCTTGCAGGAGAAGATTTTTCAGCCAGAGAACATGTGTTGTAAGCCAAAAGATAAGATATTTTCCTCCTCCCACTGAAGATAAGAGAGAAAAATAGACGATGTTCGCGCTCCATAAAAAATTAAAATCATTGAATATAAACGGACAGTGCCATTTTAGGTCGTGCACGTACACTTGCCAATCCCTTGTTATCTAAATGGTCAGGCACCTTTTTTCTTTATAAAAAAGAAAAATAGACAAGGGTTCGGCCTCGGAACTTAGCACCGGTGGTCCGGGTGACAAAACTTGACACGCCATATGGAATTGTTGTTGGAAAACTCTTGGAGTTAGCTCTTTATTCTCCCGAGCTATTTCAGTTTTATAAAAGACCAAACAACTATAGAATAGAGTTGGCCGAATCATCACATTTTAATAAGTTATTTTCTTTCTAAACCACATTATATGTAGATATAATCCTAAATAATTATGCATGAGGTTTGGAGTCATAAATTTAAAATAACGACTAAAATGTAATTTAAAACTTATATTTACATTCAAATTTTGGTCTAGCAAATTATGTGACATGCAATATTTCTTCTTGTGTTTTCCTTACTTGCATATTTAAATTTATTAACCCCAAGGGGTAGCTCAGTTGGCTTAGGACTACGGTTTGCACCCGGAGGTTGTAGGTTCGAAACTGCACTACCACACTGGGGCTACAGGGGAGTTTACCCGGCTTTCCTCTGGGCCCGGAGGGATTAGTCCAACCCAAAGGGTTGGAAACCCTCTGATATCAAAATATATATATATATATATTTAAATTTATTAATTTTAATTTATTATTACGAATAAATGTAAATAAATATACATTTATATATTTTTAATTATAAATTAATTTTTTGATAATTTTTAAAAAATATTAAAAAAAACATGACTCTTATGAGTTTTCCCATTGACTCTATCTTAGTTTTTTTTTTCCTTTAGACGAGTCAGGCCTAGCCATAAGTTTTCGAACCTGGTATAGAATACAAGTAGTTAAGTATTTCCTGGACGAGAGATATAAGTGGAGATGTGGGATAAATAACATGTCAGATATATGTCTGGCAGTAGGAAGATTGAACAAGATAAAGACTTGAGATTCTTCAGCTGATGGGTGGTGATTACCTGATCTTGTGTTGTGCGTTATTCAAGGACACCAGATTGCTCATATAGCTTGGGGTCAACGCAAGTCTTGGGTCAATGCAAGTCTTGGACGGTTGAGATTGATTGGCTTAAAGTTCACAGTAAGCATTGAAATCTGGAAGGGCTGAGATGGATGCCATCTCCTTGTCGGTGAAGATTTTTCCGCCAGAGAACGTGTTGTGAGCCACAAGATATGATATGTTACTCTATCAACGGAAGATAGAGAAAAGGGAGCACTGTTCTTGCTCCATAAGAAACTAAAATTATTGATTATAAACGGACAGTGCCATTTTACCAATCCCTTGTTATCTAAATGGTCAGGCACCTTCTTTCTTTAGAAAAAAATAAAAATAGACACGGGTTCGACCACGGAACTTAGCACAGGTGGTAGGGGAGACAAAACTTGACCTGCCATATAGAATTGTTATTGAAAAACTCTTCGAGTTGGCTCTCAATTCGCCCGACCTATCTCAATTTTATAGAAGACCAAATCAAATATAAGAAAGAGTCGGCTGAGTCATCTCATTTTAATAAGTTATTTACATTCTAAACCACATCATATGTAGATATAATTCTAAATAATTATGTATGAGGTTTGGAGTCATAAATTTAAAATAACGACTAAAATGTAATTTGATACTTATATTTACATTCAAATTTTGGACTAGCAAATTATGTGACATGCAATATTTCTTCTTTTGTTTTCCTCACTTGCATATATAAATTTATTAATTTGAATTTATTATTACGAATAAATGTAAATAAATATACATTTTTATATTTTTAATTATAAATTAATTTTTTGATATTTATTAAAAAATATTAAAAAAAACATGACTCTTATGAGTCTTCGCATTGACTCTATCTGAGTCCTTTTTTTTTTGCTTTAGACGAGTCAAGGCCCAGTCATAAGATACATGCAAGTGGAGAAAGTAGCTCCTGGACGAGAGATATAATAGGAGACGTGGGATAAATAACATGTTAGATAAATCCTTTTGAGCCCACTTGAGAGATTATAGGCTGGACCTGATATCGATTAGAATACCCATCTTTTTTTTTTTAATGGGAAGGAGAATGCTTACATTAAACCAACAACTATGCCCACACACATGAGTGGTGTTGGCACCTTAATATCACAGACATGCACAGGCATCTCTATTTCTTCTAAGTTTATAGTACCAGTCTACACCAGTGCTCCAACTTAGTGAGGAAAAACAAAAACCATAACAACAACTAAGAAATCCAATAGAGGAGCACACCCAAACATCAAACCACAGAGACACACCAGACTAACCAAACCCTCAAAGCGCACAAAGCTACCCAGAAGAACCTAACATCCAGAGACACTACCAGCGGAGCTGAAACTCACCACAACCCCAAAAAGACACAAGGCACTGGGTCATGGGAACTGATAGAAAGTTGGGTTCAATTTGGATCCCCAAATTATGGGAGTTGAACTTTGATAAGTTGACCCCTTCCCTGAAGGTTTCACATTTACCTTAGCTTGGTTCAGCTCTTGGTTCCTAAAAACGACAATTAGGACCATCAATACACTCTTTGTATATCCATTATATATCCATAGCTCTAAAGTTAAAGGCAGAGTAGCAGGAACCAAGATACCTTTTATTTCTCTCAAAGGGAGAGTTTCAAACTAAAAAAAGAAAGTACAGCCCAAACAATCCCTTCTTGGTTGATCTTCTTTACAAGGGCAAATGGGGAAATCAAAAAAAGGAAAAAATTAATTTCTACTTTCAAAAGATAACCCTTCTTCTTTTTGGTACCATGGGACACACCTGTGATCATTTCAAATCTTCCTATACATATGAGAAATGATCCTCACCATTTGAATTTTCCCAAATCTCACTATGATTGGATGATGACATACACCAATGAATTTAAGAGAAAATGTTATGAAACATGCATTGAATTTTAAGTAATTAAATACATTAAATGAATATAAAATAATCTATAATATAGTAAAAACTATTCTTACATACTTTTCCGCTGCCTCTTTTCATTTTACTTCAGTAAAAAATATCATGTATCAATCTACAAGCTTAAGCTTTTAAAGTAAGTGGTTTTCAACATGGTATTAAAGCGGGTTCTAATCCCATCATTCTTATGTAGCTCACGTGGTAGGGTCGTCCATGAAATATGTTGGGCCTGTGCGTGAGGTGTGAGGCCCCACCCTTTGTGGGCCCTCTAGTTGCTATTTTATAGGCTAATTAATACTACTTTATACTAAGGGGATTTAACGGGAAAAACTCTCTAAAACAGGATATTCATGAATTTGGCCCCAATAGAAAAGGCCAGACAGAACAGACCCTAAATTGATGTTTCTCTTTTCTTTTTTGTCTTTTAGCGCTATAGTCGATATCGACGCTCTCCCTGAACATTCATTTGTCTCTTCCTCTCTGCAACTGACCTCAAATCATAATCTTTGAGGAGAAGGAGGAAGAAGGAAAGAGAAAGCTGGTAGGTGTCTGCAGATGAGATGCATGGAGATGGAGGTGTGCGCAGGGGCTGTGAGGGCGGAGTGCAGCAGTGAAGGAGGGGGAAACGAGAAAAGAAGAGGAGGAAAGAAAGAGAAAAAAAAAAAAAGAAAAGAGAGGGAGAAGGAAGAAAGAAAGAAAGGACGTGTGCACTGACGTGTAGTGTGCAGTGGGTGGCAAAGGGTAGTGCAGGGAGAAAGGAGAAGAAGAGGGGGAGAGGGGGAAGGAAGAAAAAAAGAAAGAAAGAAATGAAAAAGGAGGAGAGCCATTTCGGTGGGATATGCAGGTGGGTGTGCAGTGGCCCATCACGGCTCATCTCCTTCATCTCATCTTCACCATCCCAGGACGCAGACGACAGAACGCTCTCTCCTTCTACTTTGTCCTCTCCGACCAGCCAACCCACCACTCCTTCATCCTTTCCATCTCCCTCCCATCAACTTCCATCTCACCGTATCCGTAGCCTTCACGCATCTCCCTTATCTCCACGTTGCCCATCATCAGCTCTTCTTCATCTCCATCTCCACGAGGAATGGAATGCAAGTTCGGAGTCCTTAAACCGATCATTTAATTGTATCCATATCAAGCTGGAGGTGTTTTCAAATAAAGCCCATGAAGGTGTTCGATGAAATGATGAAGAGAAAGGAGAAGGAAATTTCACGCTCATTTCTCTTGTTTTTCTCATGGGAAAGAAGTCTACTGCTGTTGTGGGGTTTGTCCTTCCTTGATTTTGTTCACTAGGAGATACTGGATGAAAGGAATTAGAGAACATGAGTGGGGTTTTCATTTCTTGATTTTTGTAATTTTCAAACACATTTCATATATATATATTTTGAAATGTAAGGTCAAGACACAATGAACTTGTAATGTTGTGAATGGTTTCCCCCTATTTGAGATGTTTGAAATGTGTTTGAGGAGTTTGAAATGTATTTGAAATGTCTGAACTCTTGAGCTTTTGAAATGTCTAAGTGAAGGGTCGAAACCTCCCCACCAAAACTCTCTACTATGACGTTCAAGGATGAAATTGGTATTGGTTGAATCGGTGGAAGCATTTTTTGAAAGGGCGATGCAAGAGTCAATGTGAACTCTTTTTTTGTTGGTGTTAATATTTGGTGCTTATGTGATAGAAGATGCAGCCGTTCTGTACAGTGTACAGTCTACTGAAGCATTTTTTGGAAGGGGGATGCAAGAGTCAATGTGAACTCTTTTTTTGTTGGTGTTAATATTTGGTGCTTATGTGATAGAAGATGCAGCCGTTCTGTACAGTGTACAGTCTACTGAAGCATTTTTTGGAAGGGGGATGCAAGAGTCAATGTGAACTCTTTTTTTGTTGGTGTTAATATTTGGTGCTTATGTGATAGAAGATGCAGCCGTTCTGTACAGTGTACAGTCTACTGAAGCATTTTTTGGAAGGGGGATGCAAGAGTCAGTGTGAACTCCTTTTTGGTTGGTGTTAATATTTGGTGTTAATGTGATAGAAGATGCAACCATTCTGGATAGTGTACAGTCTACTGAAGCATTTTTTGGAAGCGAGATGAAAGAGTTAATGTGAACTCCTTTTTGGTTGGTGTTAGTATTTGGTGTTAATGTGATAGAAGATGTAGCCGTCTGGACAATGTAATCTCCACATGGAAGAGATTTTTTGGATGGGGGATGCACATGTTAATGTCATCATGTCCATTTTTATTGGTGTTAATATTTGGTGTTAATGTAATTGATAGAAGATGTAGCCGTGATGGGCTTGCACATTTTGTTGAAGCATTTTTTGGAAGGGCACAAGTGTTAAACATAGTTTTTCCTTTTATAAAGATCACCCTTTTTGGGGGTTATATGTTGTTGAAAACTTATCTATGATAATATAATGGTTGTTTGTATTGTCCCACTAATGATTTTTTATTTTTTTCCACTTTTATTATTGAAAATGATTAGCAAACCCCATCTAAAGCTACACTTAGTAAGTTATAGTATTATAATATAGTCGATATCGACTATGACTGTATTTTTTATGTTTCAGCTAAATAGTCGATATCGACTATGACTATGTTTTTTATGTTTCAGTTAAATAGTCGATATCGACAATGACAATAGTCGATATCGACTATGACTGTGTTTTTTATGTTTCAGCTAAATAGTCGATATCGACTATGACAATAGTCGATATCGACTATGACTGTGTTTTTTATGTTTCAGCTAAATAGTCGATATCGACTATGACTGTGTTTTTTAGGCTTCAGCTAAATAGTCGATATCAACTATTGGTCATATTAAACAAACCAGAGAATCATACATTCCATTGTACTAAACATTGTTCTGAATACATTGGTACATTCCATTCACACATTCAATTAACAACCATACATTAACATACCATTCAATTTCAAATAATGATACATGAAGTTTCACAACATAAATCCAACTGCTCAAAACCATAGAAGTTCCACAACCACTGCCCACAAGTTCCACAATTTCAATTACGAAGTAAAGAAAGTAAGTATCTATGTTTGGCCTCTCCTTCTACTGCCCAAAAAACCTTCCCAAAACTTCTTCTAACCAGTTAAGAAAATTACATCAAACTAGTATGTTCAACAACTGAGGAAGATTCAACCTATTAGCATTCACTTGTCAACTTCTTTTGAATAATTCAATGACAATTCTGCTATGAAAGTAAGGGATGTCAGACTGTGTAAATGTGATAGGACGACAGTGAACACAATGCTCCGCGAATGCCACAATGAAAACTTCGTAGTCATTACAATTGTCTTGATGATGAATGCCTTCCTTAAACAGGAAAGTCCATAAAAATGGATTCGTCCAGTGCTTTATTTAAATCGTTGTTGGATACCATGGTACAAATACTCACTAGTTCATCATCTCTACATGAAAGAGCTGTTTGTTAATAAAACACAATGCTACAGATATTAATGAAGATGGGTACTACATGAAAGTAATGGGGAAAACATTAGTATAGAGTTTTGGTGGGGAAGGTTTCATCCGACTCATTTCGCAACTTCCACTGATTTAGCCAATACCAATTTCATCCTTGAACGTCATAGTTGAAAGTTTTGGTGGGGAAGGTTTCAGTCCTTCACTCAGACATTTCAAAAGCTCAAGAGTTCGGACATCTCAAACACATTTCAAACATCTCAAATAGGGGGAAACCATTCACAACATTACAAGTTCATTGTGTCTTGACCTTACATTTCAAAATATATATATGAAATGTGTTTGAAAATTACAAAAATCAAGAAATGAAAACCCCACTCATGTTCTCTAATTCCTTTCATCCAGTATCTCCTAGTGAGCAAAATCAAGGAAGGACAAACCCCACAACAGCAGCAGACTTCTTTCCCATGAGAAAAACAAGAGAAATGAGCGTGAAATTTTCTTCTCCTTTCTCTTCGTCATTTCATCGAACACCTTCATGGGCTTTATTTGAAAACACCTCCAGCTTGATATGGATACAATTAAATGATCGGTTTAAGGACTCCGAACTTGCATTCCATTCCTCGTGGAGATGGAGATGAAGAAGAGCTGATGATGGGCTACGTGGAGATAAGGGAGATGCGTGAAGGCTACGGATAGGGTGAGATGGAAGTTGATGGGAGGGAGATGGAAAGGATGAAGGAGTGGTGGGTTGGCTAGCCGGGGAGGACAAAGGAGAACGAGGGAGAGGTTTGCCGTCTACGTCCTGGGATGGTGAAGATGAGATGAAGGAGATGAGTCGTGATAGGCCACCGCACACCCACCTGCATACCCCACCGAAATGGCTCTCCTCCTTTTTCATTTCTTTCTTTCTTTTTTTCTTCCTTCCCCCTCTCCCCCTGTTCTTCTCCTTTCTCCCTGCACTACCCTTTGCCACCCACTGCACTCCACGCCAGTGCACACGTCCTTTCTTTCTTTGTTCCTTCTCCCTCTCTTTCCTTATTTTTTCTCTTTCTTTCCTCCTCTTCTTTTCTCGTTTCCTGCGCACACCTCCATCTTCATGCATCTCATCTGCAGACACCTACCAGCTTTCTCTTTCCTTTTTCTCCTTCTCCTCAAAGATTATGATTTGAGTTGACATCTGATCTAGGTCTAAAGCTGTGTTCCTGCATACAGAGCTGCCAATGGACTTGCTCTGGCTCGGAGTGGCTACAGGGATTATTGGGCCTTTATGGATTGTACAAAATTCTCCAATCACACTTATTTGGCAGGCCTGGACCCAAGTTCCAACTCTAACCCTGTAATTTTATTTGGGTTAAAACTTCAACTCATGATGTTAGTCCAGCCCAAGTCCAACTCATTCATAGCCCAACCTATATAAATCAAATCTAATTGGAAGGCCAAATAAAATTATTCATCAATCACATTGTCAATTTTGTTTATCCAATAAATTCATTCAGTAAATGCCATGTGTCATCAGTGTCAACAGCGACAAGGCAACAAATAGTGACAAGTCAGGAATGCAGACACATGGATATCTTTTAATGGTGGAGTTGCTGGATCAGGTAGCTTTAAGCTTTGAAAAAAGCATTAGTATCCTTATCAATCTTTTTCTAAGTCAAGTTTACAACTTAATTGTGGCCCCACCTTCACTAATTGTTGTCGAGTTCCTTTCATATCTTCTGATTTCAATTGTCGATTACATGACCATCATTGATAAATCTGATCTTTATTGATAAGATCTTTCATTTTAGTAATGGCATCATCAGCAAAATTGTTCCATTTATCCCAATGATTGGATTTAGAGTGATGGTCGGTAGATTCCTGTCCTTTGCTTGCAAGGAGAATTTTGATTGAGCCAACAAGATAGTGTAGTCTTGTTGATGATAAGCATCATCAAACAAGTTCTAATAATGGCCAAAAAATAAAATAAAATAAAACAAGTCTTAATAAACAACTATTGCTTGGTTTTTTTCTCCTACGAGCAGACAACATAATGTTCATATGCGGTCTAACTCAACAAAAATAGAGGGTTTGAAGGGCTTCACCGCGGATTAATGTTATACGAAGTGTCAGGCCCATCAAAATTCTCTCTCTTGATTTAATGGTTTTACAACCATACAATTTTTTTTATTTTCAAGGAATTGATTTTTGTTCTTTGGGAGGCCATTTGGAGCGCTAAGGACGAGTTTATTTTTAAAAATAGGAAAATTAATCCCTTGTTAATTATCAAAAAGACAGAATTCATGATCATTTAAGCACCATTTTCACATAAACAAGGTAATTATACTCTTAGCCTGACTGGTTCTTGAGATTTTGAACACTTTCCTTAGACCATGATCCTATATTTTTTGGATACTGTATCTAAAAACTTGATTTGCAATTCATGATCCTTTGAATGTGTGTTTTTTTAATTAAAACTTATGTGGTGAAGGGAAGGCCAGAGGCCCAACTCTCAACTCTCAAAAAGTCCTGTTCATTGTCTTGCTCCATGAAGTGGTAGGTTCTCTAAGTATGGATTATCTTTTAATTGTCTGTCCAATAAGCTAATTGCTTTATGGTCACTTTTTTAGGTTTTAAAAAAAACCCTGCTATAGACCCCAAATGCTATTATCATGATGTACGTAGTAGGCACATGCCAAATCCTTAATCCAAGCATGGACCATTTTTTCCCATTTGGGCCGCACACACTTTGCAGCCTTTTTTTAAAATGTGGACCACTCACACTTTGTCGCCACACTTCCATGCATTATTTTCCTTCCACTCATTTTTTTCCATTTCCTTGTAAATTCCGTACATTATATATCCATAGCTCTAAAGTTAAAGGCAGAGTAGCAGGAACCAAGATACCCTCTTTTTTTTTCTCTCAAAGGGAGAGTTTCAAACTAAAAAAATAAAGTACAACCCAAACAATCCCTTCTTGGTTGATGTGGATGATCTTCTTTACAAGGGCAAATGGGGAGATAAAAAAAAAGGAAAAAATAATTTCTATTTTGAAAAGATAACCCTTCTTCTTTTTGGTACCATGGGCACACCTGTAATCATTTCAAATCTTCCAATACATATGAGAAATGATCCTCACCATATGAATTTTCCCAAATCTCACTGTGATTGGATGATGACATACACCAATGAATTTCAGAGAAAATGTCATGAAACATACATTGAAGTTTAAGTGATTAAATACATTAAATGATGATAAAATAATCTATAATATAGTAAAAACTATTCTTACATACTTTTCCACTGCCTTTTTCCATTTTACTTCAGTAAAAAAATTCATGTATCAATCTACAAGCTTAATTAAGCTTTTAAAGCAAGTGGTTTTCAACATGGTATTAAAGCGGGTTCTGATCCCATCATTCTTATGTAGCTCACGTGGTAGGGTCGTCCATGAAATATGTTGGGCCTGTGCGTTAGGAGAGCCTAAGTAATGAGTTTGATAGAGCTTCATATGCCTGTTTGAGAGTTTCACTTATCATCTTAAGTTTTTGAGTTGATAGATGGTTTCTTACAACTTCTTTTTATTTATTTTTGGTGAATCTCTCCTATTGGTCTCAGTTTTGACAATATTTTCAAATAAATGTCCTCATAAAATCTTTGAGATTCTGAAAATATGGCCAATATTTGTGACAGTGCTCCAAACATATGCCAGTGAATATATCCTCAACTTATCAATTGTTTTTGGTAAATGATCATCCTCAACTTAATTTGGTGGTGACCGGTCTATCTCCTTTCCTGGATTAAATCAAGTAGTGAATGCATTTGCTATGCACATTTCACAATAGGAACCTCACTATGCTTTTAAACATTTAATAGGGTTTCAGGATTTAAACATTAAGTAGAAAATTAGAAACTAAATTCATTGAATGTTTTTTACTATTTGATCTAAACTTATAAATTGAACAAAATTAAAACAAAAGCTTATTTTTTATTTATGCACTTAGCTAGGTCTAACAGATGAGATCATCTAATGTACTTATGTTTTGTGATTGGTTCGATTCCCAGCTCTCTTACATCAAACGGGATATTGGACTCCATAAACTCTGTCATTCATTCTAAATTTAGTGGAGAGCAAACCACTATTTATAAAACCTTGAGCTGAGGCAATAAAAATGAAAGGTTAAGATGATCTATTAGAGTGACATTTTCAAATCCGAACAATATTAACCTTTTTCCGTTCACTGCCCCTGTGATGGGCATGCATGCAGGTGGCCCACATATTAACATACGACTTCATAAAGATACACATAGGATGGTCGCAAACACTGCCCTTTTGTAGCATTTCCCTGGCAAATAATACCCATATGATGGTAGTGTGGCATTGAGAGTCAAAAGGTCTCCTTGTGTGGAACAATCCATGCAGTGTAAAGAAGACCATAGGAGGCCCCCCCAGTTTCAGTCAGTGACAGAGGGTAGCAAGCAGCCTTTCAAAAGCTGAGAAGGCATTTGTCAAGTCATGATCCAAACATCATGAGTGTAACATGATCCTTACTCAACAGAGAGCAGGAGGTTTTTTTTTTTTTTTTTGGGGTATAAACAGTGAGCAGGAGTTGTTCTCTGGTACTTTGATCGAGGATATATACACTGTTGAGGACCATGATGATTAGGTGATCTAAATTTCTGATACGGGTATTTTTTTTTGGCTAACGGAGGGTTCCCAATTCTTTGGACTGGACTATTCCCTCCGGACCCAGAGAGAAGCCGGATAAAACCCCTTGTGGCCCCTAGGTGGTAGAACAAGTGGACTCAACCTTCGATTTCTGAAGAGGGGGGAACCGGGAGTCGATACCAGGACCTCTAGCTCCGGAAGAGAGAGGTCCTGGTATATACATGTATTTCAATTGGTCTACGATCACGGTTTGCTTTCAGAAGTTGAGGGCTCGAAACAATTCTACTGCACTAAGGCTATAGGAGATTTACTTGGCCCCTCCTAGGGCCGTAGGGATTAGTCCAGTCCAAAGGCGGGAACACCATTTGTTTGAATAATAATAATAATAAATGATTTATGAGCTGCCGTACTGTGTTATCATTGGACCATGTCTTGGAGAAAACCCAATGGGGAAATCACTATTTAAATCGACAAAGGGTGGAATGTTGGACCTAGGGGTGTAGGAGAGATGGGGTTAAGAAGATGAGAACTTTGAACAGACCCAACAAGGTAGTCTGACCTGATCAGTTCAAAATACTGATCCAATTGACCCATTTGTACTTTCTAATTGGATTTCTCGTAAGTTTTGGATTTGGGTTTAGCTCCAGTGTGACTGTGTGCGTATATCCCTGTCAGGTCATTTAGAATGAGTTTGGGTGGAAATAAGAGTCTGATCTTGTATGTACTATTGTGGTTTTTTGGGTAAAACCGGACACTTTATCTTTTCGAACCAAAGGCCAACACAAGATATCTAGCACCTATTTCTTTACGGGAATTTATGGCTAGAATTTGGGAGGTTATGGTTTTTAAGACAAGATGTGATATGATGTGACATCTTGTCCCGTAGCATTTGAAATGCTGCATTTCTTCCATTAGAGTTTTAAATTCCAACCACCAAAAGACCTTTTGAAATTATTGGAATTTCACTCTCTATACTATTTGTTGGAATTTCAAATCTTCCATAAAAAAGAGGGATTTAGAATTTCACCTGGGACAACTTTTGGAGCATTTAAAATTCTCTAATACATGAATTTTTGGAATTCTGATAAAGAAATGGACCATAAATAGTAGAAAACAAAGATTTTTCCTTTTGGGAACTGTACAAATGTATGTGGTTTTTCTAGGACGTGACTCAAGATAGCCTAGACAAATGAAAATAGAAAGCCCGCACCGCACCATGAGAAGGAGTGCCCACATAAGTGGCAAGAGAAGCTAACAAAATATAAAAAAGTGGCATACCAAGGAATTGATCACCAATTGATCTGGATTCAGTAACCTCTTGTTGTGACCAGAAATGCAGTTAGGAGCCAAATCCTGTCAATAAGGTACATTTGAAAAAAGATAGTTCAAAACTTTGTAAGCATTTGATATGGGAAGTACGCTCTTCAGTCGGGTTGGAAGAAATAGGTTAGGTACTCCCAACCTTCACTCAATGCAGGTCGGCCCAATCGGGCCTGTACAAACTACATCCGTGTAGGTTAACCCATTTTACACAGATGTAACCTCCAGAAGCTTGGCCCGCGTCTAATCCATGTCAAATAAGGTTCAAAATTAAGCTCCATTAAAAGCCAGAAAAGCCCAATGCAAGTTCAGCTAATTCCACTGAATATAAACTATTCTTGGAATCAATATAATAAATCACCAAGGCATATCCCGGCAGAAGCCCGACACGAGCTATAAAAAGTTAGGCCCGAGCCTGCCCATTTAATTAGTCGGGGCTAGCTGAACCAAGCTTTTCATCACTTTTGTAGGAATTAAGCACTGATTAAATTAAATTACATGCATTTCTTACACAAGTCAAGCCGGGCTATGAGCTTTTTGTCACTTAATCCAAGCCCGGCCAATTTATTAATTGGGCCCTCATTACATATCCAAGCCTAGCCCAAAGCGGGCTAGGCCCGAATCTGGCTGGCCCAGCCCATGAGCACCCCTACAAACCATTGAAGTGGTTTTAGAAATGCATGTCAACCCTAACCCGACCTGTTTAAATGGGTTATTTAATTTTTGGTGGTTGGACTCAAACACAACTTGGTTACTAAGTCGAGTGATCCGGTTTTGCCACCCGTAGATTTGAGGGTCCTCAAGGTTATTAACTCGTAGCTTGATTAAGTTTTGATGGGTAATTTACATGATCAATCCTATGGCCTCTCAGTTGGATTGACTTTTTGAGCGGCTGAGATTGATCACAGGGTGAGGCTAGGCTGTTCCATGCAGGGGCGGTGATAAGTCAAGCCAGGTTGAGCACACTATGGGATTTACTCAGGTTGGCATCCCATAATGCAATTAGTCGGGCTTGGTCAGGTTCAGATGAGTCAAATATCGCCACCACCCGTCCCTGAAAGTATGATATATTGTACAATTGGGTATACAGATTCTAGACCCAACTGGACCCAATCCTAGACCACCTTTCCATGAGTGGGGCTCACCTTTCCATTACATAACTATTGATACACCTTTGACACTGATTGCGATGAGGATATGATATAAAATCTTGCTCCAGTTAGTGAGGCGACCACCATTGGATTGACAAAATCTTGTACAAGTGGGTAAAACACAGTGATCAATCTATCCGTCGGCCTGTTGAAATTGACTTTTAATATTTTGATAAAAGTAAATACCATGGGTGTTAGAGGTATATCAACAATGATTGGGATTCTCAAAAGGTGGGCTCCACTTGAAACTTTTAAGGGTCCAATTTCAAACTATCAACTAGCGTAAAAAGAGCTGGTTAAATTAGGTCTTAAAGTAAATAGCTCCCAATGTTTCCCGGGTCGTGTTTCATATTATTACTTAATCAAACTGGTCTGAAGCATTTATTGGATACCCTGTGGCCATCATATTTGCCTTATGATATACGCAATACGTACCAGTGAAACTGGGGCTGCAGGGCCAAAAAAGAGAGTGGCTGGTTAAGGTTAACCTACCTCAGGTCCAAATCAAATTCGTGCATTTAAGGGCTACCTTTCGGAGATCTAAATTGTTCAAACAACGAGCCTCCTTATGTTTGCACAG
Source organism: Cinnamomum chago (assembly GCA_038049695.1). Taxonomy (NCBI): domain Eukaryota; kingdom Viridiplantae; phylum Streptophyta; class Magnoliopsida; order Laurales; family Lauraceae; genus Cinnamomum; species Cinnamomum chago. Next base: position 3,703,931 of record CP142451.1, read on the forward strand.
GTAGGCCCATGGCCCATAAAAAAAATTACCGCTGGATTAGTGATTTTTTTATCCAAAATGTGACATTAAATATCATAGTTAATCATTCTTAACAAGGAAATCAAATTTTCTTAATCATTGATTATTATTATTATTATTGTTTAAAATTGATATTTTTACAGTTTTCTAATATATTCAAAGAAAATTCTTAAGTTTGAAAAATACTCTGCTGCAGTACTGATTGTCAATGTTTCACATACAAATGCAATTCTATATTGTTCTTATCTGAGTCTTAACAAGTAGACGACTACGGATTGAACTGAGCAATCCTAGAATCTTGCAAGCAATACTAGAACGCTGTTAAAACAGATTTTGTATTGCCCAAGTACTACAAGTTTTTACTATGACCAAACTGATACTTTGACTCATATCATGTTTGAGGCAAAGGGCGATTTAATCCAATGGTTTTGTTATGGGAAGGTGAGGCCCGCATTGTATATAATTTGCTAGCTGTTTTTAATAATTTAGATTCCTCATGTTCTCTTTAACACACAAGTGACTAACTTCAAGAATAAGAGATATCACTGAACCCATATGAGATGTGCCAACGCATCTCATGTCCTCTATAAAGTGCACAGTCAATTCCTTTTCATCAAACTGGGAGATCATCTTCAACTGATACTGTCATATCAATTATAACTTAATTTTGAAGATTTTGTAAAATCTCAACTCTCGAACTCACAAGTACACTCTCGAGCTTGAGAATAAACCATGATGCCGAGAACAAACTTTCAAGCTTGCAACTGAATGATGTTTCAATTACTTTTGTATTCTGAATTGAGAAGATTGTTGAAAAGATCCATAGTACTGGAGCTAATTCTCATCAAATTGTAGTCAGAGTAGAGTCAGTTCAAGACATTAATGGACTTGATAGAAGATACAAATCAATATGGGTTTGGGAGAACAACTTCTCATTGTAATGAATTGTGTCGTGAATCTTCGTTCGGTTCTAGTCCTGTTTACCTTAAATGTTGGACACTTCAATAATGAAATACTGTTTTACATCTATGGAGCATGTTTAAAGCTTATGATTGATCATTGAATACATTTTTCCAATTCTTCAATATATGGAAACGACTGGAAACAAATAATGGGATGTTAATTGAAACAAAACTTGTGAGTTCGCAATACAGATATATATCTTCAACTAGCGAAATATCTCTCTATGTAGTAATCAACACTTGGTTTGTAATTAAACTTTCAGAATATATCAGCCATATTCAATAACCAGTATGGCAAATTGGAATACAAAATACCCGTACAAATGGATAAGCCGATGAATACAAGAATACATTTCCAAGGGGATAGCCTGCCATCCAGATTTGCACATTGAAGGACCATTTGATTAAAACAAATTAAAAGTACAAAAAGTTTAAGCACATCACACTATACACCATGACAGCTTCTGTGAGATCTTGTGTGAAACTACTTTTAGCATGGTCCCAAAGAAGAAAGGCGTGGTCGCATATGCAACAACTACAAACAAGGACACAGACGTCACAATTTACCCACACGGTCCCAAGACAGCTTGTGTGCGATCCTGTGCAGCTTCAAATTCAATGTCAAACAGTCAAAGACAAATGTACCTGCACCCAAGCATCACATTTGCAGCCATATCAAAAGGGTACAAAAGGGTTCATGAGGAAATTCAGGTTGCTGTCAAGTTCATTGCACCAGGAGGTGCTTTTACTCATTTACACCATTGCATCAATGCATCATTGGACCCCCATCAATTGTACAAGGTACAAACTACAAACATGCTCTTATCATAAAAATCACTAGACAAGTCCTCTCACACAATCAATCCTCGATCTATTTTTGCTAGGTAATGGAATACAATTAAATATAGGAGCTCTGTAGCAAGAATGGATAGATTGGAATGGGAAAACAAAATTCATGTACCCAACTCCAACATAGTTGGGACAAAACATCGATGATGGTTATGATGATGATGATGTAGTAGAAGAATATAGCATCTATGGTGCCGTAATATTGACACAACATGAACTTCTACATTCCTCTAAATTCAACCCTTTTTCCTGTCCATTTGATTAGAATAGAATGCATATGACCTTTTTTTTTTTTCTTCTGTCTATTTGATCAAAATAAAAAATGTACCTTGCTTCTTTGAGCATTGTTTTCTCTTTGAAAATTTCTGGCGTCAATAGTTCTAACCTTGAATATGCCATCTTAAAACAGGATGAACAAGTACCCGCACCATCATTGTCAAACCTGCAAAGTAAAATCAAAAGTTTTTCAGCATCTCCATATCTTCCGGGAAGAAAAAAAATAAGAAATTCAATAGTTCTTGGTTGTCAAGTAAGAACAAACATGGGGGATGACAGCATTCTTCATAGGATTCTATAATAAACCTTGAAGCATCATTGTGGTAATAAGAAACTCAATAGTTCTTGCTTGTCAAGTAAGAAAAAACGTGGGGGATTTTTCGTGGGATTCCAGAACAAAACATGGAGCATCACTGTGTGGAACTAGGTGATTCTATTTGATATGAATGTTAGGAAGCCAATACGAACCTGTAAAGCAACCATTCTGTATCAAAGAATTGATTTGTGCAATAGATAGAATTTTACAAAATTGAATCATGATAGGTTTCTGCAAAACCAAAGACGAATTCCACAAGCCATTGGAGAAATGCCAAAAACAAAACCTAAACATCTCCAATTTCCAAACCTTACCAAGGTGAGGTCATATTTGATTTAGCACTTATCAAAGTTAGCATCCCATCCAAATAAATAAATGGCCCTGTTTCTGATTTTGATTCCCAACTGTTGAGTGCTTGTCAGATTGATTACCATCAAGAACCAACCAGCATGCATGTTCACTATCTCAAAACCCAATCAGAATGGGTGCATCCACTGTCCTGAGTAAGAAAATAAATGAAAAATAAGAACAGAGAATTAGAGGCTAGAAATATTCAAATGTCATCTTGAAACTGGATAGTCATGCTCATGAGATTATAGACAAATATAAAATGATGAAGACAACACGTGATATATTTATCTGTTCAACTTATATGATGAGGCTAGTGAGAATAGACATAGCCTCAGCGATAAAAAGTAAAGTAATGATCATTTATAATAACTGTGATATACAGAGTACAGGAGCCAAAAAGATGCCAGCATATAAGTTCTCAAATGACCTAAAAGATAAAATGTCCAAATGCTAAAGCAAGTGCTTGCAGTTACAGAATTTAAAGTAGTAAAGAACTGAAACTAATAACCATTTTGACCGATTCAATGAAGTTCTAATAAAATCCCATTATCTCTCTAAAACTAGCAAAAAGACCACACTCATACTAACATTTTATTTTTGAATTGTCACTCATACTAACATTACTTTCTTAATATTATAGACTTGACAAAACTAAATAATGCAATTAACATCCTAAGTAATTATGAAAAGACTTTTTCCCCTGGGAGATTTAGGGCCTGTTTGGAAGCATAACACAAGTTAAATTGCAATGCAAGTGCAAGACAAAATAAGAATCTATAAATATGGAAGTATGAAATCAACTTCAGCACATACGAAACCAACAACTTGAAGTAGAGGTATACATAAACTTTGTTACGTGACTGCTGCTTCTTTTCAATTTTGGCGGTCAGTGGCTACTTTGGGATTAGCCAAACACAAACATAGACAACTCACATCATAACTCCATAACAAACAATGACGCAACTTTCCTAACCAAACAAAACAGAAACAGAACGTGGGATCAAGCACTAGTTGTAACGCCCCAATTCCGGATACCGATATACTCGCTCGATTACCCGAAATTGGCGCGCTACTTCCCGGAAAATCCGAGAACTTCCAAGATCGTAGGCCGCAGTGAGGTCCAATTTAAAACTTTTTTTGAACCAAATAACATTCAATGGTCAAAACTTGCGGAAGCATAACATTTAAATAGAGCGGAAGCAATAGGTATCATGTATATATAAAGTAAGAGCAAGACTGCAGTCTACTTTGTAAATGGTTCAATGTTAATAAAAAGTTATACATTGTGTTCTACCCCCAACTCACTACAAAAAGCACTCAAACCCAAAACAAATAGTATCTCTCAAAACCCCTGTGGATACTCGTCTCCGCCCTCCGGCTCGACGTCCGTGTCGGCCGGGCCCCAAGCGTACTCTCCGGCTACAGGTGCCTCCACGAGGGCTAATGCGTCGTCGGGAATCTCTGGGTCCTAAGCACCATAGAATGGGTCAGATCTAAACGATCTGGCAAGATACAGCATACTACTAACATAGCATATATATATCAAAGGAAATAAAGACGAGTACATAATTTAAATGAATAACAAGGAAAGAGAACTAGGCAATCGTGCATGTAAAGCATAAGGAATCAGTATAAGGAAATCATCTACACAACTATCACTAAGTGGCACATTCACACGAGCTGGAATACCGCGGGATATTATGCCGCGGCCCTCCCATACTGAACACAGTCGCGGTGGGGAATCTAACCAGGGAATAACTAATCCCGAATATCACTCATCAACTCATCATCTCATCACTCCAGATCGGCACGGCATGACACCTTACCGTCTTAACCACACAGCTCATCATGATAGCTCCTCAATACTCAACTAGCTCCTACCGAGGATGATCAGTCCACCGGCTGAGCTTAAATCAACCGAGTGAATGTTCATGCCGACTCGAGAATAACTCTAAGGTCTGTGTCTGTCTAGGCTTTGCCTTGCGTGAACAAGGTCCTAACAATACCTCTATAAGGTCCACACATCTCAATACAGACTCTGGATCTCATTCAAGATCCAGGCCCACTCGTTGGATCCATACCAAGGCCCATCAGTACATGGCCTGGTCTAAAACCGTCCAAACGAGGCAACCAATCCATCTACTACTGACAAACAGTTCCATACAATCCATAACAGCTAAACAGTCCAATAAGAACTACCTCTTCCAGCTAAAGGGTTCACATCTCCACACTTAGGCCCAATAAGGGCCCGCCTAGACACAGACACGGGTCAATGATCTCCGAAGTCACATCATCGGGTCACCTCTAGATACCCTAGGTTCAGGTCTTCCAATTATGATTAATTAACGGTAAACAGCTAAACTAAAGATCTAAGAATGACAGAGTAATAATAATGAAGTATAAACTTCAATCAGAGAATCAACGGGAAAAGCAACGGTCCAATCCTAGGTAAATGGGCCACTTTAGGTTCTGGTCCATCTCCGGTAATTCGATCTCTAAACGATGTCATTAATGCCATAAAAGACTGTATTTGGTGCTTAGTTGGTTAAGGGCATTGTTGACAACTTTTTAGAGGTCGAATCATCTTAGATTATCAACCAAAACTCTAAATAGTGGTCCCCGCGAGTCAAGGTTGAGCCACACCATTGACTCGGGCTTAGATCACTGATAAACGTTCATTTGGATGGTCAATGGGCCCCACAACTGATCACATCTACTAAATGTTGAAAACTGGATAATCAAGGTTATCCAGGTGAACCTGACGGGTTGTGAGCTTGGTTGATTTCCTGGCCTGGAAGATCAACCGAGTGCACTGGCTAATCTAAATCAGGCTTCCTGGACAACTCAATTCATTTCTATAGGCTTACAGCGTATCCGGTCAAACAACCTGGCCTGGATGATTGATCGCATACTCTGAACACCTTAGAAAGATTTGATGATCCAGCTTTAAACATTATCTAAAGTAAATCTTAAGTATCAAGTCCATTTGGGTGTAAGGAGTCTGTGTTTTGATTGAAGAACCAACTTTCAGTCACTTCCTGCACAAACAGCGTGAATCGGGTCAACCGGTGCGAGACCAGGTCAACCTGACTATTTGAAATGAAATTTGTGCAAGAAATGGCTAAGGGCCAGTTTTCCAAGAAATCTCAGTGTGGCCGGTTAACCGGCCTGCATAGTCCGGTTAACCGGCTGCACTGCAGCACTTCCTGCAGAAGAAATAACTGGGAGCTGCCATTTCTGCAATTTCAGTGTGGCCGGTTGACCGGCCTGAAAAGCCCGGTTAACCGGCTACACTGCCGGTTAACCAACCGGTTAACCGGTTACACGAAACTGGGACAAAACCCAGTTTCTGCAGTCACTCTGTTTTGGCTCCATTTCCACCCAAACTACTTCCAATCTCTTCCAATCCCAACCAAAACTTCTCCAAACATAAACCAACTCATTAACCATCCATTAAACTACCTTATGGCCCACTGATCTTCCAAATGGGGGGTGAAAACCCCCATCCATCAGTGACCTTTCCATCCACAGACACAAACAGAGCTCAATGTAGAAATCTAAGACTAAATGAAGCATAAACATGAAATGGAACTACTGAATCATGAAATCAAACACATATCCTAAGTTATTAGTATGATGTACTTGCCTTTTTAGTGATTGAGAGAGATTAGAGTTGTGAGGAGAAAGCCCAACCCAGCAGAGAAGAAGAAGAGTAATAAATCCCAACTGCTGCAGCAGAGTGTAGTAGCAGCTCCTAGTGAGATTTCCAGCAGTAGGAGGACCTCCCAGGTGGGGAAATGGAGAGAAGAAGATGGGGAAGAGATGTAACAGCAGCTCTTGATTGAATAATCCCAGCGACAGGGGCTTCTCTGGTGATATGAAGATGAAGAAGAAGACAGCAGTAGCAATTCCAGCACAATCACAGGGGCTGGGAGTGAGGGGAAAAGGGAGAAAATGGAGGAGGAAGGTGGGGTAGTAGCTGCTGGAAAAATTCCAGCAGAGTAACAGGGTGTAGCAGCAACACCTCCAGCAATTTCCAGCACCACCCAGGTGATGAAATGAAAGGAGAAGAAGAAGAAGAAGAATCTCCAGCAATCACAGGGGTGTGGTTCCAGCAGTAACTTCAAGATGGGATTACAGAAATCAGCAACAGTCCAGCAGAGATAATGAAGAAGAAGAAGAAGTGCTGCAGAGCTTCTAGATGGATTCCAGCAGTTCTCCACACAACCGAGAAGAGGGAGATGGTGTAGCAGCTGCCACTGGAAGGATCTCCCAGCACAGATTTCCAGCAAGGAAATGGAGGACAGCAGTAGCTCCAATGGGTTCCAGCTATGACAGTGATGAAGGAAGAAGAAGATGGGGTGCAGCAGCTTCTCACCAAAATCCCAGCAACAGTAGCTGGTTGTCTCTCTCCAACGTATGAGAGGAAATGAAGGAGGAGAAGAGTGTTGCAATGGAAATGGAGGTAGTTAGGAGGAACAGTAATGGGCTGGGGCAGTTTCCTTGGGAAGAGAGCTGGGAGTTATCTTGGGAAGGGGGCTGCTTAGGGTTTAGGGTTTATTGCAAATGGGAGTTAAGAGATGTTATATAGGGTTAGAGAGTGGATTAAAGACCAAGATACCCTTAGGGTTTTCATGGGGTTAGGGTTTTGGTTAGGGGTAGGCTAGTCATTTGGTGATGAAGCTTCTAGAGAGGGCACCCTTAACCAAAACTAAACCTAACTTAATTAATTAATTAACTCAACTAAGGCCTAATTAACACTAATAGCCTAGGATTAAGTCTAAAGCACCCAACTAGCCATTCTAACTCAACTAAGCTATTCTACCCAACTTAGGAAAATCTAACTAACCCTCCTAGCCAACCCCTAATAAGCTTAATTAAATAGTAATTAGCCAAGATTAGTAAGGATTAGCAAAGATTAGCGAAGATTAGTATAATTAACCAATGATTAGCATAAATTAGGATTAATTAGCCTACAAAATAGTAATTAGAGGGCCCACCAAGGGTGGGACCTCACACTAGTGGTACATAACAAAGTTCCTCTTGTGTATACAAGACCAACAACTTATTCATGTTCCCATGTGCTTTGTATGTGTCCAAACCAGGGAAGATATGCAAAAAATGTCACAATGGAATTTTTATAAACAAAACAATAAAAAAAGAAATTCTATCAATGTGATTGATAATGAAGGTTGCAAGTCGCCAAGTTGAAAATTTCAAAAGTTTGACTCAGCCCAACAGACTCAGCTCAGTTATCAAGATCCAACCCATTATAATCATGCCCAACCCAACCATGTTGATCTAGCTCATCACTCAAATCCAGCATGTATAAGATCGCCCAGCTCAAGAGGATTAACTTCGCATATATTTTCTGCTAATTTGGAGATTGACAAGCAAATGGAAAGCATATCTTCACCACCCTACACAGACCACATGTCAAGAGTTATCTTGGGCCCTGGAAATACCTTGTGCAAAGACCTCTGCCGACCTCATCGTTTGAAATCAAAGATGCTACACCATAGCATACAACCCATTCCCTTGATATTTGGAGCAAATAAAGAAGAAAATCCATTGGCCATCTCATCATTGATTGAGTCCACTCTCAAATCATGAAGAGGATGACACATCAAAGATGTCATTAGATAACGCTCAATTGATCCTTTCTCATTGCACATTTGTAAAGAAAATCAAATGAAACATATATATACAAGAAAAAGAACTTGTCACCTGGAAAAAAAATCAAAAAAGGGGTGAACGATTCTGTCTTATTTCATAGTTGTCCTTATATTTCTGAAAATTGAGAAATTCTTTAGTGATTGGGCAACAACATCGTTTAAATAGTCACACTATCCAATAAATGACCCTCTTTATCTATAACAAATGAGAGACAGACATTCAGCCATATTGCAAGAGAAAACTAGTACTCCAAGCCTATCATAAATGGATGACATAAGATTCGATGTTGATTAAAAATATATTGAGAAGGAAGAAATTTCCACTCAATATCATCTCAACTAATCGTATTTTCTTTTTTCTTTGTGTTTTTTTTTTTTTTTTAAAGAATTCATTTCCTTTACAACATGTTACAGACAGGATAGAACAAGGCCCTACGGAGGCCACCTATACCAAACAGACCTCATTTTTTTCATGTACATATATTTCATCCTAAGATGTGAACAAGATGGTTCACGTCCATCTCAGACATTTTGGTCACAACAAAACCACTTCACTCGTAAAATGAAAAACAAGACCTTTCCAATTTGGTTGAAATATCATATAGAAGGGTGATAAGGCTCCACATTGTATTTCTCCAGACATTTTAGTTGATCAAGAACTTGCTTTTGCACGACTATATCAAAAATTAAAACTAAAAAAAAGTAACAACAACAATAATAAAAGTAGAAAAAGGAGAACAAAAACCAATCAATGAAAGAGTGGTGGTACAGTAAACTTACCTTTTGTAAATTGGTCCACTCAACCTCTTTTTATGATCTTGCAAATAACCTATGCAAATCGGAAGTCCAACCAAATAGGCCCCCTCATTCATTATACAAACACTTGCACACACAGAAAGAAATTGATCAGGTTTCTTACATTCTTACGGGATATATTTAAAAAGCAATATAAACCATGATAAACTTCATGAGCAAATTTACTAACAAAAAAATTACATGTGAATGTGATTTCTTATAGACGAAACTAAACTGAGCATGATAAATTATGAGAAAATCTCAAATGCAAGCATAGAAAGAATAAGAAACATGCTTGTTGGGATATTTGCTCGTTTCTTTTCTTTCAGCTTCTGATATATGCTCGTTGGGATGCTGCTCTCGATTCTAGTGTGATCTATGCGCATCCGAATTCATTTGGATCTCTCTCTCCAAAGTTCAAAAAGAGATGGCCTTCTTTCGATTTATACAGAAAGACCCAAGATTCCAACGATCAAGATATCATCAGACAACCTACCAAGGAATGGAGGAGTTTCTACCTCAAATGGCACAAACTGAAGGCATGTAGAGCTACAAATTTATCCAAGTTTGTGATAAAATGTTCTCAACATGAATCGCTTGAAGTTGGAGATTACTTGAGAGCAATTGGACAACTGTGCTCAATGGAACTAGGATTTAAGGATATTCAGCTGTTTCTATTCACAAAAAATCAGAATGTGATGCTAAATTTGAGTGGACTGCATTGTTCCTTGTTTTGCATAGCAACACCAGGGATGATTGTCCATTATCTGTGTCCTTTAATGATCAATGTTCTAGTTAAAACTGATGGCTGGAGTATTAAAGAAACGCATTTTGAGCACATATTATCTGACCGATCCTTTAGAAAGGACAATTAAATAAAAAAATAAACACTTAAAACAAACAAAAAAAAAAGTAAAAAAACCTTAGTAGATCAAGAACTTCATCTGTAACAAGAACAATAGTTTCTAAACTTGCAACAGATAGGTAACAGAACGATCATTCAAGGGGACAAGCATCTTTCAAAAAAGATGAACTGGTTGAGACATTACATCAAACACTTTGTGGCTAACAAAGACAAAAAAATATGTGATGGTTTTGTCATGTTCAATCTATATCCCTTTTTTGGCCTTGCATATCATTAAACAAACGGAGATCATCATCTTCTTTCTTTGAGTTTTCTAAGCAACCCATTAATGAAAAAGGAAAAAAATACAAGAAGTGCTTATTTCAAAGAAATTTCAAAAGAAGTATTGCAGATGAAGAAGAAAAGAGATGTAAAAGAAATGAAGAAATGTAAAAAGATATTTACCTGTTCGATGTAGCTTATGACAGTGTCGTCCGTGTGCTTGTTTCCGTCTTGATAAGCAACGATATGAAAAATTGCATACGATGAAGAGAACTGAGGAGGTGGTTGCAGAGATCATTACGAAGATTTTAAAAAAGGTTGGAGTCGTTGCTTGATGTCGACATTGTCTTCCCACTCCAATGCTTCCCACCATGAACTCTCTCCTTCAATCTCCCTTAGTGCTGGTGCTACAATATTGGTGCCATTGGAGAGGAAGGAGAGACTCTTCAACTTGGGACATCTTCCAATTCGAATAGTTTCTAGTGATGGCCATTCGAAATTAGAAAACCCTCGGCAAATGCTAACCAATTCCAGAAGACCAAAGAGATAAATTTCCTTGATATTAGGGAGGATGAGTCTATCATTATTATAACTTATAACATTATGGGTATGGCTTGCGACAGACATTGACATCTCCTCCTCCTCTTCATTTTCTATTATCTCTTCCATCTTCCAACACTCATTGACCAAGAGGACTTCTAAGCTGCAGAGTTGTCGAATAATACTCAATTGGAAAACCTTCTTCAAGTTTTTACATGAATATAACTCTAGTCGTGTGAGTTTGGAGAGGCTTCCAGGCAACAATGGACCATCGCATAAGCTCCTCAATTCTGGAAGACTTTCAATGACAAGCTTCTCCAAGTTGGGTAGCAGTGCACAAGTCTCCTGTTGCTCATCTCCATCAAAGAGAGTTTCCATTTTATCACAGCCTAAAATCCAACATTCTTTCAACTCATTCATGTTTGCCAGCCCCAACTCTGATAGCTTTCTTGCTGTGCGGTGATACTGTAGATGAAAAACGGAACAATGAGCAAGAGTCTCCATAATGGCGGCATGTGACGTCCCAAAACCACCGTTATATACGAAACATCTTTCCTGTGTAGGACCTGGACCATACCACACTAGTCTATCCACTATCTCAGGGCCAACCCGAAACCGGAATCTCCTAAACCAGGAGGAGGTTGCTTTCACCGATTTGCTATGGTGTAGAAAATGCTCGAGACACTCCACTTTTGGAAAGTATGCATCGAGATAAGTAAGATGTTCCAACCCGCGCACTTCATTAGCCACGACTTCCATGCTTTCATCATCCCACTGTTCCTTGTTGAAACAAATTGATCCAAGCTCCACATACAAGCTCAGTTCTTCTAAATATGGAAGCTTTGGAATTATTCCAGTTGGAACTCTCAACTTCAAGTTCCCATGTTCCCAATGCTCGCATTTTTTAAACCCCACTATCAAACGTTTCAAACGAGTTAGTTCCCCGACCTCTCTAGGCAGGTATCTAATTGCTGTGAAGCCTCCCAAATGAAGCACCACCAGTTGCTTGAGCGCTCCTACTTGGGATGGAAGTTCTTCTAAATGATAACAATCGTTCAAATAGAGACCGCGGAGATTAACCGAGTTCCACAAGGAAGACGGCAAGGACTTTATTCCTGTCCGACTCAAGTCTAAAATACATAGAGAATGCATACATTCAAAGAAGGAATCGGGGATCACTGTTAGATGATCATTATATTGCAACAATAATGTGGACAAAGTGCTACAGTTCGGCCTCTCCAACAAACGTACCAAACTACAACCCATTAATGATATCTTTTGTGCTTGGAACCATTCCTTCTCCTCTGGTGGATGCTTTACATGCTTACCAGTTTTTACCAAGAACCCTGAAGCTTCTTTCAATGCAAAATCCCTAATAATGTCATGCATTTTGATATATTCTTCACTATGATCAACTCTCTCCAACAATGATGCATCGACAAGATTCATTACCATATGCCGACCATCATCCCGTGCCTCTTCAATGCTATCAACTCCTTGAATGTAGCCCTCCAACCAACAATACTCTGCCAATTCAACTATCACTATTTCATAGTCTTCTGGGTACAACGAGCAGTACAAAAACAAGCTTCTTTCAAAATCATTTGGTAACCGATCATAACTGATTCTCAAGCAGGAGAACACTTCCTTTTCCATGCCTTTAATTTGAGACGTAGATGGTAATTGCAGTTTCCTTAGCGTGTTCCTCCACACACTAACATAACTAATCTTTCTCAAAGATGAACAAATAACGATGATGGCAAGTGGTAAACCACTACATTTTTTAACGATATCTCTAGCAATTGGTTCGATAGAAGGAGACATGGCAACATCCCCAGCTTTTTCATTGAAGAGGCTCCATGCCTCCTCTTCAGATAGTTTCTCCATTTGTATTTCCACATCTGTTTCCATCTGCCGACATACGCCTAGGTCTCGAGTGGTCAACAAGACCTTACATCCATTATCTTGATTTAGAATTGGGATCCCAACATCACACAAATCTATTCTTTCCCAAATATCATCTAAAATCAACAAGAACTTCTTCCCACTTAAATGGTGATATATGCTTGATCTTAGTTGATCATCAGACATATCTATTGTAGTACATTTTAGACGTTTTGCAATATCATTTTGCACCTTTCTTCGACTTCCTTCACCTGAGACAGTTAGCCAGATGACGATGTCAAACATGTGGGATTCTACCAGTCGATTGTTCAACAATTTCAGAGTTCTTGTCTTGCCAATGCCGCCCATCCCCCAAATCCCAATCTTTCGGAGTCCGACATCTTCTATAAGTGCTAATATCCTCTGCAATCTAGGCTTGGAGTCGGTTGATGAATTAATTTCTACAATTTGTGGCTCAACTCTCTCAAGCGGTGCATTAGAAAACTCTTTTCCCTTCAACTTTGGTCGTTTATTATTAAGATCGGTGATTTCCTCGATAACATCATCGACCCGTTTGCCCAATGTCGGCCTCGAGAAAACATTAGAACACCGCATATGCTCGTCCTTAATGGACTGCACCTCAACGTCTAACTTTTTCACATCTTCAAGCCACAATCTACTCTCCCTTGTTGCCACATTTGGTGATTCTCTAGTTATTTCTTCCACGTCATCCTTCCGGGCAAATAAATACCGTGCATTTTTGTACAGTTGTTCCATTTTCTTTTCGAGATTTCTAATGTCACCAATTTTCTTACCAAAAATATCATATAGGAGCTTCCCAGTTTCTAACACTGATTTAGTTGTATCCATGCCTGTTAAGAAACTAAAAGACAATTAGGAAAAGATGAACAATAGCATCAATACCATCCAGATTATGTAATACTCACAAACACATGTAACGATTTGGATATTCAAAATGACAATTGTCAAGCAACTGTGAAAGAAATAGTTCTTGATGTAAAGATTTTGCTATATCTATTGAAATTCCTAAACGAGTGATGTTGCCCTTTGGATATATGTATGATAACTGTACACCCTTTTAATATTACAATAGTGACCCCTAGAATTTATCTTTATATACAAGTAATACAATCATTTAGTATATCCGTCAACCCCCTTTTTCAAAAAAAAAGAATTTTGGTAAAATTTTCCTTTTCAAGGTTAAAGTTTAGAAATTACAGTATTGCAGGGGGTATTTTTTGTCCCCTACCAAAAACCCGAGCCCAAGACCCCTGGCTTCATGGATTATAGGCAGAAACCCAAAGCCCACAACCAAATCACTGTACTAATAATAATAATAAAAAAAAACGGATGAACAGAAACCAACATATTAAATAGAAGAGTCGCATAGTTTTAAGAAAATAGATGGAGAAAAATATGAGGCCCACCACTGAATTAATCATACATGTGCTGGCAAATCAAGTGGATCACTATGTCTATAAAGTTGCAGTAAAATTTTAATCGCAAGGCCCGCTATGATTCACTTTATGGTCAGACTGTAGTCAATATAAGTGATTTCTAAGTCTAAAATGAGCTGTTTGGTTGGTGAGGAACGACTTTTTGAAAATTTTAAAATATTCTATCACAAATTTCTGAGAATTTTAAATGATATTCTATCACAATTTTTTAAAATTTTAAATGATATATAATTACACATACAACGCTTTCAAGGAATTCATTAATTCAAAAATACAGAGAGCTAAAATTTTGAATGATACTTGAATCTATGGGTGTGGTTAGAGATAAAGATCCTCAAGTATATCAACCACTCTTTATATGTGTGCTAGAGAAAAGAAACTTTGATAGAAAGGAGAAAATATAGGATCAAGAATATATGAGGGTCAAAACCATTAATCTAGAAAGTATCAGAATTTGTGTAAAATCAATTGCAAATTTCACCTTCAATTTTTTTAAAAGCAAGATATTCTTTCAATGGTTACATCAAATTTTCAGATATTCTTATACTTTTTTATTGATTTTTTTCAGTGGATTTCATATTTTGTAATAATTGTTTAAATTGGTTTTTAATGTTTCGATTTGGTTTTATCATGATTATTATTATTATTATTTTTTGCTATCGGAGGGTTCCCAACCCTTTGGGTTGGACTAATCCCTCCGGGCCCAGAGGGAAGCCAGGTAAACTCCCCTGTAGCCCCAGTGTGGTAGTGCAGTTTCGAACCTACAACCTCCGGGTGCAAACCGTAGTCCTAGGCCAACTGAGTTATCCCTTGAGATTATCATGATTAAAATTTTAAAAAATAAAATAATGAGAAATTTAAGCAACAAAATCACCCTTGATGGCCCCTAAACCAGAAAGGCCCCAATAGATATTTTGAAACTGGAGTGGTCCCATGGGGTCTTTCTCATTCCTTCTCTCTCTCTCTCTCTCTCTCTCTTTATATATATATATATATATATATATGGAGAAATTACAAAATGCCCCATTAGAAAAGGAGCGTTTTTGCCCCCTTTTGATGGTCCACTAGTATAATGCCACATCACATAGATTAAATGAGCCCTTCATCAGAATTAGCCACAAGCCATGAAATAATTAACATTTATAATTCCAAGACAAGATAATGAGAAGAGAAGGAATAGGAGAGAAAATAGCATTGATTGATTCAAAATAAGCTGATTGAACTTCTCACGAAAGATACTCTTAAGACTTTAATAAAAAGAGAAAGTAGGATTTTTATGGTTAAATCCTCTTTTCTTTATGTACAACCATCTACATTTTCTCAACCATATCAGTAAACCACCTTTATTAACAGTCAAATAGGTCCAACCAACATCCTAAAAGACAAACTTGCCATTATCTTACACCTGTTTGCAGCAAATAGTGTTTGACCAATAGAATAACTTTAACCAATACATCTTACCATTTTCTCCTTGATCTAAATACAATATTTAGAACACCATGATATTTTAACCATAGTTTATTTTCAATGTCAAACTACAAAGGTGACAGTATTGATGGAATTTTTTGTCCTTTAAGTAGGGCTGCAGTATCTCGACTCTGATTTGAAATAAACCCATGTTTTGCACCTCTATTTGTCTAAATGTCTAAAGCAGGTAGAGGTTTGGAAAATATGAGTGTTTGACATATGATTCTACCCGCTAGTAGCTTATTAGAGAAGTCGTGGTTAATCCTCTTAAAATGAAAGGCCTGCTTATTAGAGAAGCCGCGATAAATCCTCTTAAAATGAAAGGCCCATTTTTGGGCATGTTAAAATAAGAGCTTTAGCCTCTTTTTTTTTTTTTTTTTTTTTTTTTTGAATGGGGCTCTTGGAATAAGAGTAGAAATACCAAAAAGGTCTAAATCTGACTTTGAAAATGAACCCTCGACCCTAACATTAGTGATAGAGCTAGAGAATTTGCACTTGTTTTATTGGGGTGGGGGCACTATGAAAAAATTAATAATAATACTAAATTAAAAAAAAATAGTGGACCAATACAAAATAGCCATAAATCTTATAACAACTAGGGTTCTTTTGTAATTTTTGGGGGCCATGGCTTACCCTGCCCTCTATTTCCACCCCTAGTGAGCATAAATCAAGTTCAATTCCCATAATCCAATTCCCATAATCCACCCCGGTCGACACTTGTTTAGTTTGTCCCATACACCAAAAATCTTAACTTTTCATGGATGGCAGACGTAAACTTGAAGCCCACAACCTACTCTCTGTATTGCCACTATGGCACACGCTTACCATAAAATACAAATAAAAAGAAATCAGAAAAAATAAAATAAAACACAATTGCATAGTTTGAATAAGTAAATAATGAAGTTAAAAAATGATGGGGCACACCATTGAAACAATCACGCATGCATATAGGAATTCACGTTTCTCCTTATAGAAATTGAAATCGAGTTGATCACAAATAAAAAAACATGAAAAATCTTTAGTTATAGGACCCACTACCACCGACTTTAAAGTAGGGCCGAAGTCAATACAATGGATTTTAAGTATGAGTTATTGAGAATAAGGAATTTGCCTCGCTGGCTAGAAACCATAGCTTTCACCTAGATAACTTGGGATCAAACCATGGTCTTACCCCCATGGGTACTGTCGTGGGTATGGTCCCCTTTGCTGGTCTATCATTAAAAAAAAAAGTGAAGGTTGTTTGGATTTTAAAGTGCCTCCACTCATGGATTTAGCAAGAGAATTTATTACATTCTGTTTCATATTATAATTATTTGGGTCATTTGTTATTTTATGTTTAAGACATGTTAATCAAATTTACATATTAAGTCTTAAATATCGAAACACGATAATGTACTATTACTAACACCAACTTCATATCATTTTCAATAGCAATTTATTTTTTTGGGGCATTCGGCGACAAGTCCCTGATCATTCCACTTTATGGCCTTAAATCCACAATCTTTTTTCATATTGTGATAGTTCTTTTTTCCAAATTTAAAAACCTAAAATGTCTAATTCAATCTTTCTTCAAATCATTTCCCATGATTAGTGGATATGCCACTAATAATGGTCAACTATCATTTAATTGACCACGATTAATGGAATCTCATTAATGAGATTTTTAAATAAATTCTAAAAAAACACAAATAAATTTCAGAAAATACAAATAAATTTCAAAAGAACGCAAATAAATTTCAAAGAACGTAATAAATTTAAAAAGAACACAGATAAATTTAAAAAGACGCAAATAAATTTCAAAAGACTTAAATAAATTTCAAAAGATCCAAATAAAATTAAAAAAACACAAATAAATTTAAAAAAAATATAAATAAAATTAAAAAACACAAACACATTTTCCAAAGCTAAGATAAACCAATTTTCCAAATTTCAAATAAAATGCCAAAAACTCAAGTATTTTTGCCAAAACTCAGTTACATTTATTTAAAAGAACACAAATAAATTTAAAAATACGCAAATAAATTTCAAAAGGTACAAATATTCCAAAAAATGCAAAATAAATTTTCCAAAAAACTCAAATAGATTTGTTAAGAACTCCGATAAATTAAAAAAAAAACTTCGATAAATTTTTCAAAATCACAGAAAAGATTTGTTTAAAAATTCAGTAGTTAAAATTTCTAAAATGGAGATAAAGTTATGAAAAAC
Organism: Cinnamomum chago; assembly: GCA_038049695.1. Lineage (NCBI taxonomy): Eukaryota > Viridiplantae > Streptophyta > Magnoliopsida > Laurales > Lauraceae > Cinnamomum > Cinnamomum chago. The sequence continues at coordinate 3,721,873 of CP142451.1, forward strand.
TCAGATAAATTCACTAAAGACTCAGATAAATTTGTCGGATAGTCAGAAATATTTGCCGAGAACCCCGCGCTACCCTCGCTGCTACGCAAGAATCGAGGATGAAAGGCAGCAGGACTGCCTCTTTCAAGCACAGAACCGAAGAAGAGATTCCAGAACCAGCGGATAGTTTTTGATCGGAGAATCCATTCTCTGTTTAGAAAGAGAGAGAGAACTGAGGTCTTTCCATCTTCAGTCGCTGGAACCGGACGCAGAGAAGATAATAGACGAAGGGCATGGAAGAAACTGGGTGGGGATTGTGTTGGGTGCTTTGATTTGGTCAATGGAACTGAAAAAAAAGAGGTGGGTCAGGACCAGAGGGAACTGAAAAAAAAATAGGTGGGTTAGGATTTGTTGCAGTCGACAGATGAAGATGGGCCGCCACGTTCGACTGCTGCAGAAAAATGGGACTGGGGGTGTAAATCGGAGAGGAATGAGACGGGCAGGGCCTTGGTTCTCCGTGGTGTCTCCTCATGATCTCCGAGCAGGATGAGATGGTAAGCATGGATTTGACGAGGCATGGTGGGTTTGCCTACACGCACGATGACGATGGCCTGTGACTTCTGTGGATTCCGATCTAGAAAAGCAGAACTGCAACCAGATTAGGGCCCTCTGTGCTTTCTTCTCCTATTGCAGTTTCTGCAACGATGGTCCGATGGTCTGCAGACAGACGAGCTGTTGTTGCGATCGGGCGAGGGTTTGATGCTCTTTTGGGTAACAAGATCGAGAGGGAGAATGGGAATATCAGTAATGAAAATATCTAGGGACTTCTTTCTATAGGCAGAAAAAGTTGCTGTATTGGAAGCCTTTCGAGACCATATTGAGGGACCTTTTGGATAATTTAGTCTTTATTCTGCTACATTTGTTGTGAGACCCAGATATGTACTTATAAGGTATGAGGTGAGAAGAGGAAGAAGAGTGGGCTTCTCGTTTATGTACAATTTAGCGGGCTCCAAGAACAAAAACTTTACTAGTAATGAACAGTGCATACCAGGCAATGCCACTGGTTTGGATCATGAACTGGGGCTTACAAGATTGCAAAGATATAAGAAAAAACGGGATTGAAAAAATGGGATTGTTCTGTATTTTTGTTTTTAACTTAATACTCAAAATCACCGAGGATCTATGATTGAAACTACATATCTTGAGGTTTGCAATTTTCGAAAATTTGAAATTTCATATCATTATTCATATCTAAATCAGAATAATGGGATTAGATTGGTTTTGCAATTTTCAAAATTTTTCGAAATCTGTGAGGTAATAAGTTATGAGAATTAACACGTTGGTGTTTCTCAGTTTTACGAAATGATTGAACATTAATCTAGATAATGAATTGGAGGCCAACAAGTGTGAGAAATAAACTAGGAATTATGCCATTTTCAATTTCACAAAAAAAGAGGACTAATGCCAGTCAAACTCTCACCTGTTTGAAAGAAACACTTAAAAAATGCCATCTTAGCACTTTTTTTAGATTTGTCATTAAAACACATCACTTATGTACGTAAATAATTTCACAATGAGTGGAGGTTTGAAATAAACACACCCTTTTCTACATCACTTTATACATATAATATGATTAAATAAGGAAAAAGTTGTCAATTCATATGTTTCTCATCTGATCAATCTAACCATAGGCATAATTGATTGACATTAGATTTGTCATTAATGACAGGTCCATACGGGTCACTGGTCTTTAGCGATTTAGAACTCAAAGGTGGGTCCACACATTTATGGCAACAGACTCAGAATTCAGATGCATTGATAGGCCACAAAAAATAATGGTTAAGATACGGTGATAACGTGGATGATTGGTTTTTTTTCCCCGCTCTTATGGGAATGTTTTCTAGGGTCTATATAGTGTGTATAATGTGATGTTTTTGTTGGGTTGATGAAATGTTTTTATCCCTTCCATCATCACCATATACACGGCAGATATGATGGTTGAAACTTTGGAGTTGTTTGGGGGCTTTATTAATGGAGTTGAGTGAAGTTAAGATTATTTTGAAGAAATAATAAAATACAAGTGGATCATGATGGTATTTTATTTTTTAGTTATTTGTTATGTATTCTTTTTTACTTTTTGCATAAAAAAGTAGAGGTTTTTTGCCTTTTAGTGGAAGTTGCTTTTTGACTTTCTTGAAAAAAATATGGCCGGAAATTTGAATTAAAGTACTTTTAATTATGTGACTTCCTTTTGAAAAATGGGGGCTTAACTTTACTTGACTCTATTAGTAAAGAGGTGTCAATATCTTTTCTTGCAAGGATACCCTCATACCTACTCATTACTAATGAAATTTGATTGATTTTGGGGCCTCACACTAGCAAGGACTAGCCAAGAGATTCAAACTTTGCCTATGGAGGCCATAGGAAAAGATTTTTATGGAACTAAGTAGAAGATCTGGCCCCCAATTTGGGTCAATATATTCACTTTCTCCTTTTCACTTTCCAATTGTTGTTCTTCTTCGCCATTTGTTTATTCTACTCTTGAAGTTCTAGATCTTGTTTGGCATCATTCCAATGTTTAATCTCTCCAACCAAACACATGCTCTCACCATCTATAGTTTCATCTTTCAGGAACCATTACGTCGTCTTCTTTTTCCCCATTAATCCGATCCCCCAAACCCATCTCGTCACCCTCACTACAGCCTTCCATCTCTCCACACCCTCACTGAAGAATCCAAATTAGTAAGAGAGTGGAGTTGCAAGTTTTGATAAAAATGGTGAAATGAGTGATGTTATCGTTAGCGAGGTAACATTATGCTAGGGGAATAATTATGCCTAAAAAAATGAACAGCACCCTAATTCTGTCGTTTTTAATTTTTTTACCTATATATGTTTAATCGGAGCTCAAGAATAATTATTTTCGTTAAAATCCTAGTTTTTTTCAATGTGGTGGTGATTCAAGTAAGCACGTTTGCTTGTGGCAAAAGGCCCATTTTTGTGCGATATCGCACAATCATGGTTTAAAATCTCGGCCGATACCGCGACGATATTTTGCCGCGATACGAGTCAGGCAAAATATTGGCAAAATATCAGCTAATATAGGCCGAGATGGTCAAAATATCGGTTTTACTGATATCTCTGCCGATATTGCAGATATCTCGGCTGATATTTTGAAAATATCGGCTGAAATGAAGTAATGTTAAAAAACCTTGATTTTTTGTAATTTTTTTCCTATTTTTCCATTTTCTTCTCCTCTTCCCTCATCTCCTTAGAGCAACCATATCTTCATAGCACATTCTCTTATATATTTTCCAACTTCCAATACTATTTTTTGAAGAAATCATTTTATTTAGTAAGAGAAAATCAAATTAACTTCCTTATTTTTACTATTATGTGTTTTTTATTATTTATTTTTAGATAAAGCATAGAAATGAATGAAATGATCATTGGCATGTCATTTTTGGGTTTGTTTTGTGTTATTCACTTAGATCTACACACTTTCATGCTAGATCTACTTATAAACATGATTTTGGGTGTAAAAAATGGTTTTTTTTTAAATCTTCTACTTGTAAAAAAAAATTGGTTGAGTATTTATGATACTAAATAATAAATACTAATAGCTTATTAATAATGTATAGATAATTATTATGTTATCTTTATTTTCTTATATTTTACACTAATAAATTGATCATGAGCATCAATAATGGTTGCATTATATGAAATGCTGGAGAAGACAACGAACTGCGACACAGACAAGACTTATAACTTAAGGTGACCGAGATTTTAATTTATTGTTGTTACTAATGAAAAAAATATTATTTTCCAGCATTTTCTAATATTCTAGATTTTTTTGAATATTTTTGTGAATTTTTTTGGATTAAAAAAAAACTCACACCGCGACGACCACGACGGACTGATATTCGCGACCGATATCGATATCATATCGGTTTTTCGGCCCTGCTGATATCGCGACCGAGACCGAGATTTTAAAACATGCGCACAAGTATCATATAAAATGACATCTTTGTCCAATAAATACCCTTATGTGTATACAACCATAATAGGGGGAAATCTTTCTTAGTCAACATCCTGCCAGCTATTTTAGACAATAAGGGCTTTAGTACTGTGTAGAAAGAAGTTGGGGGTGTAGACAGTTTGATAGATGTCTTTTTAGGTAATTTCCTACATGGGTATTTTGGCAAGAAAAAAATTTCAATGTCCAAAGATTAATTTTCAGTGTATTTAGCAGCTCTCTAAATGAAGCACTTCAGTGTGGGTTCAAGCTTATTTTCCAATAGGTTTTAAGTAAATTTAGGTGGCTATTATTTTTACCCGAGTCCAGAAACAAAGAGATAATGTTTCATCCAATTTACATTCGCCAATTGTGTAAAATCTCTTCCTTGATTTTTTTTCCATTCTTAGAAATCAATTGAGATGGTGCATTAGCTGGCATAAGATTTTACAAAATTGGCGAAAGTGGCTTGGATGAAACCAAGGTTGGAAAACTCGTAACTCGGGCTCGACTCATTCAAAGCAACAAAATTGACTCGAATAGAGTCCACGCGAAGACTCAGGAGCATCATGTTTTTATAAATAATTTCAGATTTTTTTTAAAAATGAGCTCATTGCTTATAAAATATTAAAAAAAATACAATTACTTACATGTATTATGTATTCATGATAATCAATTCAAATTAATAAATTTATATATATATATATATATACAAGAAAAGGACTACAATAATAAAAATAAAAGGAAGAATATTGCATACTATATAATTTATAAATCCAAATATTGAATGTAAAAGAACAAATATAAGTTTCAAATTACATTTCAATCATCATTTTTAAATTAATGACTCCAAGCCTCATGCATAACTACATATTAATAAACCTTAATTGTTTAAAATCAAATATGCCTATTAAATTGTTCAAAATGGAAACAAATTACTAAAATGAGATCACTCGGCCGAGTCTCCCCTATTTTTGACTCGGTCCTTAACTAAAAAGAGATGACTCAACAGAGTCAAGAGTCAACTCGGAGAGTTTTTCAACCATGGATGAAACATTATCTCCATGTTTCGTATAGCTCCTTTTACCCTCATTTTGCTTTTGAAAGAAGTGTCATTTTACAAGGGAAAGACTTTATTTGATAAGGTGGGGCCCACTCACATAATCAATGGTATTCAAAGCATGTTGTCAAAAACATGTCAAAGCATGGTAGGCCCCAACAAATGGTAAAGGAATGATTGTCAAAAACATGGTAAGCCCCTCCTTATGGTTTTAAACCATGGTTAAATTCTTCTCGAATGGCATTCACTTCATCTTCTATCTGTTTCACATTCTCAAGCCACTTGTTACAAACCTCTTTTGGTTTGCTCCTATTTATCTTGTTCAACATATCATCCCTCGCAGCAAACAAATCATGTTTGTCGACTTCTTTCATATTCTTTTTGAGGTTTTTAATGTAACCAATTCAACGGCCTATGGGACCCCACGCGAGTTTCACAATTTCTAAAACAGGTCCAATGATGTCCATTCCAGCTAAGACACTAGATGACAATTTATAGAGATAAGCAATGGCATAAATAAAATTAGGGTAATGAATAAACACATTCTATAGATAATTTAATAAACACAAATACATACAATTGAAAGAATGAACAAATGAACAAATCTGATTTTGTCTATGCAGAGAGAGTTTTTTTTTTTTCCCATGAGAATTGATTCTTATAATAATATTGTTAAATGAGAACCACCTTGTGAGGGCCACTTCAAGTTAATAATGGAGGTAGACGTTAGAAAGGTCTATATAAGAATTAGGAATGTCAATCATCATTACAATGATTTTCAAGTTGCAAAGAAAAATCAATAAAGACATTGACCTCTCAATTCAAAGTGTGACTAAGAATTAGAAGTTTTTAAACTAGCTATGGCAAGTTTCAAGGTAGCTTTCTTATAATCGTATAACAAAATAGCTCTCAATATGAAAATTCAGCCATATATTATAGGCAATGTCCCTAAATGAGTGACGCTGCTCTCCACATAAATGTGCAAAAGTATTACTAATCTCAGAGACTCTTCTATCACAAGTTTATATAAATATCTTGCATTTAACTACAATTCTTCATAAAAACAACTTTCACGGGACTACGGAAAATCTATCCCTCAAGTGTTGTTGGATATGTGGGTTCAAGACCGTTGTAACAAAGGGAAAAAGGGGGAAATCTACACGTACTCACATGCCTTTTCTAATATTATTACAAATTATGGGCTCTTTTTTTTTTCTTTATGTACAACCATCTACATTTTCTCAACCATATCAGTCAACCACCTTAATCAGCGGTCAAATAGGTCCTTTTTTCCACCAAAACCAACAATCTAAAAGACAAATTTGCCATTATCTTACACCTGTTTGTAGCAGACAGTGTTTGACCAATAGAATAACTTTAACCAAAGTATCTTACCACTTTCTCCTTGATCTAATTACAATATTTGGAACACCATGATATTTTTACAATAGTTTAGTTTCAATGTCAAAGTACAAAGGTGACCGTATTAATGGAAGCTTTTGTCCTTTGAGTAGGGCTGCAATATCAGTTGGGTCGGGTTGGTTAAGGCCAACTCAAGCCTGATTTGACCATGCATAATTCGAACAAAACTTGAAATTAAGCCCATCTTTAGCACCCCTATTTTCAATCTCTATTTGTCTAAATGTCTAAAGCAGGTAGAGGTTTGAAAAATAAAAGTGTTTGGCATATGATTCTACCCGCTAGCTACTATAGAAAAGAAGCGGCAAATCCTCTTAAAATGAAAGGCCCATTTTTGGGATTGTTAAAATAAGATTTAGTCTCTTTTTTCGATGGCTTTATTTTGGATGGCGCTCTTGGAATAAGAGTAGAGATACCAGGCAAGGCCTAAACCTGACTTTGAAAACGAGCCCTTGGCCTCAACATTAGTGGTGGATAGGCCTGTCAATGGGACGGGTTGAAAGCCCGGCCCGGCCCGTCCCAAGCCCGAAAATACAGGGCTTTATAAAAAATCTTGAGCCCAGTGGGTTGGGCTTGGTCAATAATTTTAAAGCCCGGCCAAAATGGGACTGGGACTGGGCAGAGGATGCCCAGCCCGTTCAGGCCCGGCCCGGCCCGCTCCAAGTTAATTTTGATAAAAAAATTATATTACCTAAACTGCCTGTCACTAACAGTCAAAAAACGGCTAGTTAGGAGGGGCATTCTTGTAAGTGTGCCCTCCATCAGTCCATCTCTTTTATAAGACATTGCAAGCCCTAAAAACATCCCACACTCAATCGCTCTTCTGCCTCTTCTGCTCTCTACCTCTTCTGCCCAAGATTGGTTTAGTCATGACCCAACTAGTGATGGTGATTTAGATAATGATGGGAATGCACTAATTGATGTTTTAGACATATTAAAAGAAAATTAATTTCTGTTGATTTCTTTTTTATATTACTTGACCCATATAGGATACTCATTCTCATTCATTTTATTGATTTTCTGATTTTCTACTTTAAAAAAAAAGTTTTTAATTGATGCTACATTACTTTAACTTGACTCATATAGGATACTTATTCTCATTCATTTCTATTGATTTTCTAATTTTCTACTTTTACCGGAAAAAAAAAGGTTTTAATCATTGCTGCATTACTTGACCCATATAGCCTATAGTATACTCATTCATTTCTATTGATTTTCTGATTTCCTACTGTCACTAGCAAAAAAAAAAAGTTTTTAACTCCGCCATATTACTTGTTGCATTGCATTGCCAGTCCCAAGCCTAGAAAAAAGAGGAGGGTTTAAAGTCAGGTTCACACCGGTGTTTGGTGACAGTAGGAATAATTAAAGAATATTTTGCTTATCTCCAGGATCGAGCTAAGCCCAGGCCCGGCCCTGTCCCAGCCCGGGCCCGTACGGGACGGGATTAGATGTAAGCCCGTTCAATTTAGGGCCGGAATTGGACAACACCTGGCAGGCCCGTCCTATTTTTGGGACGGGATTGGACAACCCAAGCCCAGGCCCGGCCCGTCCCATTGACAGGCCTAGTGATGGAACAAGAAAATCGGCTCTTTTTCTGTTGGTTGAGTGGGTTTTTCCTTGGGGGGCGGGGCGGGACTATGAAAAAATTAATAATAATAGTAAAATAAATAATAAAAGAATAGGGGACCAGTAATTGGGGCCCATGGCTACCCCTGCCCCCTATTTCCACCTCTATTGAGCATAAACCGAGTTTAATTCTATAATCCACCATGGTCAACCCCAGTTTAGTTTGTCTCATTCCAATTATATACCAAAATCAAAATCCTAATTTCTCATGGACGATAGAAGTAATTAAACCTAAAGCCCACAACCTAATCACCGTATTGCGATTGTGCCACATACTTCAACAAGGAGAAAACTAGGGCCGGCTCGAGACAATTTGATACCTAAAGCGACAATCCAAAATGAGGCTTGTTCTATTTCTTAATAATATTATAAATCCTTTATTAAAAATATATTTTTCTCGCTTTTTGTGATGTAAAATTACTAATTAAGTTTTTATATTCAAGTTTTGTGAACATATCCTTTTCAATTGATGGTATGGCTAATCCACCTAATCTTTATAGCGACATTGTTGATCTTATGTAGGATTTTACCAATTTGCTTTTGAAAAACTTCCGGCAAAAGTAACTATTATAAGTATTGTTAATGATATTCTGTAAGCAATGTATGCATTTGAAAAAGAATCCAGTATTTTTATATAATTAACTTGTCAATTGGAGTTTTTTCTTCTGTGTGTAAAATTTCTTTTAAAGCTTTTAATTCGAAAAACAAATCTAAGCCATCAACATCAGAAAAACTGTCATGTCTCAACTATCCCTTCAAAGGATGAGGTTAAGAAAGTTGTTTTTTAAATAGAGCCCCTTAAATCTCGGGCCCTGATGGTTACCCGACGAAGTTTTATCAACACATGTGGAGCTCAATTGGACCAGATATCATTGCTCTTGTGCAAAGTTTTTTCAAAACCAATTTTTTTCTTAAGAAGCTCAATAAAACCTTTGGTAGCTATATCCCCAAGAAGAGCTGTCCCCGACCAATTAGTTTATGTAATGTTATTTATAAAATTGTCTCTAAGGTAGTTGCCAATAGACTTAAAAGGGTGCTAAATAAAATTATCGGCCCTTAGCAAAGTAGCTTTTTGGAAGGTAGAGCTATTTCTGATAACTATATTGTTGCTCATGAAGTTATTCATTCTTTTAAAAGAAAAAGAAAGGAAAAAACCATGGGCCTAAAATTAGACATGGCAAAAGCATATGATCGAATGGAATGGGACTTCCTAGTCATAGTCCTAGAGGCCTTTGGTTTCCATGAGGAGTTTATTAAAATTGTTCATGAATATATTTCATCGGTCTCCTTCTCTATCTTATCACTCCAACAAGAGGACTAAGACAAGGGGATTCTCTTTCGCCATATCTATTTATCATGGGCACCGAGGTCCTCTCCCGAATGTTATTGAATTAGAGAGAGAAAAAAGTCATTCATGGAGCCAAAGTCTCTCGTTCTGCGCCTAGCATTTCCCACCTATTCTTTGTCGATGATAGTCTTCTCTTTTTGCAAGGCAAAAATAAAATAAGTCAGGGCCATTAAGGTTACCCTTGATAATTACTGCTTCCTATCTGGGCAACTAGTGAATTTCGATAAGTCTACAGCTTACTTTAGTAAAGGGGCCTCCAGTATGAGGAAAAGAGAACTTGCCAAGATCCTAGGCGTTAGGCTCGTGACTGAGGATGAGAAATATTTAGGAAATCCCTCATTATGAACAAAAATAAAATCGTTAGTTTCCAATCTCTAATTCGAAAAATTAAAAGTAGAATTATGTCATGGCAAACCCTTCTTCTATCGCAAGTTGGGAGGTGTACCCTAGTAAAATCAACTGCTTCCACCATCCCTATTTATAATATGACAGTGCTCCAACTCCCATAAAAAACCATTGATACTATAGATAAAATACTTAGAGGCTTCTTTTGGGCCGACTCTCTTGACAAAAAAAAAATATGCACATCATAAAGTGGAAAGAAATCTGCAGCCCTCTCGAAGATGGAGGACTAGGGATTCGGGATACCAAGGAAATAGCCCTATTGGCCAAAACATATTGGAGGTGCCTCTCTAATGAGAACAAATTAAGTTCGAAGATTTTGAAAGCAAAGTACTGTCCAAACAAACCTTTATCGGAGGCAAACTTCAAGAAAGGTAACTCTTGGTTTTGGAAGGATTTGTAGAAGCTACTAATTTTATCAATGATAGCGTGGGGTGGATCATAGGTAATATTGGATCCCTTCAGAAGGAGGTCTTAGGAAACCAAAGTTCCGTGTTGTTAACCAAGATCTTGTGGTTAAAGATCTTTGGTATGGGGACAAAAATTGGAACGAACAGTTAATTAGAAATGTTTTTAATAATGCCTCTGATGTTGAGGATCTTATGACAATCTATATTCCCCGTTCCAGAAGTGATGATAGGAGAATATGGCCTTTTTCCAAAGGGGGTGATTTATCTTCAAGATTGGCATATAAAATCATTCATGAAGAAAGTAGGATTACCCACAACTCTCCCTTTAATTGGAAGACATTGTGGTCCCTCTCTCTACCCCAAAGAGTCCTTCTGTTTGGCTGGAAATGTCTTAATAACGCAGTCAAGGTACGCAAGTACTCCATAACAAAAATATTTCTAATGATGCCATTTGTCCTATATGTGCAACATCAGAAGAATCTATTGAGCATGCTTTATTTCTTTGCGATCATGCAAGAGCATCATGGTTTGGCTATACATAGGAATGTTATCACATTCTATTACTTGTCTGAGGATTAGGGACCGGTGGAACCCCTTTATGGATTATTGTGGCAAGATGAATCCGCCAATTAGTCCTCAAACGAAATCCTGGGTTCTCACTCATTGGTGGGTCTTATGGAAAAGTAGGAATGATTTTATATTTAGGGGCACAAAAATTGAGCCTATTAGCACAATCATATGCGCTGGAAGAATGGTTGTTGCCTCAATGACCCATAATGAAAAGGCCTTCAAAGGACTTTCATACAATCCCCAGGATCTCATTTTGAGGAGCCCTAGAGGCACGGGTCAAGTGTTCTCGCATGCATCTTTTAGAGCCATGGATGGAAAAACAGGCTTTGGCTTTGTTATTTGGTTTGACGGTTCTTGGGTTCAAGCAGGATCTACCAATGGATCCAAGGTTTCCTCTTCAAAAGAAGCTGAGGCAAGAGCTGTCGTTTTCGCAATGGAGGCGGCTAGGTCACAGGGATTTCACAGATCCATCTTTTGTCGGATGCCCTCGAATTGATTGTTGATGAATTGGGCTATCCAACCTATTTTGCGAGACATCAATGAGTAGATGTCCAAGTTTGAAGACATTTCCTTTTTCCATGTTCCTAGAAGGCTTAATCAATTTGCTCATGAATTTGCTAAGAACTCATGTAGACGAGGGGTTTGTGTGGGACTAACAAGGGATTGATCTCCTATGTAGTTTGGGAAGCTCCTCTTGGTGTTATTTTATTTTCTTTCCTCTCTAATGAAATTGCTTTTTACCAAAAAAAAAAAAAACTAGATATGCATATATCATGTATGAAGGGGGAAGAGGAAGAAGAGAGGGGCCTAAAAGTAGGGGTGTAAAATACTGGGCCGGGCTGCAAAGGTCCCAAAACTTTGACCGGCCCGTCAAGGCCAATGGAAGGGCCATGCTATGGCTAGGGTGGTTGTTGACGGTTTTACACCCCTACTCCACCACAACCAAAAAAGGTCATATGAGGGTTTGTGTCATTTCAACACTGTGTAGATTTATAAATACCCCCTTTCAAGTAGAAGACGATTTATCATAGTATTAAAAAATTATCATAGTTGTAATTTTTAAATTTGATCTCAATTTAAAAATTATCGTCATAGTTGCAGTAAACTTTATTTTCAGGAAACTATCGTACTTGTAATTTTTATTTTTAATTTATAACTTTTTAAAAGTTGGAATTATCATCACACTTGTAAGTTTTATCCTAAGTTAAAATTTATCGTCAAAGTTGTTGTGAATTTTATTTCAAGAAATATAAAATAACTAATATCATGAATCAATCTTCCAAGAAATCAAAACAAGGTGTCATTGTAATACTTAGTTAACATTTGCGTCGGCACCAATCTAGGAACCAATAATGATACTTTAACCCATAGCCATAGTTACCCAGTTCGCAGTTGAATTAATTTGCATTTGAGTTTTCAATTTGTAATTTGAGATTTGGCTTGATTAGGAAATTAGACTGATCGAGTAGGTTCATTTGATCCGCTTCTTAATTTATCTGTTTCAGAGTTGGAGTTTGACAAGTTTAGTACACTAACTCATTTGTGCCGATGATAGAAGTCCATTACTAGAGCCTACATCTAAAAATTGAAAATGGGCTTAGTATGTTTTTTAATTTTTTTCATATTGTTTGAAATTAGTAAAGATCTAAGACAAGAAACCTACACCTTGGTGTTTATCGTCTTTATGAGAATGCTGATGGGTTCAGATCACAAATTGGGGCCCCACAAGAGAGCAAATAAATGAGAATAATGGGATTAGGAGAAGCTTTGATTGCACTGATAACATGATCATCTGGGTCCCGCTTTGGGACACAACTTTCCTAGATGTATTTGTTTAATATCTATCATCATCTGCTGCCAAGATGGGTCAAGATCTTCACCGAGTCATCAAATTAATCATGTCTATCCATTTGATGCACTTGGACCTGCCCTTACTTGAAGTTTTGGACTATTAATTGCATTTTCAAAGTTGATCATGTTGGTGATAAAAGAGCCAATTGTCTTTTTATCTATTAAAATAAATGGGATGCATCTTCAAAAAGAATGGTATGTTAACACAAAGTTAAAGAGTCCGAGTCCTTTGAATGTCTTACTTCAAGTCTACAATGCACGTGTTTGTGTACAAGTCACAAAAAAATAGTTCCTCCAAATTTCTCTCATGCGGCCCATTGGATTTTATTTTTTGAGGAATTGTAAAAAAAAAAAAAAAAAAAAAAATAAGAGCATAGTTTTGCATTTTTCCATGAAGGAAAATGGCCACACCAAACACAGATGCTATTGTAGTGCAGAAAATCATTTCGACAATCCTCTGTTTTCCACGGAAAACCGGCTAAACAAACGTATAGTAAATCTAGTGAGTAATTAACACACACTCCCACCCCTATTGGCATCTTGACAAGTTAGATTAGGACTGTATTTTGTTTTTCACTGCTTTGGCAAGGATTTTTTTTTTAATTCTCCTTGTTTAAGGGCGAGGAAGACTCTTGTAATTACGGATTTATTGTATATTATGGACTATTGTAATGAAGTATTAGTTTCAGCTTTGCCAAAAGTTTGAAGACACTCTACAGTGGATTGAGTAATCGAGATCTGTTTTTCTCTTTATTTTGGAGTAAAATTTTCATTTCTCTCTCTCTTTTTTATTTTATTTTATTTGGTATCCAAACAAGGACTTGGGACTCATTACTGAAGTCCCCGACTATGCAGAAAGATGCCTGCGAAAGGCTATCTAGAGATCGAACATTGGGCAATCTCAATTAGGTGAGATGCGAGATGCCTAACCAACAGCCCCTCGGTATGGTGAATTTTTCTGTTGAATCAAAAATTTTGAGGTTTTTAGCTGTCATAGGGCAACTTAGGAGGGAAAAATTAGGATTGAAGAGAAAAAAAAAAACCAAAATCTTAATCCTTTCAAAAGGAAAGTATGAGCTCTCACAATTTAACAATAACAAAAGGAAAAAAAATGAAAGAAAAGCCAGAAGTTCTCGCATCGTAAAAAATAATGACATAAATTGTATCCAGGATTGAGATGATCACATACCTGATATATGTCTGGCAGTAGGAAGATTGAACAAGACAAAGACTTGAGATTCTTCGGCTGATGGGTGGTGATTTCCTGATCTTGCGTTGTGCGTTATTCAAGGACGCTGAGATTCCTCATAAAGCTAGAGGTCAACGCAAGTCTTGGGTCAATGCAAGTCTTGGACGGTTGAAATTGACTGGCTTAAAGTTCACAGTAAGCATTGAAATCTTGAAGGGCTGAGATCGATGCCATCTCCTTGTCGGTGAAGATTTTTCCGCCAGAGAACGTGTTGTGACTTGTGAGCCACAAGATATGATATTTTACTCCTTCAACGGAAGATCAGAGAGAAAAGTAGGCACTGTTCGTGCTCCATAAAAATTTAAAATCATTGATTATAAAGGGACAGTGCCATTTTACCAATCCCTTGTTATCTAAATGGTCAGGCACCTTCTTTCTTTAGAAAAAAAAGAAAATAGACAAGGGTTCCACCTTGGAACTTAGCACCGGTGGTAAGGGGTGACAAAACTTGACCGGCCATATAGAATTGTTATTGAAAACTCTTCGAGTTAGACTCTTGATCCGCTATCACACTAGGGCTGCAGGGGATTTACCCGGCTTCCCTCTGGGCCCGGAGGGATTAGTCCAGCCCAAATGGTTGGGAAACCTCCGACAGCAAAAAAAAAAAAAAAAAAAGACTCTTGATTCGCCTGAGCTATCTCAGTTTTATAGAAGACCAAATTAAATATAGGGAAGAGTCGGCCGAGTCATCTCATTTTAATAAGTTATTTACATTCTAAACCACATCATATGTAGATATAATTCTAAATAATTATGCATGAGGTTTGGAGTCATAAATTTAAAATAACGACTAAAATGTAATTTGATACTTATATTTACATTCAAATTTTGGACTAGCAAATTATGTGACACGCAATATTGCTTGGTGTCGCACATGGAAGAACTTCTTCATTTTAGATGCAGGAGCAACGAAAGAGATATGAGATATTAGGGCTCCAATTGTTGATATTGGTGAGAGTTATTACGGGAATTATAAAATTATTTTAAAATCCTGAACTGTCTTACCGCTTAAGATGTTGGGGTCTTAATTCCCGGAGCTAAATTTCGAGCTCCTAGAATTAAGATAAATCTCGTCTTAAATAACAAGTCGTCTTAGCGCTTAAGATATGTTGTTATTGCATACCAAACAATCTTATTTAGCTTTTTTATCTTAGTGTTTAAGACAAAAGACATTAAGATTCAAACTTAAGATGATGTAAATATTATCTAATTGAATCAATTTTAAACCAAAAATACATATAAAAATTAAATGAAGGAAAGAGCATTCTGGAGTTAAAAGTCTACAAACCTATCGGAGACTTGTGATGTCATGTCACAGACTTGGAAGTTTTCAAAGCTCAGACCATCCAAGTCTTGAAACCATCAACAGTTTGATGCACCAGCCAGATTCATTAGTGCAATAGTGATCACATAACAACAATTTAGTGGGTCCATCCATTAATAGAAGTAGCTGGGAGACTGATTTTTGGTAAGAGGGATCCTGTGGTCCGGATGGGGGACCGGGCCATGGATCGGTCCCCCATTTCGGTCCAAGTAGACTTTGCGTTTTGGAAACAAAAAGTCTACTTGGACAAACTTTTTGGCCAGAATTTTGGCCAACCCATATGGTTTCCATTGAATATCATAGTGATATTCAATGGAAACCATATGGGTTGGCCAAAATTCTGGCCAAAAAGTTTGTCCATATAGCATTACTCTTTTGGAAATGCATGGATATATCAACATTTAATTAGGAGTAGAACATAGGGTAGAAAATGGCATGTGCAAGACCTATAGTAGTCTAAAAAGCAATGGGAAGACCTGGTGATGTGATATCAAGAAGACTTGGAAGTCTTCGAACCAATCAGAGATTGGTGCACTATCCAAAGTCATTTACACGATTGCTACCACAAAACAACTGACTATTCTTGGGCCCATCCATGAATAGACGTAGTTCAGTAGTTGAGGACTGATTTTGATCATGGATGGACATTTTCAAGTTAAAGATCAGAAACCTTTAAAAGGCTGAAATATACACGTATGTTACATGTAGATGAAGGAAAGGCTTGGATGGAATCAGCTTATATACTTGTCCTATTTTCTTAATGTCCAGCGTCTCCCACGCTTCTCATGAGTTGGATGTATGGAATTATATTATTGGGGCTCACCTATGGATGACCGAAATTATTCAATGTCATCCCCAATATTGGCATATCTTCAAAATTTACGTCGTTTTTGTACCATCGTATTTATTAATTCATCATTGAATTTAGTGGATGAAAATTGTAATATAGAAAAGTAGCAAAATCTAAAAGAGATCACATTAGAAATTCGAATGCCATTTTCGTGATGAAACAAAAAATGAGAAAACAGAGTCCTCCCTGGAAAACTTTTCTTTTTGAAGAAAATAAAATGATAAGCTTTCCCACGAAAAACTTAGATAGTAGAAAGACTAAAGAACACCTGCTTGTCGGTGAAGATTTTTCCGCCAGAGAACGTGTTGTGACTTGTGACTTGTGACTTGTGAGCCACAAGATATGATATTTCAGGCATGCTACCTGGCCAGCCCGGTCCCCAAAATCGGGCCAAGTGGACTTTTTGATGATATTTTACTCTATCGACGGAAGATAAGAGAGAAAAGTAGATACTGTTCGCGCTCCATAAAAATTTAAAATCATTGATTATAAACGGACAGTGCCATTTTACCAATCCCTTGTTATCTAAATGGTCAGACACCTTCTTTCTTTAGAAAAAAAAATAAAATAGATAAGGTTCCACCTCGGAACTTAGCACCGGTGGGTGGGGTGACAAAACTTGACCCGCCGTATAGAATTGTTATTGAAAAACTCTTCGAGTTAGACTCTTGATTCGCCCGAGCTATCTCAGTTTTATAGAAGGCCAAACCAAATATAAGGAAAAGTCGGGTGAGTTGTCTCATTTTAATAAGTTATTTACATTCTAAACCACATCATATGTAGATATAATTCTAAATAATTATGGATGAGGTTTGAATTTATTACTACAAATAAATGTAAATAAATATACATTTTTATATTTTTAATTATAAATTATTTTTTTGATATTTTAAAAAAAAAAAAAAAAAAAAAAACATGACTCTTATGAGTCTCCGCATTGTCTCAATCTGAGTCATTTTTTTTTTCTTTTTTTGCTTTAGACGAATCAAGGCCCAGTCATAAGTTTTCTATCCTTGTATAGAATACAAATAATTTCTAGACGAGAGATACATGCAAGTGGAGAAGTAGCTCTTGGACGAGAGATATAAGTGAAGAGACGTGGGATAAATAACATGTTAGATAAAACCTTTTGAGCCCACTTTAGAGATTATAGGCTGGACCTGATATCGATTAGAATACCCATCTTTTTTTTTTAATGGGAAGGAGAATGCTTACATTAAACCAACAACTATGCCAACACACATGAGTGGTGTTGGCACCTTAATATCACAGACATGCACAAGGATCTCTGTGTGATCTAAGTTTATAGTACCGCACCAGACCATTGCTCCAGCTTAGTGAGGAAAAATAAAAAACCATAACAACAGCTAAGAAATCCAATAGAGGAGCACCCAAACATCAAACCACAGAGACACCAGACTAACCAAACCCACAAAGCGCACAAAGCTACCCAGAAGAACCTAACATCCAGAGACAGTACCAGCAGAGCTGAAACTCACCAAAACCCCAAAAAGACACAAGGCACTGGGTCATGGGAACTGATAGAAAGTTGGGTTCAATTTGGATCCCCAAATTATGGGAGTTGACCTTTGATAAGTTGACCCTTCCCTGAAGGTTTCACATTTACCTTAGCTTGGTTCAGCTCCTGGTTCCTAAAAGCGACAATTAGGACCACCAATACACTCGGTTGAGTACTGGTGTTGGCATCTTAGTACCACATACATATCTAGGAATTGATCCTTAATTCTTGGGTCCTCAGGTTAAGTATTAATTACCGAGGTAACCATTGGTCCAAACATAGGGAGAAAAAAAGAAGTACTGCAACTAGGACCTGATTTAAAATGCAGAAGGGTCCACCTTTATTTGATCTAACTTGTTGATATCATTTCAAATGGGGTCAATCAATTATATGGATAATACAGAAATATTCCCTTCTTTTGCTCACTCTCCTTGATTTCTTTCTTCTTTTGTCAAGGGGTGTTTGATGTTGCCAGATCCACGTCCAAAAGGACAGGTTACTCGTCTCAAAGAAAGATGGGTGCCTTCTCAAGATGTAATAGAGAGTTTTTACTCAAATATATATATATATATATATATGTATATTGGATAAATTGTAAATCTTTTCCTTTTTAAAGGGGAGGAAGAAACAAAAATATATATCAAACTGAGAGGGGCTTCGTAAGGTTACTTGCTGCTTGGTATTTATCTGGGCCGGGCTTTGGGCTCACTAAATCCAAGCCAAACCCATATATCAAATGTACCCAAATATTAAATCTAGACCCAGCTTTAAGTAGTGAAACCTAAGACCCAGCCCGTCACAAAGCGGGATGGGCTAGGGTCGGGCTCGAGCTGAGCACACATACATTTGAGAATTGAGCGAATTGCGAGAGAGAGAGAGAGAGAGAGAGAGAGAGAGAGAGGCTATCTATTAGCATGGAATTGAGTTCCTAGGAATTCTAAGAAGCGTATTGCTAAAGGTTATTAAAATTGAAGGAAAAAAATGAAAAGATCCATAAATGGCCAACTACCTTTTGTTGGAAAATCAGTACTAATGACTCAAGTAAATCAAATCCTAAGGAAGTCAATGTCCCATCTACATTAAAGTGAAGTAGATTCATTAAGAAAATTAATGGAAAAAAAAAAAAAAACATACACAAAACTCCATTGGATCGGAAGTCAAGGTCCCATCTATATTAAAGTGAAGCAGATTCATTAAGAAAATTAATAAAAACACACAAAACTCCATTGGATCGAAGCCTAGAATTATATACCTGATGAATAGTATAACCACTCACTAGGCCACTAAATAGGCCATTTCGCATCTTTTTGCAAAAGGGTATACCTTGCTCTGTTTCATACATGATTTTCAGAAAATAAACAAATGCATATTGGTATGAGGATCCAGACTCTTTGGTGATGTTTTCTCCATCAACTTAATATTTCTCCGAGTCAAAGCCTCACAGGGATCCAGACTCTATTGCTGGCGTTTGAAATTCCAAATATAATTTGTTGTCTTGCTCATGCTTTTAGTGAGATGAGGAGAGAAAAATTAAGTACAAGGGAGGGACGGAGGAGTCACAAGTTTAGGTGCCTTTTAGGTACATTGTATCATGGATGAAGTACCTATTATTATATTTGCTTTTAAAATGTTTTTAGGTTTCATAAAGGATTTTTGAGTTTCATATAATCATGAAATAGGGTATGTAGGTGATTTTATAAAACCCTCCTAAGAATTGGTGGAGTGGCATAAGTGTTAGGCCCTTGGTTGTTGCAATTGGTGATGGATGCACTCTCTTTCACTTTGAAATGATCACACACATAAGCTCTTAAGTTTTGACTTTTGGATCTTGGACTCTTTCATGCATTTACACATGCTTTTGAAATGAATTTGATTCATGCATGTTTTAGAATCCAAACTCTTTTGAAAACCTATATCTTTGTGCATTATATTTGGAAATCATTTTGACAATTTAGGTTTGAGCTTTGCATACATTCATCCTTTCAGAATCATTTTTGTATGCATTGTTTTTGAAAAAGAGTTTTTAGAAATCAAGCTAGCCTTTGGTTTTAAACTTTTGAATCATCTTAGGCTTTGTGTGTTTCATGTTTTTAAACATCTTAGAATGACTTAAAACATGTTACCAAGCTTGGTTTAGTGGCCCAAAAATCCCCACCAAGAAATACCTTCAAATATGCAAAAGTTGGATTTTTGGTCCCAACAGGGCAGTCAACCGACAGTGTCGTCGGTCGACCGAGACCTGTACCTCGGTCGACCGAGGACACTGCAGCATGACTGCACCTGAAGCACCAACGGTCATTTTTTTGCCCGTTGTGTGGTCTAGGTCGACCGAGGCCTGTTTCTAGGTCGACCGAGAGACTAGCCGTTGGACTGTTTTTTGTTATAAAGTCCATTCATTTCCAACCTTTTTCAAGGCTTGATACATGAACTTTTGAGACCATATTGGAGCCAAAGAAAGGGGAATGAAGTGAAAAGGCTAGAGAGCTTTTTGGAAATCAAATACATGAGTTTTTAAAAGGTACACATTACTAATCTTTTTTATTTTCATTCAAATTAGAATTAATGCATGTTTAAATCTTTGTATTTCCATTTATGCATGATTTCTAGTTCTTAGAGAGTTGTTTTGCAAACTTATTATCATCTTTGGTATATTAACAATGGTTTGCAAACTCTCATGCCTAAATTACATGTGTTCTTAGAGTTTACTTTTCATACAACTTGTTTTAGATCTTTTCTTTAAGTTGTTTGATTTCTTCATGTGATTAGCATTCACCTTCAACCATCATCTTCTAAAGCTTTATTTTTTAAATTGCATCAAGCATACCTTTTAGAGCTTCATTGTTGAGTTTGATTGAAGTATAACATACATACACTTGTGCACACACTTTAGCTTGTTTTAGTGTATGTTAGTAATTTGAATTACATCTTCATATCAGCCTATGTAGAGGCATTTTATTTGAGCTAAAATTGTATCTCTTAGAGTGTTCTTAAAGAGACACCTTCTTAGAGAAAATCCTCATTTGTAAAGGTTATTGCTTAGCCTTAGAAAAGCACATTGTAAGGGTTATTGCTTAGCCTTGAAAAGCATCTTGTAAAGGTTGTTGTTGAGCCTTAGAAAAACAACATTGTAAAGGTTATTGCTTAGCCTAGTAAAAAGCATAGTTAGTGGAAATCCGGTGGGGTGATTGGATCACAAGCCGGTAGTGGACGTAGGCATTGAGGCCGAACCACTATAAATCATTTTGTAGTGGTGTTTGCTTGTGGTGCTTGTCTTCTTAGCTTCCGCATCTTGTCTGGTAAATCATCTTATGTGACTAGTTTACCTTAAAGAATCAAATTTGGTTTTAATTGGTCATATTTGTAGCACACCCTATTCACCCCCCCCCTCTAGGGTTAGGATCCCAAGGACTTTCAATAAGACATGAGTTTGCTCCCCACATCTTGTATTTGAAACCAGCCGAATTACCGGTGTGCTTTTGTGTGGATTTTGCATATGCCATCTAAGATCTTCGACCCAACACAACGAGTCCCCAAGATGACGCCCGCAAAACCCATACAAACAAAGACAAGGCGAATTTAACTCGTAGGTGGGTAACTTACTAACTTATTCATAACAATTCAAACACACAATCCTACCTTCAAGATTATTGAATGTGTGTGTAATACAGCGCTAGAAAACGGACCTCTTAGTAGGTCCATTGGGAGGCATGATGATCATAGAAGTCTGTTAGATGTAGAGATTTAAATGAACCTACATAAGTGTAAAATTCAGACTTTATAAGATCATCATAATCCTTTGATCCATGTCCCTAAAGCTTAATGGTTTTAGACGCATTATTTTGTTACGATTTCAGTCTAAATGGTGAGGAAAAGTTAGATGAGTGTCAATTTTGGACTTGTGCTATTCATAGGGAGGCAGTGTGTATGAAAATACAAGATTGGTTCAAGGTGGGCCCCATGCCCAAAGAAAAGAGGGGTAGAAAAGGGAAGTTTCTAAAGTGGGGTCCTAAATGTCAGGCCCAATAACCAAATGGCCGGGTTGGAAATGCTTCCAATTCCAGCCCGGCTCTGTGAACAGTAAGCATAATAGGGGTGGCAAATTGGCACTGGTTGGGGGCAGGTTGGGTTTGGGTTTGTTGAGCATGATTTGTAACTTGTATAGATGGGCTTAACGCCTACCCGAATCGAGTTTAAAATGTCAATCCAAACCCAGCTTAAAAGAAAAAAGTGTCAATTTGAACCCTTAATTAATTTGTAGGTTTGGGGTTGAGTTGGCAGGTTAGAATGCAATTAGACAGCTTGGTTCAAGACGTTGGGTGGAATAACAATGCATATATAACTTAAACCCAACTCATCTACTAATCAATAATAAATAAATAAATAAAAAGCAATCTAAACCCTGAATTACTAGGTTTGAGTTCCTATCAAGTTAGCGGGTAGGTCAAGAATCAACACCTTGCCAACACATTCATGGTTGAGTGGTGTGGGCACCTTGATATTACAGATCTGTCCCACAATCGATCCTCATATCTCTAGGTGGGTAGAGTCACTCTTGACCAATGGGCTAACTTAGAAAAAAAAAAGGGTAAATTAGCGAGAGATCCCTCATATTGGTCTTGTAAGGCATCCAGTCGAACGACTTTTCGTCTAAGGCCTACGGTCCATACAGCTATACATAGTTTGGAAAGAGATCCCTATATACGCCACATCAGACATTTTTATGACTGATTTTCCCTTTTAGCTTTTTAGGCATAAAAATTTGAATTTCAAAATTTTAAATCTTTCATTCTCCCCCTCTGTCTGGGGCTATGTAAAACCCTAAAGTCTTCTTCGATTGATTGGAGAGAAACTGGTTCGACTCGGTGCTTCTCGGTTTCGATATGTGCAATAACTCTCCGGAGAAGATGAGAAGAGTTGTAGAGGAGATCTCTGATGGGCCACATAGACTCATTGGAGTCGGATAAGAGAGAAGTAGTCTAGGTTCTTTGTTTTGTAGAGTTCCAAGTACTGATCTCAAGAGTTGTAGAGTTCTATTGCATCTCTCTTGTCTCGGTTTGCATGATCAAAAGCACATGGCCTTTTCTCCCATGATCTTGACAAGTGGCAGATAGGGAAAGAGATAGGAGAGAAGTTTGCTTAATTCAAGCTAAGCTACATGAAGAAGATAGAAAAGGGGAAGAGGACGACTGAGCTTTTGCACTTGATCGGCTATGATGCCCAGCATCCCCTCAGTCCGTATGCCAGCAAACTTGTGTTGGTCCATACTCAGATAAATTTGTGTTGATCCAGACTCAGATAAATTTGTTCGCAACTCAGAAAAGTTGTTCAAAACTCAAATAAACTTGCTTGAGTTTTGCCAGAAGTTAAGATAAGTTTTCAAAAAACTAAGATAAATTTACTATTTTTCTGAGTTTGCTGTTAATTTATCTGCTCGGATAAATTTGTGTTGGTCCAGACTCAGAAAAGTTGTTCAAAACTCAGATAAATTTATCTGAGTTTTGCCATAAGTTAAGATAAGTTTTTAGAAAACTCAGATAAATTTATTATTTTTCTGACTTTGCTGTTAATTTATCTGCTCGGATAAATTTTTGTTGGGTCCAGAATCAGATAAATTTGTTCGAAACTCAGAAAAGTTGTTCAAAACTCACATAAATTTATTTGAGTTTTGTCAGAAGTTAAGATAAGTTATCAGAAAACTCAGATAAATTTACTGTCATTCTGAGTTTGCTGTTAATTTATCTGAGTTTTTGTATATGTTATCTAATTTTGTGATGAAGTTATCTGACTTTAAATTAAAGTTGTCCCTGTATTTATATGAATTTATCTGTTTTTTATGTTAATTAATCTATGTTTGTTGTCAATTAATCTGAGTGTGATTTATATTTATCTGAATTTGAAAGTAATTTATCTAAGCTTGCTGTGCATTTATATTAATTTGATCTGCACTTTTTTTAACTTTGATGTGAGTTTATATGAATTTATCTGTGTTCAAGATCATAACCAGTTAAAAAAAAAGTTATTTGAATTTTATTTATGTTTTTTGAAATTTATTTACATTTTTTTAAATTTATTTGAATACTTTGAATTTTTTTTTGTCTTTTTAAATTTATTTGCATTTTTTAGATATTTATGTACGTTTTTTGAAATTTAGTTGCATTATTTTAAAATCTATTTGCGTCTTTTGAATTTTATTTTTATTTTTTAAAATTTATTTCAAAATCTTATTAATGGTATTTTCATTAACCGTAGCTAATTAAATAGTAGCTGGCCATTATTAATGACATATCCCACTAATCATAGGATATGATTTATCTTTCAATAGATGATGACTTTTAAAGAAAAGGGAATTTGGACATTTTAGATCTTCAAATTTGGAAGAAGGACTTACGACACTATAAAAAGAAAGTGTGAATCTAAGGCCATAAAATCAAATATTCAGGGACCTCCGCCCAATTGCCCAAAAAAAAATCGCCAATCAAAGCATAAATAAGGCGCATCTAACTCTTAAATTTCCCTCTTGACTGCTGCAAATTTGCTTTTTATGAGAGAAACAAATATGTTCCGAAACAGATTCTCACTTTGTAAGGTAACTGCAAGACAAGGAGTCGTGCTTTATTAATAGCCTCTCTTTTATTGCAAGACCAAGTTAGACCTGTTTTGTTTTTTAGTTTTTCATTTATTTTTCGTATTTTGTTATCCCATCTAAGGGGGTGATAAGTCCACAAAATTGTAGTATTTATCATCATTTTATATTACTTTGTGGACTTAATTAGGATAATTTGCACTCAATTTCATAATTCAATGCATTTGAGCATTAAAGTTGAATTTTAGTCAAAATCATTCAAAATCATCAATATTGCATGAATTTTATGAAATCTTTGGTTTACATCATCTTAGTGTCACACCAATTAGCTTTTTGATTCTTGCATAACTAATTAGTCCATCAAAAATCATCTAGTGGTGCATTTATGTGCTTGATCTCATTTGGGTCCTATGCATGACATTTATGAATTTAATTTATACATATTATGGCTGAATTATTATTACTATTATTTTTTTTAGGGAATCTTCAGTTAATTGGGACCCGCCTTAAAAAGAAATTAAGAGAAGAAATTTACAGAGAATGTCCAAGCCATATCACTTCAAGATGTTTGCACTACCCATGTGGTCCCACACCATTTGCCAAAGCTTTGCTACAAATTCAATTTCAGATTTGAACTTATCAAAGAGAGTGGCCATAGCATGGGAAATTTCCAAGTAAGAGAAGAAGAAAGAACCATATGCCCAAGTTGGGATGTTTCAAGGTTGCACATATCTAGTGGGACCCACATGTGTTTCATGATTGAAGAGAAATCCAAGTTTCAAATTTAAGATTTTTATTAAAGAGAATGTGGGCCCAAGTGAAGAGAATTTAAGAGGAAGTCCTTGTTGGCTAGGGAATCCAACTAAGCAAGTCTTGTCCATAAAGCTAAAATCTCTCCAAAAGTTACTAAGAAACTCACCTTTTTTTTTTTTTTTTTTTTTGCTGTCAGAGGGTTCCCAACCCTTTGGGCTGGACTAATCCCTCCGGGCCCAGAGGGAAGCCGGATAAATCCCCTGTAGCCCTAGTGTGGTAGCGGAGTTTCGAACCCACTAAGAAACTCACCTTAACTTGGAAAGCAAGAAAAAGACTTACCAAAAAAGGGAGATTCTTTTGCTACAAAAAAGGATCTAAAGAGAAAGAATAGAGAGCTCATGCCCTATTTGAAGAATGCTTTGGACGTCCAAAGAGGAGGAACCCCTTCTGCAAAAATTGTCTCACGTGGAACTCTCTCTCTCTCTCTCTCTCATATATTCCCTTCTTTCTTTCTTCTTTTCCATTAGCTAGTTTCTTTTCTCTTTTATTCTTTTGGTAGCCTTGGGCCATGTCCAAGGATTTATTTTGAAGGAGAATCTTTGTGAAGGAGAAGTTGTAATTGCCATGAAGTATTCAATGAAAATCATATCTTTTGCAATGGATGAGTAAATTCTTTTGGGTCGGAGCACAAAGCGAAGTTAAGTAATTTTATTTTCATTCTATGTCTTAAATTTAATTATTTTGTCCTTATGATGCATTATTTAATAGAATAATAGATCTGCCTTTGTGCCACAGGCAAACCTCCTCTTTATATTTTTAAATAAATTTCTTTTTGATCAGTTAATCTTTTTTTGATAGCATATACTTAGGTTTTTATACATTTGATATTTTATGCTTAATTTGTTAACTGACGCTCAAAGTAATTTATATTTTTATGAGGTGATGGAGATCTTGGGTTCTTCTGCTTAAGAATTGATTTTTTTTAAAAGAATATCTTCCGGATCAGAAACATTGAGTTGTTTCTGATCTGAGTTATTTGCAAGGCAAAAGACAAAATTAAAGTTTGTGGTTTGAGAATTAAAATTAATTAATGGATTCTTTGTTGCTCTGATCTACCTTTATCATTATTATTATCTGTTTATCTTGCATAGTAGCCTTATCTCTCATTCAAATCTTGATTGATCATTATAAAAAAAAATTAGATTTTAAATTTTGACTTAGTAGTGCTCCCTGTGGGATTCGACATGTACTTGTCACTGTCTCAAAAAGACAACTGTGCACTTGCAGTATTAAAAGATTGAAATTAAATTCACATCAGGGGGCTCCCAAGAGACTCGCACACATAGGGAGTGAAAATCACACCTGCAAGGAGAGAGAACTTGCATGTGCGGAGAGTGGTGTAGACCAAGGTAGATCTTTGGTCTTCATCAACCAACTGAGCAACCCCTTGTTATCAAATTAGACCTGTAGTTGGAATCTACATGGACTATCAATTCCAACCATTCAACCTCTGATATAGGTTTAAAGCTGTGTTCCTGCTCAATAGACTTGCTCTGGCTTGGAGTGGCTACAGGGATTGGGCCTTTATGGGTTGTACACAATTCTCCAACCACACTTATTTGGCAGGCCTGGATCCATCTCTCAACTCTCAAACAGTCCTGCTCATTGTTTTGCTCCATGAAGTGGTGGGTTCTCTTAAGTATGGATTATCTTTTTAATTGTCTGTAA
This sequence comes from Cinnamomum chago, assembly GCA_038049695.1. NCBI lineage: Eukaryota > Viridiplantae > Streptophyta > Magnoliopsida > Laurales > Lauraceae > Cinnamomum > Cinnamomum chago. Next base: position 3,748,556 of record CP142451.1, read on the forward strand.
TTGCTTTATGGTCACTTTTTTGGTTTTTTAAAAACCCTGCTATAGACCCCAAATGCTACTTCCTTCAGCTTTCCCATCCATGGAAAGTGACCATTATCGTAGGCCCATGCCAAATCCTTAATCCAAGCATGGACCATTTTTTCCCATTTGGGTCGCACTCACTTTGCAGCCTTTTTTTAAATGTGGACCACTCACACTTTGTCGCCACACTTCCATGCATTATTTTCCTTCCACTCATTTTCTTTTCCATTTCCTTGTAAAGTCCGTACATTATATATCCATAGCTCTAAAGTCTAAGGGCACGTTTGTGTACACACCCTTTCCGCGGAAAGAGGAAATTGCCACGTCAGCATTTTCCATAGAAATGAAAACTTCGGAAAAGGATTTCCGTAGAACTTAGAAATCCATGTTTGGTGCAAAAAGAGTTTCCTCATTGAATTGGTGCAGATGTTGTTTGGTGCGGCTGTGGATTCCTTATATAAAATCAAAATTTCTTATTTGGTGATATAATTTTTTGAAGAAAATAACATAACATGTATATTATTTATTTAACATCAAATAATAATTTATATAAAGAAATAAAAAATGAAAGAGTTATAGGGTTTTTGGGTTGAAATGGACAAAAGTGAGGAAAAGATGGAGAAGTTTTCCGAGGAAAACCATTTCCCATACCCCCCCATAGGAAACCCGTTTCCACAATTATCAAGGAAAATGCTGACGAGGCAGGAAAACATTTCCGCGGAATTGTTCCGCACCAAACGCCGGAAAAATGGGTTTTCCGCGGAAAACCGTAAACTTTTCCTCGGAAAAGTGTTACACAAACATGCCCTAAAGGCAGTGGCAGGAACCAAGATACCTTTTTTTTTTCCTCAAAGGGAGAGTTTCAAACTAAAAAAAAGTTCAACCCAAACAATCCCTTCTTGGTTGAGGTGGATGATCTTCTTTACAAGGGCAAATGGGGGAATCAAAAAAAGAAAAAGAGGAAAAAACTAATTTCTATTTTGAAAAGATAACCCTTCTTCTTTTTGGTCCCATGGGACACACCTGTGATCATTTCAAATCTTCCCATACATATGAGAAATGATCCTCACCATATGAATTTTCCCAAATCTCACTATGACTGGATGATGACATACACCATTGAATTTTAGAGAAAATATCATGAAACATGCATTTAATTCTAAGTAATTAAATATATTAAATGAATATAAAATAATCTATAATACAGTAAAAACTTATCTTCAATTTATGCCCTTTCGTCTAGCAAGCAACATCATCAATCCAATAGACATAGATGTTTTCTTGTTGGTTGGATTGGAAACTCTCTTATATAAAAAAAAGGATATTGGGCTTCACAAACTCTGCCAGACGTGCTAATTTTAGAAGTAGTGGAGAGCAAATCTCTGAGGATGATGAGAAGAATCAGTATTTTCTATTCAAAAAATCTTGAAGTGAGGCACTAAAAATGAAATGTTAGATGATCAATTAGAGTGACATTTTCAAGGACATGTTAAGATTAATGAATGTGTGTGTGATATAGCGCTAGAAAATGGCCCTCTTAGTAAGACCCAAGGGGATGCATGATGTTCATAGAAGTCTGTTGGATGGAGTGATTTATATGAGACCTACCTATATGTGAAATTTAGACTCCATAAGATCATCCTAATCCTTTGATCCATGGCCCTAAAGGTTAATGGTTTTAGAAACATCATTTTGTTACTACTTCAGTTAAATGGTGAGGAAAGTTGGATGAGTGTCAATTTTGGACTTGTGCTATTCATGGAGAGACTATGTGTATGAAAAGACAAGATTGGCTCAAGGTGGGCTCCATCCCCAAAGAAAAGAGGGGAAGAAAAGGGAAGTTTCTAAAGTGGGGTCCTGAATGTCAGGCCCAATAACCAAATGGCTGGGTTGGAAAGGCTTCCAATTCCAGCCCGGCTCTGTGAACAGTATGCATAATAGGGTGGCAAACTGGCAATGGTTGGGGGCAGATTGGGTTTGGGTTTGTTGAGCATGATGTGTAACTTGTATAGATGGGCTTAACACCTACCCAAAACATTGATCAGTCGAGTTAAAAATGCCAATCCAAACCCAGCTAGAAAGAAAAAAGTGTCAATTTGAACCCTTAATTAATTTGTAGGTTTGGGGTTGAGTTGGCAGGTTAGAATGCAATTAGACAGCTTGGTTCAGGACGTGGGGTGGAATAACAATGCATATGTAACTTAAACCCAACTCATCTACTAATCAATAATAAAAAATAAAAAGCAATCTAAACCCTGAATTACTAGGTTTGGGTTCCTATCAAGTTAGCGGGTAGGTCAAGAATGACCACCTTGCCAACACATTCATAGTTGAGTAATGTGGGCACCTTGGTATTACAAATATGTACCTGATCGATTCCCACATCTCTAGGAGGTTAGTGTCACTCTTGGCCAATGCCCAACATAGAAAAAAAAAATAGCCATCTCTAAATTTCCCTTTTGACTATGCAAATTTGCTTTTTATGAGAGAATCAAATATGTTCTGAAACAGATTCTCACTTTGTGAAGGTAACGGTAGAACAAGGAGTCATGCTTTATTAATAGACTCTCGTTGATTGCAAGACCAAGTCAGACCTGTTTTTTTTTTTTTTTTAGGTTTTCATTTTTTTTATTTTGTTATCCCAGCTAAGGGGCCTTGACCCCAAGAGACTCGCGCACATGGGGAGTGAAAATCACACCTGCAATGAGAGGGACCAGGGCAGATCTCTGGTCTTCATCAACCAACTGAACAACCCCTTGTTCTCAAATTAGACCTCTAGTTGGAATCTGCATGGATTATCAATTCCAACCATTCAACCTCTGATCTAGGTCTAAAGCTGTGTTCCTGCATACAGAGCTGTCAATGGGCTTGCTCTGGCTCGGAGTGGCTACAGGGATTATTGGGCCTTTATGGGTTTTACACAATTCTCCAACCACACTTATTTGGCAGGCCTGGACCCAAGTCAAAAAGGTTGTATCACACTCGGAATCAAACTCTAACCCTGTGATTTTTACTGGGTTCAAACTTCAACTCATGATGTTAGTTCAGCCCAAGTCCAACCCATTCATAGCCCAACCCATACAAATCAAATCTAATTGGAAGGCCAAATAAAATTATTCATAAGTCACATTGTCAATTTTGTTTATCCAATAAATTCATTCAGTAAATTCCATGTGTCATCAGTGTCAACAGCGACAAGGCAACAAATAGGGACAAGTCAGGAATGCAGACATAATGGATATCTTTTAAGGGTGGAGTTGCTGGATTAGGTAGCTTTAAGCTTTGAAGAAAGCATTAGTATCCTTATCAATCTTTTTCTAAGTCAAGTTTACAACTTAATTGTGGCCCCACCTTCACTAATTGTTGTCGAGTTCCTTCCACATCTTCTGATTTCAATTGTCGATTACATGACCATGATTGATAAATGTAATCTTTAATGATAAGATCTTTCATTTTAGTAATAGCATCACCAGCAAAATTGTTCCATTTATCTCAATGATTGGATTTAGAGTGATGGTCGGTAGATTCCTGTCCTTTGCTTGCAAGGAGAATTTTGATTGAGCCAACAAGTTAGTGTAGTCTTGTTGATGATAAGCATCATCAAACAAGTTCTAATAATGGCCAAAAAATAAAATAAAATAAAACAAGTCTTAATAAACAACTATTGCTTGGTTTTTTAGCAGACAACATAATGTTCATATGCAGTCTAACTCAACAAAAATAGAGGGTTTGAAGGGCTTCACCGCAGATTAATGTTATACAAAGTGTCAGGCCCATCAAAATTCTCTCTCTTGATTTAATGGTTTTACAACCATAAAAAAAATTTATTTTCAAGGAATTGATTTTTGATCTTTGGGAGGCCATTTGGAGAGCTAAGGACGAGTTTATTTTTAAAAATAGAAAAACTAATCCCTTGTTAATTATCAAAAAGGCAGAATTCATGATCATTTAAGCACCATTTTCACATAAACAAGGTAATTATACTCATAGCCTGACTGGTTCTTGAGATTTTGAACTCTTTCCTTAGACCATGATCCTATATTTTTCGGATACTGTATCTAAAAACTTGATTTGCAATTCATGGTTCTTTGAATGCATGTTTTTTCAATAAAAACTTATGTGGTGATGGGAAGGCCAAAGGCCCAACTCTCAACTCTCAACTCTCAAACAGTCCTTCTCATTGTCTTGCTCCATGAAGTGGTAGGTTCTCTAAGTATGGATTATCTTTTAATTGTCTGTCCAATAAGCTAATTGCTTTATGGTCACTTTTTTAGTTTCTATAGACCCCAAATGCTACTTCCTTCAGCTTTTCCCATCCATGGAAAGGGACCATTATCATGATGTACGTAGTAGGCCCATGCCAAACCCTTAATTCAAGCATGGACCATTTTTTCCCATTTGGGTCGCACTCACTTTGCAGGCTTTTTTTAAATGTGGACCATACACACTTTGTCGCCACACTCCATGCATTTTTTTCCTTCCACTCATTTTTTTCTATTTCCCTGTAAGTTCCGTACATTATTTATCCATAGCTCTAAAGTTAAAGGCAGTGTGGCAGGAACCAAGATACCTTTTTTTTTTCTATAAAAGGGAGAGTTTCAAACTAAAAAAAAAAAAAGTACAACCCAAACAATCCCTTCTTGGTTGATGTGGATGATCTTCTTTACAAGGGCAAATGGGGAAATCAAAAAAAGAAAAAGAGGAAAAAAATAATTTCTATTTTGAAAAGATAACCCTTCTTCTTTTTGAAAAGATAACCCTTCTTCTTTTTGGTAACATGGGACAAACCTATGATCATTTCAAATATTCCCATACAGATGTGAAATGATCCTCACCATATGAATTTTCCCAAGTCTCACTATGATTGGATGATGACATGCACCAATGAATTTCAGATAAAATGTCACGAAACATGCATTGAATTTTAAGTAATTAATTACATTAAACGAATATAAAATAATCTATAATACAATAAAAACAATTCTTACAGACTTTTCAACTGCTTTTTCCATTTTACTGTTGTAAAAAAATCATGTATTAATCTAAAAGCTTAAGTTTTTAAAGTGAGTGGTTTTCAACATGGTATTAGAGTGGGTTATGATCTCGTCATTTTTATGTAGCTCACGTAGCAGGTTTGTCCATTAAATTTGTTGGGCCTGTGCGTAAGAAGAGCCTAAGTAATAGGTTTGATAGGACTTCATATGCTTGTTTGAGAGTTCCACTTATCAGCTTAAGATTTTGAGCTGACAGATAGTTTCTTACAACTTCTTTTTATTATTTTTGTTGAATCTCTCCTACGGGTCTCAATTTTAACAATATTTTAAATAAAAGTCCTCATAAAATCATGGAGATTTTGAAAATATGGCCAATATTTGTGACAGTGCTCCAAACATATGCCTACGAAAATTATCATCCTCAACTTAATTTGGTGGTGACGGGTCCATTTTCTTTCCTCAATTAAATTAAATATTGAATGCATTTGCTAAGGACTAGTGTCCTTGCACCTTTCACAATAGGAACCTCACTATGCTTTGAAACATTTAATAGGCGTTTAAACATTTAATAGGGTTCCAGGATTTAAACATCCAGTAGAAAATTAAAAACTAAATTCATTGAATGTTTTTAACGGAAAATATTTATGTGCATTCATCCCTCACCATAGGTAAATGATACTTACAGAATTAGAAATATTCTTGTGCAAAAGAGGAAAAGTTATATATAATCATATGCAGAAAAAGAATGTTCATGTGCAAAGAAGGAAAGTCATGTAAGTGTCTCTCACCCTATGGTGAGGGGTGGATGCACGTGAATGTCCCCCATTTTTAACTATTTGATCTAATGTTATAAAATAAAAGCTTATCTTCTATTTATGCGCGCGCTTAGGTCTAATAGCTGAGATCATCCTATCGACTCATGTTTTGTGGTTGGTTAGATTGCAAGCTCTCTTATATCAAACGGGATATTGGGCTCCATAAACTCTACCATACATTTTTATCTTCGTGGAGAGCAAACCTCTAATGATGATAAGAAGATTCAGTATCTATTTATAAAACCTGGAACTAAGGCACTAAAAATTAAGGGTCAAGATGATCTATTAGAGTGATATTTTTAAATCCGAACAAAATTAACCTTTTTCCGTTCACTGCCCCTGTGATGGGCATGCATGTAGGTGGCTCACGTATAAACATACGACTTCATAAAGATACACATAGGATGGTAGCAAACACTGCCCTTTTGAAGCATTTACCTGGCAAATAATACCCATATGATGGTAGCGTGGCATTGAGAGTCAAAAGGTCTCCTTGTGTGGAACAATCCATGCAGTGTCCAGAAGACCCCAGGAGCCCCCCCAATTTCAGTGATTGACAGAGTGTAGCAAGCAGCCTTTCAAAAGCTGAGAAGGCATTTGTCAAGTCATGATCCAAACATCATGAGTGCATGATCCATCATGAGTGTAACATGAGCTTCACCTCAACAGCGAGCAGGAGTTGTTGTCTGGTCCTCTGATCGAGGATATATACAGTGTTGAGGGCCATGATTTGGTGATATAGATCCCAAAGCATCGCTCACATGGAGTGAAGAGGTTCAGGGTTTGAAACAACGCTATCACACTGGACGACACCAAATTCATTCGGCTCTTTTTAAGTAAGTAGAGATTAGTCCAGTCTAAAAACTTGAACAACCTCCTTTATAATAATAATAATAATAATAATAAGATTTCTGATATATTGTATTGTGTCATGATTGGACCATGTGTTGGAGAAACTCCAGATGGGGAAAGGGAAATCACCATTTAAATCGACAAAGGGTGGGAAGATGAGTACTTTGAACAGACTCAACAGGGTAGTCTAACCTGATCAGTTCAAAATAGTGGTCCAATTGACCCATTTGTACTTTCCAATTGGATTTCTCATAAGTTTTGGATTTGGGTTTAGCTCGAGTGTCACTGTTTGCGTATATCCCTGTCAGGTCATCTAGAATGTGTTTGTTTGGAAATAAGAGACTGACCTTGTACGGACTATTGTGGTTTTTTAGGTAAAACCGGACACTTTATCAATCTTTTGTTGATGAAAGCAATTTCCAACCAAAGGCCAAGACAAGATATCCAGGGCATGTTTCTTTACGGAAATTTATCGCTAGAATTTGGGAGGTTGGAATTTTTTTTAGATAAGATGTGACATGATGTGACATCTTATTCCATAGCATTTGAAATGCTGTATTTCTTTCATTAGAGTTTCAAATTCCAAACACCGACTTTTTAGAATTTTTGGAATTCTACTCTCTATACTATTTGTTGGAATTTCAAATCCTTCATTAAAAGGAGGAATTTGGAATTCCACGTGGGACAATTTTTGGAGAATTTGAAATTCTCCCGGACATGAATTCTTGGAATTCTGATAAAGAAACGAGCTCGGGAAAAACAAAGATTTTGCTTTTGGGAACTTTACAAATGTATATGGTTTTTTTAGGACGTAACTCAAGATAGCCCCATACAAGTGAAAAAAGAAAGCCCGCACCGCACTATAAGAAGGAGGGCCCACATAAGTGGCAAGAGAAGCTAACAAAATGCAAAAAAGTGGCATACTAAGGGATTGATCACCCATTGATTTGGATTCAAAAACCTCTTGTTGTGACCAGAAATGCAGTTAGGAACCAAATCCCTGTCAATAAGGTACATTAGAAAAAAGATACTTCAAAACTTTGTGTTTTTTTATATTTTAATTCTCCCCAGAACAACAAATTACCAGACAGACATCGAAAAACTTGCACTTGATAAAAGTAAAGTCAGGGCATTTTCCTTTGGAATCGCAGCATCCGTGCTTTATATGATACAAACATGCCCTTTGTTAGCAGTAGCACTGAGAAGGCCAAACTAGGGGACCCACATTCTGATTTCTTATACTGCACATCTACCAATGGATATGAATCCAAATTATGCATCATGGAGTCATGATTCATGTCCCCACCACTAAAAGTATTTTTCTTTTTTGTAGAATCCCCACTAGAAGTATTAACCACCCCAAATACCACATTATATGGCTTTCACACCAACAAGTGGTTGTTTAAAACTACTAATAAAACAATAAGATTTTTTTCCTTTTTGTTCTTTTCCAGTTGCCATGGACCCATCTCTAGCTGTATCCACATCTTTGGTAGTTGATTTATCCAAATTGTGGAGTGAGTGGGTGCATGTGTACTAAGTACTAACGACTACACTCTGGCAATGTACTATTTGATTCCACCTTACTATATATACATCTTTTATTGACTTTTGCTTTTCTGTCCTTTTGTCAATGACTGACCTGCTCATACAGAATTAGAAAGATGGCAATTTAGTTTTCTTTAGCTAGATCATAAAATGAGACTTGTTTAGAGGAGCATGTAACTGCTGAAGGATGCTGATATATCATATTAAAGTCCGGATCCAATTTCAGAGCTGTCAATCTGTATAAAATGTGATGTCACTAATTACAATATTTTATTTGGATGAAATAGTTGAAACAGGGGATTCAGACTCATCATATTAGTTAGGATACCGGATCCCTCCGAGGCTCAGGCTTGCAAGAATCCTCAATGAGACTTGAGACCTATTTGTAAAAATTCGAAATCGCACAACATATATGACCGGCCCTCTTGAGATGTGTCCTTTTAAAATTTCACTCTAATAAGAATTGGAGCCACCCGTCTTATTAATTATGTATCAAGCACGTGAATTCTGTAGTATTTTCACCGTCTTATTGATCATGTATATATAGAGCACGAAAATTCCATAACATTTTATTTGGGAGTTCGACTCTAATGAGGTATTATCCCATGGTTACTGTGAGTGGACTAACCACAGTCCATCTCATTATCGTATGGCAGCTTGCTCGTTTCAAGACGAAGATATCCAATGGTGACGTAACATTGTGGTTGGTAAATCCACTGTCACCGTGAGATAAATATCACAAACAATCCCGATTCTTTATTTACATGATACGTGGTCGTCAATTTGACTGTGAAGTCAACTCCATTAGCTTTGGCTGTTTTTTTTTTGTTTTTTCTGTGAACTTTGACGGGAGTGAAATTTGGTTGGATCAATACAAGAGTGACAAAGTTATTTTGCAGTTTATATTTTGGATATTTGGACCACACTCATGTGAAAACGATTCTCTTGTTTTGACCAATCAAGGGGTGCCACATTAAAAAATAATTTTTTTTATTCATTTGGAGGCACTCATGAACTCACGATTTCTCCGTGCCAGAGGGGAGTCATTGGATTTATCCTCTCAACAATGATCACAAAATATAGATGGCCCCACCCTAGTAGATAGATAGAGGAGATAGAGGCCCTTGCGAGGGTCTCCTGACTCCCGGTCCTTCTAAGAACCAATGTCGGAATTTTTCAAAGCGCACGTGCACCGTGTGACGTGGTGTGGTTTGACGTTGCATTCATTTTGGTTTTGAGACAAGGGGAGAGAGAGAGACCCAATGTGCAAGAGACAGGAGTTTTGAATCATTTGATGAAAGCTCTTATTTATTGCAAATGGTGCGCATATAGCACAAGCTCTAGAAACAAATGCCCCAATGAATAACAAGGCCAAACAAATAGGGCTATACAAACAAGAAATATGATTTATGTAATAACCTTATAAAAGAGAGAAAAAAGAAACCGTCTACACCTAGCAAACACCCAAACCCTCCATTTTAAAATGGTTTTCTGTTTTTGATGGAGATGCCTTGTCCAGTCTCTCTAATGAAGCCAATCCTACTTGAAAATGCCAAAACCAGTGCGTGTAAGATGGCAACCATTGAAGCTCTGAGGTCTGCAGTTTCATGGTTCAAACTCTTCATAGCATGGTACAGACCCTTATTGCCAATGCCCCATAAGAACTTTGTGGGGGATTGAGACAAGAACCTCCCTTTCTTGGGGCAATCTCTTATTACAGTAGCCCAACTAAAACCTGCAATTCCACAATGTAACAACATGAGTAACATGTCCAAATGATAATGAGATTAGAAACAAAAACAAAAAGTTTAGTGATTTGCAGTAAGAATCAAGTTGGATTGTCACTTACTTGATTGACAAGGAGGGTGAGGGACTCCAGAAACTATGCTTAATAGTGGATTGGAGGTGGTGGTGATGCATAGATGTATGGAAGAGGTGAGGATGGGGTGGGTGGAGGGGGTGAGTTGTAGGTATAGTGGGGAGGAGGTGGTGATGGTGACGGTGGCGGTGGGGAGTTGTATTGGTAGGGAGGAGATGGCGATGGTGGGGGTGGAGACTTGTAGTAGTATGGGGGTGGGGGAGATGGCGATGGTGGTGGCGGGGACTTGTAGAAGTAGGGTGGGTGCGGTTCCGGGGAAGGAGGTGGTGGGGACTTGTAGAGGTAGGGTGGCTGAGTTTCCGGTGATGGAGGCGGTGGGGACTTGTACTGGTAGGGTGGGAGAGGTACCGGTGATGGTGGAGGTGGGGACTTGTAGTAGTAAGGAGGTGGCGGAGAAGGTGATGGTGGGGGTGGTGACTTGTAGTAGTAGGGAAGTGGGGGAGATGGGGATGGAGGGGGTGGAGATTTGTAGTAATAGGGTGGAGGAGGAGATGGTGATGGAGGTGGGGGTGATTTGTAGTAGTAAGGGGGGTGTGGTTCGGGTGATGGTGGTGGCGGTGACTTGTAGTAATAGGGGGGATGTGGTTCGGGTGATGGTGGAGGTGGTGACTTGTAGTAGTAAGGAGGGGGTGGAGATGGGGAAGGTGGCGGAGGTGACTTGTAGTAGTAGGGAGGTTGGGGCTCTGGTGATGGTGGTGGTGGTGACTTGTAGTAGTAAGGGGGATGGGGTTTGGGTGATGGTGGAGGTGGGGACTTGTAGTAGTAGGGAGGTGGAGGAGAAGGCGATGGTGGTGGGGGTGAGTTGTAATAGTAGGGGGGATGGGGTTTGGGTAATGGTGGAGGTGGTGAATTGTAGTAGTAAGGAGGAGGTGGTGATGGAGATGGTGGAGGTGGGGACTTGTAGTAGTAGGGAGGTGGAGGAGAAGGCGATGGTGGTGGGGGTGAGTTGTAATAGTAGGGGGGATGGGGTTTGGGTGATGGTGGAGGTGGTGACTTGTAGTAGTAAGGAGGAGGTGGTGATGGAGATGGTGGAGGGGGAGACTTGTAGTAGTAGGGAGGTGGAGGAGATGGCGATGGTGGTGGGGGTGACTTGTAGTAGTAGGGGGGATGAGGTTTGGGTGATGGTGGTGGTGGTGACTTGTAGTAGTAGGGGGGGTGGGGTTCGGGTGACGGTGGAGGTGGGGACTTGTAGTAGTAGGGAGGTTGGGGTTTTGGTGATGGTGGTGGGGGTGACTTGTAGTAGTAGGGGGGATGAGGCTCTGGTGATGGTGGTGGTGGTGACTTGTAGTAGTAGGGGGGATGGGGTTCGGGTGATGGTGGAGGTGGGGACTTGTAGTAGTAGGGAGGTTGGGGTTTTGGTGATGGTGGTGGTGGTGACTTGTAGTAGTAGGGGGGATGAGGCTCCGGTGATGGTGGTGGTGGTGACTTGTAGTAGTAGGGGGGATGGGGTTCGGGTGATGGTGGAGGTGGGGACTTGTAGTAGTACGGAGGTTGGGGTTTTGGTGATGGTGGTGGTGGTGACTTGTAGTAGTAGGGGGGATGGGGCTCCGGTGATGGTGGTGGTGGTGACTTGTAGTAGTAGGGGGGATGGGGTTCGGGTGATGGTGGAGGTGGGGACTTGTAGTAGTAGGGAGGTTGGGGTTTTGGTGATGGTGGTGGTGGTGACTTGTAGTAGTAGGGGGGATGGGGCTCCGGTGATGGTGGTGGTGGTGACTTGTAGTAGTAGGGGGGATGGGGTTCGGGTGATGGTGGAGGTGGGGACTTGTAGTAGTAGGGAGGTTGGGGTTTTGGTGATGGTGGTGGTGGTGACTTGTAGTAGTAGGGGGGATGGGGCTCTGGTGATGGTGGTGGTGGTGACTTGTAGTAGTAGGGGGGATGGGGTTTGGGTGATGGTGGAGGTGGGGACTTGTAGTAGTAGGGAGGTTGAGGTTTTGGTGATGGTGGTGGTGGTGACTTGTAGTAGTAGGGGGGATGGGGCTCTGGTGATGGTGGTGGTGGTGACTTGTAGTAGTAGGGGGGATGGGGTTCGGGTGATGGTGGAGGTGGGGACTTGTAGTAGTAGGGAGGATGGGGTTTTGGTGATGGTGGAGGGGGTGATTTGTAGTAGTAAGTAGGTGAAGGTGGGGGAGGAGACTTGTAGTAGTATGTGGGTGTGGGTGGGGGAGGGGACTTGTAATAGTATGTTGGTGTTGGAGGGGGTGGAGACTTGTAGTAGTATGGAGGATGTGGGGATGGTGATGGTGGAGGTGGGGACTTGTAGTAGTAGGGAGGATGAGGCTTTGGTGATGGTGGTGGAGGAGATTTGTAGTAGTATGTTGGTGTGGGTGGTGGTGGAGACTTGTAGTAATATGTTGGTGTAGGTGGTGGTGGAGACTTGTAATAGTATGGAGGATGTGGGATTGGTGATGGTGGAGGAGGAGACTTGTAGTAGTAGGGAGGATGGGGGGATGGTGATGGTGGAGGTGGGGATTTGTAGTAGTAGGGAGGATGGGGCTTTGGTGATGGTGGAGGTGGAGACTTGTAGTGGTACACTGGTGGCTTGATCTTCTCACATTCTTTGTAGGGAGTTTTGGGTGCATAGGCAAATGGCTTGGCCTCGAGGACCACCTCTTCATGTGTCTTTGATTTCACCTTAAGCTTGGCACCTTTGATGCCATAATGAAGGTTAGTTGGGATGTTGCACTTGGAGTCCTTTGGTGGCATGTGGAGCACGGCCTTGCATTCCTCGGCTCCATATTTCTTGTAATCAAAGCCCTCAACGGGGATGCTGTACTTTCCATTAATTTTGGTCTTGCCATAGCCAACAAGTTCTTTCTCACCAGCCATACATGTAACTTTCACGACCGCACCTGCCCCATGTGTAAAGTCATACAGCCACATGACACAGACATATGTTAGAGAAAAAGTCATGGAACGTTTGTGGTCATCAACTAAATTAGTCATGTAAATACTAAAGAAAGAAGCACGTCTTTGATTAAACCTTCTCAATCACACACATTTATCTTTTACCACTGTCAAAAAAGTGACAATGGAACATGGGTTTTCTTGAAAACCAAGATTGTCAAAATCTCATGAATTGTGTGGAAAATTGGAAAAATATAATTTGAAAACCAACAGGGACATCTAATGTGTTTGAATGACGAAATTAAGGTGAATCTCATATGAAAATCTTACCTTCGAGGTGTTTCTTGTCATGGGATTTCTTCGGGTAATCCCAATCATAGCATCTGTAGCAGTAAACCTTTCCAACAACCTTGACAATGAGAGGGTGATGGTGGGGGTAGGGAACCGGTGGAGGTGGTGATTTGTAGTAGTAGGGAGGGTGAGGGTGTGGGACTGGTGGAGGTGGTGACTTGTAGTAGTAAGGGGGCTGTGGGTGAGGGACTGGTGGGGGTGGTGACTTGTAGTAGTAAGGTGGTGGTGGAGATGGCGAAGGTGGCGGTGGCGACTTGTAGTAGTAGGGTGGCGGAGGAGATGGAGATGGTGGAGGTGGGGACTTGTAGTAGTAAGGAGGATGCGGCTTTGGTGATGGTGGTGGTGGAGACTTGTAGTAGTAAGGCGGAAGCGGCTTCGGTGATGGTGGAGGTGGTGACTTGTAGTAGTATGGCGGTGGAGGAGATGGTGATGGAGGTGGTGGTGACTTGTAGTAGTAGGGGGGATGGGGCTCTGGTGATGGTGGTGGTGGTGACTTGTAGTAGTAAGGGGGATGGGGTTCGGGTGATGGTGGAGGTGGTGACTTATAGTAGTAAGGAGGTGGTGGAGATGGAGAAGGTGGTGGCGGTGACTTGTAGTAGTAGGGAGGTGGAGGAGATGGCGATGGTGGTGGAGGTGACTTGTAGTAGTAGGGGGGATGGGGCTCTGGTGACGGTGGTGGTGGTGACTTGTAGTAGTAGGGGGGATGTGGTTCGGGTGATGGTGGAGGTGGGGACTTGTAGTAGTAGGGAGGTTGGGGTTTTGGTGATGGTGGTGGTGGTGACTTGTAGTAATATGGTGGTGGAGGAGAAGGTGAAGGTGGTGGTGGGGACTTGTAGTAGTATGGCGGGAGGGGATGTGGAGAAGGTGGTGGTGGGGACTTGTAGTAATATGGTGGTGGAGGTGAAGGTGATGGCGGTGGTGGAGACTTATAGTAGTAGGGAGGTGGAGGTGATGGCGAAGGTGGTGGTGGTGACTTGTAATAGTAAGGTGGTGGAGGCGGCGACTGGTAGTAGTACGGCGAAGGAGGAGGCGGTGATTTGTAATAGTAGGGTGGTGGTGGCGAAGGCGAAGGCGGTGGCGGCGACGAGTACTCATATGGATGACCCAAAACAAGTCCTACATTGGACATGAGGATTATGGCTATGGCCACAAGGATATGTGGCCATAGACGACCCCTTGGGGGGTCGCCGGCTCGAATTCTCATCAGATGGCCGGAAATTCACCACTTCAGCCCAATGCCCTTTGGCAGGACTAACCTTGAATTTCTTATCCCCCAAGAGGGAAACTCTCAGAGAGAGAGATGGATAGAAATGGGTCTGAGAGAAGGGAAGAGGAGATGGTCTCTATAGCTTTCCATTGCAATATATTTATAGCACAATATGGTTAGTAAGGAGGGTCACATGGACCTTATTCTGATGAGTCATTGGTAATATTGTAATGGGGTTTTACAAGCTGGATTATTTTCTGTTTACTTGCCCTCTAGAATCTTTGGGATTGGCCATCTAAGCTGAGCCAACTACCCTATAAAATACAATGTACTTGGTGCCGAATACATGTTAATAAAAATATAGTATTTTGGGGAGCTTTTTGAAACTCTTGCTCTGTCTTATTACTTGGTTTTGTTGATTGGAAACTTCTTACATTGGTTCCCCCCACAAAACATATGGTATCTGATTCAAATCTCGAAGTGAGTTTTTACTTGTTACTTGTCTTTGAAATAAGTGCTCTTTTTATACAAAGAGAAATGGTCAAATTGTAATCCAAGTTCTAACCCTTCTTTTGATATGCCCCACTTGGGCTACTTGTCTCAATGGTTGGATAAAATTAGAGGGCTCAGCATGGATCATGTGCAAGTGAAAAAGACATGCTCCACAACTCACAAGCATCTTATGAGCTATTTTCAAAATAAGCAGCTTGAACAGTTCTGTCCAATAATTATCTTTCATGTCTCTAATTAAGCAGTTAAAATCTGGGCCATATTTGATCAACATTGGATCATTCATCCTGGATGTGGGATGTGGTGGTAAGGCCAATTTTGAAAAAATCATCCATCACTGTAATAGGGCATATGACCGTTGCAAGGGGTAAAAAATACTCAATAATGTCATGTGAGAGAAAATTAAAAATACATGAAATAGCTACATCATCTTTACCGTTAACATCTTTCCCAAAACATTTTATTGAAAAAGATGTTTTTGCAGACCTTCATTAATTTGAAATATTGTTTATAATGTACAAGTTGGTAAGGTAAGATCAGCGATTCTCACCATCTCCCAAGAGAACTGATTTAATACAGGAGGCATGGTAATCTCAATCAGAAAACAGTGCAGGGCCCATCTTTGATTAATCTCAATGGTCGGATCAAAAGCCTCGTAAATCGGTAATAAGCCTAAAAAAATAACCCTGTTTTGATTGGCATTCACAGTTCGATTCCAATGAATTAGTGAGGTCAATGTGATGACATTCAACCCAGTTGGATTATAGGCTGGGTCTGAGTACTGCTCCCATTTTCTCTGTGTGGTTTGGCTCTTGATTCACACAGCTTGATCAGTCATGTAGCTGTATTTATGATGAAGATGAGCTTGTTTTAAATCATGACCAAAGTTGATTGGATTCACAATCTAATCAGATTATCAATTTTGATTTATTATGTATTAGGATTTGATTAGATTAGTTATAGCTTGATTAAATTATCTTAAATTTACTCTATAACCAGCCATCGGCTATTCTTAATGAAACAGGGTAGAGAATTTGTTAAGATGTAATCCCTCGATTAGTCGATTTTTCAAAAAAGCACTATAACTTCTGATTAAGTTATAAAATGGCCCTTGATGATTGGGGCACTCTCTAAAATCTATTTTCAACTTAAAATTATTTGTTTATGATGGGATCCCTTAATTGATGGTGGTCACATTAACCTTTGCCAACACTAATAAAACAAAGGAAATGACCAATTTGTTCTTAACTCAGAAACCCGAATCACTCAATCATTTTCAGTTGAATTCTTAGGCTATACAGCCTACCATGACTTCATGGGCAGGGTAAGAGTAGTTTACATATTATAATATGAGATAAACCCTTCATGTTGAGGGAAAAGTAGAGCTTATGCAAATATATGACAGCAGTAAATGATTTAAACGCATGTTTCTGAGTGGTTATAATTATGGTTGAGTCCTCTCCCTCATCATAAAACTATTATTGTGCCGTTTCCTGTCAACAATTGGTGGTTTTGGGATTAGTGGTAGCTTAATGGGGTGTAAGATGTTATAAGTGGTATCAGAGCCTGGTAGGTCGAGTGTTCGAGTCATGGGACACGTGTTTTGCGAGTTTGCAGCAAGAGTCGTCCACCCTCGCTTTTGAGCGGTTGGTTTTCCTACAAAATACCCCTCCATCAAGCACTTAACTTATATGATTAGAACAAATAAGAAGAGTGATTTAAAAAAAGCCCCACATGTTAATCATGCTTAAGATAGAAAGAGGCAAGTTCCGTGCTGCTTCTTCCTTGTGATTTCCAATCTACCTCATACAGCCCATTACTTATTTATGCAATGGGGACCTCTCTAAATCTCACCCATTTCACCATAGTACATGAAGAGTGGTGCTACATGGACATACTCTCTGGGATCCAAGTGTTGTACTGGGGGACCGGCCACAGTTCAGTCCCCAGTATATCCATATAGAGTTTTTCGTACAGTATGTCCATATAGAGTTTTTCGTACATGAATAGCTATGAACATGTCCATAAACACAACAGAAGTTAAAAGAAGATATTGCCATTTAATTTAAACCAATGCCGAGTTGCCGACAACTCAAATCATTCAAACAGGCAAAAACACCCACAATTGTATATACAATTTTTTCTTTCTTATGCATGTTTTAACTATATATACATGTTAGCACATGGCATTGACTGAGTAGTGAAAAAAAAAAAGAAGTGGGACTCACCCAAATCACTTGCACCAGAGGGAGTAGATAAGTAAAGAAGTCCTTATCACCATAAATGAAAAAAATAATAGAAGCATTGCTGAATGAGTCCTTTTGTTTATGCTAAAGTTGTTACTTGGTTTATGGACCACTTGTTTTGCCCTTATTTTGTAGGAATTTAATTGGGTTAGTAGAGTTAGTAGAACAATATCTTTTTAGTTTTACCTACCCATAAAATATGAAGGGATTTCACTTGTCTGTTATGGAGATATTAATATTCTAAGTGGAGTTCATGACCTAAAAATTGATGTGCTGTTGAGCTTCCCATCTTTCCTGCATCCAAAAGTGCTCAGGAAACAATAACAGATGGAAGGGTACACACACAAAATGCCCAAGCATCATCACATCACAGTATTTACTTAAAATCATTGGTCTCTTTTGAATTATTACATTTTAAAATGTTAAAAGTTTGTCTCAAATAGTATAATATTTTAAAATCAAATATTGCAATAAAACTGTAATTTCCAAAGGGAAAAAGGTTTACTTTGTAATAAATAATAAATAAATAAAACCATGTTGACTCAAACAAGTCAAGACCTTACCTGTTTTGAGGGGTGGCTTTGGGGTCCAGAGGGGCTTTCAATCTTGATGGTGAAATCTGTTTGGACGTTTTCTCTTGGTATTTTGTGTTGGTGGATTGAATGCTGGAGCAACTTCTAAGGCAAGAAAGCATGGATGCCAGATCAGTGGTGGTAGAGAATAGAGATGGCTTTCATGTCAAAATATATCCTACTGAAAAGAAGGCTACATTGACATTTGACAATGGTGGGTACCAACTAGATCACAGCTAATGATCATCTTTGCAGAATGATCTGGGTCACTCAATGGACAGAGTTTCTTGTACAAATGGCCTATTTGCAGTGGGGCCCACCCTATGTGCAGCATCATTTAGTTCGCATTTTTACATGTATCTTGTTTTGTTTTTTATTTTTTTATTTTTTATAACACAGGACAGTATAATCCTTACGGGTTTAGGAGAGAAAGATGGATAAAACTTCTCTATGGCCCTAGTATAGTAGTACAGTTTTTAATCCATAACCTTCGGGTGCAAACTGTGGTCGTAGGCCAACTGAGTTACCCCTCGGGATTGTATCTTGTTTGTTTGACAAACAAACATAGAGGAGATGTCCCTAGCTTTCCATTTCTCATTATGGGTTCAAGTACATTGCTCAGACAAAAATTGATAAAATATCTCATGCATATTATTAGCCAAAATGAGGTATTTTTCATTTTTTTTCTTGTTCTTTATTTATCTTCTATACCTAATCTACTCTAAATTCAAACGCATCATTATCACCATTATTATCAAAGCCTTATTCCAATTATGTTGCACCAACACCCCCGGTTTATTAAACCTAACTAAAAGGAGGAGAGCTACATCAAATTAACAGTCACTTCAAAACTTTTTTCACATGATCTAAACCATGAATTCAAATCCACATATGATCAACGGCCTGTGAGGTTAAATAGAATGCATGCAAATTCATTCTAGAAATTCATGCCATAAGTAGTTAGAAATAAAGCCCCAAGGCGAGTGTACAAAAATGACCTAAATATAACCTCCCCTTTAATGGAAAGTAACTCAATGGAAAAACTAATACAAAGTAATTATCCTAGTAATTCTTTTGGTAAAGATCACTCTAGTAATTCAAAAGCTACTAAATTCAAAGTGTACTTTGCTATATTAGCACTTTACCTCTTTAATAGTATTTTCCAGGAGCTCATTTGCCCATGAATTTCTATATATTATAAACAAACATATCCTAAATGTATGTATGTATGTATCTATATATATGTTTGGACCTGACTAAGGCTCAAATGAATCCAATTGGACTCCAACCTATGTGAAAATCAATTACTGGAGGGCTTTTGTAAAAAAAAAAAAGAAAAAAAAGGCCAAATATGAGGTGTGCATTGAAAAAAAAAACACAAAAATGATGAAGAATAGTTTTTCATATTTTTTTAATGCATGCATATACATCGTATGTGTCCACCGAATTGTGTTGACTCTCTATAATGCACATGCGGATGTACGGATGGCGTCGATCATGCCACGTCATCCCTCTTTCTCAATAATACGCTACCGGGTCCATTTAAATAGAGAATTGGTATGCCAGCCATAAAGTAACGGGTAGTTTGAAATTTTAATACTTTTTTAAACAAATAATACGTGTATGCCTTTACATGCACCACACTCCAGATCCGTTAAATAATATAATTTTAAAATAGGGTCGTTCCCCTTTTACGCATGCTATTGAAATAAGAGATTTACATATGTAAGTATTGCATATGTAAAAAATATTGTCACTCATGTATAAATCACCGTTTTTACATGAAAAAAAACTAAGTACATCCAATGGTTCTGAACGTATTTAGACTTTCTTGAATTTTTTTAAAAAGCTATTTCAAAACTTAAAAAGAACTAAGATATAAAACTAGAGTTCTCCGTATTTGCTATTATCACTAAATTACTGAACTAATTGGATCATAAATTAGAGGCCCAAAAAATGAATGGTTTGGATTATAATTACAAGGCTGTAGGAGTCTAAAAATATAAAATTAGTTATGGAGCCCACAATATTGCAATGACCGCATTACACATGACAATTATTCGCATATGTAAATGACTATAATAACAAACTGCCCTATTAGCAAACTTGATATCAATCACATATTGTGCAATTACATGGGCCTCATGTAGGCCCACCTATGATCATATCTTACCATTGGATTGAATTAAGAAAAAAACCACTTAAAAGATTGATAAATTTGAAAGTTACAAAATCAAAGGTTAAGATAATCGGATGGAGGTAAGGTAATTCTTATTCTTGACATGACCTTTACAATCCAACCGGCCCTTCATTGATAGATGGGTCACAGGATTTTGAGAATCGAATGTGGCCCACCAAATAAAGACTTTGATCACCAAAGTGGCCCCACATGTAGGAAGTCGAATACCATAAAATTTCTAGACAAGACCAGCTTTGTGCATTTTGTATAGCAGCCGGTCTCCCTCACCGGAAATCCCGGTCACAACCGGTGGCAGTCTGCACTCTGCACACTGCAGTAGAGGGAAACTTTTACATGTTCAAAGAAGGACACCTCACAATCATAATCATTTCATATGGAGTTGAAATGACTTAAATGCCCTTGGCCCACCTGTAAAATGCACTGATCACATTCACACCATGGGCCACGTGAGGGGCACGTGAGGATGGAGCCAATGGGATGGGGGGAAGGTGTTTGGCAATTTAGGGTGCAGTTGGTATGAAGTCTAAATTGGTGTCCATGCTTTTGTTTAAATGATGAGAAGACAAGTTCCCATCAAGACAGCAATTACAAGTTCCAATTTGATCAAATTACAACCCCAAATGACAGGGATGGAAGGATATTGATTACTTTCTTTTGTTTATGAAAAGTAGGATTTATCAAGCACGTTGTTTTGAACAGTTATTAATAAATGATGATTGGTGCATTCAAGTAGGTGGGGGTGGGTTGGGTTGGGCCCTGCCCAAGTCTAGTCAGTCCTACTTGAATTGGAGGTAGATAACCCCCAAACCCAAGCTGACCCAATAAAATCTTAAATGCGTGACTTGGACTTACAACTGTTTTTTTGTTTTGTAATGCGCTCTTCCAGGCTCGATAGGGAGGTTTTCCCCAACAGGGGTGGACCCATGTTAAGATCAAATCCAGTCTTCCGCATAGAGTCCAGTTAGGCTGTAGCCTATGCACCACATGTGCAGAACTGATCACCAAATGTATGTAATAGATCACCCCACATGTCCTTCGTTGTGTGAAGGACAACTCCCAAAAAGTAAAATGAAAATCCAAATCCTTTATCACCCTGTTAAATGATAGTAAAAAAATTAAGGAATAATTACCGTACGGACTGTTATAAAGCTGACAATAGCCCCAGAATAGCCCTAGGGCATTGGGGATGTCCTAGAACAGTCCGACATCCCCAATTCCCCGATACCCTAGGGCTGTTCTGGAGCTATTGTCAGCTTTATGACAGTCAATACGGTAATTGTCTTAAAAATTAAAGATAACCACCTGCCTTTCCTTTGTACAAAAATGAAACAATGCAGGGGGGATAATTCTAAGTAGAAAAGTCTCATCCCCAATTCCTCATCAGAAATTAATAGAAATAAAGGGTTTGTTTTATAAAGATTAATGTGAGTTGTGTTGTGTAAAGTCTTAGACCATTTTAATTTTTTTATACTCGAATATATGTAGTTTCAAAAGATCAATCACTATCCGCCCTATCCAAACGAAAATCATGATCTGCCACTTTATCCTCTTTGTTTTTGTCTCGTTTTCCTCGTTTTAATAGAATTCTCTTTCTGCCAAAATAAAAAACCTATATATGCCTGACACAAGTGTAATTCATGTTGATTAATTAACACAAGTATGGTCAAGTACCCAAATTTATGTAACTGTTTTACATCTCAAACAATAGGAAATTTAACAAATGTATATGTTTTGTGTATAGCGATGGAACATTGTCTCAAACTCCATGATTATACAAGAAGTGCAACCTAATTAAACGAAATTGGTGAAATAGAACCCATGTAGTTGAATTTAACATAATTTTGATAATGCTTTCAAAAATCTGAATGAGGAAATTGACTCCGGAATGGCTCAACATTTTTTTTTTAATAAATCCCTTGTGTCGGTTGAATATTCTTTTTAGGGTTTCCTCAAATCCTGACTTACAGAAATTCAAACACAGATAAATCCTGAAATCAAAATTTTTTACAACTTGATAAATCAAGAAATTACCAGTTTCTCATTCCATTTTCCAGTTCCAACTTGATTGCCCATGTACCTTTTCTTACTTTTATTTCCTGTTCTTCAATCTTGTCTTTTCCCTCCACATCGCTTTCCTCCATCTCATCAACCCTTCCATTATCCAATTAAGAAGCCTGTTTTTTCCACAAAGTTTCAGTCCTCTCAGTCGTTGATTTAGCAGCATCCTATGCAGCCGCGGTCCCAGACCCTCTTCTATTGTCATATTTTAGCTGTTGTTGGTAATGGTGATATATTTCGTATATGGTTTGGTTTCTAAATTATACATGGTAAATTGTATATGCATATATTCGTATGTAAGTTAGGAATGTGAATCCAATTCGTGTACTTGATGGTCAAACTTGAGTTCATCCAGAATTCTATCTGGGTCTCAAAGTTGAGGATCGAGCCCCATTAAAGCTGCATAACCCAACTTTCATTTTGGTCAGGTTGGTTGGGTCCTGCAGGTTCAAACTTGACCAGGTCCAAGTTGCACCCCGCATGTGTACCCAGGTCCCAGTGTATGTATGTACTGTTTTTTTGGAATGTATGTACTTGTACGGCATAAAACAGCAAATAGTACAATTAAAGGGATTGGGTCTATCCAAACAGGCTTTATTGTATGTCAGGTTGGTGTTGAAAGTGATTACAATTCAGGCTTGAAAGCAACTCTCACCGGTAAAATTGATGACACATCATTGTTGACTTAAATTCTGAAGATGGTACACATTGTTAATGTATTTTTAGCTCATTGTTGAATCCTTAACACAAATCACTATCCTTCTAATCAACTTATAAGCTGTTTTATAATATCTGTTCAAAGTAAATTATGCATGGTAACAGGACTTTAACTCACAATCAGTCTTTTAGAATTTTTTACTGTTGAAGGATGAGAATTTTTGTTAACAGGGTTGTGTCGGTGAGAATAGAATATTACTGCAACACAAATTTGAACTATGGAAAGTCTTTTTTTTTCAAGGAAATCTTTCAGCCACATGTTGGGTGCTGGGATATATTTTCCCTGATGACTTTTGTTGTACACCTCTTTCATTGGGGAGAACTTTCATTTTTCTCCCAAGAAAGGTTGAGTTGGACCCACGTTTGATTAGTGCATCTTTTCTTATTATTATATTGCCCCGTGATGAAGCAGTATGACTAATTTTATGCTCATTAAATCTTTTACCAGTCATCGGATTAAACTTAAAAAAAAAAGACTTATAATTAAAAGACCATTAAGTTTAAAGGCTATTAATCAAATGGTACGATAATTTGATGAGGTTGACTTTCCTTGTATAAAGACCTTTCCATCCATAATCTTCTCATGTGATAGAAAAACATCTAAATGAGCCTCATAAGCTAGACTGCAGTTGTACATATATGGTCTGCTTGTGCATGAAAACCCTCCATCTTATTAAAAGTGTCACAAATATACTATTTTTTTAAAGACTACAACACACTCCCTCTTTTTTCTTGCAAAAATGTTAGTAGCATTTAATATATGAGAAATGAACACATCAACACAATTTCATAAAAAATCCTATAACTTCAGCATTTCTTTTCTTTCTTTTTTTTTTTTTGCTTAAATATCTGTTTGCAGGGGCGGACCCAAAAATTCTTCCTTGGGGGGGCCACTATATAGAAAATCTTTTTTGGGTCCCACATATGAAAAACACATGTAGTTTTTTAAAACTTGTAGTAGTTTTTTTGAAAATTTTGAGGGTCCATATGTAAAAAACTATAAAATGTTCTAAAGAAGAATGAGTTTTTAGAAAATCTAGAGGGGCCACATGTAAGAATTCATAAAGTTTTTTAAAGAATAAAGGGGTTTTCAGAAATTTTGGAGGGGCCATATATAAAAATTAATAAAATTTTTAAAATAGAGAAGGGGATTTTCAAAAACTATGGGGGGGGGGGGGGGGGCCATGGCCCCTGCAAGCCCCCCCTTGGTTCCGCCAATGTCTGTTTGTAACATTTCTTCATCAATAACCCAAAAAAAAAAAAAACTCCAAATTTTGGAAACTCTCCTTATTAACTTTACCGTTGATAACAAGAGTCCATGCAACAAGAGACCTTGAAATTGTAGGTTCAAGTCATGATACCAATAAAGTGCGTTGATGAAAAATGCCTTTATCCTTAATAATCCAATAATGTTATGTTATTAGCTCACAAATGCCTGAGTTTATATCAGTATAAAAGCATTTTCTAATGGAGTTAGCCCATTTTCCAGAAAATTGCTTGATTCAAAAAGTTGATACCAAATTATTACATTTGTAAGGTGAGAACAAAAGAAAATCTTCACATTTTACATGTTTCAAAACTTACATGCATCCAAACAGGAATGTGGCAAACAAATAAATAAGATGAATGTGCTTTTGAAAATTGGCCATTCCATAATGGCCGACAGCCCATGTGGTCTCTTTTAGACTAATTATCAGGACAAAGGGCCGGCGGCTACGATGAGATTACAAGTCCCTTCCATCATCAAAAGAAACCAATCATGGACCCAAAACAGCTGCTTCTTAAAATTGATTTGTGGCCCACAAAAGAATAATGCCCGGACATATTCCCAGTGGTTGAGCAAAAGCCAAAATGAGGGTTTTTTTTATTATAATAAATTTAGGGTTAGAAAGGTATGTGATAATGTGGGTCAGTTCTGCCTTGGATTGTACATGGCACATGCCCCATGTGGCAGCCTGATAGTGTTTTAGAGGGACCCATTGTGGATGATCTACTGGCCTTCATTGCAAGAAAGCATTCTTTTAAAAGTACATTTGCAGGTCACATTGGAGCTCATGGATCATGTTTTTTTTTTTTTTCCTTTCAATTTTGCAGTGTGGCCCATTTGTTGTGGTTATGGGCCACAGAGAGGTCCTTTGCCGTTCTGAGGGGCCCATGTTAGATGGTTGCTAGATGACCCATGTCACAAATATCATGGATATTTTAAAAGTATTGCAGTACGATACAATGGGGGATGGGACAAACAATAATAGCAAGTGTGCCAGCTCTTGCTTGCCACTATTGGGCAGCCCCACTCCAATTTTGTTTTGTTTTTAGCCCATTACATGTGATGGAAGAGTAAACTATATCCTAACCTATCAGCCAGAGGGGTCAACCCTGGTCCTCTATGTGGTGCCAGCTCCACTTGAGTAGGCTCCCTTTTGCCCTCCCTGGCTCCAACCCACTTTCAATCATCTTATTTGAATGGACTTTTACATGTGGAATATTCTTATTTGATTTAGTAGTAGTTTTAAGTAAAAACCTCCCTTAGTTAGAGGGCTTCTTTAGATACATACTCCTTGAATCACAGAGTCAACATTGTTTGAAGAATTCTAGGTTTAAGTATAAACCTCCCTTAGTTAGAGGGCTTCTTTGGATACTCCTTAAATCACAGAGTCAACAATGTAGATTCTTTTTCTACTCCCCCCCCCCCCAAAAAAAAGTGTAGATTCTCTTTTTCTTTTCTTTTTTTCAAATGTGTCCTTTTATGTCATTGTCATTCTTGCATAAATGAATATGAACTGCCCTGTGTCTATACTTCAGAGATTTGAATCAGGAAAGAAACTGATTAACAGTCAGTCATAAAAACTTACCATTTAAGAAATGAATGTCAGTAGATTCTTACCATATATGGTAGGGGACATGACAATATGAATGTGTGATTAATTAAGAGTCCCAAGTGTAGTAAATAACCCTAGATATAAGTTCTGAGGATACGTACAGCTATGTGCTTTATTTTTATGTGCTGGCATTTGGAAATCAATGTCTAATGACAATGTTGCTTTCAACACTTCATTTTCAAGCTAACCAACCCAACTCAATGGTTTGTTTATAACAATATCATTTTAGGAGAAACAGCTGAATTATTTTTTGTCTAGTGTACTCACAAGATATAATAAAATACAAAAGATTTCTACAAGTCTCTTGTCATTTAGCATCCTATGATTGGGGTTAATTTCTCTACAGATCATCTTTTGAATTCCTTTATTTCCTTTATAATTTATTCCTTCTCATACATGGTGGAAGTGTACCTATGATGTCACCCACAGCTGTTAACTAGCATTTCCTTTTCAATAGATCTTGAAGCTTCTAGCATTTATGCCCTATTTTTGTGGGAATTCCATACTTTCAGCCTTAGGGGAATGGATGCCAAATTGCAGATCTAGATGCAGGTCTATTCATGAGAACCATTTGACCATGAATCTCAATTGGTTGAAGAACTATACTTCCAAAAATCAGACACATACCCACACA
The DNA here is from genome assembly GCA_038049695.1 of Cinnamomum chago. NCBI lineage: Eukaryota > Viridiplantae > Streptophyta > Magnoliopsida > Laurales > Lauraceae > Cinnamomum > Cinnamomum chago. Next base: position 3,774,883 of record CP142451.1, read on the forward strand.
ATTTTCTTGTGTATCCTGTGGGAGACAACATGTGGGCTTAGATACAGGGGTGGACCAAAGTATATTCATGTGAGGGTGATCGCACCCGATGGACCTCGATCCGCATCTACAACTATAACGAAAATTCTAACTCTACTTTGAAAACTCACTTAAAAATTCTGCCTCCGCTCTTAAAACCCACATGAAAATCTTGGATTTGTTCCCAAAACCCAATTACATATTAGGATCCACACCCCTCAAATAAAAAATTTCTGGGTACACCAATACAAACATGTTCATTGATCTGAGTGGATCATCCAAAACATCCACCCCTTACATGTCAATCGATGGGATCCCATAGGTCCTCACCAGTTCAAATGGACAAGACTGTCGGGTTGAAGCTTCTTTTTTTTAATGTTTTGATGTAAAGCCATTAACTTTGAAGGTCATAGATCAAGAGATTAGGTTCATCAAATTGACTTGAAATTTGATATATGGGATCTTTCAACATAGATCTTTTCATCCCTCCCAGTCACATGATTTATGGGGCTCCAATAGCATTTGTCTTGCATGACATCATAAGGATTTGATTTACAAGGATGTGATAGCTTGGGAATTAATTTCTGGGATGGCCACTTGTAGATTGCCACTTTTGTTTGCGGTCTGCATTTTTGACAAGTTCTTCAAAATGCCTTTCAATGTCAGATTTGTTTATCATTTTCAAACTTAAAGGAAAATTTTATTTGACAAGTTCCAAACTCTCCTTTCCACTGAGTTCAATTTCAAACGTAAATTTGAAATGTTGATATCATTTTCAAACTTGAATGAAAAATGAATTTGACAAGTTCTAACTCTCCTTTCCACTGAGTTCAATTTCGAACATAAATTTCAAGTGCTACCAAATAGAAAAGGACAGTCCCCATGGTACAAGAATTCTAGGGTTTCTTTATAATCCAATTTCAAGACTTTTGCATGTTTGGAAAATACTTTATTTTATTACTGAACCCTTTTTTGGAGTAAAGTGAGAAAGCAGGTGAAGATTTTATCTAACTTGCAGTGGATGGCCGGAACTCAAGAATTACCAATGAGAAATGAGTCATTTTCAAGAACCAAACCTCCAAATCTTCTACCAGAAAAGGAAAAAAAAAATTCAAATTGTGGCATATTGTGACACCAACATTGGATCCATGACCACTATATTTTTCCCTCCTTGTAAGAATAACATCTAATATTGCAAACACAAGGCTTTTAAAAACCTCCTCCATGCCTACCTGCATGGGAACCAATCACTCAATATGATGCCGTCCAAGTTGTTCAAATCAATGACTTGTTTGATTGCAGTGAGAGAAACTCCACAAAGGAATAGTGCTTTTTTTTTTTATGACTAGGTATTCATGTGGTATTCTCACATGACATAAGTATGCTCCTGGGCATATGTCCGACCTCACAATACACGTGAATTGGATGAGTATATAGAGGGACCTGAACACAAGATATGGGGAGTAAACCCATAGTAAGTGAACCATCACCTACATTGATAAATCGTGCATTCCCGCCCCTGTCATAAGAAATCAAAATTCTTTCGGTTGAGGCAGTTTGTTTGTTTGTTTTTTCCCCCCCTTTTCTACAATGGAAGAGTATTGCATTAAACCACGCAACATTGGGCTGCACAAAAAATGAGAAAGATTTTATCTTGGTCATGGATCCTCTTCCTGCAAAAGCTCACCCATAAATTTGATGGCATTGTCTTTTTTTTGGTAAAGTTTGATGGCATTGTCTAAAAACTTATTATGAATTGAAGGACACCTGAGTGCCAAATTTGGATCAGTGTAAATTCACCAAGGAATAATGAATATGAATTACTTAGAATGATCATTATGGTGGTCCAAGGCCCAAGGGCAAAACAGAGCATCCAAATTCTTGTAGTGGCCTCCCTATTTGTAAAGATTTTAGTGAGAAAATCACATCGACAGTCTACATTCATTGGAGAAAAATAGAAAAAATGAAATAAAGGGCCAAACATCAGATTGCTGTATTTCTGGTGCAGGGACTATTAATGATGAGGGGACCCTTCGTGCTGATGGTTAGCATCACTAAACCATGCCCCACTTGTGAAAAACAGTAAGGAGACATGTAAAAAACAGGAAGGAGACAACCACAGTAGTAGTAGTTAGCAAATTCATTTCACCAATGCTCTCTCTCTCATACATATGTTGTATGGACTGTAGAGGTCAGATTGCAATGGATTGCTGTATTTCCGGTGCTGGGGCTATTAATGATGGGGTGGGGGGGACCCTTAGCGCTGATGGTTAAGATTGCTAAACCATGCCCCACTTTTAACCAAAAAAAAAAGAAAAAGAGGAGACAACCACAGTAGTAGTAATTAGCAAATTCATTTCATCAATGCTCTCTCTCTCTCTCTCTCTCTCTCTCTCTCTCTCTCTCTCTCTCATATGTTTTATGGACTGTAGAGTCCAGACATCCATGGTAAAAGGGAAAGCCTACCAGTAATGGATACCCCAAATGGGACGCAATTGAAAATTTTTTCTATTTTGTCGACTGTAAGGAGTTTGGGACCACTGACCCACCTACTCTAAGCATGACTCACATCACACACCAACCAGATGCAATGCCTCTCTCCATCACTAAATATATATCCACATACTAAAGATGATTTGCTCCAGAAAATTCTTCTTCCAGAAGAGACATTCAAGGCTCCATTTCTAGGATTTCAACTTTCTACTTTCTAGGTTTTGAAAAGTCTTCACTCAATATCTGTGTGTTATGTGTGTATAGAATTATAGATGACCCATGGAGTATGGTTGGATCATACTCATTGAACCTCTGTATGACACTTCACAGTGTGCATGTTATTTGTTCTGCTATCATGAAGTTGTGGGATTGCAGTTGCTTCATTTATTCTTTTCCATAACATATGAGCTGGGGTAGTAACTATCACATTGCAGTAGATAAATAAACAAGAATACAGTAAAACACCACTATCAATGGGATTTTTGTGAACACCTCCCTTGACACTGTCTACATCATCTCTCATGTGTTTAATAGGAGTGCTGTACTATAGGGAAGCAACCTTACAGGGATTTCTGTATAGAGCCATGATTGTGTGTAATAAATGTCTCCAATATTGGCCCCTAGATTCAGAAGTTCCTAGTGGAATTTTCAAACTCTGTTGTGTGTCAAAAGCTAAAACTGAGGAATGTATTAAGAGGGAATCTACTTTATTTTAATACGAGGAACTTTCTTTGTGGAGCCCACTTTGGTTACAAGTCAAACGTGGGAGGAGGAGGAGGAGCATGGGTAGCCTAGAAGTGATAACTAATCAATTTTGCTTTTAATAAGAAGATACTTACATCAACTTGAGATCAGGGATCGATCCTTGGACATTGTGTTAGATCGCCGTGCTGACACCTATAAAGGATAATTGTGATGGCGGACTTTCGAGATTTTCTTACGTTGAAAAAGAAGATTCCTTATAAAAAAAAACACCAACAATAGAAAAATAATAGGGTTTTGAGGTAAGGAGAGACAAACAAAGACTTATAAAACTAGAAAGAAAAGACATACGATGGATTGCGAAATTAACATAATGAAAGTTCAAGTCTGAGTAAAAACAGTAGAACTCACAAAAATATTATACTAAGGGTGTAACTTATATTCAAATTTTGAAATCACATGATGATAATACACATTCCATCTGGATCCACATGTACCTTCTTGTGTCCTTGTGTGCGTTTGATACTGGGATCGATCAGAGCCTACGTCTGCAGTGACTTGTTAAGAAAGTTATACATTAAATCATTTATGTTATGCAAGTAGTGGTGCCATCACCCAAGAAAAGAATAAATGGGAGCCGACTTGGGGACATGATAAGCACTAAAAGAGTTCATGATTGATGATGTGGCTCGTTTTGGTGCTTAATTACACTATTTAATTAGATGCATGTAGGGCATATAGCTATCTACCCCACGTTTGTCCTAATAGACTGGTCATTGTTTACCCTAGAAATGGATGTCCCATTAAATATATAAACCCCACGTGGAATAAGAGTGTCTTTTGCCTTTGGGTGACCTAATCAACAGGACCCAAGGTGCATAAGATATATGTGATCGACTACTAAGATATGGTATAAAACTAGGTTAGTGTGCAATCATTGCAAGGTAATATTCTCTAGTTGTCCAAACTTCAATGCTATGTATATAAGAGAGTTGACAAAATTTTAGAGGTAAAATTTATTAGAGATTTGAGTATAGATGATTTGGTTTAAATTGAGGTTAGGAAAGATCAACTTGACTTGAAGAAACTAAATCGACTGAGTCTGTTGAAAACTCACCCGAATCTGCCCGTGCTGGCTCAATGAGCTTCCTAGTCACTTGGGTGAGCAAATTTCCAGAACCATGGTCTGTGGGGACCATGTAGCCCTAATCTCTTGAACCATGAAACATTGAATCAAAAGCGCCCAATCATAATAATTTTGACCAATATTTTTTGATTTAGTTAGAGCGAAAAGAGCAATCCATACTACCAAATTAGCTTGCACTATGACATAAGAGTATCTGAAGAATCTGTTATAGCTCGAACCTTGCACCCCTTATCATGAAAGGTTACTTGCCTTGCAGTGCTATGGTTTGGCAAATTATATGTAATCTCACGCCCTGATGTATTTTTTCTCATTCATGAGTATTACTACAACCCAAGAGAAATTTGGACACATGCACCATTTTTATAAATGGTGAACCTACTATGTAAATCTTACAGATGGAAGACATTCCTCCAAATGGGTGTTAAGTTACTAATCAATATGTAAATTGTAAAAGCTATTAATATTGACCAGAAGCAAACACCTTCTCTATTAAAATCAAATTGCCCAAAAAATCTTGTTCAATGCTCATATGGATTACTTGTTGAGCACATGATTAGATTCCTACCAGTGACTTCTTCCTATCTTGATGGGACCATGTGCATGCATGGTTACATATGTACATAAGGACAAATGCAAGGAGCGCTCCTTTTTAGGAACTAGGAAATGGATCAGAAGCTTCTCTTTCTGGTTTAAAAGACCAAAGTAACTATTTCAAATCCACCCAAGTGGCACCTAGATTTATACAAGGGAAAGGGGTGGCAGGTACAACTATGCTTTGTCCTCACATGGCTGCCATTAAAGCCTAAGGACTGGCCGCCCCCAAGTGCCTTTCTTTTTAGATGAACCTTCTTCTCAGTTGCCACATATTTCATGGACATGCTGCATGTGTATCATAGGGATAACAAGCAAAAGCACGAGCATTGTGAGATACTGAGGTCAGACTTCTGTATTATTCTACTGCTTGATGTGATGTCATGTTGATAAGTAGCAACTTTTACATAATAAGGATCATCTTATCACTAATTGTTTTTCTATAACAAATCCTTTCTCTAACATTCGACTAATGTTAATTACTTATGAGACAATTGGATATGGGTCTAAGGTTTCGACCCATGATTAGTTTGGATTTACTATATGCAAATCATACAGCTTAGACTTCATTAGTTTTTACTGGCATTCCCAAACCTAGATGAGGGACGGTTGCATTAGGCAGGTAGTGTTAGGAATAGGCTTTGATGACACTATGGGCCATAGTAAAACTCAAGCCCAAGTCCATGGGCTTCATACATGTGGATTCGGATGTTCATTGTCATCGTTGTTTCTCGTATGGTAACGGAACATTTTCTCCTATGAGAATTTTACATACATTTTATGTAGAATTTTGATGAGCGACTTTATTCAGATTTGACTTTTATGGACAATGAGAATTAAAAATCACACCCTTGTCCACTTACAAAACAACCCCCAAGTGAAAATTTTCCATATATAACTTCATTTTCTATTCGAGTTTGTGTCATGGACTGTTATTCTGTAGAGATCCAAGTTTGGATCTTTATTTTGAAGAATAGTCTTGAAACTTGGAGCCAGATTGGGGGCATCTTTAATATTATAGGTTTGGGGCTTTGGGCAAACAAGGGGCCCAACTATTTCCCTCCCTTTCTCTCTCTCACACACACATGATCAAATGACAACGCATCAATGCCACATGCAAATGAACATGGCCCAACATGATAAGGGGTAGAGTACAACGCACAAAGCATATAATTGGTGGAGAGAGAGAATATGAGTTATATGAAAATACTGTTGAAGTCAATACCATTATTTCATTTTATGCAGTCAAATCAATAGTCTTTTGAAGGATTGGGCCAGCTGTGTTTGAATGACTTTGCTTATAATTGAATGAACCCCAAAACCCCTTTTCATAGTTTCACTTGTAGATCAAGAAAAGATGAGAAAAAAAAAAATAGTTGAACTAGAAATTTAAGTGAATCCAAAATGGATAAGATAATATACTAATAGCTTAGAGCTAAATAAGGAAGCATAATCAATTATAATAATATTGATCAAGAGCTGGTTGTCTCTCACCATTCTTCACAAAATGGCAATGGCTTTAGAGCATTGAAAATTTGGATCACCATGTGAAGGTGGTGATGGTGGATTGGGGATTTCGTGAAGCATTGGATACTTGACTTTTGATGCCACTGATATGATTGGGTGATTGGGATTTGTATAAGAAGTCTTTGGAAAAATGATAAGTAACTTCAACATGCTTTTTACGGATATCGAAGACCAGATTAGCATTGATATTTGAGTTTTGAGAGATGTGATTAAAACTAAACGTAGTTATAGCCATTATTTTTGAAATTTCTTAGGCAAGATTGGAGTGCCAATCACGGTTTAGACTAAGTTGAATTAGGCCATTTTGACCTACATATATATGGGTTTCAGTAGGGGCAATGAGAATTCCTCAATGAGGAATCCTTGTTTAAGGGGCCAAGAGGAATCTTCAAATCTATGGATTCCTCGTAAATTACTTGCCGGTTACCAATCGTCCATAAAAGTTTGTGTCTTTTACATAATGGCTCCCACTAGAGAAAGTTTTCTGGTTTGGCTGCTGAGTTTTAGTCAAGATGGCTAATGATTTCATTTTAGATTTAGCCCAAGATTTTGAATGTATTGGAACTCTATTTTCACCACCTTTATATTTTATTATTAGATTCTTTTTGCATTTAAAACACATTAAAAGCACACATTAAAAGCGGTTATCATTTCTTAAAAATGTTCTTCTTTCAAAGAAGGGCTGAAACAAACCAGAATTTCAGTCTAGGACTGATATATCGCATGCTGGGAAAGTTTCTAGCTATTTCTACCCCAAGTAGATTGTTGAGGTTAACATTCGCCCTCACTCTTTAACGGTCATAATTGTGGTCGAGCCCTTGCCTCCACCATAAAACTATTATTATGCTATTTCCTATCACAAATTGATTTTGGGATAAAAACTGTGTTTTCAGACCATAGTTTCAGTTCTCAAACTCAGTTAGTCATCATTGTAATGTTTGAGCCCTCTGGGTCTCCAATGCTGAACCTGGATCTGAACCATTAACATCCCAGCCTTAAGCTTCATGATTTGCTTTTATTTTGTGAGCTAATAATAGAAAGGTCTCCCTCGAGCGACTGGGCCATCGAATGGGTTCTGAACTGTGGTTAGGATCTTAAAAGCACATTTGGATCATTCATTTCATTAAGATCTGTGTATGTCACTAGCTGAGTAGTTATATGGGCCATGTGGTCCTAATGATTCAAGGTCAAGTTGGGCTTTCCCATTTCTCTATCCCTTAAATCGAGAATATGGAGATAGATTGGGCCTGGACCTGGGCCTGGGCCTGGGATGAAATAGGTAGGTAAGGATGCAATTCAGACAGGTCAGGTTGGGTTATTTGAGCTTTACTCAAATATGGTCAGAATTCTAGAGGGGCTATGACCCAAACCTAAACCCCACTTGACCCGACTTCACCTGACCCGAATGCAACCTGATCCTTGGAAGGACCAACTTTTACCTGATTCAATCCGGCCTGATTCATGTTAGACCTTTTATAATACATCCTTAAATATTATATTCAAGACGAACTTCAACCTGGAAAAAAAGTACTATTGTCCGAGCCCGGGTTGGTTTCGGCCCACATTCCACCTCCATGTGTAAGGTCAAGGCTTTCCCAGTTTAGCCTGTTATCATCCAGACCCTAGCCTGCCCAAAAATGCAATGGCCACCAAGTATACAATCTCCATGACTTTAAAGAAAATGTTGTTGGCCTGCTGGGCCATTAATTCCCAGGAAATATGTGTCAAATCCACTGATCTGGGGCCCATGTAAGATCAACATGTATGTCTCACAATTCACAAATTATTAAATGATCAGTCCACCTTAAATGAGAACACCCAAGAAATTATTGAAGATTGAAAGATCAAAGTAAAACAGTAAATGGGCTGGGTCAGTCCACAAACCTGACCGGTACTCCATTTAACTGTCCCCGGGTCTGGATCATGTTAAGGCCAGAGTAGATGACTTAAAGGACCTGATACTATATGGCAACAACCTGCCTAAAGGCCTGAATAATAATAATAATAATAATAATTATAAATCATGTTTCTATGGTATTTATGAGCAATGATCATGCATTAACATCAGTACAGAACTAACATATGCTAGTATCTTATGTAACCTATGTTTATCTTCAATTTGAGTGATACACATTTTTGGATTAATCATATGTGTATATATCTAGATCAAAGTAAAATTCTTACTGGTTCATATCTGTGTCTAGATCAAACAATTTTGATAGAGTCAAATAAGGAACATAAGAGGATGGGCACATATAAAGTAAGCCTTATTGTGTACTTGGCTAGGATCTTGTAAGATCGATTCATGCATAGAAAATATAATGGTTATGGAGAAGAATTTATAACACCATGATATATCTTTTTATTCCATGTCACAAGCCTCTTTTTATATGGTTCTAAAGCTTCATCACATTGTTAATTCAACTGCGTCGGGCTAATCTTAGCAAAGACAATGAAAATTCTATATGGGCTACCAGAATGGATTACTAGTTCTTATTAACCAATCAATGCAGCGGAAATAAACCAATCAGACAATATAGAACTAGCTATCTACCAATCACACACCACAAGAAGGCAGACACAATATTTAACGTGGAAACCCTATCCAGGGAGAAAAACCACGAACCAGAAATCAAGAGATAACGAACAGTTACAAGATATACTCACAAGCTCCTTTACCTAAGTCTGTACATCGACCCAAGGACTGTAGTTCTTCTTGCAAAGAATCCACTGACACGACATCCACCGCGCCCCGTTCTCCTTACTTGATCTCCTCACACCTTGTCAACCAAGATGATCAATCTTCTACAAGAAAGTAGAAGCAGCAACAACTTTCTAGAGCAGCCCTTCAGAATAATCTCTCAATGGCTCTAGAGATTAACTCTCTCTAAAATATCTCTGACTCAGATCAATGAGAGTTGTGGTGGTTGTGATACCTTCTAGGGTTGAGAGAAACACCCTATATAGCCCAAAATTCGTGCCTAAGACTTAGTGCACAAGTAGGACTCAAACTGGGAAAGATAGTCTCAAAAGGAGACTAAATCTGATTAGAAAAGTAGACTTTCCCGAACTCTGCACGTTGACCGATCGATCGGTCATGCAGGTCCGATCGATCGGTCCTGGGAAAATTCGCCCGGTCTTCTTTTTTCTTCTTTTCTTCACTTCAGATCTTCCGGCGACACATCCACAGTCCATTCTAAAATAAATTAGAAAATACAACTCAATGGACCCAAAGTTTTGTCCAACCCATGAATTAGCCAACAAAAATACTAACAATCTCCCCCTTTGGCAATTCATGGACAAAACTCCCTTGAACAATACAAATGATCTACCCAAAAGAAAAACCCAAAATACATTGAATTTTCAAAAAAAATCAAATCAGCATCTGTAGATCTTTGCTTGTTTCTCCCCCTGGCTTCAGTATTCTCCCCCTTTTTGTCCACAATTGACAAACAATTTTCTTCAAGCAGCTTCTGTCAATCTGGATTCTGTAGCTCCCCCTAAATAGACTCCCCCTCAAGATGATCTTCGTATCAGCACTGGGGTGGGGGTTTGATCTTGTAGATCATGGGTGATGAGGCTTTGGCACACACACTTGCATTTTCAGATAGTTCAGCATAGTGTGTACCAAGACAGATGAAATGTCTTCTTTCTTGACCCAGACAGGTTTGGTTTTCATATGTGACACTTCCTTCTGCTTTTTCCATTGCTTTCGGTTTGGAGACTTTCGCAACTTATTGCAATGGGGTCGAATGTGCCCTTTAATTCCACAGTGATGACAAGTGGGTATACGTTCAGGACGTGGCACATTCTTCTTCTTGGCATCTGTTTTTGTAACATTACCAACTGAATTAGTAACAACTGAATTTTGAACAAAACAATTATTACCTTTGGCTTTTGATGTAGATGCTCCGTCAGCGTAGCCAATGCCATGCATGTTATTCTTTGCCTTTTGACTGCACAGGATGTCATCAAGTTTTTTAGACCCAGCATTCATCCTGTTTAGGGAAGCCTTGCTTGTATCCAACTCAGAAAGAACCATCTTGAGTCTTCCTTGCAAATCGGTATTTTCAGCTTTCAAGATCTTCATATCATGATTAATCAAAACATACTTCTGTGCTTCCGCAGTCAATTCATCTGCCAATTTGTTATTTTCAGCCTCTAAGTGACTCACTTTTGTAAGAGCTTCAGACAAAGAAGTATTCTGCTCTTCAGACTCTTTCCACTTTTTGGCCACTTTTTCATTCATCTTCAACATCTTCATGGTCTTTGCAAACAATGTTTGATATTCAGCTTGCCAGTCATGTTCTGTTTCTGACTCACTTTCATCATGATCAGTCCCATCATCAGAAGAAACTTGTGGAGTAACAGAGCTAGAAGTTGCCATGAATGCGATGAATTTTTCTTTACTAGTGTCAGGCTTCTCAGATTCAAATCTTTTCAAATTAAAAGCCTTTTTCTTTGATTTCCTATTACCACAATCACTAGCAATGTGTCCATAACCTTCACACTTATGGCACTTAATCCCTTTAGAAGATTTCTTCTTCACAACAGATTTAGGGATTTTAGTAGAAGTGCCTTCGCGGTAAATATCCATTCTAGCAAAATTTGGATCAACACAATAAAATAGTGCAACCCGCTCTGATACCAATTGAAAAATCCCCTTAGGGCTACCAGAATGGATTACTAGTTCTTATTAACCAATCAATGCAGCGGAAATAAACCAATCAGACAATATAGAACTAGCTATCTACCAATCACACACCACAAGAAGGCAGACACAATATTTAACGTGGAAACCCTATCCAGGGAGAAAAACCACGAACCAGAAATCAAGAGATAACGAACAGTTACAAGATATACTCACAAGCTCCTTTACCTAAGTCTGTACATCGACCCAAGGACTGTAGTTCTTCTTGCAAAGAATCCACTGACACGACATCCACCGCGCCCCGTTCTCCTTACTTGATCTCCTCACACCTTGTCAACCAAGATGATCAATCTTCTACAAGAAAGTAGAAGCAGCAACAACTTTCTAGAGCAGCCCTTCAGAATAATCTCTCAATGGCTCTAGAGATTAACTCTCTCTAAAATATCTCTGACTCAGATCAATGAGAGTTGTGGTGGTTGTGATACCTTCTAGGGTTGAGAGAAACACCCTATATAGCCCAAAATTCGTGCCTAAGACTTAGTGCACAAGTAGGACTCAAACTGGGAAAGATAGTCTCAAAAGGAAACTAAATCTGATTAGAAAAGTAGACTTTCCCGAACTCTGCACGTTGACCGATCGATCGGTCATGCAGGTCCGATCGATCGGTCCTGGGAAAATTCGCCCGGTCTTCTTTTTTCTTCTTTTCTTCACTTCAGATCTTCCGGCGACACATCCACAGTCCATTCTAAAATAAATTAGAAAATACAACTCAATGGACCCAAAGTTTTGTCCAACCCATGAATTAGCCAACAAAAATACTAACAATCTCCCCCTTTGGCAATTCATGGACAAAACTCCCTTGAACAATACAAATGATCTACCCAAAAGAAAAACCCAAAATACATTGAATTTTCAAAAAAAATCAAATCAGCATCTGTAGATCTTTGCTTGTTTCTCCCCCTGGCTTCAGTATTCTCCCCCTTTTTGTCCACAATTGACAAACAATTTTCTTCAAGCAGCTTCTGTCAATCTGGATTCTGTAGCTCCCCCTAAATAGACTCCCCCTCAAGATGATCTTCGTATCAGCACTGGGGTGGGGGTTTGATCTTGTAGATCATGGGTGATGAGGCTTTGGCACACACACTTGCATTTTCAGATAGTTCAGCATAGTGTGTACCAAGACAGATGAAATGTCTTCTTTCTTGACCCAGACAGGTTTGGTTTTCATATGTGACACTTCCTTCTGCTTTTTCCATTGCTTTCGGTTTGGAGACTTTCGCAACTTATTGCAATGGGGTCGAATGTGCCCTTTAATTCCACAGTGATGACAAGTGGGTATACGTTCAGGACGTGGCACATTCTTCTTCTTGGCATCTGTTTTTGTAACATTACCAACTGAATTAGTAACAACTGAATTTTGAACAAAACAATTATTACCTTTGGCTTTTGATGTAGATGCTCCGTCAGCGTAGCCAATGCCATGCATGTTATTCTTTGCCTTTTGACTGCACAGGATGTCATCAAGTTTTTTAGACCCAGCATTCATCCTGTTTAGGGAAGCCTTGCTTGTATCCAACTCAGAAAGAACCATCTTGAGTCTTCCTTGCAAATCGGTATTTTCAGCTTTCAAGATCTTCATATCATGATTAATCAAAACATACTTCTGTGCTTCCGCAGTCAATTCATCTGCCAATTTGTTATTTTCAGCCTCTAAGTGACTCACTTTTGTAAGAGCTTCAGACAAAGAAGTATTCTGCTCTTCAGACTCTTTCCACTTTTTGGCCACTTTTTCATTCATCTTCAACATCTTCATGGTCTTTGCAAACAATGTTTGATATTCAGCTTGCCAGTCATGTTCTGTTTCTGACTCACTTTCATCATGATCAGTCCCATCATCAGAAGAAACTTGTGGAGTAACAGAGCTAGAAGTTGCCATGAATGCGATGAATTTTTCTTTACTAGTGTCAGGCTTCTCATATTCAAATCTTTTCAAATTAAAAGCCTTTTTCTTTGATTTCCTATTACCACAATCACTAGCAATGTGTCCATAACCTTCACACTTATGGCACTTAATCCCTTTAGAAGATTTCTTCTTCACAACAGATTTAGGGATTTTAGTAGAAGTGCCTTCGCGGTAAATATCCATTCTAGCAAAATTTGGATCAACACAATAAAATAGTGCAACCCGCTCTGATACCAATTGAAAAATCCCCTTAGGGCTACCAGAATGGATTACTAGTTCTTATTAACCAATCAATGCAGCGGAAATAAACCAATCAGACAATATAGAACTAGCTATCTACCAATCACACACCACAAGAAGGCAGACACAATATTTAACGTGGAAACCCTATCCAGGGAGAAAAACCACGAACCAGAAATCAAGAGATAACAAACAGTTACAAGATATACTCACAAGCTCCTTTACCTAAGTCTGTACATCGACCCAAGGACTGTAGTTCTTCTTGCAAAGAATCCACTGACACGACATCCACCGCGCCCCGTTCTCCTTACTTGATCTCCTCACACCTTGTCAACCAAGATGATCAATCTTCTACAAGAAAGTAGAAGCAGCAACAACTTTCTAGAGCAGCCCTTCAGAATAATCTCTCAATGGCTCTAGAGATTAACTCTCTCTAAAATATCTCTGACTCAGATCAATGAGAGTTGTGGTGGTTGTGATACCTTCTAGGGTTGAGAGAAACACCCTATATAGCCCAAAATTCGTGCCTAAGACTTAGTGCACAAGTAGGACTCAAACTGGGAAAGATAGTCTCAAAAGGAAACTAAATCTGATTAGAAAAGTAGACTTTCCCGAACTCTGCACGTTGACCGATCGATCGGTCATGCAGGTCCGATCGATCGGTCCTGGGAAAATTCGCCCGGTCTTCTTTTTTCTTCTTTTCTTCACTTCAGATCTTCCGGCGACACATCCACAGTCCATTCTAAAATAAATTAGAAAATACAACTCAATGGACCCAAAGTTTTGTCCAACCCATGAATTAGCCAACAAAAATACTAACAGACAAGGACCATAACAGTGATAAAGTCCAATTGTACTTCGAACAATTTGTGAAATCCAGACTTCAAATTAATCCTCAATTCTTCGCATTAGAATCCGCTACTAATCCTTGTTCAACAAATTTCATGTGAGATATAATGTGAGGAAAGACTTTCTTATATGATTCCTCTCCTAAAAGTACATCCGAATGCCCAAAGCCATCAACCACCACCCTCTTATGATGGAAACCAGGATGGTGCAATTTCATGTATTGGTGAGCCAACAATGATGTCTCTGGTGTTGCCACAATGCTCCTTCCACCGGATAAATAGAGCGTCGGGATCGGAATTCGCTCAGGGTGGGTGAGATAAACCTCCTCGCCGGTGGCATTGACAATGTGACCGGTGCTGCCTATCTTCGCGATTTGGCGAAGCCCCGACATGGGCAGTGTTAGCTGGGCCTGCCTGTTTAGCCAGTGGTGCAAGGTTGGGGTGACGTTCTCATGCCAATATGGGTTCCCAAAGACGCCTGATACCACCGTGCATTCATCGTAGGTACACCTCTCATAGCGCGGTATGAGTCGGGTTATGGACTTTAGGATCCATTGTCTGTAACTTTCTTTAGAGTTTTCAATGAGGGGCAAGATTGTGTCTTTGCCTAGTATGGCCATTGAGATCTGCAATTCAGTCAAGTTAGATGAGAATGAGAATGATCTACATGCATATGGGACTCGAGTAGGACAGGCCCGCACAAAACAATAGAAGCCCGGTGCTCATTATTGCAACCCAGAGGTTGTGTGTTCAAGTTACATTGCTGAGGAAGAGATACATGAGTAAGAAATATTCTATAAAACAGAGTGACAGTGGATTTAAAGTTCGTTTGGCAAATCTGATCTATCTCATGAATTGAATTTGTTTACAATAGAGTTTTCTTATTCTCAGAGAGAAAGGCTTATAAACTTTTCTAAACATTTTAAAGCATACAAACACTTCTTTGAATTGCTTTTAAGTTAAATGGACCAAAAAGTAGACTTGCCAAATGATACTTCAATAGTCCTTATTCAATAGTTTTAAATGTTGGGGTGCAATTCGCTTGGGGCAAGCCTAAGACACATTGAATACCTCGCGTGGGGCAAGCCTATAAGTTCGCTCGGTTCAGGCTCAGGCCCAAGATTAGGCCTGGGTCTTGAAGTTAGAGTGAAACCCAGTTTGGGTAAAGGAAAAACTAAGCATACAATCAAGGCCTGGGTAACTCACTACCCAATTCGGCCCACCCCCATTGCACCGCTAATTAGATGGTGTCATTCTAGATTGCTGTTGGATGACTGTCAATCCATGAAACGTAGGTATTATGAGACTCTTAGTTCAATATAAGTAGGCCCAATTTATGATGCATAGATACGACATGGATACGGCAAGGACGCGCCATAAACACGACAGGGACACATATTTTACACATAAAAAGTGAATTATTGGATACGATACGATACAATACGTTGCTCGATTTGAAGTATCCGTGCATCATAGGGCCCAATAAAGTTTGTTGTGGTGTAAGCCCCCAACTTGGGTTTACATGAAATGCAGCAAATCATAATCAACTAAAATTTTTTTAACTTTGTAAAAAGATTTAGAGTTCTTACATGGATGAGAGGCAGTGTCAGCTTAACTAGGTTTAGCTTGGTGAGGTTGAAGTACATTGAAGAGTTTGTGCATGACAAAGATGCTATATTGACTGAAGAGATATGGCCACCCATCAGTGCCATATGGATTGATAAGCCTCCAGCGCAGTGTGCAATCACATGAATTTTAACAGACGGCCCATGCAACTCACATACTTTTGCAATTGCTGCAATCAAAGACACAAACAACAGAGTTAATTCTACAAAAACTTTTATTCTAAATGCAAGCATGAAATATGGATTGATTCAAGGATTTGCCAGGCCCTAGAGGAGAAACAAAATTCATATAGTTTGAACAAGACTTTAATGATGATGATATTTTAATAAAAGGAGCTACTGATTTGAAAAAGTTGACCATTAAAAGGGTATAGTCAAGCCAGTTCAAATCAAATCTGCACATGTTGGTCCACCTTCCAAAGAACTGAGCCATTAAATTGTAACCTCATCATGTTTATCTATGATACGCTCGGGCTCCTCTTCAAAGAAAGCAATATCAACTACTAAATTGAAGAAAAACATTATCATAATATTAATTACTAAAAAAATAATTAGGATGTGATTAAACCACATTTTTTTTGAAGAAAACAGTGCAATGAATCAAGGACCTTCATAGGCCTTCAAAGTTCACATGGAACAGAAATATCTATTCTATTACTATGCTTAGATAAATTGCAATTCAACATACAGTAAACAAAAGGAATTTTGTGTTTAATTACCTGATGGGATGTCATACTTTCCAATATCATCCATTGTAAAGTCATTTGAAGGATTAGCAGGATGCAATCTCGGTTGAAGAAGCCATGTCTCATATCCTTCATCAAGTAAGGTTCTAACCATATCTCTAGGCTCAGTTGGCAGACAAAAAACATCATGAACATACCCATTGATTAAGAAAGCAGGATATGGTTTCTTTTCTCCATCAGGTATCCATTGCTTGCAAGTGATGCCAAATCCATCACCTGTATATATATAGTTAACACAACACCCTCATGAAATCATCCAAACAATGGAAACTTTTTTTTCTCAACACTCTTGTGAAGTGATAAATTAATAAAAACAAAAAGCTTTGAGAAAAATTGCAATACCTGTTGTAATCTCATGAAGGATACTTGGTGGGTAAGATTTGAAGGACATGTTGAAGGAACTTGAGTCTGAATGGAGTAATTGTGGTGTCTGCAAAATATATTCCCTAGAATTGGTGTTTTGGAAAAGAAAAGAAAATAGACAACAGTAACACTAAAATAATAGAAACATGCGTCTCTAAAATAAAAATGCCTTAAGAGAAAGCCGGCCACTGGTAGGGGTGTCCCATGTCGCACGCCCGTCTAGGCATCGATCCCTGGGCAAGTAGGTGGTCTCTAAAAGTTTGTACTACTAACCCAACTATCCAAAAATAAAAAAAGAGTATTACTAGCAAATACCTCCTTATTCCAATCAGGGCTCTAAACTCGTTATCCTGACTTACCTCTCCTGAAGGACTTTGATGTCTCTTACCACCTGAGCCGTTAATTTAAAAGCATATATGTATAGCTTCCTTAGGTTGGAAAGAAAGCAAAGAGCATCAGGGTGTAAATTGAGTCAGGCCAATCCTGAACCAGCAGGGCCCAGGTTGAGATTGGACTTCTTCATGTTCCAGTCAGATTAGGGCCTCTTTCTGAAACACACATGATATTTGTTTGGTCTTGAGCCCCAGGTACCCAAATCCAACCTAAACACCTGACTGATAACAAAAAGTAACAAAAAAAGAATCTACCTTTTAAAAGCATACAAATCCTAAATTTCAGGTATCTGAAAGAACATGAGTCAATCCAACTCAACCTGAGTCGATCTTCCATAGGAAATTTGCAATTTGGGTCGGACTCGGGTTGAATATCTACGAGCTTCTTTTCGTTTCGGATTCGGGTTTGGGTTTACTACTAAGCAATTTGGGTTAGGCAGAGGTTGGGCCAATGCCCGACCCAACACCCCCAAGTTGCAACCCCACTTTGGCCAACTCTTGGAGACAACGGTAGATAACATACCAAGATGCCCAACTTTTGATTTCTTCTGCTAGAACTCTGAGAGGCTCTCTGTACTTGTTGTTCCTATTTATAGTGCAAGAAAAGAAGCCAAATTCACAAGAAAAGCAACTCACAAGAAAAATGCTTGTTACCACATGATTAAGGTATTAATTTTTTTTATAAACACATGATTAAGGTATTATTATAGCATGGGACATGCTCACTAGTAAAAATACTTTTCATAGAAGTAGCTAAAATCATGTGATTTAGGCCATTGCCACTAGAAAATTAAAAAGTATTATAACTGGTCTCTTGGGTGACAGCCCATGTGGGACCCACTTTGATCCCCTTATGTAGTACCCGATTGTTGAAGTTCTGATTGTTGAAGGCTGCAATTGTGATTTATAGGCGGAAGACGAAGAGCAGCAACGCCAGTAGGTTTGCACCCCCCGCGCGCGATATACATGCCTGATGCGTGTCGCAGACATACCAGGTTAAACATTTTCCGAACTAGCCACCCCGGGATAAGAATATAGGAATGAAACAACATATAGAGCCTTTTCAAGAGATGAGTTTTAGCAACGTGGGATGCCATGTTTTCTAATAGTCTACACTACCCACACGAAGCCAAAGCACAAAAGGACACAATATCTTTTCAAAAACACCTTTTGAATATTTTGTAACACCGAGGAATGTGTGAGACGTAAGAAAATGATGTTAGAGATTAGATTTAGATTATTAGAAATTACAGGAGTTTGAATTTTAACTTATTATTTTGTCAATGTATCTCTCTTGAATAAATTGGGGAATCTAGATGTCAATGAATTATAACGTGAATTTTATGGAATGCATCTACTTATCTCAAGTTCTTTAAATGTTATATTGTCGCACCTTCCAATATATTGCCCCAAGCATAAAATGATTATGATGCATTTATGAAGTATTGAAATCCCATGCTTAAGAAAAATATCTCTCTTTTTCGTGCTCTCTAACCATAAAATATTTTCTTGCAGAAATCAGTAGGTATGATATTAACATGAGAAGCATGCAACCATATAATATTGACATGCATGCCAAAATCAATATCTATTATTGTAACTTGTATGGGTGTAAACAAGTAAAGCAAAGCTGTTCTTAACCCAACTTGATTTTAGGTCGAAACATTAAAGAAGTCGGCACATGTTGAACATTGATTATAATGTTAGCTAACTTGAACTTATCTACGTAGATTGATGGCCCCTTAATGAAACATGGAGGCCCCATAGGATGTAGATGGAAACAGTAAGACTAGATTTTAATAAGTACAACTTATCTAAGGATTTATCGAGGATAGAATGGAATTGAGAAACAGAATTTATGTCACTGACCCCAACTTCGATAATCCTAATATAGTTGGGACAAGTTATTGATGATGATGATCATGATGACCAGCTAACTTTAATTTGACTTGACAAAATGCATAGGTGCCCACCATTTATCAAAACAAATCCCTTCACACAGATCTTACCTGCTTGATTGACACTGATTCTTAATCTTTGTACTGATAGAGCTTTGGTTAAAATTGCACAAATATATAGCATTTAAACTTTGATAACCTAGGATCATCTAGTCAACTTGTATGTTTAGAGCTTTGGTCACTATCTGATTATATCGCACTAAAATTTGCACTAATATGTCCCATTTAAACTTCAATAACCTAGAATTAAGGGCTAGTATCATCTAATCATTTTGTGATATAGTACCCTATTCATCCATGTTCAAACTTTTTCATTGTTATACCTTTGTTGGTTGTCCTACATTAAGGTAGGTCCCATGTCAGACAGGGTGGGGTTTTTGATATGGGAAGTCTGGTTTTTGGGTGCCTGTAAGTTGTAATAAGCCAAAGAGGACATGACATGACTTCAACTCTAAGAAGAAGATCTCAATCGAGTCTAGCAGACTTAGCTTGTACATTTTGAAGAGCAATATTTATGCTCATCTAGCTAGGGACAACAGACAAATAACCAATTTATTATGATTCAAAATTTTTAATCTTCACCTTACTTGCAATCGGATTGTAAGTGGGCACTTCATTTTTTGAAGTCTTCGGTTTCAAATAAAGCGGGTATCAAATCTAGTTTTGGATCATATCAAAATCGGATTGGTTATGAATCCACAATATAGGATCCAAAACATTTGGATCTGAAACCAGATCCTTACATTTTCTGACTTGAGGATTCAAATACGAGACAAGTACAATACTCTTGCATATTTTTTTAAAAAATATATGTTTTAAGAGTCTAACTAGCTTGAGTAACATTCATATTTGATGATGGAAAACATTTATGTGCATCTATCCCTCACCATATTACGGTGAGGGACAACATAGTGGGGCTGACTTTATGATTTATCGGAACCATCCACACACATGAGATCCCTTGATTTACATTGGATTTATCGAGTTTTCATTGATCTAAATGAATTGGACCGTTGGATCGAGGGTCAAAATCTTTTCTTTAATATAAAATTGTTAAACTTATGGGCCATTGATGAAGGGGTTAGAGGCATGAGATTGACCCCAAACTTGATAATGGCCTCCCATCCAAGATGTCTCTTTTAAGCTCCCAAGTCCGAGCATCATTAGGGCTCTAGGTGGCCCCCTATCAAGTTTGTCTCTCACCATGTGGTGAGCGATGGATGCACATGAATGTTCCCTGAGAATAGATCGCATTGAATTTAGCTCAAATAAGAATGGATCGAAGAAAATATTTATCCCCATAGGTTAAAATATTGAGAATGATATGTGATGCGCCAACGATGATAGAATATTGAGATTTTCACATTAGTTCTAAGGATGGTTAGTAAACTAGAAACTGCTGTCCTCCAAAAGTATAAGGGATACTGTCCTCCAAGTATAAGGGATTTGATCTAGTGAGAACCGTTTTCAAGAAGACTTGAGAGAACTTTTTGGTGTGGCCCACTCGAGTCCCATTTTAGGATGGAACCGGTGGGGATTGAAAGATCTATATGGGACCATCCCACACTACGAGTCTAAACCCTAAGTGCCATTCAAACTTGCTCTATCCCAACCATTTCCTAAGAGGAGTGGGTCCCACAGTCAGATTGACTGATCAATCTGATGGTGGCCATTTGAGATGAAAGTGGAATTTCGCCCAGCACCAATCAATGTTCTGATAGTAATTTTGAATGGCTGGGATTTTATACATGGGTCCTAGCAATGGATTTCAGTCCTAGAATCAGACAACTCTATGAATCACTGGCCCAATCAGAAGATCCGGACCCCCCTTCAAAATGCCCCAAATGACACCCAAAAGGCTTCTCCTTTGGTGGAAGGAGAAGAAGAAAAGAGTCAAATCTGTTCTAATTGCGAAGGTATGCAACTGCAACGATCTTTTGGTTGCTATTTCTACTTTAAAAATCGAATCTTTAGAAGGAAACCCATTTCATCTTTTCACTGTAATGAGCTCAGTTTGATGGGGTTCCCAGATCATGATTTGGGTTCGTTTTGGGTTTTCTAATTTTTTTGGTATTGATGCTGGAAAATTTCAATTATGGGTAGTAATAACATTCATTGGATTGTTATTGGTTTGGATTCAATTAGCGTTTGGATGTACTAGACATAGTAAGTAATTTGGATACTGGAACTGAAAATCCATTACTAGCACAATCACAAAGTGTTGTCTTGGGGTTGGTGTCTTGAGAACCACGCACCTTATGCTGTTTTCTATATTCCATGCTGCCCCAAATGCACAATGGAACAGATAATTCACTCATTCTGTGAAATATTTAGGTTGTTTGTGATATGTGTTGCATCCAAAGCGATTGCATCCTGGGAGAATGAAATGGAAGTATGGTAATTTTCATCTTTGAGGGGTGTACTTTTTTTAAAAACTTAAATGATCTAAGATTATGCACTTGATCTAATATTAAATCAGAGTTGCTGGTGATCACCAGCTTAATCTCACCTCTCTCTGGCCATGACATATATCAATGGGACTAACTCATCTATCCAACTTACTTCTATGATTACTTGGAATATGCACGAAACAAACATTTCAACAAGTATCCCATCCTAGATGTTGCAATTTGATATACATTTTTTAATAATTTGGTATACATTTGCTTCAATAGCGGATGCAATAGTTGGGTGTGAGGATTTTTATTTATAATTTTGATAGGGATGTGATTAATAGAGCAGTAAGAATAGCATCAGGGCGACAGGAAGCAGGAACACAAAAGAGTTTCTTGCTTGCACCCATTTTGTCTTGGAAAGTGCAATTGGGTGGGTTTTTGACCGGCCAAATTTGTAGCAGTTGTGTTTTGGATCTGATGAATGAAAAACACACTTGCTATAGATTTTTCACTAGGAACTTAAACACCTACCTGATATAGTTTCCTCCTTTGGCAAGTATGGGTTTTGAGAATTTCCAAATCAATTTGAAGATGGTATGGAACTGCAGGCCTTGTTATTCGTGTCGCTTCATGTCACTTCATCTGTCTCTCCCACTCCCATGCCCAATCTCAATTATGTTTTGTTCTTGGCTTCTAACATCTTGTTGTGATTTGATACGAAACTTAATAGAGTAAATCTTAACTGTTTCTATTCTAGTTTTCATATTATGCTATTTGCCTTATTTAGCTTTTCGAGCTTTGTTTCCCTAGTTCATGGCTCCTATTGTTTGTGCAGTGGTGAGCCCACAAAGCATGGGGAAGTTTCATTACTCCAGTAGGGGATGACCAACTGATCCCATTGCTTAATTTTAGACATTATTTCATATCTCACTCCTCACCATGTCTCTACTTCTGTTGCAGGTTCCAAGAAGGTGCACCTTTTTGGCTTTTTAAGTGAAAGAGTGCTTTGCCAGTCGGATGGATATCAGTGAGCAAAAAAGTAAAGCTTTTTCTTTACTCTGTATATTGGCAAGGATGGCATCATACAGTCGGATATGCATTGGAAGTGGCATAAAAATCAGAGATCACTTAGATGGGTTATAGTTCTTTTGGATGCCTTTTGCCAAACAATATTGATGATTGGCTTTGATAATGATTTGGGTAAAACGGTCTATAAATTAGTATCCCATCGAATGTGGTTTCTTGTTTTTAGGTACTCCAAATGCCTAACAGAATATATAACTTATTTGGTGGTGTGATATTTGTTGTGTCCAAACCTACTGTCATGCCTCTATTCTTTTCTCTGTCGATCCTTTTATTTTCTTTATGGCTTTGGGAAGCTTGATACAATGTAAGACACCATCCATTATGTAGTGTGTGTTGTACGGGTTTGAACCTGTGTAAGTCATACTTGAACTCTCCATAAGCATTCCCTAACGCCCTATTGCTGCTAGCTTTGATACCTGGATACTTGTACAAGCCCAATGTACCTGTGTCGGACTGATATGACACTTATATTGGTATTTAATACTGCACCGATACTTCTAGGATGTAAGTTTAACATATCTTGTGGGACTTTCCAACACTCCCCCTCACGTGTAGGCCCAATAGATTTTGTGGACGGGCCGGGCCTGCCACGTGGGCTACACAAGAACGACGGGATCAAAACCCGCTCTGAAGGAGAAAGGAGAGCAGGCGGAAGAAGAATAGTGGAGAGAAGGTTGTGCATCACTTGATGATCGACAATTCTATTCAAGATTACAAATCAGAATAATGAAGAAAGGAAAGAATACAAATCAGAATAAATGAAAGAATGGAAAGAATATATCCTAGACTATACAAGGAAATAAGAAGAGGGAAATAAGTTGTACACATTAGATATAAATCTAGACCATATCCCACGCGTGGGATTTATACATGGGCCTTGATTGGCTGGGCCTTCTTAAGGCCTGTTATCTTCTAAATATCTTGCTTAACAAGTCCTTTATTTCCTATAGTTCTTTTAATTTTCTTACTTCTCAACATGAAAAATGCTAGAAAAGAACGTAAACAATGGTAATTTCATTGATTCAAAAGTGATCCAAAGAAAAAAATTAGGAAACCTATACCCGTATCCGTGTCCTAGATTTTCAAAAGTGATGAATCATATCCCCAATCCTCGTAGCAATGTTTGTATCCATATCTGGGCATCATAGGCCGCTAGGACAATACGTGGTCATTTACCAAAAGCTCTTTGGTTATTCACCAAAGATGCCACTACGGCAAAAGCACAATTGAAGTTTTTAAAGCTGTATGTTCATTTACCTCATGCAAATTGTAGAATCACTATGCTTGACGGCTTGAGTAATGAGATAGTATAGTTTTACTAAATCTGTTCCACAGCTGCACTTGGTGACACATGAGTCACAACTTCTGTCAGAACGTGTTTGAAGTTGAAATCTACATAAAGAATCACCAGAAAGCTAAAGTTGAGGTCAACATTGACTTGTGAAAATTGTGTTACTCCGTCAACATCATCACTGGTAGAGATGTATCCCACAGGGATGGCTCATCAGTCTCACACTTGTGCCAATTTATTCCCCATCAAGACAATTGCATTTAGGACCTCCATTACCCACTGAACACAAGTTGACATTTAGCAATCTAAACTCTCCCAGTGAAACATTCTTTATTACTTGTTAGAACTGCCATCTCTGTAAATTTAGAGAGCTATGCAAACTTTCCTCGTGTTTGCTTATTGTGCTGCAGGTGACCAGTATCCCTGGTCTCTTTTCTGTCATTATGTGAAACCTCTTGAACTAGTTAGGTTATCAGTTATCGGTTACACCGTCAAAACTCAAAATCCCTTGATTATGAAGAAAATCCTAAGATTAGCATCACTTTCTTCAAGAAATCAGGCCCAAGTTGTATTCAATTGGCCCAAATTTCTTGAGGGGTCAATCTGTAGCATAAAAGATCTTCGAATCTTGGTCTAGGTGGTTGTTGAGGCCTAACTTAATCAGTCTTCACTCTTCAAGGAAGCGCCATAGAGGATCCTTTAGCAGCCGGGTGTGTGGCACATAATTTTTATTTATTTATTTATTTATTTTTGATATCTTCCTTTCTTCCCTGTGAGCTTGCTCATGGTGATTTTGGGGGTTTGGCAATGATCATCCTTTAAAATCTGTGTGCCAATATGCCATGTGCAAAAGGGTGTGGACAATAATAGGGGGCCAACACATGGATCAAAAGAGAGTCAAAACATGTTTGACTTCTTATGAAGTTGTATGGTGTAATGAAGCATCATTCACATTGTTGGGAATCTTGTGCTTCACAAACGGAAGAGACATATAGGAGGAGACTACCATTTTATTAGGGAGAAAGTGGTAGCTAACATTATTTGTGCTATATATGTTAGGTCAGGGAATTAGTTAACTGACTTCTTTGCAAATGCGTTTGGAAGAACTAGATGCTCAGGGGTTTTGAGCAAGCTCGTCATGAACAATATCTATTCACCGACTTGAGGGGAAGTTTAGCAGTATATCTATGTAGACAGGTGTTGTTTGTAATTGTGTAAGTTCAAGGGTGTTTTTGTCATTTTTCTTAAGTACACTTATTAATAAAATAACATTTAGTCATGTCAAACTCATACACAACTATTATCCTTATTTTTTCCTTTCTCTAATCTTTTCTTTTTCCTCATATTCTTCATCCATTCTCTTTTATCTTATATCTCCATCAACTTAGTTTCTTCTATTTCCCCATATGACACTTCTTTTTTCTTATGCCCAGGTCTTGGCATTTTCAGTTCTATTTTGGGGTTGTAGATATATATATATATATATATATATATTTTGCATACATTCAGATCTACTTACATTATGTTGTAGTCCTTAATGATACCCGGATACTTATACAAGCCCAATGTATCTGTATCGAACCGACATGACACTTGTATTGGTACCTGATACTGCACCGATACTTTTAGGGAACATGTTTAACACATCCTATTTATAAAGTCCTTTATTTCATATAGTTCTTTTAATAGTTTTACTTCTCACAATTAAAAAATGCTAGAAAGGGACGAAAACAATGATAATTTCATTGATTCAAAAGTGATCTAAAGAAAAAATTAGGACACCTATATCTGTGTCCTAGATTTTGAAAAGTGAGAAGCTATATCCCTGATCCCCGTATCAGTGTCTGTACCCATATCTGTATTTGGGCATCATAGTATGTAAAAATTATTTCTTCGAGGGGCCCTAATGTGAAAAACCATAGAATTTTCAAAAAATTTGTCCACCCCCTGCCTGCAGACCCACCTTGCCCCCATCCGCATTTACTTTTTCACTTGATATCGATTATTTTTTGTGATAAAGAAAGCATTTTAACTTTTAAGACAGTACTGACACATTCTTTAACTTGTGTGCTGATGGATTTTGAACACCCCACTTTATTGTTGATGGATTTTGTTGTCCATGACATGTGAAGCATTTTTGAAATGCAGAGGTTGGAATAGGCCTCATAGGCTTTGGCATCTTTTTCACATTGCTGGGTATTGTTCTCTTCTTTGATAGAGGTTTGCTTGCTTTGGGAAATGTAAGTCAACTTGAGCTGCTCAAAATTTTGAACACCCCACTATATGAAATATTTGTCACAGTTTTCTTTCTTTGCTTTCTCGTCAGATTATCTACTTGTCTGGGGTAGCTGTTATACTCGGTTGGCGATCAACAGTGCAACTCTTTACAAACAGAATGAACTACAAGGTATTTACAAGGAAGACTTAAATACAAGGAAGACTTAAATCTACCTTTTGTATCTTGTGTATCCTTTGGCCAAAATGTGGTGTTCATTGAACTTGAATTTTGAGTATCTTGCTTTGCATTCTGTAGAATCCATGGTTTAAAAAATTGGCTGTATCTGAGTCAATGCTCGGCCACTAGCAAGTTGATTCAACCTCAGATACACGTAAATTTCCGAGTTGTTCATATAGGGTTATTTCTCCAATTTTTTGTTTGGAGACGTTGAGGAGGTCTCGTACATGGTTTTTTTAGGGGTGTTTTGAAGATTCAAACTAATTTCCTTGCCGGAGCCAATAGAGGTTATATCCTTAAGAACATAAATAATGAACCTCAAAGCCAAACAAGGTATCCATAATTACTTAAAATTATTAAAAACAATTAAAACACGATGAGTCATTGAACTATGTAGTTACATGAAATTTACTAAGCTTTTATATGGGTTTTGTGTGTGATTGGTTGAGTCAGCTTGGCTTGAAAGTGACCAAGTTGCATCCTTGGTCCAAATTTTAAGACCATGTTAGTAGCTGTATGAACCTTTATGCCATGCATTCCTCAGGTACAAGGCTACAATACAGCTATGACTTGCACTATAAAGTGATCGACATTAATGTTGAACAACTCAAGCATTTGCATTTTTCATTGGTTTTACATTAATAGAATGTCTAAATGTCCCTTATGAGACCAAATCCTTGGCGATGCCTGCGGATCTTGATGGCTTTTAAGGAGTTTTAGACATTAATGGTGAATAGTTTTTTTTTTTTTTTTCCTTGATTAATTTTTCATTTTTAGTATGTTTAGACAACCCAAATGATCCCAGAAAGTTGGGGATGGTTACTGATCTTGCTTGTTCGCTTATGGCTTTCAGCCAGCAGTTTAAATGAAACATCCTTTCATTTTCTTGCAGGGCTCTTTGTCCTTTCTAGTGGGACTCTTTCTCATATTTGTTCGCTGGCCTATAGTCGGTATCGTTTTTGAAATATATGGGTCAATTGTTCTCTTCAGGTTAGCTTTTGTTCTTTATTTGCCGAGTCATATGCCAACTTTCCCATGTTCTTGACCTTCTGATGTATTAACTTCTCTTTCTTAATTTTACCAAAAAACAAAAAAACAAAAAAAAAAATCTCTTTCTTGCAGTGGTTTTTGGCCTTCCGTCAAGGTTTTCCTATATCAGATACCAGTTGTGGGATGGATTGTGCGCTTTTTCTGGTGACTGGTAATTCCACTGTTTACATGTTTGGTTTTCATGGCAGGAACTTCATTCTGTGCTTCCATTTTTTTTTTCTTTCTTTTCATCAATTATAGGTTTTATTTTATGTTTTGTAAATTGCAAACCTTTTCCGTTGCAGATTATCGATCTCTTTTGGAGGGCTTTCTCTGACATGCCAGTACCCAATGGCTGCCGTCTCTTGTGTTTTTTGTATGCCAATGTACTGATGTGCTGCCTTTAATAATCAAGGCCACTACATCAACTGACTCAGCATAAGCAGTCTTGAGTCTTAACCGGGTGATATAGTTAGGAACTTAGGATTATCATGCAATTTGCTAGTAAATTGTTTTGGCCTTAATAACAAATGAAGGTATCTTCTGTAATACAAATTATCTCTTGGTTGTATCACATTTATTGTTTTATAAGCTAACAATAGTGTCCTCGATCCTTATAGCTGTTTTGATTGCCAGTTGATCCTATATATTCAAAATTCTATACTATATTGAGAAACTCATTACCGATAAGAAAAAGAAGAAATTGATGCGACCCAATTTGAGTTTATTCAGATCGAAGAAGCCACCCAGCAGGCAAAGTATATAATGAAGGGTGAAAGCTTGGTTTACCAGTTTAGTGGAGGACCCTGCCATGTAACTCAAGGTGATTTAATTGTGTACATGCACAATTTACTTAAGTGAAAGAAATTAGCACATGCCTAATTACTAGTTAATTTTAGGAGTCTTTAAAAACCAGAATCTCGTGGTTTTTGAGAAATGATCGTATCTTGAGTGTCAAGTGACCTCTGAATGACATAAAATTAGTTGTCTTGATGAGTTATTCAGTTACTTATCCAGAGGTCAGATTTCTCGTGGTTTTTGAGAAATGATCAAAGCCAGAGTTCAAGTGATAGTTGCAATTATTACTTGATCTGAAGAAATTATGGCCCATTTATTTGTAAGGTGTGGTCTAATTTTGAGTTTGAGTCTCTGTTAGGAGTCTTAGTGGGAGTCATCTGTAGTAGTTTGAGTTGTCTTTGAAGTTAGAAAACTTTGTGCAATAACATTAAGGGGTGGTGATTTGATGTAATTCCTCCTTCAATAAGATTGAATACATTGTTTTGATTGATTTCTTTAATGGTGTCAGTTCATTTGGATGTATGATTGCTTGAAGCTTGATTTTGGGTATTGTCAATCTCCTCAATTCTCCTGTCTCTTTTAATAGGTGTCCTAGCATACTAGCTCAGCTACAGCTGACCGACCTACATCTTTCCCAAACATCACCTGCTTGTTGGATTGGTTCAATATCTGTGATGCAATCGTCTAATGTGGGTGAAGAGTAACTTGCCTGATTCACAATCTGTATTTGTGATGTGTTTTGCAATGTAGCGTGGTAGAAAGTAATGAACATCTTACCATGAAAAAAATCTTGGTTGTGATTACTGATTCACTGCATTTGTCAAAGCTCAATCACTTGTATGTGCATTATGTATTTGTCATTTTAACCTTCTCATAGAAAACTATCGAAGGGATCGACTTTTTTAGTCAGCATTATGTATTTGTCATTTTAACCTTCTCATAGAAAACTATCGAAGGGATCGACGTTTGTAGTAATTCTCTGACGGCACAAACCTTTGCTTGTGTGTTTTACACTTTTTATATCCACATTTGGCGGCAATGTGGTCACACGGTTATGATTTGAATTGTATGATTTATTCACCATGTCATGGTTTTTACAATTCATGATTTATGGATGGTAACTTAAAAGCCGATATCTGCAAATCCCTTCTTTTATTATTTTAATTTGGAAGGCCTTTCAGTCGTTCTAATACTAGACATACATTACCCACAGTTTTAGAGTTGCAAAAAGTTTCGCAAAAACTCAAAACTTCCTCCCATTTGTCGAACATATAAAATGGTTTTGTTGTGTTGTTTTTGCAAGCCCATGAATCAGTAGCTATGCTGGCGTAACACTGAATGTGATGGATTTCATCCTCCCAATCCATAATGCTTCCTTCACACCAGTGTGTAATCATCCATTTTGTGAAACCAGTAGCTATATTGCTTATCACTGAATGAGGCGAAATCTGACCCTCCTAAATGCCCCTTTACCTTTGTGAATTGACATGCATCCAGGTGGGTCAAAAGGACTGTTTCTCAGATCTTTCCTCCGAGAACTTAATGATGATGGCTATACATTCCTCAATAATTTTGGGGTCGTTTGTTTTTTTACATATGTCAATGACGTGTGAATCTATTTCATATGCAAATGATACACATTTGGAACATATTCTAATGTTTGTCAAAACCACCATTTTCACATGATTAAATGAGTACACACACCCAATGTTTTAGTCTTCTAGATGTATTTGGATGCTTTGTACATTTTTCACAAAATTCTCGAAATCCAAGAAGAATTAAGATAGAAAAATTTCCTCTTTGCCATTTTTAGCCACATATAGAAGATGAACAGTTGAGATCATGAATTGGCAGCCCACAAAAATCCAGAGAATTAGATCTAACAGTTTGAACTTTCTTCACAAATTTCTCAAAATCCATGAATAATTAAGATATTAGATTTGACACCTTAGCCATTTTTTAGCTGTATAAAGAAGATGAATTGTCCGGATCGTAAATTAGGGGCCCAAATAAAGGTTTTTGATGTCCCCTACGGGAGAAAAAATATACCGTGAATTGCATTGTCCCAGCACCTTTTGCATTTGGGCTTGTGAAATGGTTTCACACCCATGTGGTTGTGCAAATGGAGGTGTGAAAAAAGCCTCATTTTCTCAGCTGATTTATGCACCACATGCATAAATTGCATCAAACAAATGTGACACATGCATAACCGTTATGCATTATGCATTTAAATCTTCTGCATATGTTCAATGAGCACAAACAAATGACTCCTATATGATCAGTTTTTTTAGTAGTTTAATATTTTCACTACCTTCAAACATTTTATGTTGAAGGAAATTTGTAAGAAATTTGGTAATGAGAAACTTTAGTACAGGTATTACAGTAGGATATTGTGAAATTGTTTCCTTTGTTTTCTAGTATTTATGTCAGTATTCTGTCCTGATGATCATGCTGAGCTACCGGGCACATTCAAGTTATCAGGGCTTACAATAGATGATATGTCTTGTCTTCTACTGTTAAAATTAAGATCCAGTTGTTTGTTGTTTTGTTCAAACCAATCTATCTCTTTGATCTGTGTGGGGGTAGATCTGGCTTGTGTTTGCTGAACATATTTATGCTTAGCTTATGTTACCAATGAATTCTAGTTTTCTTTAATTAAAATAAATAAATAAAATTGGTCCTTTTGCTCCTTGGATATGGCAGAATTTGATAAGTTACATCTATTTTCCATTTCTTTTGAGTTTTCATGATCTGGGTCATTGATCTGATTATTTATTTGGACACCTCACTTGTCAAGGATTTCATGGGTCAGGTTTGTTTCATATCCAGGGCAGTTTTTAGCTAGTTTTTTAGGAATACTTCAGGCAATTGGGTGTATTGGGCCCATTTGCCAACCTGACCCATCTTTCTTTTTTTGCCAGGGAATTCAAGACTACCCCTGCAGTAAAAATATTGGATGAACAAATTATTTTCGGTGGTTGTAAGTTACTAGAAGTAGAAATCCCTGTCATGTAGGATAATGGTAAAAACTGCATTGTATTTACCTTTAATTATTATAAGTTGGGCAGATGAGTACTATCTTTTAAGGAACTGATAAACTCATCTTGAAAAGTCAGATACAATGAGGGCTTATGAAATGGCAGTAGTATCCAGAATTGAAAGTACCTGAACCGCGTTAGTGCTCACTTGGGAGGAGAATCAATGCAGCATTGAAGAACACTTTATTAAGGACTATGGTATTTGACCAGACTTCCCCTTGGGAATCATTACCATCCATGTGATGGGGTTTCATGAATTGGGCCATTGATCTCTGTTCACTTTGTGCATGGTAGGAGATTTTTTTTTTTTTTTTTTGTGCAGAAATGCGGAATGAAACTGAGGTCTGATATGATTTTAAGGCCATTATTGTTGTTGTTTGTTTAGTCATTGAGGGGCTCTGCTTGTTGCAGGTCTGAATTGTGATCTAAAATCGTGACAGAAACTACTTGATATATCTACAAATTAATACCACCCAAATAAGTTTTGCAGTAGGCTGTTCATTTTCTGCTTCAATGCTCTGTTCTTTATTTCCTGAGCAATGATATGGAAAGGGATTTTGATGAAATCCATGAAATACTAAAGATGGACCGCTTACATTCACACCTTCATGATGATAACACTGTGACATTTTAAGATATTTTACAGAAAATGATATGTATTAATTGATGCAAGGTGCAGCAGAGTTTTCATATGAGAACTGACATGTGAATTAGAAAAGGTAAGTGTGTGTGGTAAGATAAGTATTCACACACCCAGCCCTAAAACACTCTACGCTCACCATCAACACTATAGCTAGGATCCATCCTGTTTATGTGGAATGGAAGCGCCTCACCAACTGAGCTACAGGTGTCTTCCTCTCCAAGGTGTGGAAAAAACACCCTTTTCTTTAGCGAAATTGTTTATTTCAAACTGATTTAGTCATATGTAACCATTTAACTTTATTTACTTTTGGGAATTTTAAATAACTTTCTCTGTTCAAATCCAAACATAGTGGATAATAGTTATTTGCGAGAGTGGTGAATCTCCGCAAGGAGATTCCCAACATCTCCATTTCTCATTTCTGCACCAAGTGGGGATTCCTTTTTCATTCTCTTTATGGAAGAGGGTTCTAAGAGTCTCGCAATAAATGTGGCGCACATGTACTACCTTTGGGTTGGAATTATATCCTGAAAATCAGGCTCGATTCAGACTATCCAAACCAACTGCTGGTCCAAAAGTGGGCAGGTCAAGAAGATAATGGTCAGCTTTCCAAATTCAATGGGCTTAAGCAGGTGGTTGGAATTGTCAAATAGAGGAGGGGTCTCTTTCTTCTTATGCTTTTTAGATAAAACTCTCCATGGAGAATAATTTTCATGGGTTTTCAATTTAGGCTGTTGAATGCTCATTTGAGTGTTTGGTTTTTATTTTAAATTGTTTAGATTTTAAATAATTTTTACTGAAAGATTAATGACAAAAATTCCACCTCTAAAAACCTCTTCAAACTATATTAGTTTATTGGGTCGTTAAAATTTGAATCAGCCTGGCCTGGTTAATTCAGCCCACATAGGCATAGAATTCTATGGGCCGGCATGGATGTGTTTTGCTTTGCTGGGTGGGTTTGGGCTCAACTTAAAATTCCTCATTCTAAACTGCTCTTGGGTTCAGCCAGATCAGGTCGGGTTGGATTCAGGTCCACCTAAAACTGGATCAGAATTCGCCCATTACCCAACCCAACCCGGCCCAGTTGGAACCCTATATGTCTACACCTACCTAATATTTAAGATACACTGTTCTATTAAATGTCTATGGCATGTAGTAATTTCTCAATGTTTGAAAATGTTAGTTCATTCCAACATTTAACAAAGCTTAGTAATGAGAAATGATCTCTATCTTCACCTCAACGAATCCTTTGACCTTTTATTCGTCTCATCAATGTGGTAAAGTTGTGGAAAGGTATGGAATTTCATGTGATCTATTTTAACTGTTTTCATGGCCATGTCAAAAGAATTAAAAGAGATTAAATGTTAGAAACACTCTTAAAATGGCTTTGCTTAGCCCTTCGAATTTTTAACCAATTGGGTTGAGGTTATACACTGGGCCTATTCAAACCCCAACTTACTTTCTTTATTTTTACTTTTCTATGATGAGGAACCCGCCGACCCCCTTACGGTTGATCATTGGTAAAATCCCGGATACACAGCATCACCCACTAGCACTGTGTATCAGGTAAGGGTGGGTTAAAAGTTTTGTGATCCAAAGTGTTTTTTTTTTTTGCTAACGGAGGGTTCCCAATCCTTTGGACTGGACTAATCCCTCCGGACCCAGAGAGAAGCCGGGTAAAACCCCTGTGGCCCCTAGGAGTGGCCCTTGGTGGTAACACAAGTGGACTCAACCTTCGATTCCTGAAGAGGGGGGAACCGGGAGTCGATACCAGGACCTCTAGCTCCGGAAGAGGGAGGAACCGTGGTTCTGACCACTCGGCCAACCCCTTAGGGTTAAATCCAAAGTGTTGATACATGAGACTTAGGAGACTTGGTCCCAAGACAATCTCTTTTGTCAATATCATTTTTAGATCTTTATAAAATCAATATAGGATTCACTTAAAGAGTTCTCATTTAAAAAACCCCAACTGTTTTGCGGAAAATAGAAGTAAAATGTCCTACTTCCTCTCCTGCAGTCCTGATTGGAACATATATTCCTCCCACCCCCCGAGTCAGTGTGAATGAAACTTTATAAGTTTTTTACATTGTGCCCCTACAAAATTTTGTTTTTTAAGAGTGGCCACCCAAGGCATATTCCTCTGTCTCCCTCTCTTCACTTAATAAGGATTAGAGACCAGAGAGCATTAATAGGACTGACCATGGTAGTCACTGCAGTATATTTGGTCAGACCTGTTGCTGATGCACATAGATAACGTGTACGTCTCCTGCTTCTTTCTAACTGCAGTTGGAATTAATAAATAACATTTCCTTTGGTGCCTAGAAAGGGTCCTGGAAATACAAATTCAAAGTTTAAAACTCCACTTAAAACACTACCTAGAAGATTATCCCATGACCACCCTATAATTTACTTAAGCATCTCTCTCTCTCTCTCTCAACTCCTTGTAACTGTTAAAATAAATAGTTGTTTCTTGAAAAATTATAGTGAGCACAGAGTTGCCAATTTGGCTTAAGCAGAGGGGGAAATGGCCTTCTCTAAAAGAAAAATGATGATTTACAATTGTAGAATCAAACAAATTTTGGCATCATAGATGCTTCTTTAATAACATGTCAAATCATAGGTGTGTAGTAGGAATATGGTTTAATCATAAGACCTTAAGAAAAAAGCACTTATTATTAATTCACAAACCTACTAAGTAGGTGATTAGGAACCATTTTTCATTGAAATTGAAACTATAATGGTGATATTTTGATAATCTATTGTTTTTCAATTGAGAAAAGCAATATTCACCAAACCCCAATTGAGGATATATAGAGGGCTAAGTTGTTGATGATGGATGAAGAAAGAAAAATTCCAACCCCATAAAACCCCATATGGCAATGCTTGGGGTTCTTATTTTGAATAGATTATTAGCTGAAAGCAACTAGGATTGAATGGTCCTAACCATCTTTCTTACTCACTAAATCCTCATCCCTCATGTTGTGGGCCTCATTTTGAATGGAGTATTTGCTGAAAGCAACTGGGATTAAATGGCCCTAACCATCTTTCATTACTCACTAAATCTTAGACCAAATGCCTATTAGTTTTCAACTGCACATTTAATTGTGAGGTCAACAATGCCCCAGATGAAATTGAAGAGAAGTTGATGGAAAGGGACTGGAATCCGTAATGAAGTTGAAGGTGACAAAGAAATGAATTTATAGGGCATTGAATGAGTTCATGTTCCAACAGCTAAAAGAGAGGTGCAATTATTTATTGTTGCTGTTGGCGCTGTTGGAAGGACCATATACCTGCTTCATTTATTCATGGGGCTCCTATCTTAGTGTTAGGGGAGTTACATTGGATCATATTTAAGCACACTTAGCTGTACACGTGGCATACATAAACGTCAATCAAGGTGGTTCACATCATGGGCCCCATCTGCAGATGGATCTTGATTTGTTGATTAACCTGCTTCATTTGTAGCATTCACCACTTTGACATTTTAGGGGCAATTTAGTTCTTCATCCAAAAGTTGCCTGTAAAATGCCTTACTAGTTATTCCTGAACCAAATTGAAAACTTAGGTGAACAAGCCTTTGTACAACAAACAAGGTTCTGTGGCCTTGTGGGTTTCAGTTTTTAGAACTTGGGATTGGTTATTATGACTATT
Source organism: Cinnamomum chago (assembly GCA_038049695.1). Taxonomy (NCBI): domain Eukaryota; kingdom Viridiplantae; phylum Streptophyta; class Magnoliopsida; order Laurales; family Lauraceae; genus Cinnamomum; species Cinnamomum chago. The sequence continues at coordinate 3,810,531 of CP142451.1, forward strand.
CTTGGGCTTCCTTTTTTAAACAAATTAGGGTTCAGATGTAGCCATGAATGCTCCCATTGCCTGTGGCTTTTCATGATTCATGATATTTAATGCCGTAGGTATGAACTTATTAGGATCCAAGTAAGATGAAGTGTGTGAAAAATGGCTGAGATTTCAGTTTGAGATGGAAACATTTGGCCTGAAATTGGCTCCATTAAATTACCCAAAACGGTCCTTTGGGTGATTCCTCTGCCCCTGTTTATGCAAATAATTGGACTAACCATTGGAGGGGCCATTTGGGAACCGGCCAGCGGTCAGTTGAATGTGGGAGCATGTAGGTCCACCATGGATTGTAAGAGGCCTAAAAGTCGCCCAGGTTGGATGATGATGATAACCATGAAGTTGAATTAAGGCAAATCAGAAAAGTTTGACTGACCACAGATAAACTAGGATCAAATTTTTGGTTATCATCATCCAACCTAAAAGTCAATGTAAATTAGGATGATGGAAATCAGTTTGTTCTGAGAGGTGTAAGAAGAATGGAACCACTTAATGTTGCAACCTTAATTTCTCAGAGATATTGAGAACTTATCTTATCTCAGTATTGAAGTAGGCACACTGTTGAACCACCATGTAAAAATTCCTTTATTCTTCTTGTTTGCCTTTTGATTTGTTGCACCGCGATATTTACCACTTGAAGAGTAAATCATTCACCATCATGCATGTAAGTCTAAACATAAAGCATTTAATGACAGATCACTTCCAATTCAAATAGAGCGAGTATTTATCAATAGAGATCTATGATTTAAACCAGTTTTGATGGGAACCCCACATGATAATTTCTCACTACATCTAAAGTAAAGGAAAGACATAATTCTTGGTAGTTTGGTTATGAATTTGTTGTGGTCAAGAGGTACAAGAGTTTGATATTTAGATGTGGTTGTGTTGGGTGATCTTTTGAACGCCAAAGAACAGGATTTAGACCATTGAAGTTCATTACACTTGCCACCTTTAATGCCTGGCCTGTCCACCTTTTAATGGGTTTGATGAAGGCCATTAAAGAACCCTCCATAGTACATTGATCCGCTCTTCCATGAGCCTTTCAATTGTATAAATGTAACATGCATGCCTTGAAGTATCAACCTTCCTCACCTTCCCTTCTCTTGTAAGCAAGCTTTTCTCATTGGGTCCTTTTGGTTATGTTCATATAAAGATAGAATTAGTAGATATTGAAGATGATGGTCAAGGAGTTTACATTTCAACAGAGAGGGGTTTCTTCTCGGAAGGAGGAGGACAAGGAGAGGAAAGAGATGAGGCATTGGAGATTGATGGAGAGCCCAGAGCTTTCATTGGGTCCATCTGGACTAGCCGGGGAAAGTGCCGATGGTTGCTCACCTATGTTGGCTATCAATCGTTGTCGGAAGAGGAAGTCTCCTTGGGATCACTTGAAGAGTGGCCACCCCATGATTCAAAGTGGTTTTCAGCTTCAGCCTAAGAAGCCTTTAGATTGGGAGCAATGCCTAGATTTTGAAGTATCTCTCTCTCTCTCTCTCTCTAAGTTTTTCTCACATATCACACCATCTCCTAGATTGTTTCTCATACACACAACACGTTTATATGTCGTCATTATCATAGTCTTATTCCATGGATCTGGAGTTGGCTTAACGTGTCCTATTGAAGAGACAAGTAAAAAACTCTATCTAAAAATTCTACTATTGGTTTTTTCGTGGCATCAGTTTGTGAATTTCCAACTTCAGTTAGTATCACTTAAAGAACCTTGAGTTGGTTTTCTGGGAGGGGGTGGTTTATAATATTCATATCTGTTAATATGGACCCACATATACAAGATAACCCTATGATATATATGTTAAATCTGTGACCAATAGAGCATTATTGTAAACTTTAGTAACTAGATGATCCTGCCATTTGCTTGATGGCGTATGACATGATAGAGAGTTCGCCTGATGGGTCTCACTTAGTCACTTGGATAGGCCTCTTCTTCTTCTTCTACTTTTTTTTCAGCGTCATTCATTTGATTATCCTACTGTCATCCATCTTGGGCCCAAAAAGTACTTTGGATATTAGTTGGGAGCTGACAGCCAACAGTTGGATGGTTAGGATCATCTGATTTGATTTTTGTGCAGTGACCTATCAAAGGTTGGCTAGAAGTATGAATGATAAGAGTACTAATTGTTCTTTTGGTACCTCTTGTAGGAAGGAAGAATGTACTATATGAATAGAAACACATCAAAGAAGACTTGCTACTGTCCCAAAGACCAAAAGCTGGACTTGGATCTAAACATCTCAACAATCTCTAACTCCAATGAAAAGGGCTCTGACTTTCTTGAAGATCCAAAAAAGCCCAGCAATTCAAACACCAACATGGTTGCAGTTGCATGTTTCAAGTGCCATCTCCTTGTTATGCTCCACAGATCCTCTCCAACTTGCCCAAATTGCAAGTACCTGCACTCGTTTCCGACCCGACAAAGCCCGCATCCAAACACTACAACAAGAAGGCCCATGGAAACACTAAGCCTACTAAATTGAGAAGGCCCAAAAGACTTCAAGAATAGGATGATCAGATGATGCCTAACAACAAGGCCATGTTTAGTTTTTGCTAATGTAACAAGGATATATGGTATAGGAACGTGTCTGATGTTTTAATGTAATTTTTCTTGTTAAGGGCTTGCAGTTCTTGTTATTGCTATAGAGGACTCTTATGTGATCAGAGCCATTTATCTGGTGGGGCATCACAGGTGTGATGCATTGCAACCTTTTCGGTTAGCAATTATATGCCGTTCATCTGTATGTGATTATTGTGATGGATACTATGTTTTCGAATTAAATGATTTTTGGACTATGATGATGTAGGGGTGACCCACAAGATGATCACCATAGACAGTGACTTGACATGCATTGACATAACTTGGGGCTGTTAGTGGGTCCGGTTACCATGTGGGTCAGGACCCATTTCGAGGTGGGGCTGCACTGAACAGGCTGTTACTGGTTCGATTTGTGTTAAAAAGTAAGGCATTTCTAAAAAATGGATTATTGCAAGTTAGGTTGGTTTAATGGGGGTGTTCATGGATCGGGCCAGCACAAGCCCGAACCGGGCCTAGTCCGCTTTGGGCTGGGATTGGGGCTTAGGTTCTAATAGATGGGCCGGGCTTGGACTTAGTGGTAGAGAGCCAACGGAGCGATGAAAGCGGGGACTCGAACACATGTCCTCTTAGAGAAAACTATAATCGGGCCAATTTAGCTACAAGCTAGGTCATAATAGAGGCTGCTTTTTTTTTTTTCTTCTTTTGTTCCTTTAACTCTGAGTTAGAGTTGGGTCAGACCCGGGCATTCCATAGCCCGGCCTGGCCCATGAACACCGCTAGGTTTAAGTGTGTCAAGTTCATGGGTCTAAGGTTTCGACATTTGGTTGGATCAGTACTCCTATAGTCAGGGATTTAAGTACACTTTTGGCATCAAACCTATCTCCTCACCCTCATGAAACCCCTATAAATTGGCACCCACCCTAAATTGAATTTCAATTGAGGCCCAAACAAGATAGGGAAAGAAAAAGAAAAAAGTAAAAAACAGTTGAGGCCTAACTCTCTGTCTCTGTCCCTGCAAACCACTTGCTTTTGTTTTTTGGCAAGAGGTTTAGGCTTTGAGTTTTTTTATTTTAACCTTCAATGGTTCTTTGGCAAGTTGGAATTGAGTTCCTAGGACTTGAAAGAATTTATAATAATCTAGGATGTACCTAAAAGAATATCAAAGAGTGAAGAGAGTAAAGAAATATGGGGCCTAATTGGGTCTATCAAATATACCCAAAAATACTAGTTTCAGGAGAGAGTAGAGTTTCATGGGCCTGATTGGGTCAGGCCCACCACATGTCCAAAAAAAAAAGGGAGAGAGAGAAAAAAAAGAGAAAAAGGGGCATTCCGAGAATTGAACTCGGGACCTCTCGCACCCTAAGCGAGAATCATACCACTAGACCAAATGCCCTTGTGTTTTAGTGGTCAAATTTTGTTTATATAACAACTTTCAACGTATGCATGTATACGATAAATATTTCTACTTCTCTTTCCTCCCAAATGAACAGTTGATGCTTGTGCATTTGACAGAAGTGGGCCTATCACAAAACAGGAGGGACCCATCCAACGGTCCATTACCAGCTGTGGTTAGGAAGTTTAGTTTAGGCTAACTAGTTCCTAAGTTGAATTTGTCCTTTTTACCCAAAAAAAAAAAAAAAAACAGCTGAATATGTCCTACGCTTGTGCTTGTTGTGTGACCTATCACACATTCGTTGCTAATTTTTCTCATTTGTAGTATCCAGTATCCAGTATCCAGTATCCAGTTAGAAAGAAACTCAGTGGTTGGAAGACCAAGTTACTATCCTTAAGTATCCTTCTTCATTGTTTCCTAGCTCTTTCGGTCCCTTGAAATATCCACAAATAGCTGGACAAACTGTTGAAATAGTGCTAGTGGGTTAGGAAGTCCAATAACGAGCCGGAGGTCTCTAACCGTTTGAGGCCTTATTCGATACAGTTCCAGTGGATGGTGTTGCGTATCCTAGGTTTATCAATGATTAACCGCAAAAGGTCGGCGGGTTCCTTGTAACAAAAGAAACAGTAAAAAAACTGATGAAATAGTGAAGCAAAACTAGAGGCTAATTTGGGCCAATTGCGACTCCCTTTGCAAGCCTAAATCTGAAGGTGCCCTTGGATTGCGTGAGATGTAGGATCTTAATGACGATTGTCATTTCTGTGTTTCTTATATGTAATAGTAGTATTCTTGCAGCCAGCCAATAGTTTTGAGTTTGAAGATATTATGTGGATGATTTTATTGGTTTTTCATTTTCTTTTAGTTATTAATTATGATGTTTTCTTCTAGTTCTTATTAAGTGAGTAATTTACGTATTTTTTTTATATAACTACTTTGACTAATGGTGCATGGGCTTGATTGGATAGGAAAAACTTGAGAAAAGTGAAGTCATATGGGCCCTTACTTTTTAAAATCTCAACCCTAGCCCATTTGGATGAGGGAAGTATTTTTGTTAGCCCATTAGGGCCTATTTGTTTGCAATAGGGGAGGAATAGAAGAGGAGTACGATGTCACGTTACTATAAAATCAAAGATGAGTGAGTTGAAATAAATTAATAGATGAATTACTTCTTATGTATATGGTTGGTGTAAAGTAAAAGGATTTAAATTTGCAATTGGTTCGAAAAGGAGACTAGAGAATGAGTTACTCTACCCCACTTTATGATGGTATTTCTAATTAATTGTGGCAGAGAAAAGGTAGAGTTGAGGCTAATTAATGCAAACAAAACATAGGTAAAAAATCCAACCGTTGAAATATATTTTAACCCTCCTTTAATCTACTCTTTCGCAAACGAACATGCCCTTACTTCTCATTTACCTGGAAGTAATTGAGGCTGAAAGATGACATATATGAGGGAACGGAATTGACAACTAGAAAATGAAAGATGGAGTTTAAATCTTTACTATCATTTTCCAGGCCTTCGAATCAGATCTTTTAAACATCCAAAGGGCTTGACTTTTCATACTTGGTTGCATCCCAAAAGTAAGACATGATTGTGAAGTCCATTCTTTTCCAGATTCTTAGATGATCCTAAAGTCCTCTCTTACCCCTAAAAAATGTTCTCTTAAGTCTCAATCAGGGCCTTTATAGGGTAGGATTTAGCCTGCCATAGACCTTTACCTGTAAAATTGATGGCTCCATCATTCCTCCACCTGTATTTGGCTATTTCCATTTCCATGAAAATGTTCAATTTTGTCAGGTAAAACAAAAAAGAGCATGCTCAGGGACCACCATTGAGGCCCAAGCCCTTAAAACCTGTTTATATTCCTATAGAAAAAATGCAAGATAGCAAAAGAATAACATTCAAAACATAGATATAAATAAACCAAAATTAATTTAAAACGAGAACCATTTCCTGTATGATGATGATCATGTTATTATTTTGCATATACAAGGTCTGATATTAAAATTAAAGAGACTTTTCTGTCAAGGATTTAACCATATCTGAAGTTCCAAAATGCATAGCAAGTGATCATCCACCCCCATCCTCACCTGCTATATCTGAACTTCAAGTTAAATATTGGTTATAGTTTATAGTTTTCTTTAACCAACAAAATCCCTCCAATCAGGAGAGCTAAACCATATAAAATCTCTTAACCTTTTGACAACTAAATCATGTAAATCTCTTTACCTTTTGACCCCCCTTCTATTTCTTCAGCTATTCCTTGCACTAATCTAAGTATCATTCCATACACTGAAAATAGGAGCTCCCTGACCAACACCCATGTTGTTATAATACATGTTTCTACCTGCATAAGAATCAGCTGATGCCAACATGTTTTGATCTCCAAAACTCCCGTTGTTTTGTTGTTGGCCCTGATCAGCTATCACTGTGTTAATAGGCATTATATAGCCACCACTTCCGCCCATAGCACCTTGATAATCACCAGTGCTCCCACTGCCGCCGCCACCATAAATGACCGAATTAGACCCAGAACTCTGTTCCAGAGCCAACTGCTCCAAGCTCATCACATTGGGGTTGGGCATAATTGAAGGCTGCAACATGTTGTGGGGGTTACCCAAATGCAGCTGCTGAAGACCATGCAGCCCATGTGAAGCAACAAAATTATCAGGTTCTTGTTTCAACCAACCTCGTTGTGGGTCATATGGGTATTGCATGCTCAAAGGCTGGCCTTGCTGGAATGCGGCAGCAGGCCACCCGGGGTGGTTAGATCCATAGCTGCTGATTCCATCAGTGAGTTGTGATGCTATGTTGTTACCCATCCTCCGTCCGTTCATGCTAGATTCAAGCTGCTCCGCCTCCTTCAAACGCTTCGCAGCTCCCCCGATTGGCAATGTGGTGCTCTCTATTATACTCTTCACATCATACCTGCTCATATCAAAGTTGGTTACAGCATTGAGGCCACGGAATTTTATCGCAGCAATGTCATAAGCTTCTGCTGCTTCTTCTTGGGTGCCTGCAAAGTTGACACACATATGAGAAAAATAAAACATAAGTTTCATTTAAAAATTGATGACCCTAATATGGAAACTCATTTGCTATAGTGACTTTCAACTTACTGAAAGTTCCCAAATAAAGATCCTTGTTTCCAGCAACCCTTCCGATTCTAGCTTGCCACCTTCCATGCTGATGGTGCCTAAAACATAACAATTAACCAAGTTGATTGACTGGAAGCTTGAAAAAAGTGACCCTTTTGTTACATTTTAATTAAATAGGCAAAATGCGAGTTACTGTTTAGTAGTTAATTACATAGTTTAATTTGCGTGTAAGATTAATAATAATATAGATGTTAAGTACTATGGACCACTACAAACTCCACGTTGGTATGATATTGTCCACTTTGGGCCTAAGCCCTCATGGATTTGCTCTGATCACCAAAAACTCCAAATTGGTATGATATTGCTCATTTCTAGCCCATGTGGGACTTTGGTTGCACATCCCCAACAATCCTCCCCTCAAACAAAGGATCATATCTCTTAGGATATTTTTACCGGGCCTCCCCTCAAACGATCATCCATCCATCCGCTCCATCGATGAGAGCCAACTCGAAAGCCTCACCACGGATCCACCAATCGTGAGTACCACGCTTTCCCTGCGCATCACCAGGGCCTACCACCTTTGTTCAGCAAGACAAGGATTCTCCTGGCTAAGTCTGGTCGGTTCTGATACCACTTGTTAAATACTATGGACCACCACAAACTCCACATTGGTATGATATTGTCCACTTTGGGCTTAAGCCCTCATTGATTTGCTCTACCATTTGTTAAGTACTATAGACCACCACAAACTCCACATTGGTATGATATTGTCCACTTTGGGCTTAGCTTAAGCCCTCATGGATTTGCTCTTGGACTCTACCCAAAAGGCTTCATACCAATGGAATAGTTAATCTTACTCATATGCCCATGATCTTTCCCATTTCTAGCCGATGTGGGACTTTGGTTGCACATCCCCAACAATAAATTTGGTGGGTTTGGGAACAAGAAAGGATTTATCCGTAATTTGAGAGAAGGTATGGGATATTTTTAGATATTAGATTTTTTGTGTTTTTGAGTTTGATGGTTAGAAAACGTTATTTTGAGCAACTTTTGCTCTTCCACTTTGATGATTCGGTGTATCATTTAATCAGAAATGTCGATTTTCTACACATGTAGATGTATTTGCAATTTTTAAGAAAATTAGCTAACTACTTTACATTCTAGAGATTTCTCTCATTTTCTCCACTTCTCTCCTTCTCTCCCACTCGTTCCATCCAGCTGAATCCAGCCAACTCCAGCTATTTTCCTTTTCTTTTCTTTCAATCAACCAATTCCAACATCATCTTCCCATAATTCCATCATCTTCTCTATTTTACTTCAACTTCTTCTTATCTCTTATTTTGGATATATAGTAGCTCAGTGGTTTGAGTTTTGGAGAGAGAGCTAGTCAGAGACTTAGTTCAGAGACTAAACCAAGGCAAATAAACTAGTATAATTTCATTACATGTTTGTTAATTTTATTGAAATTAAGCTCAAGCATGTTAGATATCCATTTTCAGCTCAAAATTTTTTAATGGTGTTTATCATCTAAAATGGTTTTCCATTAATTATATGCTGTTTTGGGAGTGTTTTGAGTAACTAAATTTGTTACTTTAGTGTATAAGTAGATATCTATTGGTATATATGAGATTCAGTTAAAAAAATAGAGGAATTCGAAATCAAGTTGCAGGTTTTCTGTTTCTTACGACTAGTCGTAAGTCACCCAATGGCTAACTGTAAGCCCACAATAATTTGTACTGTGGTTGCAAAGACAAAATTATCATCTCAAAGATTTTACTTTATGGCTAGCTGTATGGCTGACCGTAATCTCAAAGTGAAGCTAACAATAAAACAAATCACAGTTAACCTTGTTGACACCATAACTTGAACTTGTAAGTTGTTTTTCAGACCTATAACTTTACGGTTAGCTGTAAGCTAATCGTAGAACACCTATTTTCTAAATAATACCCTGGCCTAATTTTCTAGTCTAGAAAGTTAACCTAAGATACTCAAATAGCCTCAGTTTTTGGTGGGACTATAGTAGGTGATGTCTAAAAGTGACATTGACCTACAAATTGCCTTTGAATCAGTTACAACAACGCTAAATCGATACTGTGTTACTTAGGGGTCATTTATGTAAATCAACATCGGTAATGCCTATGATAAATACCTTTATGCTACATAATATCTATCAGTGATGCTCTTTGGCAATCCAGTCTTAGGAATGACCATTTACAGTAAATTGCCATAATCGGCATATGTACTCACAAGAGCAGATCGTGTTTTCCTATGTCATGTTTACTTGTATTATGTATACTGTTTATTTTATTTTGCCTATTATGAATAAGATAACATGTTATATGTATGATGTATCTGCTATATTAAGTTAATCTTATTTTTAGAAAATGAATCGGGTTTCATTCGAAATCTATCCGGTTTTATTTAAAAATTATTCTCGAGTCAGCACCACCTAGTTTAGGTCCTCCTCTAACTGGACACGGTGAAAAATGGACTGTACAAGTTAGATTGGTTGTAGCATAGTCCCATGTATGTTATGGGAGTAATTATACTTCAGGTATCCCATGTTATAGATAAGTTGACCATGCTACAAATTACGTTGGGCATCCATGTTATGTTTATTATGATTCATGCTCTCCACGATTACGATTGTACTAAGAGTATTTAACTTAATGTGGTTATGCAATATGGTTTTCTAGGATTCTTTATGTGTCTTCATCCGTCTCTCTATGTTTCATATATTCATGCATGTTTAATTTGGTTCTTTTTCTGTCATTTTATGATTTCTTATTTAATCTGATTCTTCCATGTCTCTTACATTCATGCGTGTTTATTTTGATTATTATATTTAATACATTATGTTTATCTTCCTATGGCTAGGGAACTCTTCAGATAATTTCTCTCTAAAAGCAGCTTGGAACCTCTTGGGCCTCCCTGATATAAAACATCTTTGTCAGTCTGCGTTTGGCTTGCTTTAGCTGGCGTCTTCTCCATAGGAAAACTCCTACAGACTGCTGAGTGAAGTTCAGAGGTATCAAATTGGCGTCCAGATGCTATTCTTGCTTCCGTGCTGAAGAATCAGACGTTCATCTATTCTTTGAATATCTTTTAGCTCAACAGTTTTGGTCCTGGCTCCTTAGCCTTATGGGTCTCTCACTTTCTTCCCCTCTTTCCCCTTCTGTTATTTCGGTGGCTATTGCTCAGGATGGAAATGTCGCCGGAAGAAATATCGCAACAGCCATCTTCTTCCACTCCATCTCTGTTCTCTGGTTTCTTCGGAATGAGTCTAAACACTCAAATCGGAAGCCCTCTATCCCTAGAGTGAAGGTCATCTTCCTGGACCGAATGAAAGGATTGGCTAGCTCAATGCTAGTGTAGAGCCTTCCAAGAAAAGTTCATCCTATCCTTGTTCAATTAAGGGTGCTAACTTAAGTCCCAGTAAATTTTCTTCGGTTTCTATTTTTCTGTTAAAAGGCCCTATTTGGTCTTGTTTCTCTGTTTTGGTTTTGCTCCTGTTCTACTTTCTGTAATGGGGACTTTTAGCCCATTTCCTTTCCTTTCTTTAATACAAATTTACCATTTAGCAAAAAAAGGTTTATGTTACTATACTTGATTACTTGCTCAGTTTCTAATGTAATCTTTAGTGTTACAGGTGATAGTTCTCTTTCCTTGACTAGGAGACTGAGGTTGTTGAGGATACTCCTTAGTAGATGGCACTTGGTAGAGAGTTGAGTCTTGATGATGTTATATGAACATCGAGTTATGTGAGTTATGTCATGTACGTTGGGATGGTTTATTTTAGAGGTTGTACTGATCTTTATGGGATAGTGTTTTTTTTTGCTGTATGGTAAATTTGTATTGAAGAAAAAAGGAGGGGGCAAAAACCCCAAAGGAACAAGGGAAGGCCAGCAGGAGGATGCAAAAAAGGAGGGGGCAAAAACCCCAAAGGAACAAGGGAAGGCCAGCAGTTTTTTTATCTTTATGGGATAGTTAAAAATACTTTTGTTTTATATATGTTGTATACATTGTGAATATAGTAAAATTGTATATGCTGTGCTTATCTCACATAGTCGTGATTTATGAGGTATGTTTGAATTAATTGGTCACAAAAGTTTCCACATGAAATTGTTATATATTATGATGAAAAGTGATATGAAACATCATATGTTCATGTGGGTGAAAGTGCAAGGGGAAAATATTGCAAGAGTTGAAATGACTCAAAAGGAACTCAAACATAAGAGTCCAATGGCTATAAAATTTATTGATCCATTGTAAATAATTTAATAATCTTTTACTGGAACCCATCTATATATGTTGAATGTAAACCTTCACGTACACTTATTAATCCATGTAATGGTATATCTGCCTCATTTTGGCTCATCAAACTAATATAAACCAATGGGCATGATTTGAGTAGTACAACTTTTGGTCCACTCCCAATATAGGTGTGAGCCACCAATTTATCACCCTTTCCCCATTATTGACATTATCCTCACTACCTGTTAACCATCACAAGCTGAGTTAGATGTCTATAATTAACTGCGTTAGGTATAGTTCTCCATTTTGGAGTATAATTAGTACCTAGTTTTTCATCCTTTACTTTATTCCTTCTCTTCATCATTGGCAAACATTGATTGCATAAAAAAGCATATTTGTCGTCTCTAATTAAAAAAGTATTAATCAACTTTGATTCCTTCTCTTCATCATTGGCAAACATTGATTGCATAAAAAAGCATATTTATCGTCTCTAATTAAAAAAAAGTATTAATCAACTTTGAAAAAAAAAAAAGGAAAAACAACAACAATAAACCATTTTTGCACATTCTATAATTAAAACACTTTTTAGTCACTTGTTATATAGGCATTCTCTAATTAAAAAAAAGTATTAATCAACTTTGAAAAAAAAAAAAGGAAAAACGACAACGATAAACCATTTTTGCACATTCTATAATTAAAACACTTTTTAGTCACTTGTAACCAATGTCACAACAACGATAAATAATTTTTGCACATTCTATAATTAAAACACACTTTTTAGTCACTTGTAACCAATGTCATGAAGATGATAATAGTGATGATTTACCATTACTAGCAGAACTATACGTCAAATTCTAATTAAAACAAGTATTAATCAACTTTGAAAAAAAGGGAAAACGACAAAGGAAAATTATTGTGATTTCTCCCATGCAATTTTGGTAGAACTAGATGTCAAATTCTAATTAAAACAAGTGTTAATCAGCTTTGAAATAAAGGAAAAATGACAAAGGAAAATTATTGTGATCTCTCCAATGCAATTTTGGTAGAACTAGACATCAAATTCTAATTAAAACAAGTATTAATCAACTCTCCCATGCAATTTTGGTATAACTAGACATCAAATTCTAATTAAAACAAGTATTAATCAACTTTGAAAAAAATGGAAAATGACAACGATAAACCATTTTTGCACATTCTATAATTAAACACAATTTTTTGTCACTTTTAACCAATGTCACGAAGAAGATAACAGTGATGACTAAACATTACTAGCACATACTCTAATCAAAGGAAGATTATTGTGACTTCTCCCACACCAAACCTTGGAAGACTCCCACACCAAACCTTGGAAGACGATGATGATAAACCACATAACTCTTTTTAGTACATTCTCTAATTAAAGCACACATTTTAAACGTGACATTTACAACAAATACACCATTCATCCACGAAGTCATAACGAAACCATTCAAGCAATGCTGGGACTTTGTGTTCCACTCTCCGCTTAAACGTGATAATCTAATTTTCTCCTACGCAAATGGAAAATACGATTTTTCATAATTTTAAGATCATTAAAAGTCATCAACTATTACAACACATATAGTTCCAATAATTATTATGGACCATACATTCGGGGTTGTGATCATGCATGGCTCATTTATTACAATACATGTAATTCCTATCACCAATATGGACCATCCATTTGACATTATAGTCATGCATGGCTAACGTAAAATTCTATGGAATATGCAGATATCTAAATCCACCATACTAGCAGTGTGTGTGTGTGTGTGTGTAAGATGATGCTAATGCCTTGGTATCTCTGAATAAATATTTGTCTTGACAATAAGATTTCAGAGAGATTTCCACAAATATATACCTTGTTACTCCTCGATACATGGACGCTCCACGAGAGAAACCACTACTCTTTCTGAATTAAGAAGATATATACTGTGCAGTTAGCTTCATGTTTTTTCTTCTATAATAATCTATATATATATATATATATTCATATTAAGTAAATGTCTGTACATGATTAAAAGAACTCTAAAGTACCTTCTAAGAGATGCAACATATTCCTGCCTAGTCATGTTCTTCATCTCCTCCAACTCCCTCTCATAGTTACTTATCTAAACAAACAAAATGTATGCATAAATAGGATTAAGAGACATAACAAAAATGAAAAGAGACCAGAACTCACATGAGAAAAAGTCTGCCACTTACTGGGAAGTTTGTTGTAGTAGTGGAGCCCCAATACTTGAGAGCAGCCAAATCATAGGCCCTAGCAGCCTTTTCTTCTTTGTCATAACCTCCTATTCAGAGTGTAGCATTAGAAAAAGCGAAAGAAAAGAAGAAAGGAACCTTTTTTAATATTTGTTCTTTCTTTATGTAAAATAGATAAGAAAGACAACAAAATTCTAGCTTACCCAAATAAACTGTAACCCAGTAGAGACCACCGAAAAGGCCAAAACATAAGAAAAGCCCAAAAGGGAAAAAAGAACAAGTTAATACAAACACAAAATCTTGGCTGGTAAATATAAACCAAATGCTTAGAGATTTAGGGAAAATGAAAGAACACCTTGCCGGCCCTTGCGAGTTTGTCCTTCTCTTCTACAACTGTTGTCCCATAGGTGAGCTTCATATCTACCAGTCCATCTATGCCTGGAAAATTTTCAATAATAATCATAAACTATGTTTCTTATGATATTAAATTATGTGGGTTTAAGTTAATAATTGAGATCTATTAGCACTATGGGTTGATCACAATCCTCTGCTAGGATACCTATTGAAATAATTAATTGAAGTCTTCTTTAATTTTTTTTTCACAGAGAGTTCCATCATATCTTAATCAGCCATCCTCTTCTTTATATGAGTTCAAGAGAGACACATAATGAGGCACAATGAATCTAAAAGTGGCACTATTATAATAAGAACAATCCCTACATATTTTTTTATCAAAAACTAGAGAGAAAACAACCCTGAAAGTAATTTTCTCAAGGTTTATTAAGAGTGACCTTGTTACGCCGCGATAGATGGAAGTTCTCTGCCCAAATGTATCAATTGATTTCCGGGGCACAGCCTCTATAGCACCAGTTTGGCTATCAAGAGCATTACTAGAATTAGCTTCCTGCTTATTCTCCAGAGAGCTCTCTCCCCCTCCTAGGCTTCCACCACCACCTGAAGCAGCAAGAAGCGGCAAGGGAGTGCTTGACTGCGAGCCAGTGCTCATTGAAAGAGACAATGCCTGTGCATTAGCTGAGGCTCCAATGCTCCCTGTCACATCTCCACTGCCACCAGCATCGTTCTTACTCCCTGGCTGTGTTGGCGCTGGTTGGCTCCTCAGCCATGTCTTGATCATTGACAATCCTATGGTGTTGCTGCTGCTGCTGCTGTTAATTCCATCGCCGCATCCATTTGTTGGCATTTCCACCATTGTTGTTTGGGAGGGAAGCTGCTGCATAGAGCAGTTCGAGTACATGTAGTTACAGGAATTGGCATATGAATGACCCCCAAGAAAGTCCTCCAGCTTTGGCTCTCCTTGGTTTAGGTTCTGGTTGCTGCTTGAACCCACTATCATTGAAAGGTCGGAGCCTGTTTTGAAGTGGGTCTCACCTCCTTCCATACTCCAATCTGAGAGAGAGAGAGAGAGAGAGAGAGAGAGAGAGAGAGAGAGAGAGAGAGAGAGAGAGAGAGAGAGAGAGAGAGAGAGAGAGAGAGGGAGCATGCAAGGTAAACTTCCATTTGTTATTTGATCTAAAGAAAATGATGACCTGATGCACGAAAGGAAATGGTGATGACTGTTAATACTGACCTTGGGGCTGATGGGTTCTGTTGTAAGCATCTAAAATACCAAACTGGCCAACTGTGGAGTCAGATGGAAGATCAAAGTTGTCACTAGAGACTTCACAAGAAGAGACTCCTTCATTGGAGTTGAAACCAAGGCCAGAAGAGAAGGCTTGTGGAGCATGGCTTTGAGACTGTGGAGGTAGTTCTTGTGAGTTAAGAGAGAATGCCAACCAGTTGTTCATGGATCCCATCAAAGTTGATTGATGTGAAACAATGGAGAAAAGAAAAATATCTATCGATTCAGTTTCTGCAGAAAAAGAGCAAATCCGTCAGTAAGTAAGAAGGAAGATGAAAAACTAGGCAAGAGGTAAGGGCGATGGAATAGGTTTCTGGAACTTGCAGAGAGATTCTCAGTGGGATTTGAGAGAGATGGAGAGAGGAGAGGAAAGCCAAGAAAACCTAAGGAAAATTGTAACCTTCTCTCTATTCCTATTCCTGATACAATGCCAAAAGACGACCCGGAGCCAGATCATGGAAAATCTAAAAATAACGAAAGGACATGTTGTATTTTGAGAAAAAATGTATCTTCTATACCCTAACAGCTCTGATTCTTCATCTCACCTTAAATTTTCAGCCAAAATATTTTATGATTTGGTTTAGACCCTTTAGCCCCATCAACTTTATGTTACAGATTCTTAACAATGTTACATTGTTAAACCCATTAGACCCAGTTTTTATACTTCAGAGCTAAACCTACATCTTTCTCTATCTAACCCATCTTCTTTACAAGGAGTTAGGCCCACCTCTCCACGTTACAAATATCATCACCACCTATGTCAATGTTCCTTAGTCTTCCTCTCTCTCTCTCTCATGTTTATCTTACAAATTTTTATACTTACTCTTTTCATTTGGGAAGAATATCTCATATCCTCTCTCTCTCTCTCTCTAATAGAATACAATACATGCACACCTGTAACAGCTGCTGTTTGACAAGGTGCGACAAATAGAACCCACACGTATACCCTCGTCCACACCCATTTATTCAGGCCCAGTTGGACAGAGGTCTTTTCATGTCAGCCTTCTCTGCCCCCACCACTCTCCCTAACCATCCTTTTCCAGTTTCCATCTCTCTCTCTCTCTGTCACAGACCCTCTATAAAGAAGAACTCCACAAAAGCCCATCACTTTCTTCCATTCCATCCATGAATCGATCCACCCAAACCTTAATTTTTTATTCTTTCCTCATCCTAATCATCAAACTGCCCCCGCTGCACCCGGGCTATTTCTCTCTCTCCCTGCCTCTCTCACATCACTCCTGGCTCTCTCTCTCTCTCTCTCTCACATCACTCCTGGCTCCCTGCCTCTGTCACATCACTCCTGGCACCCTGCCCATTACTAATCCATCATACATGCATCCTCTTCGATTTTCACCAAGGAAAAGAAAACCCCAATATCCCTTTCAAATCAAAACATGCAACAGAAAGTAAAAAAAGAAGAAAAAACAGTAAAAATTAAAAAAAAAATACAGATACATCTACACCAGAAAAGAGATGGGTGTGCTAGATGCACCCCCACAAGAGGACACGAACCCTTGTCTTCCGGGGCTTGGGTATTATTTCATTCCCAAGATTGTGAACCAGATAGGAGGGAAATCAGGTACAGAGGAATTGGATTCACTAAAGCTTTCTTCCATCGATTTCTCTTCACATTTTTCTCTTTCTCATTAGCTTTCTCCATCTCACAGAGCAGATAAGGTGAGAAAGGTGAAATGGGTTTTGTTTGTTTAATTTAAAGAGAAGGTGGAAGAAACGAAGAAAGAGAGA
Organism: Cinnamomum chago; assembly: GCA_038049695.1. Classification (NCBI taxonomy): domain Eukaryota; kingdom Viridiplantae; phylum Streptophyta; class Magnoliopsida; order Laurales; family Lauraceae; genus Cinnamomum; species Cinnamomum chago. The sequence continues at coordinate 3,827,467 of CP142451.1, forward strand.
GAAAGAGTGAGAAAGAAAATTCATCTCGGTGTGTGTAAAACCACACTGTAAGTTTGACCGTCAAACGAAGGAATCAAGGACGGTAAAACACATGGCTTTGGTACTTTTCTTATATTACTTTAAAGCGTGCACCATTGCAATAAATAAATTATCTCGGTAATCTCATCTTAATCATCCTCAGCTCAGAGAGAGAGAGGGGAATAGCAGTGGGCCTTTTGGATACTATGACCTCCTTCTAGGGTTTACAAACATCTGAGCGTATCTATCTCTGAAATCTTCAAGTATTCAGACCTTTGTAACATTAATTTCCTTCCAGGTTTTAGGGGGTGCATTTACGGGACATTTACTAGGCTAGGGAAAATGACAGTCCTTATGCGAAGTATCAACAACTTGTATGTACCAAAAAAGGTGTATGTGGCTGTCTACATATGCTTATTTCTAGGACTTGCCTCTTCTGTTTGGGTCATCTTTTCGCCTGATGAGTCATTTGTATGTAGGTTTCTATATATGTTTACTTCTAGTACTTACCTCTTTTGTTCGAATCATCTCTTTGCCTGAAAAGTCTTTTTTTTTTCTTTTACCAAAAAAAAAAAAGAGTGTTCATTTGACTTGTCCTCTACATTTTTTTCACTTGGGCTTTTAAAAAGATAAAAATAAAATAAAATATTAAGCATATAAACACCCTAATCGACTCCATGAGACAGATTGCTTATATGAAATTAAAATGAACATTCTACTTAAGATTTCATTTTTCATTCGTTTCTATAAATTGCAGTAGATCCAATTTGACACTCATTTTAATTGCATCCACCATCAGATATTAGGTAAAAATCTTGTATCTATTTTTTTCACACAAAGTTTTAATGGTTATGAAACAACTTGAAATTCAATCATGTGGATATCTCTTCTATCAAATCCTAAACTTTTCATCAGGTGGGCTACAATGAAAAAATCTAACATATTTAATTGTAAAACTAATTAAATCATTTTAAAATCTAACTTGGTTTGAATCAAAATTGAGGGCATCAATCTTGATAAATTGTTTCTATGTCCTTTCGAATCAATGCTTAAATTTTAATTTTAATTATAGATCAAATCTAAAAAAAAATCCCATCATTTTTAAGACAAAGGTAAATATAGAGGTAGCTCTTTGTACATATAAAAGACCACAGGAAATTATACATAATTTTCAAAATGTAGAGGTGTTTCTCTACAAAACTTCCATTAAAAAACCTAGGGTTTCCATGAGATCTTCACATGTGCGAAGTAGTTGACACGTGCGATTGGCTATCAGATTAAGGGGATTTTCAGAGAGAGTGAGAGAGATATGCATGCACCTTCTTCAAACAACCCATGCATATGCATGAATGTATATGAAGAAGGCGCACGTGCATATGGAAGCTTATATGCCGGAATACGTTACCGCACGTGCTTCGTCCCTCCTTCAACCGCTCTCCAACTCCAAAATCGAGATCGAAGGAGCGAGAAAGAGAAAAAAAAAATAAATCAAAGAAACAAAACACAAGGTCATTTACTAATTTCCAAACACAATGTAGACATTCATACCTTAGCCACAAAAAGAACCATCTTAATCTTCTCCATTTGATGCAAATTTACTGGGTTTCATCCCATTGTAAGTGGTTTTGTCATGTGGGCTCTCTATTATAGGTGGTTTTCTCTTGTGGGTACCAGCCCAAAAGGCCAGTTTCCAGTGAGAAAAGCAGTTTTGATACATGGGTGTTAGAGAGAGAAAGAGGTGGAGGTGGTGGTGATAGTGGTAGTGGGGAATGTAGGATAAGGGAAGTACAAGTGGTGAAAGGGCGCAGAGATTGATGAAAGGGCACACCAGTTGGAGGAGAGAGGGTGTCTGAGGAGGACCGACAAGTGGCGTTTGGTCGGGTGCTCAGTTTCAGGTAGGTTAGATTTAAATATGACAGTGAAATTCTGAGTGGCCAACCAAAGGTGCCTGGGAGAGAACGACGTTTCATCCATGTAAGGGGAGAGTAAAGTGCAAGAAATGGAAAGAAGAGAGAAAAAAAAATTGCCTACTGAGAAGGAATAATAGGAAAGAAAATTCTCAAAATGGTAAGAAACTTTTTGGTTATTTAAAAAAAAAATTATAAAAAGGTATGAATTTTTAAAAAACAAATTTAAAAGTTTTCTACAATTCTTTCAATCAAGTTATCTCCATAAAAAAAATTTGAAAAATGAAAAAAATACTTTTATGTCATTTTTAAAAGTTTTTCTTGAGTAGATTATTTAAGAGAAATGATTAATTAAGTATAACACAAAGAGCTAGTGCGGCCACTTCAACTTTCTTTATGCATGGAGGGTTAAACAACGGTATTCCAAATAACAAAAAACTAGCTTCATTAAATGGTTATGAACGTCAAGATTAAAGTCTTCCGTTTTAGGGAGGAAAGTGGTTGAGCAAAAGATAAAACGTATCATAAGAGCGGGTATTTCTGTCATTTCTCAAAAACGTTTATGGGGAAGACTTGATAGAAAGAATTATTGATAACTTTTATACGTTTTTTAAATCCTTCCTAATAGGAATAACAAAAAAGAGTTTATGGGGTTTTAGGGTTTTGACCAGTATTTTTTTAATTTTTTTAATTTACCAAATCTTTTTAACAACCAAGGGGTTTGGACCCTTCAAAAACTCAACTGACTCTGGAGTAAACTCTAGTGCACGTCAGAGAGAAGACCATCTGCTCTTCAGGGAAGATGACTCAAGGATGACTAAAGAAGACCATCTGCTCTCGAGTGAGAGAACGAGACTCCCAACAATTGGGCTATCCCTTTATTCTTCAAGGTTTCCACCATGTCGTTGGTGGAGCCTTTTTGGAAATTCTTGACAGTTAAGTTTAAGTTAGGGTTAATTAAAGACGTTTGAGTCAACATTTTGAGTTGAGTTCATGCCTAGCTGGAGCGCACAGTTTAGGGTTTGGGTTGAACTTTTTGAATTTATTTGGATTGGGTTTAGTATGAGATATTTACTCAATTAAAAACTAGATTTTTGGCTCTAGTTAAGAGTATTTATGATAAGAGAGCTTCTATTGACACCTCAAAATTTTCTTTCTCCACTGGAAAAAAAGGCTTCCTAAGCTACCCTTCCTCCCTCTCCCACCCTCTCCGGCGGAGAGGGAGCTCCGGCCGGCCTCCCTTCCCCCTCTCCTCTCTCCCTCTTTCTTCCTCCTCCTCCCAGTCCCTAGCAGGGAGGGAGATCAGGCTACAGCAGGCAGAAACCCATCTACAACCCAGGGGCTGCAACCAGATCTCCCTCCATGCCGGCGACTAGGAGGGGGAGGGAAGGAGAGAGACGGAGGGAGGCTGACCAGGGCTGCCGGACGGGGCTCCCTCCCCGTCAAAGACTGGGAGGGTGGTGGGGGGAGAGGATAAGGGAAGACGGTGGAGGGAGGATGGGGGGAGGTAGTTTAGGAAAAAAAAATACTTTTTGTCTTTTAGTGCGGTGAGGAGAGCAAAATATGTGGTGCCAATGGAAACTCTCTTATGTTAATTATAACGTCCAAACTCAATATGAGCCTGAGTGGATACAACTCATTATCATGCCTACTTTGCAAAAGAATTTTTATATATAAGCAGACGGGAGGGAATCCTTTTGCTTGCACGTGTGGGTCTCACCTTCAGTCCATCCGAGTGGACCGAAACCCCCACCCCCGATAGTTCAAGGGTCCCACCAACTTTGATTGATGCGAATGGACTGTACACTGTTTGATCGGCTGCACATCCATGTGAATGGACTGTACACCATTAAACTTGTGGGCTTGAGTGAAGATGATATGTTGATTGGATGAGGCTAATATTTTTACATAGGATGATACCAAGCATATCTTTAAATTCCCCCCAGACCCTGCCCCATCCCCATGTTGGCCCCAAATGGGCCCTACAAGCATGAGCGGATGGGTTCCCCATCAGCTTTAGCGCAGGGGAGGAGGCCCTATATATAAAATAGAGAAAGCTACAAAAAAAAAAAGAACCATAGATGACCACTAACCCAAAAACAGGACATTATTCAATATTGCACGCAAGTGGTTTTCTGCGACCACTTCTGTTTTTTTATATTAAAGATTTAAACATGTGACGACGTCGTCGCTTAATCGCCTGAAACCCCATTTTCCCTTTCTTCCTCCCATCGTTTTCCCCCTTTCTCTAGCGGTTTCCTTTCCCCTTTCCGTTCCGCCTTCCGCAGAGAAATGGGGAAAACGATGGGAAGAAGAAGGGGAAAATAGGGTTTTAGCGATTAAGCGACGACGTCGTTACACGTTTAAATCTTTAATAAAAAAATGGAAGTGGTCACAATGAACCACTTCTGTGCAATATTGATTAGTGGCCTGTTTTTCGGTTAATGGCCATCTAGGGTCATTTTTTGGGTAGTTCTCTCTATAAAATATCTCCGAGAGAGGGCTGGAACAGCCTCAAAGAATTACAATTCTTTGAAATATTTATATAACTAGCAACAAACGCCCGTACTAAGCCCGAGCCAAAAATAAAAATATATTAAAATTTTAAGAATTATTTTAAAATATTATTAAGATAAAATAAGCCTAAAAGAAATAAATTTATTATTGTTGAACATTAGAATCTTTTAACATGTAATAAAAATAAATATAAAATGAAGTAAACTTACATAACATAACGACCTCTTGAATTTAAAGGCATTAGCCATTACACAAGTATGAATGTATGTCTATATAGAGGCAGCTCTTTTAAGCTAAAGCTTAGGTTAAGGTAAGTTCAAGTTTGTGGTGGGGCCCACTTGGCGACCCACATGGAGGTGGTAATGAAGGATTTCAAGGACTCCCTGAGACCTTTCTCTTTGCAAAAAAATAGTCTCAACCGTGATTTCTACCATCTCCATCTAGCCTCAAAAGTTTAATGGTCAACAATCCATTCAAATTGGTACACAGTCGATTCAATGGTCCAGTAAATCCGGATCTGACCAAAAGCTAAGGGACAAGTGCAATTTATGGAGGTCATGTGTTTGGTCCATTCGGATGGACCAAAGGTGGACCCAATAAGCATACGCTTACAGAATTAAATGGAGAGGTATGGTGCCCGGGCTAAAAAAAATAAAATGAAATATGTGATTCTTTTATGAGATATTATTGGAAAAGAACAGATTTTACATAAATAAATAAGTAGTTTATATTTATTATATATATAACTTTAATTAAAAAAGAAAAAAAAATAACTTGGTGGGGTTACATGATGTAACATCTAACATGGGCCACATATCCTAATTCCTTCAAGGTGTGTCCAATTGGACAGTGAGACCTTGCTGATGTGTCATTTCGAGGATATTTAGTGGGGTCACATGATGTAAAATCTAAAGATAGGCCAATATCCAAATATCTAAAGGTGTGTCCAATTGAACATTTGGACAATAGGCCTTTGTTGAAGTGGTGTTCCAAAGAGCATTAGTGGGTCACATGATGTAATATTTAAAAGTGGGCCTCTTATCCTAATTCATTAAGGTGCATCATGATGTGTTTAATGGTGGCATCGTCTACAACAATTATTAAAGGCCGGTCTCATATCAACCCTTATACTATTTCATGTATATATAATTAGAAATGAAATGTATTCTTAATATGCATTTTAATAACAAATATAATTGATCATCAGAGTCCATTATTTTCTGTTCATTGAACGTTGGATTCCACCTTGTAATTAATGGTCTAGATCATGAAACTAATGGTCTTGATACAATTCCATATTGGTTGGTCTCTTTTGTTGGGTGTGTCATCATCCGTGCCGTTGGTTTGATGGGTCAACCTGGATGGTGGTGCCTTTTGAAGGTGTCTATCAATCGGGAGATCAAAGTGGTCCCCGACTCTTGAATTTGATGGACTCTTGGTGCCATCCCTCACTCAAATGTCTACTACCTTCAAACCTTACAACGGTGTTACCCGACTTTGAGATAACCTAGATTGTCCACTAGTAATAATGGCCCATGTATTATTTCAATTGATTTTGGACTGTTGGTTGATGTTAATTTACCATTTAAGTTTTGCATGTATGGCCCATCGATCACTTGACAAGTGAACTACCACATCGTGCATGTCAGCGAGTCTCACATGTGGGCTAGATGTAGGCTCCTGTTTAGTTGTAGCAAACCTTTCTCTGGAGTGTAGTTGACATTTCTAGTTGATGATTGTAGTTGGACTTGGAGGATCGATCACTTGTTAAAGATGGAAGGCCCATGTATGGAGATCCCATGGAGATTGACATTCTAATGTCCTAATTATTGCTACCCTCTTTAGAAAGTCCATTTTGAAATTTGAAAAGATAAATTAGGAGAAATGAGAGGAAAGATAAAGATGTGAGGAAAGATAGGATAAAAAAGGAATGAGATGGAGAGATTTAGGGAATGAATTTGGATAGGATAATTCAAATAGAGAGATTTAAGAAGGAGAGAGGCCCACATTAAATCCAAAGGTCTCTCTGATTTTATAAGTATTTTTCTGAAAGGAGAATTAATGGGTGCTGACGTGGCACCCTCCATAGCCCTCCTCCCCATTTACTTTAATATATATATAATGAGAAAATACGAGTTTATCATGTAGGACTTTTTTTTTTTTGCTAAAAGGTAATATGTATTAAGAAAAGAGAGAGGAGAAACAGAGGCTAAGAGCCCAAAAGGAAGCTCTGGGAGCAACAGCAGGGGAAGAGAAACCAGCAATCCAAAAGCACAACCAGCTTAAGAATTGGAGAACAAAAAATTACAAAAGGTCTTTAGAGGTCTATCAGAGAAGGGCTTGGAAATTCGCTTGAGAGAAACAGAGAGGAGCTCAGTCAGGAAGAGGATGACCTTCACCTTGGAGGCACTGTGGTTGTTAAAAATGGCTTCATTCCTGCAATTCCATAATGCAAATACTGTGGAGAAGAAGATGACTGCAACACCTTTACAAGCTAATCTGTCACTGCAGTGGGAGAGAGCTTGCCAGATCTTGGAGGGGAGAAGAGGACCAGCTGTAAGTCCATGGGGATCCGAACCCTAGAGGGGGGGTGAATAGGGTGAGCTTCTTTTATGACCAATTTTAACAATTTTAACTTCTTTAAAACAAACTAGTCACATGTGATGATTAAACATACAAGATGCGGAAGCTAACAAAATAATCACCACAAAGCAAGCACCATCACACAAGGATTTATAGTGGTTCGGCCTCAATGCCTACATCCACTACCGGCTTGTGAACCAACACCCCACCGGATTTCCACTATTTATGCTTTTCAAATAGGCTAAGCAATAACCTTTACAATATGCTTTCCAAGGCTAAGCAATAACCTTACAATGATGTTTTTCAAGGCTTAACATCAACCTATACATTATGCTTTTAAAGGCTAAGCAATAACCTCTTCAACCACAAGGTTGGTTATCTCTCTAATTTAGTGTCTTTAATACACTTGATGGAGATTCTATTTAGCTCATTACAATGCCTCTAAAATAGGCGGATATGGAAGTGAATAACAAATACACACTCACACTATGAATGCAAAGATGAAAACAAATGAAGTGTGTGTGTGTGGTCCTCAATCATTTTGAAAATGAAAGTTCATAAATGTAAGCCTAAGGCTTTTGAAAGTTTTAGCTCAAAAACATTTATGATTGAGGATGTAATGCAAACACATGTTAAAAGTAACAACTTGTTAATGATGTCAAAGATACACAAGTTGTATGAAATGGATTAGCTCTAAACATGTGATGCATAGGGATGTCAATCAAATCACCAATGAAGCTCAAAACATAAAAATAGATTTGATTGAAAATAGGGGACAAATCATATGTAATTATAAAGACAACTTGAAAATGATTTACCAATCAAAGTAAGGCAAGTTGTGAAACATTAATACAATAATACACATATGATTTGTAATGATGTTGAATCCAAAACATAAGATACATTTGAAAGAGATTTTCTTATGATGGAAAAACAACAACCAATGATTCAACAAAGTATATGAATCATGTTACATATTTCATTAACATGATCTACTTAGATTTACCAAAGTTAAGTACTACTTTGATGAATCAATGGTGATGTATCCAAAACAATAGATCTATTCAAAATATAACACATGCTAAGGATACAACACATCATAGGTTAACATGTTACTAAGATTTACCAATGATAAAACAAAACATGAAAACATATGATTTGTAAAGAAGTTGAGTCCAAAACATAAGATACTTTTGAAAGTGATTTTCTTATGATGGAAAACAACAACCAAAGATTCAACCAAGTATAGGAATCATGTTACATATGATTTACCAAGTTTCTTTCATTAACATGATCTACTTTGATTTACCAATTCAAGTACTACTTGGATTGAATCATATGGTGTTGTATCCAAAACAATAAATCAACTCAAAACATAAAATATGTTAAGGACACAACACAAACATAGTTTAACATGCTAGAAATGATTTACCAAAAATAAAACAAAAGCATGCAAACATATGATTAAGAAAGGAAGAGCCTACTTGGTGGTTTAACTTCATTAATCCAAGCTTTAGCTTTCCTAATCTTCCCCTTCATCCCTTGGTTCTCTTCCCTTTTGATATGCCTCAAATCCTCTCAAGGAGGGGTTAAAAATTCCCAACTTTTGGCAAGGGAAAGAACTCATATTTATAGGGAAAAGTGGCCAACGGCTAGTTCTCGGTCGACCGAGAAACAGGCCTCGGTCGACCGAGAACACACAACGGTCATATTTCTGACCGTTGGTGCTCCCAGGCAATTTTTGCCTGCAGTTGTCTCGGTCGACCGAGACCTGCCTCTCGGTCGACCGGCGACACTGCCGGGACAACCCCCCTTTGACAAAAAATCCAACTTTTGTCATTTCAAAGATATTTCTTTGGGGGACCTTTTGGCCACTAAATCAAGCTTGGAAAACATGTTTTAAAGATTCTAATGGTTTTTAAAACATGACATAAAAAGCCTAAAAAGTTTCAAAACTTTTAAAACAAAGGCTAGCTTGATTTCTTGAAAACTCTTTTCTAAAAACAAATGCATCCAAGATGAAAATACAAATCATGCATAAATCAATGCTTTTACAAATCTTAAAAGCAATGCATGAATAAAACAAGATTTCAAGTTTATTTAAAACAATGCATATGTGTGTGAATCAAATGATGCTAGAATGAAATGCATCCATCAAATTGCAATCTAGAAAATTCCTAACAATCTCCCCCTTTGCAATTTGATGGCAAACACACTCACCACTGAACATACACACTTAGTCTTCAGCTTCCCCTCAGCTGGACAAGGCTTGAAATCTTCTTGGATGCTTCTTCTCTTAGCTTGGGCTCTTGGGCTTCAATCTTCATTCTTCATGATGCTTGGTGCTTAAATATTCTTTAAGCTTTCTTTCTCTTTCTTTCTTTATCCAAGCATCTCTTTTAGCTTCCAAGCTTTCTTTCTTCTATTTGCTCTCCCCCTTTGACCATGCCTCTTTCTCCCTTTGGCAAGGTATGCATTCTCTCCCTTTGTAGAAGATCATACACAACACTCCCCTTAGGAAGCTTGGACATTCTCTTCACCCTTTTGAGAACTTTAGCTTAATTTCTCCCCCTTTGCCATTAAATTGCAAAGGTACCTACACACATGAAACAAAGAAAATACCTTTAGTAGCACCTGTTAACAAATGAAATCGAAAATGAAATACATAACAGGCTATCATGTGAGGTAGTAGTCTCTAAGGGCTCAAAGGCAATCCAATGGTCAATTTGATCAAAACTAATACTTCCTATGAAGGTTTACACTCCCCCTCAATCCATTATCTCCTTTTGTCAAACTTTTGACAAAGATTTAACTATTAGGTACAAGAAGAAGATGGTTTAACCAAGTGAGGGTCAACTTCAAGGAAAGGATTAGATTCATATAACTATAAAGCTCAATATGATCAAATTACTAAAAGAGAGCTAGGTCTATGGGAAAAGCAATCATGGATATCAATTGGACAAACAAGGAATACCAATTGAGATTTAGGATATGACTTAATAAATCAATCACTCTAAAATGGATTTAGAAATATACCTATTAGGAAAAATCCAAATTAGAGCTATCCATGATGCAATGGGGTTTATTAATCATAGCATCAAATAATCTAACTATGGAAAGCATATGCTATGAAGGTTTTGAAATCATTTCATTCAAACAATAAATTTGACTATTAATGTGCAAAATGAGTGAAATGAAATTCAAACATGAAGCCAACCTCAACTAATAACCAACCAATATTATGAACACATAAACATGGTGGTCATGAGATATACCTATATGAGCAAAAGAGGTGGCAACATGAGCATTATGATGCTAATGGTGTGTGACATGGAACAATCATATTACTTATCAAGTTCAATCCAATGCACACAAGGTTTATCACATTCACAAGAAATCAAATCAATCAAAAATTATACCAATTGAAACCAATTGAATTTGATAACATGATAAAGAGCAAGAATGTGACAAAATTCCAACAAGCATCATAAATGCATATTCATCACTTTTAAGGATATGACTATTGAGCATAGTGATGAACAAGATAAATTGCAATGCAAAAAGATATTACTAGGTAATGCATGCAATTTGTAAAGTGACTAAATCATATGAATTCAACATCTAAGTTATCCATCAAACACATAGAAATATGAGGAATGGATTTCAAAGAGTTTCATATGATCAAGATCACTACTATGAAGTTGAAACATGTATAAGAATGAAAACACTTAGAAAATACACATGAGTCAACATCATAACCATCCAAATAGAAATGACTATAAAGCATAGAGGATGGATTTGAGTTCTAGTATGGTTTCTACAAATATAATAAATACCACAACCATACATAGAACAATTTGACATTTGCATAGAGAGGATCAATCAACACTCAAGATCTAACTCATACCAATCATCAAAAATCATATAACTATGTGAGCACAAGAAGGTATGAAGTTAGAGAGACATCATGGATCACATAAAGATGAAGATGGACCACATCAATGGATATACCTATTAAGAACAATGGTTTAATTCCAATTCATCTAAAATGATTCATTAAGCTATCATGTAACATCTCCACTCTTAGCAAATGCACTAAGCTTACAAAGCAATGAACAATGGATATGAGGTTTATACCAAATGAACTTAGCACATTAAATCACAAATGTACAAAAAAAGCTCAAATACAAGATTTTACTATAAAGCACATAAACACTCATCAATTTGCATTAATGAAACTATATACCAAAATAGGCACAAACATGCAAATCAATGAAATCATATCCAACCATGCAATGTAAGACAACAAAATCAATTTGCATAAAGAATGTAACTCAAAGAGCAAAGATGCAAATTGTTTGTAAAAATTATTTCCTTTCAAATGATATACTCATAATTAGGCACAAGGAAATAAATTCAAGGAAAATGCTTCTATAAATATAACTAATAAAGCTTAGAACATTTTCCAAAGTTTTTCAAATCACTTCAATGTATGAAATTCCAACAAAGAATCATTTAGAATTAAGAGCAAGTGAATTTGAAAAAATCAAGAAGTGTACTATTGTAAAGTTTTCAATAGACACTTACAAATTTTCCATATCAAAAGATATAACTTGTAAATCAATGGAAAACTAAAGTTGCTTCAAATCATTTGATTTCCAAAAAGGATATAACTATGACAATCATCAAATGATTTTCCAACATCAATTGATCATGAAAAACTAGCTATAAAAGCATTTGTAATCACAATCAATTGATCATGAATAGATATGCACTACAAGAGATATAACTATATGAACAAAATGCAAATCCATCATGAAAGTAATGCAACCAAAGGATTTTGAAAACCATGAGATATAACTTAAAAGTTCATGAAGACAAAATCAAATGATCACATAGAAACATTGCATTTTAAAAGATGTGACTTTAAAGCAACAAAATGCAAATGTAATATGACCAACAAAAAGATATAACTAAAAAGAATAGGTTGGTCTAGGGGTATCAAGGCCTTAAGGTTACTCAAAAAGTCTACCTTTGAAAATTCACCTAAGGTCTTGAAAAGGTTGTCCAAGAGAGAACACTTTGAGGACTCACCAACTCTAGAAGATATAACTTAGAAAAGTCTTAGAGTGGTGCAAAGAGGCTAGGGAAAACATTTTCAAACATAGTGGAAATCATCATAAAGATATGCATTAAAACACAACACTAGGGTTCAAATCTAGTAAGGATCAACTCCGGGTTGTTAAGCCCTAAAATGGAGTAACCCGCTCTGATACCACTTGTAAGTCCATGGGGATCCGAACCCTAGAGGGGGGGTGAATAGGGTGAGCTTCTTTTATGACCAATTTTAACAATTTTAACTTCTTTAAAACAAACTAGTCACATGTGATGATTAAACATACAAGATGCGGAAGCTAACAAAATAATCACCACAAAGCAAGCACCATCACACAAGGATTTATAGTGGTTCGGCCTCAATGCCTACATCCACTACCGGCTTGTGAACCAACACCCCACCGGATTTCCACTATTTATGCTTTTCAAATAGGCTAAGCAATAACCTTTACAATATGCTTTCCAAGGCTAAGCAATAACCTTACAATGATGTTTTTCAAGGCTTAACATCAACCTATACATTATGCTTTTAAAGGCTAAGCAATAACCTCTTCAACCACAAGGTTGGTTATCTCTCTAATTTAGTGTCTTTAATACACTTGATGGAGATTCTATTTAGCTCATTACAATGCCTCTAAAATAGGCGGATATGGAAGTGAATAACAAATACACACTCACACTATGAATGCAAAGATGAAAACAAATGAAGTGTGTGTGTGTGGTCCTCAATCATTTTGAAAATGAAAGTTCATAAATGTAAGCCTAAGGCTTTTGAAAGTTTTAGCTCAAAAACATTTATGATTGAGGATGTAATGCAAACACATGTTAAAAGTAACAACTTGTTAATGATGTCAAAGATACACAAGTTGTATGAAATGGATTAGCTCTAAACATGTGATGCATAGGGATGTCAATCAAATCACCAATGAAGCTCAAAACATAAAAATAGATTTGATTGAAAATAGGGGACAAATCATATGTAATTATAAAGACAACTTGAAAATGATTTACCAATCAAAGTAAGGCAAGTTGTGAAACATTAATACAATAATACACATATGATTTGTAATGATGTTGAATCCAAAACATAAGATACATTTGAAAGAGATTTTCTTATGATGGAAAAACAACAACCAATGATTCAACAAAGTATATGAATCATGTTACATATTTCATTAACATGATCTACTTAGATTTACCAAAGTTAAGTACTACTTTGATGAATCAATGGTGATGTATCCAAAACAATAGATCTATTCAAAATATAACACATGCTAAGGATACAACACATCATAGGTTAACATGTTACTAAGATTTACCAATGATAAAACAAAACATGAAAACATATGATTTGTAAAGAAGTTGAGTCCAAAACATAAGATACTTTTGAAAGTGATTTTCTTATGATGGAAAACAACAACCAAAGATTCAACCAAGTATAGGAATCATGTTACATATGATTTACCAAGTTTCTTTCATTAACATGATCTACTTTGATTTACCAATTCAAGTACTACTTGGATTGAATCATATGGTGTTGTATCCAAAACAATAAATCAACTCAAAACATAAAATATGTTAAGGACACAACACAAACATAGTTTAACATGCTAGAAATGATTTACCAAAAATAAAACAAAAGCATGCAAACATATGATTAAGAAAGGAAGAGCCTACTTGGTGGTTTAACTTCATTAATCCAAGCTTTAGCTTTCCTAATCTTCCCCTTCATCCCTTGGTTCTCTTCCCTTTTGATATGCCTCAAATCCTCTCAAGGAGGGGTTAAAAATTCCCAACTTTTGGCAAGGGAAAGAACTCATATTTATAGGGAAAAGTGGCCAACGGCTAGTTCTCGGTCGACCGAGAAACAGGCCTCGGTCGACCGAGAACACACAACGGTCATATTTCTGACCGTTGGTGCTCCCAGGCAATTTTTGCCTGCAGTTGTCTCGGTCGACCGAGACCTGCCTCTCGGTCGACCGGCGACACTGCCGGGACAACCCCCCTTTGACAAAAAATCCAACTTTTGTCATTTCAAAGATATTTCTTTGGGGGACCTTTTGGCCACTAAATCAAGCTTGGAAAACATGTTTTAAAGATTCTAATGGTTTTTAAAACATGACATAAAAAGCCTAAAAAGTTTCAAAACTTTTAAAACAAAGGCTAGCTTGATTTCTTGAAAACTCTTTTCTAAAAACAAATGCATCCAAGATGAAAATACAAATCATGCATAAATCAATGCTTTTACAAATCTTAAAAGCAATGCATGAATAAAACAAGATTTCAAGTTTATTTAAAACAATGCATATGTGTGTGAATCAAATGATGCTAGAATGAAATGCATCCATCAAATTGCAATCTAGAAAATTCCTAACACCAGCAACAGCAGTTCCCGCCGAGGAAAGGATCCAGTTCCAGATGTCAGAGGAGAAAGAGCAGAGAAAAAGAAGATGGAGAGTAGACTCCTGCGCTTGGGAGCACAGACTACACCTTGAGGCCAGACTGATACCATAATGTTGAAGCCAGAGATGAGAAGGAGTTTTACCATGCAGGAGCCTCCAGACAAAGAAAGATACCCTCGGCTGCTGAATGTGGTTCCAAACCAGAGGAGCCCAGTTCGACCAGTAAGCTGAGGAGATCCTTGATCTGACGATTTGCCAAGCTTCCTTGGTAGAGAGGCTTTGATCTTCGTGGGAGCTCCAGAGGAGAGAATCTTTGGAGAGAGGATCCAAGGACAGGAGCTGGACACCTTCCTGCAGAGAGGCAGCCACTTCACTTGGGATATCAGGAGGAGACAACCAATGATTACCATCCCATAGGGAGTGGAGCTTCTGGTTAAGGGGGAAGTGGAAGGAAAGAAACTGAGAAGCCAAGCTATCAACTTTCATCCAATTATCATACCAGAGGTCTACCAGTCTGCCATCTCCAATTTTCCAAGAGCTCCCGGATTGAATGAAGTGAGCAGAAGACCTGATTTTCCGCCAAATGCAGGAGCCAACTTTGGAAGAGGAGGAGTGCCAGAGAGAAGATCTTGGAAAGTATCTGCTAACCATCCAGGAGGCCCAGAGAGAGTTAGACGTGGAAGCAGTCTAGCCCAGTTTAATGAAGGATGCAGCATTTTGCTCATGGATACGTCTGATTCCCAGACCTCCTTCTGAAGTGGGGAGAGTGGCTGTTGCCCAGTTGACCTGGCTTCTTTTCTGCCTGAGAGCCCCCCCAGACCAGAGAAAGTTTCTCATGATAGTCTCCAAGTTAGTGCAGATCGACTTAGGGAGAGGAAGGATCATGGCAATGTGGATAGGCAGTATCATGCAGGACTTAATGAAACCGCGTTCTATATGAAGGATGGGTGGTTAGGATCGAACAATACAATATTGGCGCATTAGGACTAATACTCAGATTTGATTAGACGATCCTTGCCATCAAATCAAGAGCATCCAAAATGAATTGTTGTATGACATTTGTTCTAACCAATTATATTATATATAGTCCCCTCATGTTATCACTATGATCAACAAACAAGGAGAACTTTTTAGCCATAAGATAGAATCTATGGAAACACCTTTCCATGCATCCAACCACCAACCAATACATACGGGTGGTCGAAGTAGGTCCAACAAGAAATTAAGTGTCGGACTAATATTGCAATTCTGCCTATTGGACTCCCATCATTTCTCAACAATACATGATATATATATGGCGCTTGAACAATTTCACCATGCTTGTGGGTTGGTCTAGGCCATCCATTTAAGGGTCTCAAAATGGAATACGCTTAGCCATTAAGTCTCAAAAAGTAAAATCCCAGTGACCAAATCAGGATAAGCAATTAGAACCCTGGCCTACAAGGCCCATTTGGATGCATGTTAATCCTGACCAATTGGGATTGAAAACGCCCATCTATAACATGGCATTTTGGAACAAATGAACATCTTAATTCAAGGGTATTTCAATTTTCATGGGACTTAATAATTTTTTGGAAGAAAATCTTACAACATTTAGAGCAGATTGGGATGAGGAGGGCACAATTTTGTAGGCGAACTGCTACTGCTACTGCAGATGCCCTTACGAGTTACGAAGTGGGCTGCTCCAAACTATATATAATATAATTTAGGATTAATTAGCGAAAGGTCCCTCGAATGGAATGTTTCCAGCCTCCAGTCCAGGCGGATTCTGTTTAAAGGCTCTGGTCCAAGCAATTAGAATGTTTGCAGCCTAAGGTCCCTCTATCCACACGGTTTCAATTTTGAAGACTAATTTACCCCTGTAACCGTCGCAGCATGCAGTGGAGTGGTCCCCAACGTGTCACTATTATTTAGCCACGATTTAAGTGCATAAGTGGGGAAGTTATTACTGATATGCCCCTGTCATCCAGCGCAGATCTTGTTTTTTGAATCTAAACCTGCAATCGCTTATGATATTGAATCTGAATGTAGAAACCTAACGAGAGAGAGATTCATTGTTTGCGGAGCAGATTGCAGATCAATATTTTGGTAGGAGTTCTATTGTAATTGGATTATAGTCTCGTATATTGATTGGCTAGGAAACAGTTCATTGGCTTGGAAGCAGAAACCAGATCCAAACGTTGGGAAGGGATTCATCTTTTTTGAGGTAAGCGATTTTTTCTGTTTACATCAGAGATTATGCAGTTTTTGTTATATGAATGTGTAGATATATACATATTTCTGATGCGCATGCTTAGTTCTATTCTTATTGGTTTTTAGCTGTGTAGTTTGATTTACTGTATAGCAGATTTCAAATCTAACTTTTGTGTAGCAGTTCTATCTTTTATATGGACGTGAAGTTGATTTCAGATCTAACTTTTGTGTAGCAGTTCTATCTTTTATATGGACTTGAAGTTTTTCATTTTTCTTTTCGAGTCTTGATAGTTAGGTTTCTTTAGTTTTGTTGGTGATGAAGTATTCAATTTGTATCAGCTCAGTTGATGTAGAAAAGATTTGATGGTCATGCATTTAGATTAGCTAGAGCATGACTTATTTACCAGTCTTATTTCAGAGATGCATTGTGGAAGAAGTAATGTAATCTAAGATATTTGACTTTTAGCATGAAATTTATCTGACTGTTAATCAGACAAATCGTAGTTTGTGTAATTTTATCTGAGTTATATACACAATATCTGATTTCTGTATTGAATTTATCTGAGTTATGTACAATTTATCTGAGTTGTGTACAATTTATCTGAGTTGAGAGCCAAAATTTATCTGAGTTATGTACAATTTATCTGAGTTCAGAGCCAAAATTTATCTGAGTTGTGTACAATTTATATGAGTCATGTACAATTTATCTGAGTTGTGTACAATTTATCTAAGTCATGTACAATTTATCTGAGTTGAGAGCCAAAATTTATCTGAGTTATGTACAGTTTATCTGAGTTATGTACAATTTATCTGTGTCATGTACAATTTATCTGAGTTTAGAGCCAAAATTTATCTGAGTTATGTACAGTTTATCTGAGTCATGTACAATTTATCTGTGTTATGTACAATTTATCTAAGTTTAGAGTCAACATTTATCTGAGTCATTTACAGTTTTTGCAATGATAGTGGCCATTTATATTCATTGAATCTTGTTGTTTTACAGATGTCACAGCCGTTATTGCTTCTCTGTAAGTATGGCATGCTTACGGCTGTTATTCATTTGAGTCGGGGTATGAGCTATGATGGTTTGATGCGTCAAGTTTGTAACAAGTGGAGAAATCTTACAATGAACATGGTTTGTTTTACTTATGCGTTGCCTGGCCACCCAAAGTGCTTGCTGGACAGCGATTCGGATCTAATGAGCTTGTCCATGCTGGCTTCTTCAATGGGATTGGGGACAGTTGATGTATTTGTATCAGAATCGCAGGAATCGGAGGACGATGATCAAGAGGAAATTGGTGATCATTTAGCTGAAGATGCCCTACCATTAGTGGGGTACGAGGATACAGATATAGAGACAGATCTTCTTCCACAGTTTTGTACCCACAAGGAGAAGATGTTGCTGTCTTCCGGCTGGGCAAGTGGTATTAGAGATGTGGGGCAGAGGTTTGAGGGTGGTGTTGGGGAGTTTAGAAGTGTATTGTGCAGATATTCAATTGAGGTTGGGTTTGAATTTGTATATGTGAAAAATGATAAATTCACCAGGACTCAGATAATTTCATCCATGAGTCAGATAAATTCACCCAGGACTCTGATAATTTGAGTCAGAACTCAGATAATTTCACTCATGAATCAGATAACTTGATTCAGAAGTCAGATAAATTTCACCAGGACTCAGATAATTTGAGTCAGAACTCAGATAATTTCATACATGACTCAGATAATTTCATATATAAGTCAGATAATTTCATCCATTTGTTAGATAATTTCAGCCAGGACCCAGATAATTTGAGTCAGAACTCAGATAATTTCACCAATCACTCATATAACTTGATTCAGAAGTCAGATAAATTCATTCATAAGTCAGATAATTTCACCTCGACTCCGATAATTTCATCCATGAGTCAGTCAGAACTCTGATAATTTCTATCAGAAGTCAGATAAAATTCCACCAGAGATTAGAACAAAAGATTGCATAGTGCTGACGTACGGAGACATTGACAGGAATAATTCTATTTACATTCATTCACAAATGTGAGAATTACATTGACAGAAATGTTTGTCCAACCTTCATGTGAACCAAAAAAATACATTCACAAGTCTGTTGAACATTCACTTTTCATATAAAGAGATTTACATAAAATACATCAACTTGATTGGAAACAAATTGTTTGTCTCATTGCTGTAGTTTTTTCGTCAGTTCTCGAAGTCATCATCAGCAGCTACTTGCCTGGCTTGGTAGTTTTCAAGTGACCAGCTGCAATGCTTGTCGTTTAGGAACTTGGTTACGCCAAATATCAGCGATATATCATTTGCAGTGAGTGGCACATAGGACCTTCCTAATCTGAATTGCCTTCGTTGTGTGTTGTATGTATCAAGGATCAAGATAATGTCCTTGTCATCCTTTCTGCACATCTGTTCAGATAATTTGTTGTCCAGCATGCATTCCAAAAGGCTCCATAATGGAGTCTTTCTTAATTCATCTCTGTGGACTTCAGTGATCATTTGTTTGATGCTTTGGACGAGTGAAACAGTTGAGACCAGATTTGATCTAAACTGGTAATGAGCGCTAGGCTTCTCAGCATCTATGTCTTCACTGACTTCTTTCTTGTTTGATGGTTTATCTTCCACCCTCTTTCTCTTGTTGTGTTTTACTCCTGCATATAGTAAAATAACTCATATTCATATCACAAAAAGATTAAAACAACTGAATACAGAACACAGATAAATTGAACAATACACAGATAAATTTATCTTAAACTCAGATAAATTTGACATAATCTCAGATAAATTTGATATAATCTCAGATAAATTTGATATAAGTTCAGATAAATTGTCACAGAAGTCAGATAAACTTGATATAAGTTCAGATAAATTGTTAGAAAGTCAGATAAAATGACACAGAAGTCAGATAAATTTGACACAAGTTCAGATAAATTGTTAGAAAGTCAGATAAAATGACACAGAAGTCAGATAAATTTGACATAGCAGTCAGATAAAATGTTAGAAAGTCAGATAAATTGTCACAGATAAATCATATGAAGTTGATTTAAACTCAGATAAATTTGATATAAACTCAGATAAATTCATGAAACACACAAAAGGCTTGTTCAATTTTCAGTCCAGCATCACACTCTCTTGGTTTTAATCTAAGATAAAGCCAAGAGATATTGATTCAACATCACACAGAACACAGATACAACTGCACAATACACATATAAATTTATCTTAAACTCATATGAAGTTGATATAAACTCAGATGAATTTGATATAAGTTCAGATAAATTGTCACACAAGTCAGATAAATTGTCACAGAAGTTAGATAAAATTGATATAAGTTCAGATAAATTGTTAAAAAGTCAGATAAAATGACACAGAAGTCAGATAAATTTGACACAAGTTCAGATAAATTGTTAGAAAGTCAGATAAAATGACACATAAGTCAGATAAATTTGACACAAGTTCAGATAAATTGTTACAAAGTCAGATAAATTGCCACAGAAGTCAAATAAAATTGATATAAGTTGAGATAAATTGTTAGAAAGTCAGATAAATTGTCACAGATAAATCATATGAAGTTGATTTAAACTCAGATAAATTTGATATAAACTCAGATAAATTCATAAAACACATAAAAGGCTTGTTCAATTTTCAGTCCAGCATCACACTCTCTTGGTTTTAATCTCAGATAAAGCCAAGAGAAATTGATTCAACATCACACAGAACACAGATAAATTTAAAAAATACACAGATAAATTTATCTTAAACTCAGATAAATTTGATATAAACTCAGATAAATTTGATATAAACTCAGATAAATTCATGAAATACACAAAAGTCTTGTTGAATTTTCAGTCCAGCATCACACTCCCTTGCTTTTAATCTCATTTAAAATCAAGAGACATTGATTCAACATCGCACAAAACACAGATAAATTGCAAAAATACACAGATACATATCATCAAAGAGTAAGATAAGTGAATACAGATCACAAATAAATTGCACAAGGCACAGATAAATTTATCTTAGATTCAGATATGAATGTTATACATTTGGTTCAACATTTCTAATTTATACAAAAATGACAGACATTATAAGCCAAAAAAAGAAAAAAATCTGACTCTGGATACCTTCAACTCTCTGTTCCTTTTGCCCTTGGCTTTCTGAAACTATTGAGGACTTCGTTCTGGCCATTTCCTGATTGGGTTTTCGTTATTAGAAGAGGAAGCAGAGAGAATGGTAGAAAATCATTCAAATCGGTGATTAACAGTAAGATAGGGTTTCCAAACAAAAAAGAGTGAGAAACTTTGAACTTACAATGGAAATGAGTATTTTGAATTGTCTTTGTATGCTTTCGGAAACAGTTATGCAGTTGTGGAACCGTCTTCTGAAACTAGGGTTTCTATGTCGTCTTTCTTGTATCTCCTCTTGTCGAAATCGAAGATATCTTTGATGCAAACTCTAACTTGCAATGAAACAGTTAATCTAAGGAAAGTTTTTGAAATTTCTATCTAACCTGCTGTTACTCGTTGCATGTAGTCACAGAGACGAGAATGTCGCCTTCTTCGTCGTTTCTTTCCTGTTTCAGAATATTCGAAAGTCTTTTTGCGATATGAGTGTAACGCTTTCGTTGGCCTTATCTTAATAAAGACAGAATGAATGTAAGGGCAAATTAGACCTTTTACGTACCAAATTGTGAATGAGGGACCTTTGGCTGGACCTTTTTTTTTTGTGGACTGTTTGCAATAAAGTGAGGAGTTGAGGGACCTCCGACCAAAGTCCCCTATAATTTACCTTCTCATATCTTTAGCATTCATGTACAGTATCTGAGGACTGCGGTTGTGATGCATATCAGAGGGGTAGGACTGAAGTGGAAGGTAGTGAGTCAAGTCTGCACTTTAGGAATGTTTGATATAAGATTGTAATAGTTGTAGTGCTTATTTTTTGGTTTTCCTTATTTGTTTTGGAAAATTAATATACTTTTTCAGAAATTTTTTTTTTCTAAGGGCCTCAAAATTGAACAATTTTCAACCCATATATAGAGTTCACGTCTCTTGCTTGTGTCTTTTGCATGATCAATCGAATGGTAAATAGAGATGGAAATCCAACAAATATTATAATTAATAAGAAATTGAAGCCCTGCCTATTTCAAATTGAGGCCCTACATCTTTTACTTTGACAGGTTTAAATTCAGGATTTTAGAAAAGAAATTGTTCTTGGAGCATAATAATTGTCGAGTTTTTCTATATGTGTGAGTTTTCATCACCTCTCATGTGCGAGTCTCGCACGTCTCGGCTCCTTAGCAGGGATACCAAAAAATATCAAGTGTTATTGTAAAAGATTATTGTTATTATTATTACTACTAATAAAAGGAAAGAAAACCCCTGATGGAAAGTGGCATGGCCTTGGAGAAATCAGCGGAGTGCCCGTGCCTCCTCGGAAATAAAAATACATGGATACTGCCATACACACGAGCCCAGGAAGGTTCAATACAAAGCAAACCTCACATGAAGAATCCGCGCCTCACATCACAAACCCCTAGTCGCTTACTCACACCCCACTTGGAAGCAAAAACATAAGATGAATATGATATTTCCAAATCGAAACACAAAAAGTGGGTGATTGATTAGTCATGTATAAAAGATCACTTTGATTAAAAAATCAATTTAATTTAAGAAAACATCGTTTTTCTCATTTTAGGTGAGAAATGACACTACACTAGTTTTTATTTTGATTTTTAGTTTTAAAGTCTTGATTTTGAAAATGATGACGTTTGTTATTTTTACAAATGTCTAATTCATAAACTCCTCTTGATTTTATGGAATTAGTAGTACTTTTTAGACTACTACATTTTTAATTTTTGTAATATTAATGCGGCTTGGATTTGGTGGTAAAATGTGACAGCACCCATCTCTTGTATTTTGTGGGTCTGTAAGGTTCCAAATTTTGGCGTTAGGTTCTTTGCTAATTGGCAAGTACATGTTGACAAGAAACAAAAACCCCAAAGAAAACAGCATCAATATTAAGCCGAGAACATCAGCAAACTAAAGAAGCACCCAAAGTGCCAAAAAGCAGAACAGAGAACTGTGATCAATGGTCAAAACACTTATATTCAATTATTAGAGTCAATAGCATTCTAATGCGATCTGGATCAAAATTTATGTTTCAAGTTCTATTTTCATTTTTATCTTTTTCTATATTCGACTCTGGTAGTCGGACAATAAAATAGCGATTGACATTCCTATCATCACCCCCATCAGACCTCCCTCTAATAGTTTCTTTTTTTTTTTTTTTTTTCAACCTCCTCTAATTGTATTTACATATCTCATACGTAAAAGACAAAAGACCCCTAAGAGCATCTCCAACAGAGACTTTATTTGTCCAACTCAGCTCCTAATGGGAGTAATTGGCATATGACTTTACCTCCAAGAGAATGGTCAAATCCCACATGGCATTTGAAGGTTGTATTGGTATGTCAAATTTGACATACCATAAAGTGAGATGCATTTTCTTTCTTTTAAATAAAATAATGGTAATGAGGGTAAATGCATTTGAAGTTGGTACAAGTAGATGCTAAATTTGAAATGAGAAAATTATAAAATAATAATTTGACATCTCTCTTGGAGTTGCCCAAGTGAGATGTCAAATTTACATATGCCTTTCTTTGCCACATAAGCCTTTATTTTGAAAAAGACATATCCAAATTTGAAGTGTCTCTTGGAGATGCTCTAAGTGGCCCTTACACATACCCATTTTCGGAAATCATGCTCACACTTACAACATGTAGTCTTGCATAGGTGATGCTTCTGCATGGTTGTGGGACCCACCTCTTATGTAGTTTGGCATTAAGACACTCGACTGAGCTTAAACCATATGCCTAGTTGGAAATGAAGGTTATATATATGAACATACAAGCTTTTGCATGCTTGTGATGGGGTGTGTTTGAAGGAGGTATTAGGGGTGAGTGTAGGATATGGGATTCGGGTTCTGATTATTTTAAATATTTAATGCATGACTGTCTGTGATTGTCCCTATTAGACCTTCTTTTATCCCAAATAATATCCAAGAAACCCTAGGAATGCTCATCCTTTTCTAATTTTATATATGTTTGCAGTAATGGTAAAACATTAGGTGTAAACAAGAGTGGGGAAGATGGGAATGTAACCATGTTGACTTGGACCACAACCCTTTGTGAGAAGAACCCTAATTCTAGAAGTATCAAGTCATAGATGAAGTCCTCCAAGCCATGGTCAAACTTGAACTTACAGAAACATTTCAGCAATTGTAACAAGGTATGTGAGAGGGAACTTTTAATTCAAGCCAGTCAGGTGACGCCCATTAATATTAATGGAAGTTATTATCTTAGTAATATGATTTTTGCCAAAATCGTATCCGACATTCTCCAATGTTTAGCATGCATCTAAGTGGGTGCCATAAGGGAGTTGATCAAATTTTACCTCTCACCTAAGTGTCCCTATGGCAGAGTGCAACCATTTAGTAAGTGCGACCAGTTAGACTTTAAGGGCCTGTTTAGTTGAGAGCATTTCTAATGGGAATTTCGCTTGTTAGGAGTTCCTGATAAATGTAGGAGCTGTCCCTCAGAACTCTAGATTCTCTATTTGATAAAAGTTTAATAAATGGGGACAATATTCTTAGTTGGCATATGAATAGTCACTTTTGGCCATGGTATAATATCATTAGAATTCTATATTTCAGAGTGTGACTAGACCCTTGAGCACTTTGGAATTCTATTACGTGGGACAATATTTGGAATTCTTCAAGTCCTCTAAGATAAGAGATACTTAAATGCTTCCAATCAAACAATCCCTCTAAGTCATGCATAGATAATGGAGTCCAACATGCTCTCTCTCTCTCTCTCTCTCTCTCTCCCTCCCTCCCTCTCTCTACAATGATAATTTCTCCCTTTTTTTTAAAGGTAGTACTCACACACCCAACCCATGCAAGTTTCCACCATCAATGCTACAGTAGAGAGAATTCATTCCTGGTTGTTTGTGTGAAAGAAAGTAATTGCCTCATCAACTGAGCTATCAGATAATTTCTCGCATGTTTTCCGCTCTCTACTCAATGAAATTTAAACTACTACATGCTTCCTACCATCTTCTCTATGGTTGAATTATGTTAGGTTTGAGCAACTGGAAGATCCTCCCTCACCATATACTTAAGAATGCAATTAATATCATTTGTGCTTTTGCTAATTTCACATTGAGACACCCCCCAACAACCGTATATGAATGCCTCTTCCAGCTCCTTCCTCTACTGCTGCCATCTGGGACGCCATATCCTTAGGAAGAGATGCTTCTGGAAGACATCTGGCTGCTGCGGTCTTCTTCCACGCCTTCTCCATTCTTTGGCTTCTTCGCAATGACTTCAAGCACAATGGTCGAAGGTCTACTATAGAGCGTGCCAAGGATATTTTGTGGACAAAATTAGAGGTATGATCATTTCCCTCAATTTTGTAAAGGTTGATATCTATCACCATCCTATTTTGATGTTTTTGGGTTTTGCCATTTAGTTAATGGCTTCTCTTGTATTTTTTTTTTTTTTTTTTTTTTGGTGTCTTCTGTGTAGTCTTTTGGTTTTGGGGGCTTTTTGCCCTCTCTCCCCCCTCTTCTTTGCTAATACAATTTTACCCATTAGCAAAAAAAAAAAAAAAAATGTTGTTAGGGTGTTGTTGAAGATTAGTAAACATTGGGCCTGTGGTTTTAAGGGTTATGGTCACATGTGGTGGACACCCCTGTATCAGACATCGAACTCCTTTAAATTTTTATTCTATTCTTTTCTTTTGGTCCCATCTCTAGTGTTTCTCTCTCTCTCTCTCATGGGAAGGTTTGAAGCGTTGTTTGGTCCCTTGAAAGTTCCAACTTGACATAAAAAATTCAGTCAACAACTTTTCAATGGGACTTGAGATGGTTATCATGCCCTCAAACTATTTTATAAATCATATGTGAAAGGAAGGAAACTAGGCTTTCAAATAATGTATATATATGTCCTAGCTAGGATGACCACCTCGTCCTCCCTTTTGTTTAAGTGAAACAATGCAGCTCCCAACCCGAGAGAATCAGTTCATCAGGACCAGCACTTGTAAAGGTGTATGAATCTCACCCATCATTGATAGAAACCATTTGTGTAGTGTTGGATTAATGTTTGTATTTCAAGTCATTCGGATCAGTATTTGGGTCAGCCAGGACTCAGGTTTAGGGTTTAGAAATATTTCAGTGTATTCATCATAGATTATCACATTACACAGCATGTAGTGGGCCCTACCATGATATTAAAAAGAGATTAGCCCACAAAAACTTTCATTTTCTTACATGATTTTTATGAAATGGGTTTAGAATTCAAGGTATAATTCTTCATCATATTAACTATTTCTTGCTTTCTTTATCCCTTAGTTTCTAGCAACCTTAAAATAAATTGAAATATAGTGAAATGCTTATAAAAGTCAACAAACAGAGCAAACAAGAAGTATTTTTTGTTTTCCTTTTATTGGAAAGTATCTGTCAAGGTACTTATACTGGCATGACGACCCACTTTTAAGTACTAATTCTACCTTACTTAATCTATTTGCTATTGGCCAATGCCTTCCTAACTACCATGTCTTTCTCAAGTGGGCTTTATTTGCAGAAGGAAAATCTTTTAGTTTCTTTACTGCCTATTATATAAAATAATGCGGTCAACATAAATCAATATTATAGAATAATATGAACTGATATAGATTGTTATTTTATTATTCAAAATAAAAACAAAATCACACTAACAATTATGGGTGACACATTAAGTTTTTTCGCTGTATCAAGGTCCAATACCAAAACTTGAGCCTATAGCCCCACTCAATGGAAGACCCAGATCATCTGAAGATTGCCCCCACCAGTAAGATATGGTCGGCCAAAAGGCACAGGCCTGTATTTTGTTGGGTCATTGTTTAATACTACTATAATCCCCTTTTCCTTTAATTATTGTTAATATAATTATGCTTCCATAAGGTGCATTGACTGGTCAGAGTAAGGAGGCCTCACGTGACATTGGGACTTTCTTCTGTTTAACGAAGAAAGGACAAAAGGGTATTAGAATAAAGCTGAGATTAGATTCGGGGGAACTGCATGCAAGATATATCTACTCATTTTGAAAGATTTCCCATGCCAACAACTCGTATCTAACAAATGTTTGAATAAGGAGAGGGACCTTCTAATACCATCCACATGTAACACATTTAAGTGTCCACCTTATATGGTTTTGAATAAAGTAAAGACTATAAAGCCAATCATATGAGGATGTGGCACTAGGGACCATTTTATATACACTTGGGGTTGCTTTGCTTTTGAGATTTACAACTTTCACATGCATACACAGTACACACTTTGTAGTAATCAATGTGCAGGTTTTCACATTCTACATCTAGAGAAGGTCAATTATTAGTCTAGTTAGGGGGTAGGCCTCTTGGTTTGGTAGGTGACAAAAAACTTGAATAAAAACTTGTCAATGTAAAATGTTCGATTATGATTAGCGGAATCCTTGATTTCTACATTAGAGTAAGGGCATATTTGTGCAATATAAGGATTTTGTACTAGAGAGAAAAAAAACGTTCTAATTAGCTATGTATGGAGGACAAGGAATGAACTATGAAGTTACTTTTAATAAATAACGATACACAGATTAAGTCTCATACAAACTGAATAATAAGTTAAAATTAAGATTTGAATTAAGCATTAGCGAATAAGAAACACATAAATTGAGTGAAGGATGGAAATCCCAGGTTGATGGCCATTTCACCTTCAAATTTGCATCAAAGATGATACGCTCAAGATCTGCTCCGGTCAGCTGGGCTACTTTTATAGATTTTGTCTCTTGGGACAATCAGTAGGGTTTTCTCTTGCCTCACGATGCTACCTTTGCAATCAGGACTCAGAAACTGAGATCTGGAGTTGGATAGTGCCTTCTTCCGGCTTTTAGGTGCCTCCATCCTGGGATGCTTTTTCTGCTTCCTGTGACACTCTAGTTAGGAAAGGCTTGGCCACAGTTTTCATGACAATTGTTCTATCCACATATGAAGGACAAGGAATGAGGTCACTTTTCAATCAAAGAAAGCATCTCTATCCACACTGAAGCATCGGATCATAGAACTGCTCCACTTCTGTTTGGATAGCATTTCCAAGCCATTTATAGGAGCTCAATTGTGCAACCTTCTCCATTTTTTGGGAGCCTCTGCTCCATTAACCAACTGACCACAACAGTTTTTTTTTTCTTTTCTTTGTTGCTCTGTTTTGATGTTTCCATTTTGATCTGCAGTATATTCTCTGTTCTGGGGGCTTTTGCAAGCCTTTATATCTTCTTCTCTTCTAATATACAATTACCTTTAAGCAAAAATGAAAAAAAAAAAAAAAAAAAGAGTGAATGATCAACCTCTTATGTAATTATCAAAATATAAAACCATTTAATAAAAGAAATTCATATAGAGGACTTTACCAATATATAAGCAAATATCTATTAATTAATTTGAGACTCTTCAAGCTTAAACTAATGGTATATTTAGTTAATGATCATTGCTACCCAAATGAAAATTCTGAGTCCGCTATTGAATAGGTACCTGGGTGGTATCTTTTATCTAATAGACAATAGTTTCATACAACTAGTCATTGGGTTTTTACCAAATAAAAAAAAAAAAAAAAAAACTAGTCATTGGTTAATATTTAATCTAGTGGGTCCCATAGAGATGTTTGAATCTAGTGGGTCTCCTGTAGATAATATAAGATGCATATGATCTCTTGTCAAGTAGGTCCCAGTTAGATGGGTGTATATATGTTGGTCGAGGGGTAATATATATATCTAGTAGTTCTCACCTAGCTGGGTTCATGGATGATCCACATATGACAACAAGATGGTCAGATTGCTGAAGCCTCAACCCTTGCACAATGCCTAATAATTCAATGCGATTTTTTATATACGATGTACTTCGTCAAAAATTGCTTCCAAACTCAGCGTCTCAGCCTGGTTTAACCCAAGCTTTGAAATGTCTTCTATCCCATCAAGGTGATTCTGTTGAGTGGCACTACAGGGTTTTGTTTAAGGGTCATATCCGGAACCACTTTTCTTAGCTTGGCTGTTTCTGCATAAAGGCTTAAAATGAAGGGTTTTTTGTCGTAGAAGATATATCCTCTGCGATCATATTTGCATGTGTTTTTATGTCATGATGGTACTAGGTCGGTTGATCACTTGGTTCTTTTAGTGTAGGTACACTAAAGATGATTGGATTCTTCGTCCTAATTATCCTTTCCATATCTCTATCTTAATCACCTACCAAACTAGGCTTGAGGCTATCCCTCATGAGCTCCTTCACTCCACAATTCATGATAGAGCTTTGCGTCCTACAGCCTTTTTGAGTTTTCCAGCACTGGTTTGGCATGTTTGGAGAGAGAGCAATTGGAAGATTCTTTTTTCCAACTCTTAAGTAAATCGAGCTCTGCAGTTCTTGAAGGCATATTTAAAGATATTCAATTCCGTGCTTCTTCTCTCAATAGCTCAGTTCTTTTAGAACGCGTTTGTACATGAGCTGTGGAAGAGGTCCAGAATCTGACTTAGGAGGTCGGAACCAAGTCACTGAAAGAGGAGAAAAGAGGCATTAAAATGCCATTTTCATTGGTGAAACGTAGGGATGTCAATGGACCGGGGCGGGGGCGGGGGGCATGGTCTCCATCCCCGTACCCGCTTAAAAAATCTTCGTCCATCCCCGGTCCACCCCCGCTAACGGGTATAATTTTCATCCCCATCCCCGTCCGCGGGTAAATTTATAATCCCCGTCCCCGTCCCCGCTTCCCCCGTACCCACCTAAGCCTAAGCCTTTTTTTTTCTAGCCTTCCCCCAGCTTCCTTGCAACAGGAGATCACACCTGAATCAAGGGTATGAAAAATATTATGACACTTTCAGTACACGAACATCAATAGAGAACTACTCCTATAAAATCATATACATAACAGCGAAATCAAACAAATCATTGCTGCCACGAACACCTGATACATACATTCCTATGAAAAACAACAGCACCTAAATCACTAAATGTCATAACACCATAGGTACACTACATATATATTTATTTATTTATTTAGCGGGTAACGGAGACTGGGCGGGGCGGGGCGGGTACGGGGCGGGGTAAGGGTAAGTCCATCCCCACCTCCATCCCCGCACGAGTTTATACGGGTATCCCCGTATACGTCCACCGTCCAATACGTATAGTCCATCCCCGGTCCAAACGGGGCGGGTTTGGACGAATACCCGTTTTTCCCCGGTCCACTGCCATCCCTAGTGAAACGCTATCAGTACACCAAATGCAAGCAAAAGGAAGACGTCGGTAAAGCTAGCCCTTTTTCATTCTTCACAAACGCATCCTTAAGAACTATTCCCAAATGATCATTCTGTTTTATCTTAGATTTGCTGCAGGTGATCCCTTTTCCGCATTGGTGGGCCTATCTGTTTTCTAGTATTTACCCCACTGTTGGTCTCAACTTGGTATCTATGTTTCTACAATAAATAAATAAAAAAGAGAAACTGGGTACTTCGGATATATTGTTGTAGGTGCTGTGGATTTTTCAAGATTATTGATGGCCAGGTCTTCCCCCAGCATATATAGTGATGGGGAATTTAGCATAAGAGTAAATTTACGATTCCCTCTTTAATTTACAACCGATTCCTTATTCAATGTGATCAAATAAAGAAAAAATTATTTAATGAAGCCCTAGTTAAACTTCTGACATTTCAATATATTGCCTACTTCATATTAAATTCTTAAGAATTTATAATGGCCCTACTAGGTAAAGTGGGCCAAAACGAGGGTGCATGGTTGGTTCTCTGTGTTGTCCAAGGTAAGGAGTACAGTTTCTCCAAAATTCAAGTGTTTTTGGATGCTTTTGAGGTGGTAATTGCGCTTAATGGAAGAGGAATATTGGTTTATTTCATCATGGATTTTGGACAATATGGATGATGTGGATGATTTTGATTTTGTTCATCTTTAATAGAATTTTTCTTTGTACCAAAATAGAAAAACCTCTAAACATTTATATTGAAGGGGATTTTACATAATTTGATGAAACCATTCTTCTTACAATCAATTTCTTAGTGACTGAAATTGGCATTCTAGTATAAAAAAGACACGCATTTTCAAAAGCCAAGAGACAACCATTACACCATATCTCTGAATTCCCAACAAATTCTAGTTTAATTAGAATTTGTTTGGAATTCTGAGACGTGATGTAATGGCATTTGAAAATTCCATGTCTTAATATTTTTTTCACGTATATCCAGTTGATGGAAACAAATAATATCTTTTACATATCCGCCCAGTTTATCGATTTTTTTGGAAATGATGCAAAGAAAGATGTCTTTGTGTACTACTGAAAAACTATCCCCCGAAAATCTATATAATCATTGGATTTATACCAATGAACAAAAAAGGTACAACTTGAGCAATGAATTCATAAACCGAATAGAAGTTCTAAACAAAAGATCTCTTACTATTTCCATGTCGTTTTTTTTCCCTTCTAAAATGCTAAATTTCAGCCACAAGAAAGGTCTCATTTAATATTTGACTCTAACTCAATGCGAAGTTAAGAACAAATTATTTGACAAAGCCTATGATTTATCTCATTATAAACAACTACAAAGATCAACTTAGAAAGAGTTGGCTGCTTGACAAGCACAGAACACACCCTTTGTATGCTATTTTACATATGACCCCCTCAAAAAACTACTGTTACAGAGTGACCCAAAGAATTTTTTTTGGGTCCACCAAACGACATTCCAATTATTTTGTGGACTAGTTAAAAACTGTAAGTCTGTAACACATGCAAATGCTGAACGTGGAAGAATGTAGGATGGCCTCGTTAAAAAATGTAACACATGCAAATGCTGAACGTGGAAAAATTGTGGAAGAGCATACGAAGGAAAGATTGCGTTCGGGTCCTAACTCAAGGTGATCCAGAAAAATGAACCTACAAATATCTAAACAGGTTGATACTTCCGTGGAATATCCAATTAGGACAAGAGCAGGTTATTCAAACAAATGCATTGTCATCTACACCGGAACAATATATATTACCTACATTTGTTTACAATCCAATGGCAGGTTATTCAAACAAAATTGTCATCTACACTTTCACTATATCACCTGTACAAGGACTTGGTCTTGGCCAAGTGTCAAAAATGACTTGTCCATTAGAATTCATAGTTGTGCCGTTTTTTGGGAGTGGCTTGCCTAAATGTATTTAATAATGGGCCATGATGCTTGGGCCTGAATCACATTATATATACACAGTTACCAGAGGTATCCCCAACATAATTTGGGACTCTTTATAAAAAAATAATAATAATTTGGGACAATCTGATCATGATGACGATGAAATAATTACTGGATATTGACCTGATCCAACCCTATCCAAAATACCCTAATAAGGGAACCATGTTGACCGCTCTCTCTACATACACAAACATACACATGTACTAGTTGAATAATAGCCAAGGAAACACAAATTTCTAATAATAAAAGGATTCATTATTTAATTTACAGCAATGATAATATTCCAGGCAAGGAGGTTTTATTTTACAACAGTATATCTAAATTAAATTAATATTCCCACTGCAACTGGAGTCTTGCTCATTTCGCAGGCGACTGGGCCCTGCTCTTCTTCGGAACGTAAGGTCTCACCCAAACGTGTTTCCCTTTGATGACGAATTTTGCCTTCTCCTGTCCTTGAAGGATCATGGGAATAGTGGCCGGTGAATACAAGACGAGGCGAGCAAAGAGGGGTTGAACCCCTTCTTCAGTCTCCTGAATGAACAATGATTGTATACAATCGCCCCAGTGCCTACAAAACCATCAAATTAATTAGAAAAATGACCCAGCAATCGTATCTCATGAAACATTTGAATGGACTCAAAAACCCTAAACTCTATAAGCTTAGAGGGCATGTGAATCGAGTTAACGTGTCATTCATATGCTCTACACTTGCCAACATTTGATATCTAAAGCAAAAAAAATACATGCATGCATGGGTGAGAGGAAGAGAGAGATACCTGGTGAAAAACTCTACGATCTCCGCTTCGCTCAGCGGGTAACCACGGGAGAAGGTCAGGAACATGGTCCGGTCCCCTTGTGAAGCCTCGTCTTCTGGGGCCCATGGTCTGGCCCTTGGGTTCAGGTGGGATTCTGCCATAAAAGCGTTGATGATATCAACGCCCCACTCTTGTGGCTCTCCGACAAGATTGAGGAGTGGGTCAATTTGCATTTGGGGCACTTGTGCTCCACTTGCAAATGGATGTGGCCCATCCAAGGATCCGACGTGATGTGGGCCCGGGTTAAAGAAGGGTCTGAATCGCGGGCCCATCATCATCATCATCATTTCTGCAGCCTCAAGAGTCCCACCTTGGCGGCTCGTTCCCTCCTGATGGGGAATGATGGGACTCCGCGGACCCCTCATCTGACCCAAATTAGTGGAGAGATCAGGCGGTGGCATTAGGGGCCCCATATTCATTCCGGGCCTGGTGTTGGGCCTGACTGGGCCTGGTGGGAAGATGGCTGCTCTCATTCTTTGGGCCAGCCTTTCGACTATGTCATCAAAGATCCGAGAACAAACATCATCCATAATGGTTTTCATCCCCGAAATAGCCCCCTGTCGCCTCTCATGGAGGAATTGGAGCGACAGGGGTGGCGCAGCCAGGCTCCTGGTGATGGGGATGTCACGGGAAGTAGGAGGAGAAGGGAGGAGGTCGAGATGGAGGCATTTGAGGCACTCTTCAGCCTCATCAGCGACCAGACTAAGTATACGGTTCGGTAAAGCAAGCATTTTTTGAATCAAGTTAGGAAATCCCAATCTCTCGATCCAAAGCCAGAAAGCAATCATCTGCATGGAACGAAATGGATCTCTAGCCATTTCCATTACCAAGCGTCTAAAGATTTCCCTTTCCATTGTATGGAAAGCGAAGAGCACTTCTTTGGGAACGGAAGAAGAAGCCATGTCAAAAGGTCGAGGATTTCTTAAAGCTTAATAAGAAGTTGAGAGATGTGGTGAGAATTGAGTGATTGGGTTATCATTTTATAGAGAAGATGAACCTATTTTGGTGTCCTTTTGGACGTGTCTCTTGAGGTGATAAGCATCCCTTGCCAAAAGAAGAAAGAAAATAAATGGAGAGAGAGCCAAAACTAGAAAGAAATAAAGAGCAACAGATAGAGAGAGCTTAGGGACATGGCTTTTGGGCCTGTAAGCACCCCTTTGGAAGAGAAGTTGGGGGTTAGAGAGCGAGAGAGAGAGGCAACGGTTGAAAATTTGAAAATATCAGGTCAGGTTTTGGTCCACCACCGGGAAGTCCTTTCTGGGTCATGTAAGATAATTTGATGGCTCCATTCAGGCAAAGTCTATTTCATCTCCACCCAATCAACCCCCCCACAGTGCACTACCCCTCTCAGATGGACCCCATTGGGCAATGCTGAACTAAGATCAACACTTATGTGGGGCCCACGTCTGGACCCACTTATGATCCCTCCCCTGCTACAGAACCCACCACCACTCAATCATAGAACACAGAAGATCTGTTGGATTAAATTCATCCAAATCTCCCCCCTGTAATAAATGGACCTGATTCAACTCTCTAGAACTTGATACCCAAAAAAAAAAACTCTCCAGAACTATCATTTATTTGTGCATGGCTGTAAATGATCTAGATTAAGGGTGTCCCAGAATCCGATGAAGATCTGGAGATAGATCCAAATGAACCTTGTCCCAACGCCACCATCATCTGTAAATGATCTAATTTGAGGGTGTGCCAGAATCCGATGAAGATCCTGAGATAGATCCAAATGAACCTAGCCCCAACCCCATCATCATGAGCTGTTCATATATAATTGGTATAAAATTTAAGAGGGGTGTTAAAAGGAAACATGGTCAAATCTACCCGTTACAATCACATAATAA
Source organism: Cinnamomum chago (assembly GCA_038049695.1). Lineage (NCBI taxonomy): Eukaryota > Viridiplantae > Streptophyta > Magnoliopsida > Laurales > Lauraceae > Cinnamomum > Cinnamomum chago. The sequence goes on from CP142451.1 coordinate 3,862,177, forward strand.
GATGAAATTGGTTTGGCGCACATGGGATGGGACCCACATTCGATCGATCTGATCCAATGAAAACTTGTGTACCATATCCTATTTAACTAGAGTGGACTCAACTGGGTCACATGGATCACTCTAGGTACCAACTTGTGATTTATAATTTGCGTCATAGCAATGTAGATCATGAGTCGCTTCTTTTCGGGTCAAACACAATCATACATATGATTCGGTTTAACTTTCAAATTGTTGATTGCTTAAATCTAGTTGTCTTGAATTTTGACTCAAGTTTTCATGACCTAAGATTCATAATGCAAATGCATCGGAACCATAGTGAATCCGGACTGTTTTTAAATAACGATTCCGAATCCGGTTTTAAATCCGAATATGTTTTGTTGGTCCCAGATCCGGTTTGGATAAGAAAACCCGGATCCGGTTCCGGAACTGGATCCACCTAGAGTACTCGAATCTAGTTCCAAAATCAATTCTATTTTCTCTTTGTTCTTCATTTTTTCTTAAAATAAGCATATCATTCAACTTATAATAGTGCATCAAGTCTACAATATTCAGTATTATAGATAAGAATGTCCAGAAAGAGTTGGTTTTAAAGTACAAATTGTAATATCAAATACTCATATGCCGTGCTCCGGGTCCATGGGTCGGAACTTATATGGACCCGGAACCAGACCCATTTATCAATCGGAACCTAAATTAGGTTCCGTACCCGAACCCGTTTATGAATCAGAACAAAAAATAGGTTTTAGACCCCGTTTTTTGCGGGTGAAAACTTCCAGATAATCGGAGAATCGGATACCCATTTGCAACCCAAATCCTACCTGAGTGAACTTGAATCACCGGCATGAGACTAACTGCTATCAACAAACCATGAACTAAAACCCCGATATGATGATCAGGTAGCCCTGGACAAACCACATCTCCAAACCAAACAAAATCTATCCCTAGATTGAAGATAAAAACGATTAAATCTCCAAAATTACATTTTTAATGAAATGTTTTCCCCTTATACTAGGGCCCACTTTATACTGATTGATATCATAGATCAGAGCTGAAATTTTCTATTCCGTAATCACTTAAAATTTAAGTCTAACTAGAGAGAACATTTATTCTATTGCTGAGTATTATTTGAGATGAAAGTACTATTTGTGAGTGAGGAGCTGACCTATTTATTCTATTGCTGAAAACGGATTTGGGTGTAGATCTGGCTGGACCTAAACCTGGATCCGAATGCGAATCATCTCCAAAACATGGACCTGAATCCAGACTCAAAATTAATTGAGCTAGTCCAGTAGACCTCCCACTACCCGGTTTAGGCCACCTCTTCCCAGATGTGCGGGCTCCCTTCCCACATGGGTGGGTTATCTTCCCGCTCTCTCTTGGATCTCAGCACCCTTGGCTGGGGTACCCACAAAAAAAAAAAAAAAAAAAAAAAAAAAAAAAAAAAAAAAAAAAAAAAACTTCGACCCATAAGCAATATGTACGGTCAGTCACGAGTCAAGAAAACCTAAAACACATTTAGGGTTGACCAGCATATCTAAACCCATTTAATCATTTTGGTCGTTTCATATTTTGGTTCGTGGAATAATTTATATTTAATGGAATGAGCTGAACTTGTGTTGGGCTATATCTAACTTACAGTCAAGCCCAATGTTTGTTACTTCAAATGGATTAGACTTGGGCGTTTTAAAGGGATTGACCCATATTGGATGTGGGTTCTGCGGGTCGGATTGGTTTGGCCAACATTGGGTTCAGATTGGGGATACAGGCTATTGGTTGGGCTTTAACCCATAGAAACCTATGGTCAACTTAACCGCTGTTTTACCCAACCCAACCCAACCCATTGGCCTTACTGTCATGCTTCTAAGTAGACCTCATAGACCAAGACATTCAATGAAGATGGATGACCTATCTATTCCTGAAAATTAATCTTATAACACATGATTTTATAAAAATAAAGAACAATATATTATATATAGTACTTGGGCTTGAAGACAGGCCTGGAGTTAGCTTCAGTCCAGTAGAGTCAGTAGGAGTTGGCTCCATGCCGACTTGTACTGGGTGTAGTAATAGCGAGCAATAATTGAGTCAGGGTCCTCCATGAACCTAACCCGACCCTAAAACGAGCCCTCCAAGGTTTAGACCCATTTCTTCTTCTTCTTCTTCTTCTTCTTCTTCTTCTTCTTGAGCAAGGAAGGAGGCCATGATGGTAAATCTTATAAATGGTTAATCCTAAGTGATAGCCATAGTCCACTACCCATTTTGGCAGCCATTTGATTGACTATGCTTATAAATCACCCAATGAATGTTGTGATATGAGTGCCACCTAGGATTGATTGTGGTCTTTAAAAAAATCACTTCTGCCTGTTTCTTTTGCAGAATTCTGGCAGTTGATGTTTGGAGAATTTATAAGTTTTTCAACAGTTATCGCCTGAGTGGTCCTCTGCACTGAAGCTTCAAAAAAAAATGCCAAGGAGATCGAAATTCTGTATACGAAGAAATTTATTTCAATAAATTTTCATGACAAACAATCTATATTAACACTACCCTCTTTTCTTTCCCTAGGCTTGGAATGTATAGATATGCCAATGCACAACATATGACACAGATAAGAGTGTTGATTTCTTGAAATTTAAACTTTAGTTTCATTTAGGCCATTTCTGTTTAGCTTTGCAAACATTGTCGTGCACGCGGGAAGGTCCTGTAGTTTGTAGATCCCTAGTCATGGAGGGCGGGGATGGGAATTTTTGGGTGCAGGGGGAACGTTTGGTAAACGTAAAAGAATCATTTGTTTAGAGGATTCTCTCCATCTCCAAAGAACCAATCCATCCCCAAGAAAGATTCCCAATGAGAGCTCCATTGTTGGATGGAGGGAGGATTCCTACAAATTTTAGAATGTATGATCCAATGGTCACATACATTTTTATAAAAATTTCCAAAATCCATGAAAAATCAAGACTTCGGCTTTCACCTCAATGTATTTTGTGGTCATCTAGAGAATCTGTACGTTTCAAATCGTGCAAAGGGAGCCCAAAGAAATAATAAATTATTATTATTATTATTATTTTGTAAATATCTCAAGATATGGTAAGGATCAACGGTTGAAATTTAGTCAACTAGCCATGTTTGACTTTCCAGAAATAACTACCGGTTTAGATCATGATCTTGGGGCCCACAAGAACCAAAAAACTAGAAATAATGGATTGATTTTAATCCCCTTTTTGGACTACAGAATCTCAGGGATTGCAATCTAACAGTTTGGACGGTTTTGAAAATATATCAAGATCTAAGATGAATCAACAACAAATTTTGTGAGATGGCCGTTTTGGATTGTTTAAACATTATTAACAGTTTGGATCTTGATTGTGGGACCCACAAGGTACATTGCCAAAGCAAAAACCTCTTAATCCACATTAGCGTCTCACAACACTGTGTAACAGTGTAGCTCCGCTTTTCCTCCATGGCGTGGATTCTCTCGGTCCAACAGGGGGGAGTCTGATTTTGCAAATAATACCATTAAAGGATATCCTCATGTCATTCCTCCCAAAATCCTCACCCAACCAAACATGGGAAATCCTTGAAGTTGCGGAAAATGGCGAGGATTCCCTGGCGATGCCCTTTGCCAAACGTTCCCATAATGTCCTCTGAGAATAATCCTCTCTGGTTTTCCTCGATTCAAGGAAAACCCACATTTAGATGAAGAGAGGAAAAGTGAGAAGATTTTTTAAATCCTCCAAACCCATAAAGAAATCCTCTTTTCCACTGATTCCTCCGTCTCCACCTCCCCCCATCGGATTTTACAAATCCACAAAGGCAAAGAACTCCCTGAGTTATAAAGAGTGACACCTCCTTGGTGTTTCCCAAACCTGGAATGCAATGATTTCTCCCATTAGGAGTCCTCAGAGAGGATAGCATGGTTCCAAGGAAATGAAGGAATCATTTGGATCTGTTTACCAAACGTGCCCTAAAGATGCGTTGAATTTCCACCTAGAATTCTTTCTTCTTCGTCTTCCAGTCATCCATCGATCGATTGTGCAAGAAGAAACAAGAAAGGCACCAAAAGCTCTCATCTTTATCCCATTTTCAGGTAAAATGAACAAAATCATGGAAAACTATAGTGGGAACAAGGAATCCCTTTCATAGTTTCCACTTCTTCTTTTTTCAAGGAATTTGGTTATGAACTGGGCGCATTTGGATGTTCGATTGTTCAATCTCCCATTTTCTTTGACAGAATCCCTACTTTTCTATTTTCATTTTTCTTGATACAATAGTTACCTTGGTGCTGGCCCTATATATTAAATCCATACAAACACACATCGGTAATTCGGCTGGTTTCGAATACAAGACGTGGGGAGCAAACCCATGCCTTATGCCACTCCACCAATTCTCAGGAGGATTCTATAAAATCACCTACATACCCTATTTTATGATTATGAAGCCTAAAACATTTAAAAAGCAAACATAATAATAGGTACTTCATCCATGATAGAATGTACCTAAAAGGTTCCTGAACTTGTGAGTTCCTCCGTCCCTCTCCCTTGTACTTAATTTCTCTCACCTCATCTCACTAAAAGTATGAGCAAAACAACAAATTATATTTGGAATTTCGAACTCCACCAAAGGAGTCTGGATCCCTGTGAGGCTTTGACTTGGAGAAATATTAAGTCGATGGAGAAAACAATATCACCAAAAGAGTCTGGGTCCTCATACCAATATACATTTGTTTATTTTCTGAAAATCATGTATGAAATAGAACAAGGTAGCTATTGCAAAAAGACGCGAAATGGCCTATTTACTGGCTAGTGAGTGGTTATCCTATTCCTCAGGTATATAACTCTTAATGAATCTGCTTAACTTTAATGTAGATGAGACCTTGACTTCCCTAAGATTTGATTTACTTGGATCATGGGTACTGGTTTTCCAACAAAGGGTTGATGGCCATTTATGGAACTTTTCATAGTTTTCCTTCAATTTTATTAACCTTTAGCAATATACTTCTTAATATTCCTAGGAACTCAATTCCATGCTAATAGAAAGCCTCTCTCTCTCTCTCTCTCTCTCTCTCTCTCTCTCTCAATTCGCTCGTTTCTCAAATGTATGTATGTGTGCTCAGCCCGAGCCCAACCCTAGCCCATCCCACTTTGAGACGGGCTTGGGCCTTAGGTTTCACGACTTAAGGCTTGGTCTGGATTTAATATTTGCGTCCATTTGATAAATGGGATTGGCTTGGATTCAGTGAGCCCAAAGCCTGGCCCGATTAAATACCTGCAAGCAGCAAGTAACCTTGCGAAGCCCCTCTCAGTTTGATCATATATATTTTCGTTTCTTCCTCCCCTTTAAAAAGGAAAAGATTTCCAATTTCTCCACTATATCCTTTTTTCTTTTTTTTTCTTGGGTAAAAACTCTCTATTACATCTTGAGAAGGCACCCATCTTTCATTGAGACGAGTAACCTGTCCTTTTGGACATGAATCTGGCCACATCAAGCACCCCTTGACAAAAGAAGAAAGAAATCAAGGAGAGTGAGCAAACGAAGGGAATATCTCTGTATTATCCATATAATTGATTGAATTTGAACCCATTTGAAATGATATCAACAAGTTAGATCAAATAAAGGCGGACCCTTCTACATTTTAAATCAGGTCCTAGTTGTAGTGTATTTTTCCCCTATGTTTGGACTAGTGGTTACTTCGGTAATACTTAACTTGAGGACCCAGGAATTTAGAATCAATTCCTAGATATGTCTGTGGTACTAAGGTGCCAATACCAGTCAACCAAGAATGTATTGGTAGTTCTAGTTTCTAGGAACCAGGAGCTCAACCAAGCTAAGGTAAATGTGAAACCTTGGGAAGGGGTCAATTTATTAGAGGTCAACTCCCATTTGGGGATCCAAATTGAACCCAACTTTTTATCAGTTCCTATGACCCAGTACCTTATGTCTTTTTGGGGTTTTGGTGAGTTTCGGCTTTGCTGGCAGAGTCTCTGGATGTTAGGTTCTTCTGGGTAGCTTTATTCGCTTTGGGCATTTGGTTTGTCTGGTGCATCTCTGTGGTTTGCTGTTTGGGTGCTCCTCTATTGGATTTCTTGGTTGTTGTTATGTTGTTTTTTTTTACTCACTAAGTTGGAGCAATAGTCTGGAGTAGTATTATAAACTTAGAAGACATAAAGATCCCTGTGCATGTCTGTGATACTAAGGTGCCAACACTACTCATCTCTAAAAGTGTGTTGGCATAGTTGTTGGTTTAATGTAATCATCCTCCTTCCCATTAAAAAACGATGGGTATTCTAATTAATCGATATCAGGTCCTGCCTGTAATCCCTAAAAGTGGGCTCAAAAGGATTTATCTAACATTTTATTTATTCCACGTCTCCACTTATATCTCTCGTCCATGAACTACTTGTATTCTATACAGGATTAGAAAACTTGTCACTTGGACTTGACTTGTCTAAACCAAAAAAATTAACTCGGATAGAGTCAATGCGGAAACTCAGAAGAATCATGTTTCTCTTAATGTTTTTTGAGAAATATTAAAAAATTAATTTATTATTAAAAAAATATAAATAAGGAAAACACAAGAAGAAATATTGCAGGTCGATCACATAATTTGCTAGTCCAAATTTTGAACGTAAAGATAAATTTCAAATTACATTTTAGTAGTTATTTTAAATTTATAGCTCCAAATCTCATACATAATTATTTAAAAGTAAATATTAATTATTTAGAATTATATCTACATATGATGTGGTTTAGAATGGAAATAACTTATTAAATGAGATGACTTGGCTGACTCTTTTCTATATTTGATTTGGTCTTATATCAAAATGAGAGGACTCGAGAGAGTAAATAGTCTTCTCAAATCCTTGTCGATTTTTCTTTTTCCTAAAGAAAGTGCCTAACCACTTAGATAACAAGGGACTGGCAAGTGTACGTGCACGTCCTAAAATGGAGCAGTCCGTTTATAATCAATGATATTAATTTTTTATGGAGCACGAAGAACAACGTCTCCTTTTCTTTCATTATCTTCTGGACGGAGGAAAATATCATAACTTGTGGCTCACAACGCATGTTCTCTGGCGGAAAAACTCTTCACCCACAAGCACGTGTTCTCGATCTAGTGGAAAAATCTTCACCTACAATGAGATAGCATACATCTCAGCCCTTCAAGATTTCAAAGCTTACTGTGACCTTTAAGCCAGTCAATCTCAACCGTCCAAGACTTGCATTGACCCAAGACTTGCATCGACCTCTAGCTATATGAGCAATCTCAGTGTCCTTAACTAACGCACAACACAAGATCAGGAAATCACCACCCATCAGCTGAAGAATCTCAAGTCTTTTATCTCGTTCAATCTTCCTACTGCTGGGCATATATCAGGTATGTGATCATCTCAATCCTGGATACAATTTATGTCATTATTTATTATGATGTGAGAACTTTTGGCTTTTCTTTCATTTTTTTTTCCTTTCGTTATTGTTAAATTGTGAGAACTCATACTTTCCTTCTGAAAGGATTAAGAATTTGGTTTTTTTTTTTTTCCCTTCAATCCTTAGTTTACCCTCCTAAGCTGCCCTATAACAACTAAAAACCTCAAAATCTTCGATTAAACAGAAAAATTCATCATACCGAGGGGTTGCCTAGTTGGTTAGCATCTCACATCTCACCTAATTACCTACGGTTCGATCTCTGCGTAGCCTTCCTCACGCTTCCTTTCCGATAGCAGGGCTTCTAATGGGTCTCAAGTCCTTGTTTGGGTACCAAAATAAATAAATAAATAAATAAATAAAACAGAGAGAGAAAAATGAAAATTTTAGTCCAAAACAAAGGAGGAAAACAGATCTCTCTTCGACGATCATCATGTATTAATGTTGATTACTTCCCTGTAGAGTGTCTTCAAACTTTAGGACAAAGCTGAAACTGATACTTCGTTACAATAGTCCATAATATACTAGTCCACCTCGCCCTTAAAAAAGGGAAAAAAAATTGCCAAAAAAGTGAAAAACAACAAACAGTCCTTCTCTAATTGGTCAAGATGCCACTTGGGGTGGGAGCGCGTGCTCATTACTCACTAGATTTAGTGCACGTTTGTGTAGTTGGTCATTCGTGGAAAAATTGAGAATTGTGGAAATGATTTTCTGCACTACAATAACATCCACAATTAGTGTGGCCATTTTCCTTCATTGAAAAATGCAAAAATATACTAATTTTTTGTGATTCCTCATAAAATAAATTCTAGTGGGGTAGTTGAAAAAATACTTCACGGAAGAGGAAAAATCCAAGGTACTATTTTTTTTTTATTCCTTGTATACCAATGCTTGCGCTGTAATGAGACATTCAAAGGATTTAGAATCTTGAACTTTGCATTAACATACAATTTATACCATGTGGTCTTATATGACTGGGTGAATTGCTTCATATATTGTCCTCTCAATCACCTGCATTGGGGCCCATCAAATGATCACAAATACCAATAAATAATTTTTTTAATTAATGGTGGGTCAATTAGTTTTCATCCGATCAATCCGGCATGGGTGCTACTTTGAATAGAGTAAGAAACAACTCTCGGTGCTAAAAGAAGAAAAAGTCATTATTTTAAAGCAATTTGGATTCATTATAGCCGTCGTGTCATCATCATCAAAGACTTGCTCTAACAATATTGGGTCAACTACATGAAATCTGATTCTCTCTCATTTAAAATAATAATAGTGATTTGTCTCATTTGAATAACCATATTGTGTTCATATTCTAACCTATTTAACAAAGTTTTCAGAAATTATGTCTTAAGAATATTTAGAGTACTTTTCAAATTTAGGAGTTTTCTCTGAAAATTAAAAAAATGTAAAAAAAATTATTTTAAAATGTAATGAAAATCAAAGATTAAAAAATTTAACCAGTCATCCATCACTTGCCCCTCCACAAAAAAAAAAGAAAAAAAAAAGCCTCCGCCACTGATTCTAACTGCTCTCAATGGAATACTTTAATGTCCCTTACCAATTGAACTAACAGCTAATAAAATGAAATTTGTCATTTGTTATTGTTGTTACATACATACATGTACATGTACATATGTATATGCATACATATGTACATGTACATGTATATATATATATATATACGAGAGGAATGTTTATGTGCATCCATCCCTCACCATAGGGTGAGGGATTTATGTGGCTTTCCCTCTTTGTACATGAACATTCCTCTCTCTCTTGAAAAAAAAAAGAGTAACGGAGGTTTTAAAGTTCCTCCACTCATGGATTTAGTGGGAAAATTATTGCTTTGGGTCATTTGTTATTTAATGCTTGAGATCTGTAAATCAAATTAATTTACATATTAAATTTTAAATATTGAAACATGATGATGTGTTATTGCAAACACAAACTTCATATCATTCTCAATAGTCATTCATTGTACTACATTTGTTTAAACTAGATGTGTATATATAATGTATGAGGTGGGAAGGGGAAGAAGAGAGGATTTCTAGCCTCTCTATAATTTAGTGGGCTCCAGGACCCCAAAACTTTACTAAAAATAAAAACTGCATTCTAGGCATAGATAAGATTTGGATAATGAACTTGACGCAGAAATGAAAAAGGGGATTGAGCTGTTTTTTCTAAAAAAGCAAAATGGTAGTGTGCAGAGGAGCCATATACACACACACACATATATATATATATACACACACACACACACACACATATTATATATATTAAAGCAAATGGGGAGGAGGGTTGTGGAGGGTGCCACCTCAGCAACCCAATAATTCTCCTTTCAAATAAATATGGAGAAAAAATATAGAGTGCTTTAAGGCGCCATGTCAGCACATGCTACAAATTTTTTTCCAAAAAAAATCTCTTTATCCATATCATCTATCTCCTAAAGTCTTTCAATCAATATCTCCTAAAATCTCTCTATTTTGCTATAGTTATTATCTCTCTCAACACCATCTATCTTACATCATTTCAAGATTGTCATCTTTTTATTTTAATATTCGGGGCCCACCTTTCAACAATTCACACTAATAAGTTTTTCATTAAAAATATCATTTTCTTTTAATTTCCAAATAGAGCTATACTCTATTCAAAAATTGTCACATGTGAACAAAAATCAGACCCGACCTTCTGGTAGACCACTTCATGGATGCGCTTATGATAAAAATGCTTTGAGGTTGGAGTTTTTTTGGTTGAATCTCATAGGCATCCTTTTCTGATCTGAGTATATAGACATATGACCCTAGGTTTGGCCCACCATAAATTACATTTCCGTGGGCCCACATCGACTCATAATTAAGAGATATATACATTGATCTAAGGTTGGCCAATTATTCCTTGGATCAAATAACACTAGCCTATGGTTTTAAAGTTTCATAATTTATGGCTTTTAAAGTTAAGATGTTTATACTTCTTTTTTTTTTTTAAATCTAGAGCTAAAAAAACGGTTTGATCAGTTTTAAAATGGTATTAGTGCTACTTCAAAGGGGTAGAGAAGAAATTTGGGCGGAGGGATTGAAATGACCATTGGCCTATGTGAAAGTACAAAAATGGTGCATTTGTGCAACGAGAGGATTGCACATTTTTTTTATTTTCTTTGTAAACAATATTATGTTGTTTGGTGTGATGTATTTTCCTTGCATAAGAAAAAAATGAATCATTTTTCCTTAATAGAGAGGACTTTGATTTTCTACGAAAATACAAAATTCCATTCTCATGAGAAAATAAAAATCTGCATAAACTAGAATCCTATTGTCGTACAAACAAGTCCAAATAGGGTGGCTTTGTTTTAACGGGCTTTGAAATTATCAATGGGTAACAAAAACTTGAATGCATTTCTTATTACTAATATTATATATATTAACAAAATTCACTTTTCTATATCTTCTTTAGTAATTATTGCTGTTATTATTATTTTTATGTTGTTGTTGAATGGATTTTTTAGCTTTATCTTTGTAATAGTTTTTTGTTGATGTTGACCTCTTGTATTTATGGTTGAAGATGTGTTGACTGTTTTTATATAAATATATACATGAGTATATTTATATATTTATAATTAATTTTGATATCTTATAAATTCAAAATGTAATATCTTACTTTTTGTCCTGGGCTAAGCACGAGGCGTTGTTGCCAGTGTGTGTCTATATATATATATATATATATATATATATATACACACACACACATACATAGAGCAAGGCTGTCCTAAGCTCAAGCTTATGATAGAATTTCATAAGCTCGTGCTTATGGGGCTCATCTTTGGTCCATCCAAATGGACCAAACACATGACTCCCTTAAATGACACATGTACATGTACTTTCGATAAGATCCAAATTTACTGGACAGTTGGTTCAACTATTTATCGATCTGAGTGGACTGTTGACAATTAAACTTTGGGCCTATATGGAGATGATAGAAATCACGGTTGGAGCTTTTTTTTTTTTTTTTTGCAGAGAGGAGGATCCCAGGGAATCCTTAAAATCCCCCCATCCACATCCCCATATGGGTCCCCAGGTGGTCCCCACTACACACTTGAGCTTACTTTATGTAAAGCTTAAGCTTAGGAGACCTGGCCCCATATACATACATCTAAATATGTATATATATATACTCATAGGAGCATCTCCCATATATATATATATATATATATATATTCATGGGGGAGCGATACGTGGCGTATCCTCATACTTTTTGCAATGGCACGTTCCGGAATTTCCCTTCTCACCTAATCTCAACAAATCACTATTCTCTAATGTTCCTACAAAGTAGGATCTTATGAATCTCCAAAAGCCAACTCTCCAATTTTGAATTTTGAATCTGAATGCAAAATTAATCATTATCTTTTACTTTCCAAATAATGTTGCACGCTATTCAAAGGATGACATAGTATATACACACAATTAAAAAAGTGTCTCCTCACAATTCACGTTCCACAAATTCCAATTCATCCATCCATTCAGCATATCCTTGCATCAATCATTAATTATTTAAATTCAATTTAACCACTTGAATATCCATTGCCCTCAAACTAATCATTCCACTCGAATTTCCAATCAATGATCTTCCGCTCATCTTCGAGTTGGATTCTTTGCTTCAAACTGATCCATGGGGGGAGCTAAGACGTTTTGGGGATGAATAAATGTGCCGGCTCACGAACACCAGATCCGAAATCCGTCTGCTCGCTCAACCCGCTTTGCAGATCGCTGATTCTCCTCTTTTGTTTCTTGTGATTTGTATTCGATCAAGTACTAAAAAATAACAATGTTTTGTTTGAGAATGGTCTGTACAGGCAATATGATGCACTCCATGTAGAGGGTAGCATTTTGCTTTTATAGTGGATATAGATTGATCATACCATTCTTTTATTAATTTAAAGCTCTTTCTGGTCTTTATCTCTTTGTTTTCCCTTTTGCCATGTTGTACTTGATGTAGGTTGAGATTGATTGATTTTTTTTAGTGGATTTGAAATTTTGCTCTTTCTTTTTCGAGTGTTCAAACTGTTATAAAATTAGAGAATTTTGTGGTGACTTTCAATGGGCCCACTTAAGAAACAATCTTAAAAATATAAAATTTTATTTTATGGACTCCAATTTCGAAAAAAATCTATTATATGTTTTATTATATGGACTCCAATTTTATTCAAACCGATCATATATTTTTTTTTCTTCAGCATACATTATATTATTTATAATTACTTTTTAAACTTTCCATTTTCTTTGACCCAAATCTTATTCAAACCGATTATATATGTTTTATTCTTCATCCTACAATATATTATTCATAATTACTCTTTAACCTTTCCATTTTCTTTGACCCATTATTCAATGTGATTGATTCATGATGAACATAGAATCGTCCAAGCAAATCTCAACGGTTAAAAAAAGTATTGAATTGTAATTGCTCTTTCCATCTCAAAACTCAATTTCCTTAACTCGGATCAGTTACTCATTAGAAAAAATACTAGGGCCCTTTATAAGATTAGGGTGGATGATAATTGACTTAAAGACTGTAAATTTATAAACTGTTCAGATTGTATAAGGGGCCCACTAATAGATTTATAAACTGTAAATTTATTTCCTAATGTTAAAAAACCCATGAGTGGTTCCTTATTAAAAATTTAAAGTACTAAGAATTCATTGGTGGACTTTTAAAGTCGGATAGGCTTGAATGTGTTTAGATTTATTCGGATTTTTGTTGAATTTCCCTTTCAATTTGAAAAACGTCTAAAAAATCGTGAAAAATCTTACAATAGCTCAGCCTGTTAGATCTTGGATGGTTTATTAATAAGTTCTCCACTCACACATCACAAGGGTAGTCACTAAATGAACAATTGACCAGTGTGCGATGTAGCTACTGGTCTACTTAAAATGGAACCCACATTTCAAATTGGGTAAATCTAAACCGTTCATTTGAGACATTTTAGAAGCATTGATCCTATCAGATGAAACTGTGATAGCTTACTTTTATCCAATTTATAATTTTATTTATTGCTTTATTTTTATTTTTGGATATTCTTATGTTTGCTTTACAGTTTTTGCATGTCTTTATTTCAGATGTCACTTCTTTTCACTTTTCAACCCATTCTCAGATATTTTTTTATTAGTATTTTTAATTTAAGAGATAGGGAGTAAAAATATAGGCCCATTTAATAATTATTCAACAGAGGGTTTCCTTTCTAATAATAAAGAAATCAATGCTGTGTGATTTCTAAGGGGTCGTTTGTTTCTTGTGAAAGTGATTCACATGTGTAAATGACCCACATATGAGTCATTTGCATGTGTAAATGACTCACATGTGGATCAGATTACACCGTTTGTTACTAACATAACATTTCACATGTGAATCTATGAATAAGTTGTACATTGTTTGATGATATCTCAATATCCAAGCATCATCAATGGTTGAAAATTGGACACATGACCTTGTTTGAGCTTCTGAAGAATATGAACGGTCCTGATTTTACAGGTGGGGCCCAGAACATTAAAAAAATAATAAAAGGCGGACTGGGTATGTTAGTAACAATAGGTTGTATATTGTTTGATGATATCTCAACCTCCATACATCATCAACGGTGGAAAATTGGACACCTGGCCGTGGTTGAGCTTCTAAAGAATATGAACGGTCCTGATCTTACAGGTGGGTCCCAGAAAAATTAAAAAATCACAAAAGGCGGACTGCTATATGTTAGTAACAATAGATTAATCGAACGGCTGTGATTATGTTGATCATATCTCAACCTCCATGCATCATCAACGGTTGAAAATTGGACACATGGCCGTGTTTGAGCTTCTCAATAGAATGAACGGTTCAGATGTTACAAGTGGGGCCCAAAAAAATTAAAAAAAAATAAAAGGCGGACTGCTCAGTGAGGCACTGTAGCAGTCCGCCCAGTAACAGTAACATGGGTAAGTTTTTCACACCTCTTGAGGTGTGAAAATGCAATGCATGAAAATGGCCATCTTTCACACCATTTACACACCTATTTTACACATGTGAATCAAAATCACATCAAACAAACATGATTTTTGTATATCCATTACCCATGTGATTCAATTACATATGTAAATGGAAAAAACAAACGTCCCCTAAGTGTATCCGATCCACTGAATCCATTGATTTTTTTAATGATGATTTCTATTGGCCTTTTCACTTTTCAACCCATTCTCAGATATTTTTTTTATTAGTGTTTTTAATTTGAGAGAGAGGGAGTAAAACATATAGGCTCATTTAATTATTATTCAACAGGGGGTTTCCTGCATAAAAAGATATAATATATATATATATATATATATATATGGGAAGCTCTACAATACGCCTAGGGATTTTGTAGCGAAAAATGCCCCGTTGTCTCACCCAATAAAAATGCCAATGTCAGTCTCCTCCTTTCTTATTTTTTAGGAAGAAAGTTAATGCATTTAAATGCCGACTTTTTGTTTGTCATAAATAGGCAACTAATCCCTTCGTAGTTTTTCTCCCTTCTTAAATGCTAGCACTATTAAAGTTGTTTAGTCCTTTTCTATTTTTCTCCTTTTCAATGGGCCTTCTTAAATCTAATTATGATTGATTCGGTAGTTTAGCACTTCCCAATTTTTCTCCTTGTAAATAGGGCCCTCTTATTTTATGATTAAATAAAGACCAAAAGGAGGACCTTTTTTTCCCCAAAACTCATGCCCACCTCTGTATTTTCTCTCCTATTAAGTCTTGAGGGGTATCTTTCGTGAGAAGTTGAATCGGTTTATTTTGAATCAAACAACCCTATTTTCTCTCCTATTTCTTCTCCTCATTATCTTGTCTTGGAATTATAAATGTTAATTATTTCATGGCTTGTGGACCATCAAAAGGGGGCAAAAACGCCCTTTTCTAATGGGGCATTTTGTAGAATTTCTCATATATATATATATATATAGAAAATGAATGAGAAAGACCCCATGGGACCACTCCGGTTTCAAAATATCTATTGAGGCCTTTTTGGTTTAGGGGCCATCAAGTATGATTTTATCGTTTAAATTTCTCATTATTTTATTTTTTTAAATTTTAATCAGGACAGAACCAAATCAAAACATTAAAAACCAATTTAAGCAATTATTACAAAATATGAAATCCATTGAATTAAATAATAAAAAACTATAAGAATATCTGAAAATTTGATGTGCCCATCGAAAGAACATCTTGCTTTTAAAAAAAATTGAAGGTGAAATTTGCAATTGATTTTACACAAATTCTGATACTTACTAGATTAATGGTTTTGACCCTCATATATTCTTGATCCTAGATTTTCTCCTTTCTATCAATGTTTCTTTTCTCTAGCACACATATAAAGAATGGTTGATATACTTGAGGATCTTTATCTCTAACCACACCCATAGATTCAAGTATCATTCAAATTTTTAGCTCTCTGTATTTTTGGATTAATGAATTCCTTGAATGCGTTGTATGTGTAATTATATATCATTTAAAATTTTCAAAAATTGTGATAGAACATCATTTAAAATTCTTAGAAATTTGTGATAGTATATTTTAAATTTTTCAAAAAGCCGCTCCTCACCATCCAAACAACTCATTTAGACTTAGAAATCACTTACATTGACTACAGTCTGACCATAAAGTCAATCGTAGCGGGCCTTGAGATTCAAATTTTACTGCAACTTTATAGACATAGTGATCCACTTGATTTGCGAGCATATGTATGATTATTTCAGTGGTGGGCCTCATATTTTTCTCCATCTATTTTCTTAAAACTATGTGACTCTTCTATTTATTATGTTGGTTTCTGTTCACCCATTTTTTTTTAATTAGTGCAGTGATTTGGTTGTGGGCTTTGGGTTTCTGCCTATAATCCATGAAGCCAGGGGTCTTGGGCTCAAGGGTTTTTGGTAGGGGACAAAAAATACCCCCCTGCAATACTGTAATTTCTGAACTTGAACCTTGAAAAGGAAACCTTTACCAAAAAAAAAGAACCTTGAAAAAGGTGGTTGACGGATATACTAAATGATTGTATTACTTGTATACAAAGATAAAGTCTAGGGGTCATTATTGTAATATTAAAAGGGTGTACAGTTATCATACATATATCTAGAGAGCAACATCACTCGTTTGGGAATTTCAATAGATATAGCAAAATCTTCATATCAAGAACTATTTCTTTTTTTTTTGCTGTCGGAGGGTTCCCAACCCTTTGGGTTGGACTAATCCCTCTGGGTCCAGAGGGAAGCCGGATAAATCCCCTGTAGCCCTAGTGTGGTAGTGGCGTTTCGAACCCACAACCTCCGGGTGCAAACCGTGGTCCTAGGCCAACTAAGCTACCCCTTGGGGTTCATCAAGAACTATTTCTTTCACAATTGCTTGACACTTGTCATTTTGAATATCAAAACTGTTACATGTGTTTGTGAGTTTTACATAATCTGGATCGTATTGATGCTATTGTTCATCTTTTCCTAATTGTCTTTTAGTTTCTTAGCAGGCATGGATAAAACTCAATCAGTTTTAGAAACTGGGAAGCTCGTGTATGATATGCTTGGTAACCCAACAATTGATTACATTACAAATCCCGAAAAGAAAATGGAGCAACTGGACAAAAATGCTCAGCATTTATTTGCCCGGAGGGATGATTTGGAAAAAACAACTAGAGAATCACCAAATCTGGCAACAAGCGAAAGTGAATTGTGGCTTGAAGATGTGAAAAAGTTACAAGTTGAAGTGCAGTCCATTAAAGACGAGCATATGCAGTGTTCTAATGTTTCATTGAGGCCGACATTGGGCAAACGTGTAGGTGATGTTATCGAGGAAATCACTGACCTTAATAATAAACGACCAAACTTAAAGGAAAAAGAGTTTTCTAATGCACCACCATTGGAGAAAGTTGAGCCCCAAGTTGTAGAACCTAATTCATCAACCGACTCCGAGCCTAGATTGCGGAAGATATTGGGGCTTATAGAAGATGTCGGAATCCAAAAGATTGGGATTTGGGGGATGGGCGGCATTGGCAAAACAAGAACTCTAAAATTGTTGAACAATCGACTGGGAGAATCCCACATGTTTGACATCGTCATCTGGGTAACTGTCTCAGGAGAAGGAAGTCAAAGAAAGGTGCAAAATGATATTGCAGGACGTCTGAACTGTACTGAAAAAGATATGTCCAACGACGATCGACTAAGAGCATCCATATCTAAAAATTTAAGTGGGATGAAGTTCTTGTTGATTTTAGATGATATTTGGGAAAGAATAGATTTGTGTGATGTTGGGATCCCAATTCCAAATCAAGATAATGGATGTAAAGTCTTATTGACCACTCGAGACTTTGGCGTATGTCAGCAGATGGAAACAGATGTGGAAATACAAATGGAGAAACTATCTGAAGAGGAGGCAAGGAGCCTCTTCAATGAAAAAGTTGGAGATGTTGCCATGTCTCCTCATATCGAACCAATTGCTAAAGATATCATTAAAAAGTGTGGTGGTTTGCCACTTGCCATCATCGTAGTTGGTTCATCATTGAGAAGGAAGAGTGATGTTGCTGTGTGGAGGAATACGCTGAGGGAATCGCAATTACCATCTACATCTCAAATTAAAGGCATGGAAAAGGAAGTGTTTTCCTGCCTAAAAATCAGTTATGATCGGTTACCAAATGATTTTGAAAGAAGCTTGTTTTTGTACTGCTCGTTGTACCCAGAAGACTATGAAATAGTGATAGTTGAATTGGCAGAGTATTGTTGGTTGGAGGGCTACATTCAAGGAGTTGATAGCATTGAAGAGGCACGGGATGATGGTCGGCATATGGTAATGAATCTTGTCGATGCATCATTGGTGGAGAGAGTTGATCATAGTGAAGAATATATCAAAATGCATGATATTATTAGGGATTTTGCATTGAAAGAAGCTTCAGGGTTCTTTGTAAAAACTGGTAAGCATGTAAAGCATCCACCAGAGGAGAAAGAATGGTTGCAAGCACAAAAGATATCATTAATGGGTTGTAGTTTGGTTCGTTTGTTGGAGAGGCCGAACTGTAGCACTTTGTCCACATTATTGTTGCAATATAACGATCATCTAACAGTGATCCCCGATTCCTTCTTTGAATGTATGCATTCTCTATGTATTCTGGGCTTGAGTTGGACAAACATAAAGTCCTTGCCGTCTTCCTTGTGGAACTTGGTTAGTCTCCGCGGTCTCTATTTGAAGTCTTGTCCTAATTTTGTAGTACTTCCATCCCAAGTAGGAGCGCTCAAGCAACTGGAGGTGCTTCATTTGGGAGGCTCCACAGCAATTAGATATCTGCCTAGAGAGATCGGGGAACTAACTCGTTTGAAACGTTTGATAGTGGGATTTCAATACCGCGACTGTTACCAAAATGATGAATGGAACATGAAGTTGAGAGTTCCAACTGGAATAATTCCAAAGCTTCCATATTTAGAAGAACTGAGCTTGTATGTGTATGATTCATATTATGATCATGTTGTAAAGGAACAGTGGGATGATGAAAGCATGGAAGTCGTGGTTGAAGAATTATGCAGGTTGGAACATCTTACCTATCTCGATGCATACTTTCCAAAAGTGGAGTGTCTCGACCATTTTCTACGTCATAGCAAATTGGTGTGGTTTAGGAGATTCCGGTTTCGGGTTGGCATTGAGATAACGGATAGGTTTGGTCAAGATCAAGAATGGGAAAGATATTTGGTATCTAACAGTGGTTTTGGGACATCACATGCCGCCATTATGGGGACTCTTGCTCATTGTTCCGATTTTCTTCTACATGATCACCGCACAGCAAGAAAGCTATCAGAGTTGGGGCTGGAAAACATGAATGAGTTGAAAGGATGCTGGATTATAGGCTGTGAGAAAATGGAAACTCTCTTTGATGGAGATGAGCAACAGGAGACTTATGCACTGCTACCCAACTTGAAGAAGCTTTGCATTGAAGGTCTTCCGGAATTGAGGAGCTTATGCGATGGTCCATTGTTGCCCGGAAGCCTCTCCAAACTCACACGACTAGAGTTACATTCATGTAAAAACTTGAAGAAGGTTTTCCAATCGGGTATTATTCGACTACTCTGCAGTTTAGAACTCCTCTGGGTCCAACATTGTTGGAAGATGGAAGAGATGATAGAAATTGAAGCGGAGGAGGAAATTTCAATGTCCGTCGCAAGCCATACCCATTATAATGATAGACTCATCCTCCCTAATATCAAGAGAATTTATCTCTGGAATCTTCCGGAATTGGTTAGCATTTGCCGAGGGTTTTCTAATTTCGAATGGCCATCACTAGAAACTATTGGAATTCGTGAATGTCCCAAGTTGAAGAGTCTCTCCTTCCTCTCCAATGGCACAAATATTGTAGCGCCTTCACTAGAGATGATTAAAGGAGAGAGTTCATGGTGGGAAGCATTGGAGTGGGAAGACAATGACATCAAGCAACGACTCCAACCTTTTTACTGTGAACTGTGAAAATCCAAGTGGCTGAGTAATTTCATGACATTTTCCTTAATCTCTTTCTGCCTCTTGTTAATGATCTCTGTACACGGACAAGACAATCATTAGTTGGATCAAAAATAGGTAAAAATCACTATTGAAATCTCTTTGAAATATGCACTGTGTTTTTTTGTTCTTTTAATTAATGAGGTGCTTAGAACACAGAATCACAGGCGTAGACTGAGTCCGGAAGTTGACTTAACGAACTCAAAAAAGAGATGATGTCCCGCTTCGTTTAATGATATGCTAGGCCAAAAAGAGGGATAGAGATTGAAAACAAAAACCCTGCATCTTTTTGTCTCTGTTGCATAAGACGGAATTCAATCTCATCTGTCGACAAAGTGTTTGATGAAATGTCTTAACCAGTTCATCCCTTTTGAAAGATGCTTGTCCCCTAGAATGGGCATTCTGTCACCTCTCTATTGCAAGTTTAGAAACCATTGTTCTCGCTACAGCTAAAGTTTATGCTTGATATATCTTCTAGGACTTTTTTTTTAAAGTGTTTCCTATTGTTTGTATGCTTGCATTTGAAATTCTGCCATAATTTATCATGCTCAATTTAGCTTCGTCTATAAGGTTATGCAATCATTTAATTTAAGACCTTGACTGATAATCTGGAACAATTCCATGTCCATAATTTGGGGCTCGTTAATAGTCTCGTGGTCCAAGGCTTGGGTCCAGACTCTGCATACCCAAGTGTATGATGTATAATAGTATAATGTTTATATTATTATAAAAGCAGTTTTTTAGGGACAGGTGGTGGCAATTCTTGACTGATCTGAACCTGACTCAGCTTGACTAATTGCATTATGATTTATGAGCCCCAACCCAATTTGATCTCACTCAGTTTGATTAACTACGTGATGATGTTTCGGTCGAACCTATACATATTACCCATAGTGCTCAACCTGACCTGACTCATTGCCACCATTGCATGGAACAACCTATGATCAATCTCAGCCTCATAAAAGCCCAACCCAACTGGAAGGCCGTTGGATTCATGATGCAAATTGGCCATATAAATTTATCAAGCTAGTATTTAATAATCTTGAGACCGCTACAAAAATTGTGTCCCAAAACCTGACTCGACCCAATAACTTGGCCGATAAGCTTTGACCATCTAACTTCGACCAAGAGAGAACAGCTCCAGTTTTCACCTGGCTGCCTAGGGTTCGAACCCTGGGTACGCCACCTCTTCCCGAGTGCGTGGGCTCTCTTCCCACATGGGTAGGCTATCTTTCTCCATCTGTAGGAGCTCTCTCTCTTGGGTCCCAGCCCCCTTGGCTGAGGTACCACACTTCGACCCATAAGCAATATGTACGGTCAGTCACGAGTCAAGAAAACCTGAAACACATTCAGTGTAGTTGGGTTTGGGTTGATCTACATGACCCATTTAAACAAGTCAGGTTAGGGTTGACCAGCATATCTAAACCCATTTAATCATTTTGGTCGTTTCATATTTTGGTTCGTGGAGTAACTTATATTTAATGGAATGAGCTGAACTTTTGTTGGGCTATATCTAACTTACAGTAAAGCCCAATGTTTGTTACTTCAAATGGATTAGACTTGGGCGTTTTAAAGGGATTGACCCATATTGGATGTGGGGTTCTGCGGGTCGGATTGGTTTGGCCAACATTGGGTTCAGATTGGGGATACAGGCTATTGGTTGGGCTTTAACCCATAGAAACCTATGGTCAACTTAACCTCTGTTTTTTACCCAACCCAACGGCCTTACTGTTATGCTTCTAAGTGGGCCTCATAGATCAAGACATTCAATAAAGAGCAATATATTATATATAATACTTGGGCTTGAAGACAGGCCTGGAGTTAGCTTGAGTCCAGTAGAGTCAGTAGGAGTTGGCTCCATGCCGACTTGTACTGGGTGTAGTAATAGCGAGCAATAATTGAGTCAGGGTCCTCCATGAACCTAACCCGACCCTAAAATGAGCCCTCCAAGGTTTAGACCCATTTCTTCTTCTTCTTCTTCTTCTTCTTCTACTTCTTCTTGTTGAGCAAGGAAGGAGGCCATGATGGTAAATCTTATAAATGGTTAATCATAAGTGATAGCCATAGTCCACTACCCATTTTGGCAGCCATTTGATTGACTATGCTTAAAAATCACCCAATGAATGTCGTGATATGAGTGCCACCTAGGATTGATTGTGCTCTTTAAAAAAATCACTTCTGCCCGTTTCTTTTGCAGAATTCTGGCAGTTGATGTTTGGAGAATTTGTAAGTTTTTCAACAGTTATCCCCTGAGTGGTCCTCTGCACTGAAGCTTCAAAAAAAAAAAAAATGCCAAGGAGATTGAAATTCTGTATACGAAGAAATTTATTTCAATAAATTTTCATGACAAACAATCTATATTAACACTACCCTCTTTTTTTTTTCCCTAGGCTTGGAATGTATAGATATGCCAATGCACAACATATGACACAGATAAGAGTGTTGGTTTCTTGAAATTTAAACTTTAGTTTCATTTAGGCCATTTCTGTTTAGCTTTGCAAACATTGTCGTGCACGCGTGAAGGTCCTGTAGTTTGTAGATCCCTAGTCATGGAGGGCGGGATGGGAATTCTTGGGTGCAGGGGAACGTTTGGTAAACGTAAAAGAATCCTTTGTTTAGAGGATTTTCTCCATCTCCAAAGAACCAATCCATCCTCAAGAAAGATTCCCAATGAGAACTCCATTGTTGGATGGAGGGAGGGTTCCAATAAATTTTAGAATGTATGATCCAATGATCACAAACATTTTTATAAAAATTTCCAAAATCCATGAAAAATCAAGACCTCGGCTTTCACCTCAATGTATTTTGTGGGCCTCTAGAGAATCTGTACGTTTCAAATCGTGCAAAGGGAGCTCAAAGAAATAAGAAATTAATTTTTTTTTTGTAAATATCTCAAGATTTGGTAAGGATCAACGGTTGAAATTTAGTCAACTAGCCGTGTTTGACTTTTCAGAAATAACTACCGGTTTAGATCATGATCTTGGGGCCCACAAGAACCAAAAAACTGGAAATAATGGACTGATTTTAATCCCCTTTTTGGACCACAGAATCTCAGGGATTGCAATCTAACAGTTTGGACGGTTTTGAAAATATCTCAAGATCTAAGATGAATCAACAACAAATTTTGTGAGATGGCCGTTTTGGATTGTTTAAACATTATTAACGGTTTGGATCTTGATTGTGGGACCCACAAGGTACATTGCCAAAGCAAAAACCTCTTAATCCACATTAGCGTCTCACAACACTGTGTAACACTGTAGCTCTGCTTTTCCTCCATGGCATGGATTCTCTCGGTCCAACAGGAGGGAGTCTGATTTTGCAAATAATACCATTAAAGGATATCCTCATGTCATTCCTCCCAAAATCCTCACCCAACCAAACATGGGAAATCCTAGCAGTTGCGGAAAATGGTGAGGATTCCCTTGCAATGCCCTTAGCCAAACGTTCCCATAATGTCCTCTGAGAGGAATCCTCTCTGGTTTTCCTCGATTCGAGGAAAACCCACGTTTGGATGAAGAGAGGAAAAGTGAGAAGATTTTTTAAATCCTCCAAACCCATAAAGAAATCCTCTTTTCCACTGATTCCTCTATCTCCACCTCCCCCCATCGGATTTTACAAATCCACAAAGGCAAAGAACTGCCTGAGTTATAAAGAGTGACACCTCCTTGGTGTTTCCCAAACTTGGAATGCAATGATTCCTCCCATGATGAGTCCTCAGAGAGGATAGCATGGTTCCAAGGAAATGAAGGAATCATCTGGATCTATTTACCAAACGTGCCCTAAAGATGCGTTGAATTTCCACCTAGAATTCTTTCTTCTTCGTCTTCTAGTTATCCATCGATCGATCGTGCAAGAAGAAACAAGAAAGGCACCAAAAGCTCTCATCTTTATCCCATTTTCAGGTAAAATGAACAAAATCATGGAAAACTATAGTGGGAACAAGGAATCCCTTTCATAGTTTCCACTTCTTCTTTTTTTCAAGGAATTTGATTATGAACTGGGCGCGTTTGGATGTTCGATTGTTCAATCTCCCATTTTCTTTGACAGAATCCCTACTTTTCTATTTTCATTTTTCTTGATACAATAGTTACCTTGGTGCTGGCCCTGTTAAATCTATACAAACGCACATCGGTAATTCTGCTGGTTTCGAATACAAGACGTGGGGAGCAAGCCCATGCCTTATGCCACTCCACCAATTCTCAGGAGGATTCTATAAAATCACCTACATACCCTATTTTATGATTATGAAACCTAAAACATTTAAAAATCAAACATAATAATAGGTACTTCATCCATGATAGAATGTACCTAAAAGGTTCCTGAAGTTGAGTTCCTCCGTCCCTCTCCCTTGTACTTAATTTCTCTCACCTCATCTCACTAAAAGTATGAGCTATTTGGAATTTCGAACTCCACCAAAAGAGTTTGGATCCCTGTGAGGCTTTGACTTGGAGAAATATTAAGTCGATAGGGAAAAAAAATCACCAAAAGAGTCTGGATCCTCATACCAATATACATTTGTTTATTTTCTGAAAATCATGAATGAAATAGAACAAGGTAGCTATTGCAAAAAGATGCGAAATGGCCTATTTACTGGTCAGTGAGTGGTTATCCTATTCCTCAGGTATACAACTCTTAATGAATCTGCTTAACTTTAATGTAGATGAGACCTTGACTTCCCTAGAATTTGATTTACTTGGATCATGGGTACTGGTTTTCCAACAAAGGGTTGATGGTCATTTATGGATCTTTTTATATTTTTCCTTCAGTTTTATTAACCTTTAGCAATATACTTCTTAGAATTCCTAGGAACTCAATTCCATGCTAATAGAAAGCCTCTCTCTCTCTCTCTCTCTCTCTCTCAATTTGCTCGATTCTCAAATGTATGTATGTGTGCTCAGCCCGAGCCCAACCCTAGCTCATCCCACTTTGAGACAGGCTTGGGCCTTAGGTTTCACGACTTAAGGCTGGGTTTGGATTTAATATTTGCGTCCATTTAATAAATGAGATTGGCTTGGATTCAGTGAGCCCAAAGCCTGGCCCGATTAAATACCAAGCAGCAAGTAACCTTGCGAAGCCCCTCTCAGTTTGATAGATATTTTCGTTTCTTCCTCCCCTTTAAAAAGGAAAAGATTTCCAATTTCTCCACTATATCCTCCTTTCTTTTTTTTTGGTAAAAACTCTTTATTACATCTTAAGAAGGCACCCATCTTTCATTGAGACCAGTAACCTGTCCTTTTGGACGTGAATCTGGCCACATCAAGCACCCCTTGACAAAAGAAGAAAGAAATCAAGGAGAGTGAGCAAAAGAAGGGAATATCTCTGTATTATCCATATAATTGATTGAATTTGAACCCATTTAAAATGATATCAACAAGTTAGATCAAATAAAGGCGGACCCTTCTACATTTTAAATCAGGTCCTAGTTGTAGTGTTTTTTTCCCCTATGTTTGGACTAGTGGTTACCTCGGTAATACTTAACTTGAGGACCCAGGAATTTAGGATCAATTCCTAGATATGTATGTGGTACTAAGGTGCCAAAACCACTCAACCAAGAGTGTATTAGTAGTTCTAGTTTCTGGAAACCAGGAGCTGAACCAAGCTAAGGTAAATGTGAAATCTTTAGGAAGGGGTCAATTTTTCAGATGTCAACTCCCATTTGGGGATCCAAATTGACCCCAACTTTTTATCAGTTCCTATGACCCAGTACCTTCTGTCTTTTTGGGGTTTTGGTGAGTTTCGGCTTTGCTGACAGAGTCTCTAGATGTTAGGTTCTTCTGGGTAACTTTGTTCGCTTTGGGCGTTTGGTTAGTCTGGTGCGTCTCTATGGTTTGCTGTTTGGGTGCTCCTCTATTGGATTTCTTGGTTGTTGTTATGTGTTTTTTTTTTCCTCACTAAGTTGGAGCAATAGTCTGGAGTGGTATTATAAACTTAGAAGACATAGAGATCCCTGTGCATGCCTGTGATACTAAGGTGCCAACACCACTAAAGTGTGTTGGCATAGTTGTTGGTTTAATGTAATCATCCTCCTTCCCATTAAAAAAACGATAGGTAGTCTAATTAATCGATATCAGGTCTTGCCTGTAATCCCTAAAAGTCGGCTCAAAAGGAATTATCTAACATTTTATTTATCCCACATCTCCACTTATATCTCTCGTCCATGAACTACTTGTATTCTATACAAGGTTAGAAAACTTGTCACTTGGACTTGACTCGTCTAAACCAAAAAAATTAATTCGGATAGAGTCAATGCGGAAACTCAGAAGAGTCATGTTTCTCTTAATGTTTTTTGAGAAATATTAAAAAATTAATTTATTATTAAAAAAATATAAATAAGGAAAACACAAGAAGAAATATTGCAGGTCACATAATTTGCTAGTCCAAATTTTGAACGTAAAGATAAGTTTCAAATTACATTTTAGTCGTTATGTTAAATTTATAATTCCCAACCTCATGCATAATTATTTAAAAGTAAATATTAATTATTTAGAATTATATCTACATATAATGTGGTTTAGAATGGAAATAACTTATTAAATGAGATGATTTGGCCGACTCTTTCCTATATTTGAGTTGATCTTCTATCGAAATGAGACGGCTCGGGAGATTAAAGAGTCAACTCAAATCCTTGTATATTTTTGTTTTTTTATAAAGAAAGTGCCTAACCACTTAGATAACAAGGGACTCGCAAGTCTACGTGCACGACCTAAAACGGAGCAGTCCGTTTATAATCAATGATATTAATTTTTTATGGAGCACGAAGAACACCGTCTCCTTTTCTTTCTTATCTTCTGGACGGAGGAAAATATCATAACTTGTGGCTCACAACACATGTTCTCTGGCGGAAAAACTCTTCACCTACAAGCACGTGTTCCCGATCTAGTGGAAAAATCTTCACCTACAAGGAGATATAGCACCTACAAGGAGATATAGCATACATATCAGCCCTTCAAGATTTCAAAGCTTTCTGTGACCTTTAAGCCAGTCAATCTCAACCGTCCAAGACTTGCATTGACCCAAGACCTGCGTTGACCTCTAGCTATATAAGCAATCTCAGTGTCCTTAACTAACGCACAACACAAGATCAGGAAATCACCACCCATCAGCTGAAGAATCTCAAGTCTTTTATCTTGTTCAATCTTCCTACTGCCGGGCATATATCAGGTATGCGATCATCTCAATCTGGATACAATTTATGTCATTATTTATTATGATGTGAGAACTTTTGCTTTTCTTTCATATTTTTTTCCTTTTGTTATTGTTAAATTGTGAGAACTCATACTTTCCTTTTGAAAGGATTAAGATTTTGGTTTTTTTTTTCCCTTCAATCCTAGTTTACCCTCCTAAGTTGCCCTATAACAACTAAAAACCTCAAAACCTTCGATTCAACAGAAAAATTCATCATACTGAGGGGTTGTCTAGTTGATTAGGCATCTCGCATCTTACCTAATTGCCTAGAGTTCGATCTCTGGGTAGCATTCCTCAGACTTCTTTTCCTATAGTCAGGGCTTTTAATGGGTCTCAAGTCCTTGTTTGGGTACCAAAATAAATAAATAAATAAATAAAACAGAGAGAGAAAAATGAAAATTTTATTCCAAAACAAGGAGAAAAACAGATCTCTCTTCGACGATCATCATGTATTAATGTTGATTACTTCCCTCTAGAGTGTCTTCAAACTTTAGGACAAAGCTGAAACTGATACTTCATTACAATAGTCCATAATATACGAGTCCACCTCGCCCTTTAAAAAGGAAAAAAAAAAAAAACTTGCCAAAAAAGTGAAAAACAACAAACAGTCCTAGTCCTACTCTAATTGGTCAAGATGCCACTCGGGGTGGGAGCACGTGCTCATTACTCAATTAGATTTAGTGCACGTTTGTGTAGCCGGTCTTTCGTGGAAAAATTGAGAATTGTGGAAATGATTTTCTGCACTACAATAACATCCACATTTAGTGTGGCCATTTTCCTTCATAGAAAAATGTAAAAATATACTAATTTTTTGCGATTCCTCAAAAAATAAATTCTAGTGGGGTAGTTGGAAAAATACTTCACGGAAAAGGAAAAATCCAAGGTACTGTTTTTTTTTTATTACTTGTATACCAATGCTTGCGCTGTAGTGGGACATTCAAAGGATTTAGAATCTTGAACTTTGCATTAACATACAATTTATACCATGTGGTCTTATATGACTGGGTGAATTGCTTTATATATTGTCCTCTCAATCACCTGCATTGGGGCCCATCAAATGATCACAAATAACCAATAAATAATTTTTTTAATTAATGGTGGGTCAATTAGTTTTCATCCGATCAATCTGGCATGGGTACTACTTTGAATAGAGTAAGAAACAACTCTCGGTGCTAAAAGAAGAAAAATTCATTATTTTAAAGCAATTTGGATTCATTATAGCTGCCGTGTCGTCATCATCAAAGACTTGATCTAACAATATTGGGTCAACTACATGAAATCTGTTTCTCTCACATTTAAAATAATAATAGTGATTTGTCTCATTTGAATAACCATATTGTGTTCATATTCTAACCTATTTAACAAAGTTTTCAGAAATTATGTCTTAAGAATATTTAGAGTACTTTTCAAATTTAGGAGTTTTCTCTGAAAATTAAAAAAATGTAAAAAAATTATTTTAAAATGTAATGAAAACCAAAGATTAAAAAATGTAACCAGTCATCCATCACTTGCCCCTCCACAAAAAAAAAAAAAAGCCTCCGCCACGGATTCTAACTGATCTCAATGGAATACTTTAATGTCCCTTACCAGTTGAACTAACAGCTAATAAAATGAAATTTGTTATTTGTTATTGTTGTTACATACATACATGTACATGTACATATGTATATGCATACATATGTACATGTACATGTATACATATATATGAGAGGAATGTTTATGTGCATCCATCCCTCACCATAGGGTGAGGGATTTATGTAGCTTTCCCTCTTTGTACATGAACATTCCTCTCTCTCTTGAAAAAAAAAAAAAGAGTAACAGAGGTTTTAAAGTGCCTCTACTCATGGATTTAATTAGTGGGAAAATTATTGCTTTGGGTCATTTGTTATTTAATGCTTGAGATCTGTAAATCAAATTAATTTACATATTAAGTTTTAAATATTGAAACATGACGATGTGTTATTGCAAACACAAACTTCATATCATTCTCAATAGTCATTCATTGTACTACATTTGTTTAAACTAGATGTGTATATATAATGTATGAGGTGGGAAGAGGAAGAAGAGAGGATTTCTAGCTTCTGTATAATTTAGTGGGCTCCAGGACCCCAAAACTTTACTAAAAATAAAAAGTGCATTCTAGGCATAGATAAGATTTGGATAATGAACTTGGTGCAGAAATGAAAAAGGGGATTGAGCTGTTTTTTCTAAAAAAGCAAAATGGGTTTCGCGCCCAGTATATATAGTGTGCAGAGGAGCCATATACATATATATATATATATATATATACATACACACACGCATATTATATATATTAAAGCAAACGGGGATGAGGGCTGTGGAGGGTGCCATCTCAGCAACCCAATAATTCTCCTTTCAAATAAATATGGAGAAAAAACATAGAGTGCTTTAAGGTGCCATGTCATCACAAGCCACAAATTTTTTTCCAAAAAAAATCTCTTTATCCATATCATCTATCTCCTAAAGTCTCTCAATCAATATCTCCTAAAATCTCTCTATTTTGTTGTAGTTATTATCTCTCTCAACACCATCTATCTTCCATCCTCTCAAGATTGTCATCTTTTTATTTTAATATTTGGGGCCCACCTTTCAACAATTTACACTAATAAGTTTTTCATTAAAAATATCATTTTCTTTTAGTTTCCAAATAGAGCTATACTCTATTAAAAAATTGTCACATGTGAACAAAAATCAGACCCGACCTTCTGGTAGACCACTTCATGGAGGGGCTTATGATAAAAATGCTCGAGGTTGGAGTTTTTTTGGTTAAATCTTATAGGCATCCTTTTCTGATCTGATTATATAGTCATATGACCCTAGGTTTGGCCCACCATAAATTACACTTCCGTGGGCCCACATGGACTCATAATTAAGAGATATATACATTGATCCAAGGTTGGCCAATTATTACTTGGATCAAATAACACTAGCCTATGGTTTTAAAGTTTCATAATTTATGGCTTTTAAAGTTAAGATGTTTATACTTCTTCTTTTTTTTAAATCTAGAGCTAAAAAACGGTTTGATCAGTTCTAAAATGGTATTAGTGCTACTTCAAAGGGGTAGAGAAGAAATTTGGGCGGAGGGATTGAAATGACCATTGGCCTATGTGAAAATACAAAAATGGTGCATTTGTGCAACGAGAGGATTGCACATTTTTATGATTTTCTTTGCTAACAATATTATGTTGTTTGGTGTGATGTATTTTCCTCGTATAGAAGAAAAAAATGAATCATTTTTCCTTAATAGAGAGGATTTTGATTTTTTACGAAAATACAAAATTTCATTCTCATGAGAAAATAAAAATTTGCATAAACTAAAATCCTATTGTCGTACAAACAAGTCCAAATGGGGTGGCTTTGTTTTATCGGGCTTTGAAACTATCAATGGGTAATAAAAACTTGAATGCATTTCTTATTACTAATATTATATATATTAACAAAATTCACTTTTCTATATCTTCTTTAGTAATTATTGATGTTATTATTATTTTTATTTTGTTGTTGAATGGATTTTTTAGCTTTATCTTTGTAATAGTTTTTTGTTGATGTTGACCTCTTGTATTTATGGTTGAAGATGTGTTCATTGTTTTTATAAAAATATATACATGAGTATATTTATATGTTTATAATTAATTTTGATATCTTATAAATTCAAAATGTAATATCTTACTATTTGTCCCGGGCTAAGCACGAGGCGTTGTTGCTAGTGTATATATATATATATATATATACATATATGTGTATACATGTATGTATATATATACACATACATAGAGCAAGGCTCTCCTAAGCTCGAGCTTATGATAGAATTTCGTAAGCTCATGCTTATGGGGCTCACATTTGGTCCACCCAAATGGACCAAACACATGACCCCCCTAAACGGCGCATGTCCACCAACTTTCGGTAAGATCCAAATTTACTGGACAGTTGGATCAACTATTTATCGATCCGAGTGGATTGTTGACCATTAAACTTTGGGCCTATATGGAGATGATAGAAATCACGGTTGGAGCTTTTTCTTTTTTTTTGCAGAGAAGAGGATCGCAGGGAGTCCTTAAAATCCCCCCATCCCCATCCCCATGTGGGTCTCCAGGTGGGCCCCACCACACACTTGAGCTTGCTTTATGCTAAGTTTAAGTTTAAGAGAGCTGGCCCCATATACATATATCTAAATATATATATATATGTGGAATGCTCACACAGGCTGCAACTGTTCTTATTACAAGCTGGAGCCTGTGTGAGGCCAGGCAGATTCGTTGGGCCTCACACAGGCTCCAGCTTGTAATAAGAACAGCTGCAGTCTGTGTGAGCTTTCCTCTATATATATATATATACATATACATATACATGCATATATGTATATATATATATATATATATATATATATATATACTCATAGGAGCATCTCCCATATATGTATATTCATGGGGGAGCGACACGTGGCATATCCTCACATTCCACATTCTGGAATTTCCCTTCTCATTTAATCTCAACAAATCACTATTCTCTAATGTTCCTACAAAATAGGATCTTTTAATAATCTCCAAAAGCCAACTCTCCAATTTTGAATTTTGAATCTGAATGCAAAATTAATCATTATCTTTTACTTTCCAGATAATGTTGCACGCTATTCAAAGGATGACATAGTATATACCCACAATTCAAAAAGAATCTCCTCACAATTCACGTTCCACAAATTCCAATTCATCCATCCATTCAGCATATCCTTGCATCAATCATTAATTATTTAAATTCAATTTAACCACTTGAATATCCATTGCCCTCAAACTCATCATTCCACTCGAATTCCCAATCAATGATCTTCCGCTCATCTTCGAGTTGGATTCTTTGCTTCAACTGATCCATGGGGGGAGCTAAGACGTTTTGGGGATGAATAAATGTGCCGGCTCACGAACACCAGATCCGAAATCCGTCTGCTCAACCCGCTTTGCAGGTCGCTGATTCTCCTCTTTTGTTTCTTGTGATTTGTATTCGATCAAGTACTAAAAAATAACAATGTTTTGTTTGAGAATGGTCTGTACAGGCAATATGATGCACTGCATGTAGAGGGTGGCATTTTGCTTTTATAGTGGATATAGATTGATCATACCATTCTTTTATTAATTTAAAGCTCTTTCTGGTCTTTATCTCTTTGTTTTCCCTTTTGCTATGTTGTACTTGATGCGGGTTGAGATTGATTGATTTTTTTTAGTGGATTTGAAATTTTGCTCTTTCTTTTTCGAGTGTTCAAACTGTTATAAAATTAGAGAGTTTTTTGGTGACTTTCGATGGGCCCACTTAAGAAACAATCCTAAAATATAAAATTTTATTTTATGGACTCCAATTTCGAAAAAAATCTATTATATGTTTTATTATATGGACTCCAATTTTATTTAAACCGATCATATATTTTTTTTTCATCATACATTATATTATTTATAATTACACTTTAAACTTTTCATTTTCTTTGACCCAAATTTTATTCAAACCGATTATATATGTTTTATTCTTCATCATACAATATATTATTCATAATTACTTTTTAACCTTTCCATTTTCTTTGACCCATTATTCAATGTGATTGATTCATGCTAAACATATATAGAATCGTCCAAGCAAATCTCAACTTTTAAAAAAGTATTGAATTGTAATGGCTCTTTCCATCTCAAAACTCGATTTCCTTAACTCGGATCAGTTACTCTTTAATAAAAAAATACTAGGGCCCTTTATAAGATTAGGGTGGGCCTCAGTATTAAATAAAACTTGGGTTGATAATAATTGACTTAAAGACTGTAAATTTATAAACTGTTCAGATTGTATAAGGGGCCCACTACTAGATTTATAAACTGTAAATTTCTTTCCTAATGTTAAAAAACCCATGAGTGGTTCCTTCTTAAAAATTTAGAGTACTCAGAATTCATTGGTGGACTTCTGAAGTCGGATCGGCTTAATTGGATGTGTTTATATTTGTTTGGATTTTTATTGAAGGGAGGTGCTCTTGTGAGAGACACTCTCATTTTAATATGAGAGATAAAGGTGGGGGCCCTCACTTTTTTTTTTTTTTTGAAGATAAAATGATATCATTCATAAAGAGCATCCATGCTCAAAGCATTATATAAGAAAGAAGGGGGTATAGTTTCCCAATAACTAGAACTAGACAAAAAATTCGCCGCTCTAGCCAACAAATGGGACCAGTCTTATGTAATTCTCTGATCTTCTCACGAACATAACCTTACAATCTACTATCTCTTTAATTAGATATTTACAATCATTAACAAGAGATCCAAAATATGATTGATCAGAATTAATACCTCTGATGGCTTGGACTAAAGAGAGCGCATCTGATTCAATCACTATTTTGTTAAGACCACTGGACTTCAACCAGCTGAGAGCCTCCCTGACACATAAAACCTCTGCAAATCTTGGTTCCATAGGGCCATCCAACAATCTGATGTGAGCTGCTTTCATCATACCATTCTCATCTCTTATTATCCAACCAATGCCCAACTTAGCACCTTCATGAAATAGAGCCCCATCAGTATTACATTTGAGCCATCCAAGATGAGGACGTTGCCAGCAAATAGCCCCATCACCATGCAACAAGTACCCATCATTAAATTTATTTTGCTGAGCCGCTTGCCATTGAAATAAGAAAGAGATAGCCGAATTGACCACATTAGTTCCTCCCTCTTCCGGAGCTAGAGGTCTTGGTATCGACCCCCGATTCCCTTTTCTTCAGGAATCGAATGTTGAGTCTGTTCAGGAATCGAATGTTGAGTCTGCTACCACCTTGGGCCATAGGTGTTTACCCGGCTTCCCTCCGGACCCGAATAGATAATCCAGCAGGGTTGGAACCCTCCAATGGCAAAAAAAAAAAAAAAAAAAAAAAAAAAAATGGTGTGGCCATTTTCCTTCATGGAAAAAGGCAAAAATATGCTATTTATTTGCACTTCCTCATAAAATAAAATCCAGTGGGGTGTTTGGATAAAAAAAAATTCCACATGAGAGAAAAATCTCGGGGAACTGTTTTTTTTTTTTTTTTTTTTGCTTGTACACAAACACGTGCACTGTAGTGAGACATTCAAAGGACTCAGACTCTTTAACTTTGTGTTAACGTACCATTTTTTTTTTATAAAGATGCATCCCATTTATTAATAGATAAAAAGACAATTGGCTCTTTTATCGCCGACATGATCAACTTTGAGAGTGCAATTAATAGACCTAACAAACTTCAAATAAGGGCAGGGCCCAAGCGCATCAAATGGATAGACATGATTAATTTGATGACTCGGTGAAGATCTTGACCCATCTTGGCAGCAGATGATGATAGGTATTAAACAAATACATCTGGGAAATTGTGGCCCAATGCGGGACCCAGATAACATGTTATCAGCACTATCAGAAGCTTCTCCTAATCCCATTTTTCTGATCTATTTGCTCTCTTGTGGGGCCCCAATTTGTGAACTGAACCCATCAGAATTCTCATAAAGACGATAAACACCATACTAAGCCCATTTTCAATGCATCCCCTAATTCATGATGAGCCCTTCAAAATTCTCATAAAATCGATAAACCTCAAGTATGAAGTTTCGCATCGTAGATCCTCGGTGATTTTGAGTAATTAGATAAAAACAAAAAAACCCGTCAATCTCATTTTTACTGTTTCTTTGCAATGTTGTAGGTACAAGTACTAGCGTAAAACGGGTTGTTCAAGCACTATTTCGCCGGCCGTGTGGTGCTTGAGCAGGGCCGGGCCAGGCCGTGCTTAGGCAGGCAGGGGGTCGGCCCAACACGGCACATGGCATGACAATTGTCATGCAGTGTCTGGCCTTGCCCAAGCAGGGTTGGCCCATAGGCCCCTCCTAATTTTTTAGGGAGTTTATGGCCTTTTAAGATTTTCGACTTGAAATAAAGTTGAAATGACTAAAATAAATGTATAAATATTGATACTAATTTACAAATGAGAAATAAGATTTTAGTTATTTTATATCTCTTGAAATAAAACTCACAACAACTTTGATGATAAATTTTAACTTAGGATAAAACTTACAAGTTTGATGATAATCCAACTTTTAAAAGTTATAAATTAAAAATAAAAATTACAAGTACGGTAGTTTCCTGAAAATAAAGTTTACAACAACTATGACGATAATTTTTAACCTGAAATAAATTTTAAAACTTACAGCTATGATAATTTTTTAGTACTATGATATTTCTAATGCTAAAAAATCGTCTTCTATACTTGCAAGGGGGTATTTATAAATCTACCAAATGTTGAAATGACACATACCCTAATATGACCATTTTTGGTTGTTGTGGGGTGCAGGTGTAAAAATGTCAACAAACACCAGGCCGTGCCCTTCCATTGGCCATGACGGGCTGGTCAAAGTTTTGGGGCCAGTGCAGCCTTGCCCAATATTTTACACCCCTGTGGCCCCCAGTTCATCATCCAAACCATTGTCTATGCCTAGGATGAGCTAATTATTTTTTTGTAAAGTTTAGGGGTCCTGGAGCCCACTGAATTGTATAGAAACTATAAATCTCTTCTTCCTCTTCCCAGCTCATACATGATATATGCATATCTAGTTAAAACAGATGTAGTAAAATGCATTGCTGTTGAGAATGATATGAAGTTGGTGTTTGCAACAATTCATTGTCATCTTTCAATATTTAAAACTAAATATGTAAATTTGATTTACAGATCTCAAGCATAAAATGACAAATGACCCAAATAATTATAAAATAGGAAGCAATAAAGTTATATTCCCTGCTAAATCCATGAGTGGTGGCACTTTAAAATCCCAACAATTCCGTTATTCTTTTTTTTTTTTTTTAATGATATCCTAGCAAAGGGGGCCAGAACTACGAGAGTACTGACGAGGGAGGACTGTGGTTTGATTCTAGGTCATCCAAGGTTGCTAGCCAACTAGGCAAACCCTCGTTTTCAATAACTAGTACTTAAGATCCATTGTATTGACTTCGGCCCTACTTTAAAGTCGATCATAGGGGGTCTTATAACTTTAGATTCTTCATGCTTTTTATCTGTGATCAACTTGATTTCATTTTCTATAACGAGAAAGGTGAATTCCTATATGCGTGTGTGAAGGGGTAGCTCAGTTAGCTCAGGACCACGGTTTGCTCTCAGAGGTTGAAGGTTTGAAACTGCGGGACCACACTAAGGCCACAGGGGATTTACTCGGCTTCCCCTAGCCCTGTAGGGATTAGTCCCGCCGAAAGGGTTGGGCACCCTTCGTTATAAAAGAAAAAGTATGATCATTTCAATGATGAGCCCCTCCATTTATTCCTTCGTTATTTACTTCTTCAACTATGTGATTGTGTTTTACTTTATATGTTGATTCTATTTATTTGTGTTTTATAGTAAGTTTTCTCTAGGGCTAGCTTGACCATAAAACAAGAAAGGCCCTTGCTTTAGGCCCTTAAAAAATAAGGTCCCCTAATAATAATTAGTATCATTTTGGTAAAATAATAAAAATCAGTATCATATCCTATTAAAGCCATCTTTTCACATTCCAAAAACACATCAAAGAAATTCTCAATCTATTTTTTTTCTCTCCCAGAAAAAGGCACCATAATATTAATTAATATCACATCTCAATAAAGTCATCTTTTCACATTCCAAAAAATCATTAAAGTAATTGTCATCCTTCTTTTAGAATTGATTGTTTTATGATGGGACTAGTTCTTCAATTTTGAATAATTTAAAATATATTAAAGTATTTTTACTTTTTATTTAATTTTGAAAATTTAAAATCACTAGATAATGATAGTTTGAAAAAAAAAATCTTAATCTCGAATGTTCATTGAGACATGATAGTTTTTCTGATATTGATGGTTTAGATTTGTTTTTAGAATTAAAAGCTTTTGAAGAAATTTTACAAACAAAAGAAAACACCCCAACTGACTACTTAATTATATAAAAAGACTAGATTCTTTTTTCAAATGCATGCATTGCTTATAGAATATTATTGACAATACTTGTAATAGTTACTTTTGCAGGAAGAAGTTTTTCAAAATTAAATTGATAAAATCCTACATAAGATCGACAATGTCGCTAGAAAGATTAGGTGGATTAGCCATACTATCAATTGAAAAAGATATATTAATAAAATTTGACTATAAAAACTTAATTAGTAATTTTACATCAGAAAAAGTGAGAAAATAATATTATTAAAAAATAGAAAATGCCTCATTTAGGATTGTCACTTTAGGTCTCTAATTGTCTCGAGCCGGCCCTGATTTTCTCCTTGTTGAAGTATGTGCCATAGTGGCAATACGATGATTAGGTTGTGGGCTTCAGGTTTACTTCTACCGTCCATGAGAAATTAGGATTTTGGACTATGATTGGTATGAGACAAACTAAACCAGGGTTGA
Source organism: Cinnamomum chago (assembly GCA_038049695.1). NCBI lineage: Eukaryota > Viridiplantae > Streptophyta > Magnoliopsida > Laurales > Lauraceae > Cinnamomum > Cinnamomum chago. The sequence goes on from CP142451.1 coordinate 3,899,722, forward strand.
CCGGGGTGGATTATGAGAATTAAACTCGGTTTATGCTCAGTAGAGATGGAAATAGCGGACAGGGTTAGCAATGCACAGACCATCCCCCCCCCCCCCCCCCCCCTGCAGAAAAAAGAAAAGACTTTGTTGGCAGAAAAAAGAGAAGATTTTCTAGTTCCACCACTAATGTTAAGGCCGATGGATCGTTTTCAAATTCAGGTTCAGGCCTTGTCTGATATCTCTACTCTTATTCCAAGAGCGTCATCCAAAATAAATCCATCGAAAAAAGAGGCTAAATCTTATTTTAACAATCCAAAAAACAACTCTTGGTTCGATCTCTAGGTAGCCTTCCTCAGGCTTTCTTCCCCATAGTCGGGGCTTCTAATGGGTCCCCAAGTCCTTGTTTGGGTACCAAAAAAAAAAAATAGAGAAAGAAAAATGAAAATTTTACTACAAAACAAGGAGAAAAACAGATCTCTCATCGATGATCATCATGAATTAATGTTGATTACTCAAAATACCTGTAGAGTGTCTTCAAACTTTAGGACAAAGTTTCAACCGATACTTCATTACAATAGTCCATAATATACAATAAATCCTTGATTACAAGAGTCTTCCTCGCCCTTAAAAAGGGAAACTTAAAAAAAAAAAGAAAAGAAAAGGCAACAGTTGCCAAAAAAAAGTGAAAAACAAAAAACAGCCCTACTCTAATTGGTCAAGATAACACTCAGGGTGGGAGCGTGTGTTCATTACTCACTAGATTTAGTATACGTTTGTGTAGCCGGTTTTCCATGGAAAGATAGAGAATTGTGGAAATGATTTTCTGCACTACAGGAACATCCACGTTTAGTGTGGCCATTTTCCTTCACGGAAAAACGTAAATATATACTAATATTTTTGCGATTCCTCGGAAAATAAATTCCAAATGGGCTGGTTGGAAAAAAACTTCCGCAGAAAAGGGAAATTCCAAGGTATTGTTTTTTTTTTTTTTTATTACTTGTATCCCAATGCATGCGTTGTAGTAAGACATTTAAAGGATTCGGACACTTCTAACTTTGTGTTAACATACAAGTTATACCCTGTGGTCTTATATGACTTGGTGAATTACTTTAAATGTTTCCCTCTCAATCACCTGCATTGGAGCCCATCAAATGATCACAAATAACTAATTAATAAATTTGTTAATTCATGGTGGGTCAATTAGTTTTCATCCGATCAATCCGGCATGGGTACTACTTTGAATAGAGTAAGAAACAACTCTGGGTGCTAAAAGAAGAAAAAGTCATTATTTTAAAGCAATTTGGATTCATTATAGCCGTCGTGTCGTCATCATCATCAAAGACTTGTTCTCACAATATTGGGTCAACTATATGAAATCTATTTCTCTCTCATTTAAAATAATTATAGTGAGTGTTTTGTCTCATTTGAATAACTGTATTGCGTTCATATTCTAACCTATTTAATAAAGTTTTCAGATATTATGTCTTAAGAATATTTAGAGTATTTTTCAAATTTAGGAGTTTTCTTTGAATATAAAAATATATAAAAAATTATTTTAAAATGTAATGAAAACCCATGATTAAAAAATATAACCAGCCATCCATCACTTGCTCCTCCACAAGAAAAAAAGCCTCCGCCAATGATTCTAACTGGGGATAAACTAATTGCACCCAATGGAATACTTTAATGTTCCTTACCAATTGAACTAGCAGCTAATAAAATGAAATTTGATATTTTTTGTTGTTGTTGTTGTTGCGATGTGTGTGCACCCATTCTTGATATAAATATATATGAGAAGAATGTTTATGTGCATTCATCCCTCACCATAGGGTGAGCCAGTGAGGGATTTATATGGCTTTTTCTCTTTGTACATGAACATTCCACACACCCCCCCCCCCCCCCCCCCCTCGTGAAAAAAAAAAAAAAAGACTAACGAATATTTTAAAGTGCCTCCACTCATGGATTTAATGGGAAAATTATTGCTTTCTATTTAATAATTATTTGGGTCATTTTTTATTTTATGCTTGAGATATGTAAATCAAGTTAATTTACATATTAAGTTTCAAATATTGAAACATGACGATGTGTTATTGCAAACACAAACTTCATATCATTCTCAATAGTCATTCATTGTACTACATTTGTTTAAACTAGATGTGTATATATAATGTATGAGGTGGGAAGAGGAAGAAGAGAGGATTTCTAGTTTCTTTAAAAACTCTACTAAAAATAAACAGTGCATTCTAGGCATAGACAAGATTTGGATGATGAACTTGGGGCCTACAAGATTGGAAGAAATAAAAAAGGGGATTGAGCCGTTTTTTTCTGAAAAGGAAAAATGTGTTTCGCGCCCATTGTAGTGTGTAGAGGAGCCACAATATATAATATATATATATATATATATATATATACCCCACTAGTCATGGGATAAAGGGGGACTGAAAGATCCAAGTGGGGCCAACCTAAATATCAAATCTGAAGTCAATCTAATACCTCTAACCCCTTCATATGTGGTCCACAAGTTTAATAGCTTTATAACAAACAAGAAAAATTGACCCTCAATCCAATGGTCTAGTGCATCTGAATCCTTACAAATTCATGGGATTCATTGTCTATAAGGGGGTTGTGAATGTGTGGTCAATTTGGATGGGTCATTAGGTGGGTCCTAGTGGGCGTTCGGAACTGTGCGGACCGTCCGGTTCCCATTATATATATGGAAAAAGAATGAGAAAGACCCTAGGGGACAACTCCGGTTTCAAAATATCTATTGGGGCCTTTTTTATTTAGGGGCCATCAAGGGTAATTTTTTCGTGTAAATTTCTCATTATTTTATTTTTAAAATTTTTAATCATGACGATACCAAATCAAGACATTAAAAACCAATTTAAACAATTATTACAAAATATGAAATCCACTTAAATAAATCAATAAAAAAACTATAAGAATATGTGAAAATTTGATGTGCCCATTGAAAGAATATCTTGCTTTTAAAAAAATTAAAGGTGAAATTTACAATTGATTTTAAACAAATTCTGATACTCTCTTTATTCTTGGTTTTAACCCTCATATATTCTTGATCCTAGATTTTGTGTTTTCTATCAATGTTTCTTTTCTCTAGCACACATATAAAGAGTGGTTGATATACTTAAGGATCTTTATCTCTAACCAATCCCATAGATTCAAGTATCATTCAAATTTTTAGCTCTCTGTATTTTTTAACTAATGAGTTCCTTGAAAGCGTTGTATATGTAATTATATATCATTTAAAAATTTCAAAAATTGTGATAGAATATCATTTAAGATTCTCAGAAATTTGTGATAGAATATTTTAAAATTTTCAAAAAGCCACTCCTCACAATCCAAACAGCTCATTTAGACTTAGAAATCAATTAAATTGACAATAAAGTCAATCGTAGTGGGCCTTAAGCTTAAAAATTTACTGCAACTTTATAGTGATCCACTTGATTTGCCGGCACATGTATGATTATTTCAGTGGTGGGCCTCACATTTTTCTCCATCTATTTTCTTAAAACTATGCGACTCTTCTATTTAATATGTTGGTTTCTGTTCATCCTTTTTTTTTTCGTTTTGTTTTATTAGTACAGTGATCTGGTTGTGGGCTTAGGGTTTTTGCCTATTATAATATATTAAGCTGGAAGGTTTTGGATCTAATTTTGACTTTACCTTTTAATTTTGACCAGAAGTTATTTTCGATTTCTACAACTGCTAACATACTCTTCCTCCACTTTCCACTAATGTACTTCCCGTCGCTATGGACTCTCATCTTCCCACTTTCTAATATACATAGAATCTTATCTCTTCATGCATACCCGTGATTAGCACGGGTTTTTGTGCTAGTAATCCATGAAGTTAGGGGTCTTGGGCTCAAGGGTTTTTGGTAGGGAATAAAAGATATGAGGGCTGATTGGGTTAGGTTACAGCAACTACTGAACTTGGGTTGTTGCTCGGGCTGAAAGGTCAGTTTAAAAGTCAAGTTTGCATTCAAGTTGTGCTGGGATTATGTATGGTTGGGTCAAGCTCACATTGGCCTCAACACAATCCAACCTGACCATACTCATATTGAAGCCTACTTAGAGGACAAAAAAATACCCCCTGCAATACTGTAATTTCTGAACATTAACCTTGAAAAGGAAACTTTTACCAAAAAAAAAACAAACCTTGAAAAGGAAACTATGGTAAGAATACCATGCTAACTCAATTTAGATCAAGGTGAATATTGTAAAACATTTTGGTTAAAGTTATTTTAACTTCAAACACTGTCTGCTGCAAAGAGGTATAAGGTAACAGCATTTTTGTCTTTTATAAATATACTAGTTGAATTTGACGTAAAAAGACATATTTGACCGTCGATTAAGGTGGATGACAGATTGTATTACTTGTATATAAAGATAAAGTCTAGTGGTCATTATTGTAATATTAAAAGGGACACATATATCTAGAGAACAACATCACTCGTTTGGGAATTTCAATATATATAGCAAAATCTTCATATCAAGAACTATTTCTTTCACAGTTGCTTGACACTTGTCATTTTGAATATCCAAACCGTTACATGTGTTTGTGAGTATTACATAATCTGGATGGTATTGATGCTATTGTTCATCTTTTCCTAATTGTCTTTTAGTTTCTTAACAGGCATGGATAAAATTCAATCAGTTTTAGAAACTGGGAAATCAGTTTTAGAAACTGGGAAGCTCCTGTATGATATTTTTGGTAAGCAAATTGGTGACATTACAAATATCGAAAAGAAAATGGAACAATTGGACAAAAATGCACGATATTTATTTGTCCGAAGGGATGATGTGGAAGAAATAACTAAAGAATCACCAAATGTGGCAACAAGGGAGATTATATTGTGGCTTGAATATGTGAAAAAGTTAGAAGTTGAGGTGCAATCCATTAAAGATGAGCATATGCAGTGTTCTAATGTTTTCTCGAGGTCAGAGTTGGGCAAACGAGTAGGTGATGTTATTGAGGAAATCACCGATCTTAATAATAAACGACCAAAGTTGAAGGGAAAAGAGTTTTCTAATGCACCATTGGAGAAACTTGAGCCACAAATTGTAGAAATTAATTCATCAACTGACTCCGAGACTAGATTGCAGAAGATATTAGCAGTTATAGAAGATGCCAGAATCCGAAAGATTGGGATTTGGGGGATGGGCGGCATTGGCAAGACAAGAAGTCTGAAATTGTTGAACAATCGACTGGGAGAATCGCACATGTTTGACATCTTCATCTGGGTAACCGTCTCAGGAGAAGGAAGTCGAAGAAAGGTGCAAAATAATATTGCAGAACGTCTAAAATGTACTGAAAAAGATATGTCCAACGACGATCGACTAAGAGCATCCATATCTAAAAATTTAAGTGGGATGAAGTTCTTGTTGATTTTAGATGATATGTGGGAAAGAATAGATTTGTGTGATGTTGGGATCCCAATTCTAAATCAAGATAATGGATGTAAGGTCTTGTTGACCACTCGAGACCTAGGCGTATGTCGGCAGATGGAAACAGATGTGGATATACAAATGGAGAAACTATCTGAAGAGGAGGCATGGAGCCTCTTCAATGAAAAAGCTGGGGATGTTGCCATGTCTCCTTCTATCGAACCAATTGCTAGAGATATCGTTAAAAAATGTAGTGGTTTACCACTTGCCATCATCGTTATTGGTTCTTCTTTGAGAAAGATTGGTTATGTTGGTGTGTGGAGGAACACGCTAAGGAAACTGCAATTACCATCTACGTCTCAAATTAAAGGCATGGAAAAGGAAGTGTTCTCGTGCTTGAGAATCAGTTATGATCGGTTACCAAATGATTTTGAAAGAAGCTTGTTTTTGTACTGCTCGTTGTACCCAGAAGACTTTGAAATATTGATAGTTGAATTGGTAGAGTATTGTTGGTTGGAGGGCTACATTCAAGGAGTTGATAGCATTGAAGAGGCACGAGATGATGGTCAGCATATGGTAATGAATCTTGTCGATGCATCATTGTTGGAGAGAGGTTTTAGCGAAGGACATGTCAAAATGCATGACATTATAAGGGATTTTGCATTGAAAGAGGCTTCAGGGTTCTTAGTAAAAACTGGTAAGCATGTAAAGCATCCACCAGAGGAGAATGAATGGTTGCAAGCACAAAAGATATCATTAATTGGTTGTAGTTTGGTACGTTTGTTGGAGAGGCCGAACTGTAGCACTTTGTCCACATTATTGTTGCAATATAATGATCATCTAACAGTGATCCCCGATTCCTTCTTTGAATGTATGCATTCTCTATGTATTCTAGACTTGAATTGGACAAACATAAAGTCCTTGCCTTCTTCATTGGGGACTTTGGTTAATCTCCGTGGTCTCTATTTGAGGGGTTGTCGTAATTTAGAAGAACTTCCATCCCAAGTAGGAGCGCTCAAGCAACTGGAGGTGCTTCATTTGGGAGGCTCCACGGCAATTAGATATCTGCCAAGAGAGGTCGGGGAACTAACTCGTTTGAAATGTTTGATAGTGAGGTTTAAAAAAGGCAATTGTTCTCAAAGTGATGACTATGTCGATTGTTCCAAAGATGATGATGACGCTCGTTCCGAAGATGACGATGACAAGGACGCTTGTTCCCAAGATGATGATGGCAATGATGCTTGTTCCGAAGATGAGGATTACGATGACAAGGACGCTTGTTCTCAAGATGATGATGACAATGATGCTTATTCAGAAGATGACGATGATGATGACAAGGACGCTTGTTCCCAAGATGGTGATGACAATGATGCTTGTTCCGAAGATGAAGATGACGATTACGATGACGTTTGTTCCCAAGATGATGATGGCGAGGACACTAAAGAATGGAACATGAAGTTGAGAGTTCCAACTGGAATAATTCAAAAGCTTCCATATTTAGAAGAACTGAGCTTGTATGTGAAGCGTGGATCAATTTGTGTTGAAAAGGGTCAGTGGGATGATGAAAGCATGGAAGTCGTGGTTAAAGAATTATGCAGGTTGGAACATCTTACTTATCTCGATGCATACTTTTCAAAAGTGGAGTGTCTCGACCATTTTCTACGTCATAGCAAATCGGTGAAAGCAACCTCCTGGTTTAGGAGATTCCGGTTTCGGGTTGGCACTGAGAAAACGGATAAATTATTTGTTTATCCTACAAATCTAGAATGGGAAAGAAGTTTGGTATATAAAGGTGGCCTTGGGATGTCACATGCCGCCGCCATTATGGAGACTCTTGTTCATTGTTCCGTTTTTCATCTACAGGATCACCGCACAGCAAGAAAGTTATCAGAGTTGGGGCTGGCAAACATGAATGAGTTGAAACAATGTCAGATTATAGGCTGTGATAGAATGGAAACTCTCTTTGATGGAGATGAGCAACAGGAGACTTGTGCACTGCTACCCAACTTGGAGCGTCTTAATATTGAGAATCTTCCAGAATTGAGGAGCTTATGCGATGGTCCATTGTTGCCCGGAAGCCTCTCCAAACTAACATTTCTGAGATTATATGAATGTAATAACTTGAAGAAGGTTTTCCAATTGGGTATTATTCGACTACTCTGCAGTTTAGAAGAATTCTTTCTCGACAATTGTCTGAAGATGGAAGAGATAATAGAAATTGAAGCGGAGGAGGAGATGCCAATGTCTGTCGCAAGCCATACCCATAATGTTATAAGTTATACTAACGATAGACTCATCCTCCCTAATATCAATAAAATTTTTCTCTGGGGTCTTCCGGAATTGGTTAGCATTTGCCGAGGGTTTTCTAATTTCGAATGGCCATCACTAGAAACTATTTCTATTTATAGTTGTCCCAAGTTGAAGAGTCTCTCCTTCCTCTCCAATGGCACCAATATTGTAGCACCAGCACTAAAGGAGATTTATTGCGACAGGAAATGGTGGGAAGCATTGGCGTGGGAAGACAATGACATCAAGCAACAACTCCAACCTCTTTTCAGAGTGTAAATCTAATTGGCTGGGTAAATTCATGACATTTTCCTTAATCTCTCTGCGCCTCTTGCTAATGATCTCTGTACACGGACAAGACAATCATCAGTTGGATCGAAAACAGGTAAAAATCTACTTTGAAATCTCTTTGAAATATGCACTGTGTTTTTTTGTTCTTTTAATTAATGAGGTGCTTAGAACACAGAATCACAGGCGTAGACTGAGTCTGAAAGTTGACTTACGAACTCAAAGAAGAGATGATGTCTCGCTTTGTTTAATGATATGCAAGGCCAAAAAGAGGGATAGAGATTGAAAACAAAAACCCCGCATCTTTTTGTCTTTGTTGCATAAGATTGTATTCAATCTCATCTGCCCACAAAGTGTTTGATGAAATGTCTCAACCAGTTCATCCTTTTTGAAAGATGCTTGTCCCCTTGAATGGGCATTCTGTCACCTCTCTATTGCAAGTTTAGAAACTATTGTTCTCGCTACAGCTAAAGTTCATGCTTGATCTTCTAGGACTTTTTTTTTTTTTTTGTAAGTGTTTTCTATTGTTTGTATGCTTGCATTTGAAATTCTGCCATAATTTATCATGCTCAATTTAGCTTCATCTATAAGGTTATGCAATCATTTAATTTGTCTATAAGAAATCACATTCACATGGAATTTTTCTTCGACAATAAATTTGCTCAAGGAGTTTATCATGGTTTATATTTTGTATAAAATATATCCCATAAGAATGTAAGAAACCTGATCTATTTCTTTCTGTGTGTCAAGTGTTTGTATAATGAATGGATGGACGTATATGGTTGGAATTTCGATTTGCATTGGCTACTTGCAAGATAATAAAAAGAGCTTGAGTGGACCAATTTACAAAAGGTAATTTCACAGCACCACCACTCTTTCATTGATTGGTTTTTGTTCTCCCTTTCTGCTGTTATTATTATCGTTGTTATTATTATTTTTTTATTTTTAATTTGGAAAATAGTTGTGCAAAACCAAGTTCCTAATCTACTAAAATGTCTGGAGAAATAATTGGTGGAGCCTTGTTACCCTTCTATATGATATTTCAACCAAATTGGAAAGGTCTCTTGTTTAAGATCCTGTTTGGATGTCATCTGTTTTTCCTTTTATGAGTGAAGTGGTTTTCTTATGACCAATATGTCTAAGGTGAACTTGAGCCATGTTATTCACATCTTAGGGTGAAATATACGTGCATAAAGAAAAGAAGTCTGTTTGGTATAGGTGGCCTTTGTATGGCTTTGTTCTATTTTGTCTGCAACATGTCGTAAAGGAAATGAGTTATGTTAACAAAAAAAAAAAAAAAAAAAGACAGAGAAAAAAAAAAAGAATATCTGTTGAGATGATATTGAGTGGAAATATCTTCCCTATATTTCTAATCATAATCGAATCTTATCTCATCAATTTACAATCGGCTTTGAGTACTAGATTTCTCTTGCAATACGGTTGAATGTGTCTCTCTCATTTGTTATAGAAAAAAGGTGCCATTTATAGGATACTATGATTATCTAGACTATGTTGTTGCTCAATCACATGGATAGAATTTGTATTTGTTTTAATTGTTTTATTTATAAAAATTGCATTGTGACATTCTGCATATCTTCTCTGGTTTGGACACACACAAAGCACATGAGAATATGAATAAGTTGTTGGTCTTGTATATGCAAGAGGAATTTTGTTACTTACCACCAGTGCTTGATCCCAGGTTCTGTTTCTGTTTTGTTTGGTTAGGAAAGTTGCATTTCTGTTTGTTATGGTGTGAGTTCTCAATCTTTGTGTTTGTGCAGGTATTAGTGAGTGAGTTGTTTGGCCTGTTGCCAAAATATTAGCTACTGCAGTTACTGGTGGTGTGAAGAGTCATGGGTTGTTGCTAACTTGTAGGAAGTGATGGATAGTATATTTAATGTCTATTTTTAATAGATAATGCATCTGCTTTCCTCGTGTTACTCAAACTAAGGAGGTTAGCTACCCCCAAAGTAGCCACTGTCTCCCAAAATGGCAAAGAAGCAGCAGTCACGTAGCAAAATTTATCTATGCCTTTACTCTTAAGTTGTTGGTTTTGTATGTGTTGAAGTTGATATCATACTTCCCTATTTATAAATTCTTGTTTTGTCCTGTACTTGCATTGTAATTTAATTGGCATTGTTGCTTCCAAACAGGCCCTAAATCTCCCAGGGGAAAATGTATTTTCATATTAAGTTAGGATGTTTACTACTTTATTTAGTTTCGTCAAGTCTATATTGAGAAAGGAATGTTAGTATGAGTGACCAGTCCAAAAAAAAAAAAAAAAAAAATGTTAGTATGAGTGTGGTCTTTTTCTAGTCTTTGACAGATAATGGGATTTTATTAGAACTTCATTGAATCGGTCAAAATGATTAGTAGTTTCAGTTCTTTACTGCTTTATATTCTTTAACTGCAAGCACTTGCTTTCACTTAACGACATTTTATCTATTAGGTCATTTGAGAACTTATATCCTGGCTTCTTTTTTGCTCCTGTACTTCGTATATCACAGTTATTAGAAGTGATCATTACTTTTCTTTTTATTGCAAAGGATCTATCTACTCTGACTAATCTCATCTTATAACTTGAATGGTTAATTATATTTCGTGTTGTCTTCATCATTTTATGTTTGTCTATAATTTCATGAGCATGACCATTCAGTTGCAAGATGATATTTGAATACTTCTTGCCTACTATTCTCTGTCCTTATTTTTCATTTATTTTCTTACTCGGGAAAGTGGATGCTCCCATTCTGATTTGGTTTTGAGATGGTAAACATGCATGCAAGTTGGTTCTCAGTGGCAATAAATTTGATAGTACTCAATGGGTGGGGCGAAAATTAGAAGCAAGGCCATTTATTTACTTGGATGGGATGCTAATGTTGGCAGGTGCTAAATCAAATATGACCTCACCTAGGTAAGGTTTGGTAATTGGAGATGTTTAGGTTTTGTTCTTGGCGATTCTCCAATGGCTTGTGGAATTCATCTTAGGTTTTGTAGAAACCTATCATGATACAATTTTGTAAAGTTTTATCTATTTCACAATTCAATTCCTTGATACAGAATGGTTGCTTTACAGGTTCAGATTGGCATCCTAACATTCATACCAAATAGAATCAGCTTGTCCACAGTGATGTTCCATGGTTTATTATGGAATCCCATCAAGAATGCTGTCATCCCCCTGTTTGTTCTTACTTGACAAGCAAGAACTATTGAATTTCTTATTATTCTTCATGGAAGATGTGGTAATACTAAAAAACCTTTTGATTTTACTTTACAGGTTTGACAATGATGGTGTCTATTTGTTTGAAAGATAATCCAGATTCATCTTTTCTTAAGATGGCTTGTTCAAGGTTAGAACTAATGAAGCCCAAAATTTGCTAAGAGAAAATAATGCTTATGAAACCAAGGTACATTCTATTCTAATCAAATGGGCAAAAAAAAAGTTTTGATGCCTTCTTTTCTAATCAGATGCACAGGAAAAGGGATGAATCTAGAGGAATGGGGAAGTTCATGCTATGTCAATATTACGACACCATAGAAGGTATATTCCGTTTCCCCATTTCAATCTATCCATTATGTCTACATAGCTCCTAAATTTCAATTGTATTCCATTAACTAGCAAAAATAGATCAAGGATTGAAATTGTGAAAGGACTTGTTTGTTGATTTTATGATAAGAACATGTCTGTAGTTTGTACCTTGTACAACTGATGGGGGTTCCAATGACGCATTGATGCAATGGTGTAAATGAGTAAAAGCACTGCTGGTGCAATGAACTTGACAGCAATCTGAATTTCCTCCCCTTTTTTCCCCCTTTCTTATATGGCCGCGAATGTGATACTTGGGTCCAGGGACATTTATCGCACACAAGATATCTTGGGACCATGTGGGCAGTTGTGACGTTTGTGTCCATGTGGGTAGCTGTTATGTTTGTGGCCACAGCTTTCGTCTGTGTGACCATGGTAGAAGTCTTCTTGCACAAGATCACACACTAGTTGTCACGGTCTATAGTGCTTTATCTTTTTAATTTTTTATTTAATAATCAAATGGTCTTTCAACGTGCAAATCTGGATGCCAGGCAATCCCATTGGAAATGTATTCTTGTATTCTCCGGCTTATCCATTTGTAAGAATATTTTGTGCACCAATTTGCCATACTGTCGTTGAATATGACTGATATATTCTAAAAGTTTAATTACAAACCAAGCATTGATTACTACATACAGAGATATTTCTCTAGTTGAAGGTATCAGTATCGCAAACTCGCAAGTTTTGTTTCAATTAACATCCCATTATTTGTTTCCAGTTGTTTCCATATATTGGAGAACTGAAAAAATCTATTGAATGGTCAATCATAAGGTTTAAACACGCCCCATAGATGTAAAACAATATTTCATTGTCGAAGTGTCCAACATTTAAGGTAAACATGACTAGAACTGAACAAAGATTTATAGCAAAATTCATTACAATGAGTAGATGTTGACCCAAACCCATATTGATTCATATCTTCTATCAAGCCCAATTATATTATATGAAGCCGGCTGGATTCCAATTGCCAATTCCTTCCCACATTGAGATTGATTTTGACTTTCTTATAATTTTTGTTCTCTTGCTAATATCAGGCCCTACTAACTAATGCCCCATTAATCATACTAAGTAATGGCCTATTTAACATTTATTCTATGAGTGGAGATGACGGTTTCAAATGCAACCAAGTACCGTAACTCCTTTCCTCTTCGTTTCCTCTTAGCCACGAACGTTACTCTTCTCATAGTTCTCATCTTCTTCATCCCTTACATTTCATTAACGACTTGAAGTCATTGATAAGATGCAAAACTCTCAGTAACTCTCTCCATTGATCTCTCCAAAGTCACTGCGCTATTTCCCTTCTTTCTATCTTCTTCACTGGTTTAGACACATACAAAGCACATGGGAACATGAATAAATTGTTGGTCTTGTATATGCAAGTGGAAATTTTTTATGTGCCACCAGTGCTTGATCCCAATTCCCACATTCTATTTCTATTCTGTTTGGTTAGGAAAGTTGTGTTTCTGTTTTTTTATGGAGTTATGGTGTGATTTGTCCGTGTTTGTGTTTGTCCAGTTATTAGTGGGTGAGTTGTTTGGCATGTTGCCAAAATATTGGCTACAACGGTTACTGGCGGTTACTAGTGGTGTGAAGAGCCAGTAGGTTATTGCTAACTTGTAGGAAGTGATTGATGGTATATTAATGTCTGCTTTTTAATAGATAATGCATCTATGTTCCTTGTTTTGTTCAGACTAATTAAGGCCACAGTCTGCCAAAATTGCAAAGAAGCAGCATTCATGTAACAAAATTTATTGTTTGGCTTGCTGCAAAAATATTAGCTATTGCAATTGCTGGTGGTGTGAAGAGTAGTGGGTTGTTGCTGACTTATAGTAAGTGATGGATGGTGTATTTAATGTCTTTTTTTTATGAATCTCTTTTCCTTGTGTAATTCAAACTAATTAAGGCCATTGTCTGCCAAAATTGCAAAGAAGCAGTCATGTAACAAAAATTATGTATCTGCAATTGAGAAGTTTATGCCTTTACTTCAAGCTATTGGTTTTGTATGTGTTGAAGTTGATTTCGTACTTCCATACATGTTTATATATTCTTGTTTTTCTTGCACTTGCATAGCAATTTATAACCTGCATTGTGCTTCCAAACAGGCCCTTGTCTCCCAGGGAAAAATAGTCTTTTCATATTTAGCTAGGATGTTTACTGCTTTATTTAGTTTTGTCAAGACTATGTTAAGAAAGGAATGTTAGTATAGTATGAATGACAATTCAAAAAAAATTTGTCAGTATGAGTGCGGGCCTTTTCTAGTTTTTGAGAGAGTGGAATTCTATTAGAACTTCATTGAATCAAAGGTCATAATGGTCAGTAGTTTCACTTCTTTACTGCTTTATATTCTGTAACGGCAAGCACATCTTTAGCATTTGGACATTTTATCTTTTAGATCATTTGAGAACTTATTTCTTTTTAGCACATTTATTAGAAGTGATCATTACTTTTCTTTTTATTACAGGGGATCTACCTATTCTCACTAGTCTCATCTTATAAGTTGAATGGTTAAATATATTATGTGGTATCTTCATCATTTTATGTTTGTCTATAATTTCATGAGCATGACCGTCCAGTTGCAAGATTATATTTATTTTCTTACTCAGGACAGTGGATGAACCCATTCTGAATGGGTATTCAGATGGTAAAAATGCATACAGGTTGGTTCTCGATGGCAGTAATTTAATAGTACTCAATGGGTGAAGGTGAAAATCAGAAGCAGGGCCATTTGTTATTTGGATGGGATGCTAATTTTGGTAAGTGCTAAATCAAATATGACCTTACCTTGGTAAGGTATGGTAATTGGAGATGTGTAGGTTTTGTTTTTGGCGATTCTCCAATGGCTTGTGGAATCTAGATTACGTTTTGTAGAAACCTATCATGATACAATTTTGTAAAATTTATCTATTGCACAATTCAATTCCTTGATACAGAATGGTTGTTTTACAGGTTCAGATTGGCATCCTAAAATTCATACCAAACAGAATCACCTTGTCCACAATGATGCTCCATGGTTTATTATGGAATCCTATGAAGAATGCCATCATCCCCCATGTTTGTTCTTCCTTAACAAGCAAGAACTATTGAATTTCTTATTATTCTTCTTGGAAGATGTGGGGATACTGAAAAACTTTTGATTTTACTTTGCAGATTTGACAATGATAGTGCTGATATTTGTCTGAAAAGATATCTGGATCCATACTTTCTTAAGATGACATGTTCAAGGTCAGAACTAATGAAGCTCAAAATTTGCGGAGAGAAAAACAATGTTCCCAAAAGCAAGGTAAATTCTATTATTATCAAATAGACAGAAAAAAGAAAAGTTCTTATGCATTCCATTCTAATCAGATGCACAATAAAAAGGGATGAATCCAGAGGAGTGGAGAAGTTCATGCTGTGTCACTATTATGGCACCATAGAAGGTATATTCTTCGACAACATTACCATCACCACGATAATAAAGGCTTTGTCTCAACAACATTGAGGTTGGGTACATGAAAATTCGGGTTCCCATTCCATTCTATCCATTACTTCTACATAGCTCCTAAATTTAATTGTATTCCATTAACTAACAAAAACAGATCGAGGATTGAAATTGTGAAAGGACCTGTTTGTTGATATTATGATAAGAACATATTTGTAGTTTGTACCTTGTACAAATGATGGGGGTCCGATGATGCATTTATGCAATGGTGTAAATAAGTAATAGCACCTACTGGTCCAATGAACTTGATAGTAACCTGAATTTCCTCATGAACCCTTTTTCACCCTTTCTTAAGGTACATTCTATTCTAATGAAATGGACACAAGAAAAAAAAAATGTCTTATGCATTCTATTCTAAACAAATGGACACGAAAAAAGGATGAATTCTAAGGAGTGGAGAAGTTCATGTTGTGTAAATATTACTGCATCATAGAAGGTATATTCTTCTACTACATCATCATCATCATCATCACCATCACCATCATTAAACCTTTGTCCCAACTACGTTGGGGTCTGGTAGATGAATTATATTTCACCATTTCAATCTATTTTTTTGATAAGAACATGTTTGTTGTTTGTACTTTGTACAACCTGAATTTCCTCATGAACCCTTTTTCTCCATTTCTTATATGGTTGCAAATGTGATGCTTGAGGTGCAGTTACATTTATCTAGGACTGTTCGACATTGAAATTGAAGCTGCGCAATATCGCACACAAGTTGTCTTGGGACCATGTGATGTGGGTAGTTGTGACATTTGTGTCCATGTGGATAGCTGTGACGTCTGTGACCATATCTTTCGTCTTTGGGTCCATTCTAAAAGTCATCTCGCATAAGATCTCACACAGCTCTCATGGTGTATAGCGTCTTTTTTTTTTTTGTTTAATTTTTTTTAATCAAATGGTCCTTCAATGTGCAAATCTGGATGACAGGCAATCCCCTTGGCAATGTTTTCTTGTATTCACCGGCTTATCCAGTTGTATGAATATTTTGTACACAAATTTGCCATATTATTGTTGAAAATTTCACCAAATAAGATGGTCTACGTTGCATTTGTTGGATACAAAATTTTCAAATTTAAGTTATAATTGATATGATATTTTTGTTTGAAGATATTCTTTTTGTTTGTTGAATAGTTTGATGAAAAGAAATTGACTGTGCACTTTTTAGACGACATGAGATGTGTTGTCACTGATATCTCTTATCCTTGAAGTTAATCACTTGCGTGTTTGAGAGAACACGATGCATCTAAATTGTTAAAAACAGCTAGCAAATTATATACAATGTGGCCTCACCTTTCCAGAACCAGACCATTGGATTGAATCTCTCTTTGCCTCAAACATGATATTAGTTAAAGTATCAATTTGGTCATGGTCAAAACTTGGTAGTACTTGGGCACTACAAAATCCGTTCCAACATCCTTCTAAACCTGCTTGTAAGAAAAAGACTAGGATTGCTCAGTTCAATCCTTCAACACACAATTGTCTACTTGTTAAGACTAGGAGAAGAACAATATAGAATTGCATTCGTATGTGATATATAAACAGCTAGTACTGCAGTAGAGTATTTTTAATATTTAGAAAATTTTCTTTGAATGTTTACAAAATTGTAAAATTTTCAATTTTAAATAAAAATAATCAATGATTAGGAAACTTTGATTTTCTTAATAAGAATTATCAACTATGATATTTAATCACACATTTTGGGGGAAAAAAACTCACTAATCCAATGGTAATTTCTTTTAGGAGTTATTGATCTACCTATGCGGGCTCATTTCTTGAACAATTTAGATCTTCGAAAGGCAACCTTTAAATGCAGGAATTTGATTTGCACCTGAGGCAGGTTCACCTTAACCAACCATTCTCATTTTTGGCCTTGCAGCCCCTGTTTCACAGATATGTATTGCGTCTTTCATAGGCGCTATCCCATGAATGCTTCAGACCAGTTAAATCGAGTAATAATATCAAACACAACCTAGGAAAAATTGGGAGCTATTTACGTTGAGACCTAATTTAACTAGCTCATTTTAGACTAGTTGGTAGTTTGAAATTGGACCCTTAAAGTTTAAGTGGGGCCCACCTTTTGATCATCCAAATCGTTGTTGATATACCTGTAGCACCCGTGGTATTTACGTTTATCTAAATATTAGAAGTCAATCTCAATAAGCCGACTGCTGGATTGATCACTGTGTTTTACCTACTTCTTCGTTCAAGATGTAGGCAGCCAATGGAACAATAGTTTATATGATGTCCTCATCACAATGGGTGTCAGAGGTGTATCTCAACAGTTAACTAATCGAAAGGTGGTCCAGGATTGGGTCCAGTTGGGTCTAGAATCTGCATACCCAATTGTACAATACTTTCAGCTTCAGGGACGGGTGATGGCGATACTTGACTGGTATGAACCTGACTCAGCCCAACTAATTGCATTATGAGATGCCTACCCAAGTAAATACCACATAATCCTCAACCTAGCCTGACTCAACACCACCCTTACATGGAACAGCCATTCAAAATCACCCTGTGATAAATCTCAGCCACTCAAAAAACCAATCCAACTGAGAGGCCATTGGATTTATCATGCAAATTTCACCATTGAAACTTATCAGGCTATGATTTAATAACCTTGAGGCCCCTCCAGACTGTGGGTGGCAAAACCTGATCACTCGACCTAGAAACCAAGTTGTGTTTGGGGCAACCTGCATAAACTAAAAAACCCATTTAAACGGGTTAATTTAGGGTTGACCCGCATTTCTAAAGCCACTTCAATGGTTTGGTGATTTATTATTTTTTATTCCTAGAATAGTTTATATTTAGTGGAATGAGCTGAACTTGCATTGGGCTTTTCTGACCTTTAATGCAACTTAATTTTTAACCTTATTGAAATGGATTAGACTTGGACCAAAAATCTAGAGGTTAGATATGTGTCAAGTGGGTTAAATGGGTTAACCCACATGGATAGAGTTTGTACAGGTCCGATTGGGCGGGCCCTCATTGAGTGTAGTTTGGGATTACCTAACCTATTTCTAAAATAGTGGGTCCACTAGTTGGGTCTCATGTCTCCACCAATAGAACCTACGGTCAACCGGACCCATTTTTACCCAACCCTGCTGAAAATTGTACTTCCCAGATCAAATGGTCAGCATTGTCAAAAGGAGATCTTTCAAACACCGGCCCACCTTGATTATTATGCTTTTCGGGTGGGCATCATAGACCAAGTAATTCAATGAGGAAGGATGACCTGCACATTCTTGAAAATTACTCTTATATCATCAATAATAGCATGGTCCAGCATCCATTTTGCCATCCATTTGATGAATGTATTTTATTCTCTCTTGATTTATTCTCTTTTATGTTTGATCATTATTTTCATGTCTCTTTAATTGTGCCTTCACTTAAATTCAGCAAATCATGAAAATTTAGAAATTGGGCATCCATTTTAAACCATTAAGATTAGGTTGTTGGGGCCAACAGAGTCGTGTGTTGTGTTGGCACATCGGTACAAACTACAACACAAATCCCCAAGATCCATCATTTGCTCTTTCAGTTGACAGTATCACTCCTAGCCTGAAGGTCAACTTAGCAAAATAAATAAATAAAATAAACTTATATGGGAAGGTTAATCCGGTCCATTTTGTGGTGGGTCACGGAAAACTTGATCCATGACCAACCCTCATTTTATGAGGGTTGAGTTGGAAGGGCAAATTCCGATCAACCTAGCAGGTGGGTCAAGTTTTGTCACCTCGATAGTTATTAAGTGGGCTCCAGCGCGGGTTCAACATATCCCACTGAACGGGAATTGAGAGCACCCCAAATTTTGATAATGTAACCAAATCTCCCACATGAAGCAAAATAGAATGGATGGAGGCTCGCTGGAGTAACAAGTACACCGTGGACCTCTAAAGTGGTGGGAGACATAATTCAATTGATGAATGGATCCAAATCGATTGATAGGGTTATAAAGTATGTCATATACAGTCATAAAAGGGTGGGGAATTTGAAGCAAGACAATGAAATTGTTAGAAGTTACCCATTTGGGAATTGGAGGAGTGGCATATGGCTCTTAGAAGCCTTACATAACGCCTGTTAGGAAGTAAGGCCCATGCATATTCTTTCATTCTGTCATTCTTATCTGAATTCATTAGCCGACCTCAATATAATAACAAGGCTTTGATGATAATGATTTGATGATGATTCTTACAAGTGAGAATTGTGCACCTTGTTTGGTAATGGATTCGTCAGCCATTTACTGAAAATGCACTTTGGACCAACTTAAAAAATTATATCATAACGGACAGGCTGGATATGGGTCCTACGATGTACACCTACTTATTAATTTAAGTGTGGTTAAACTCGATATATTACCATCTCCAATAAAGATCCTACCCATCCATATTCGACCAACACATGATCTTAATTTTCTACATGATTGGCTAAAAAATTCTTAGTACTAACAAAGAATATGATTCATTCCCTCAATAAGAAGGCCCTTCCAAACTCTTAATTTGATACTTACGATGATCAATTGTTAATTTGAAATCTAAAAAAAAAAAAAATTGATAACCCAAGTATCTCCCACCCAAAAAAGACCTTCGGCCCCGGGTCTGAGAGGCACTCGATTATTAAACTAGGCTGCTTTGAAGGACTCATCTGGTGATCCGTTATTAGACCTTTTTAAATCCACTATCTTGCAATCCCGTGTCAATTGATGAAGGGCGGGCCCAACTGGGCCCCACAGTGATGGTCTGCACTTGCAGTTGCTTGTAGGATAACATGCTCCATCAAACGTGTACTTCCCATAATCAAATGGTTACCATTGTCACAGTGAACATGACTGGTATATTAGAAACTTCGCAAAGATTCAAATATTTATTGCTAAGTTGTAGATTGGCCTCTGCTTTTTGTGGAGGTCTTTGATGAAAGATAACATAAACCCTGTAGGTCACTCTCAGGCCTTTGAATTGATATTCTCCTCCACTTGATATTTCATCATTGTGAAGGAAAATTTTTCTGCTGTGCTGTGCGCTGTGTTGGAGCACTCATCCGCACCTTCTCCCACTGCAGGACCCGTTGAATCTCACGGGTCTCACTGCGACAATGGCACAGATTCAGTGGAGTGCATAAAGCAGGAGCGCAGGTGAAAATTTTCCCATTATGAATCGGTATAACTTCATACCAACTATTTAGGGCACGTTCCCATTATGAATACCAGTATAACTTCATCCCAACTATGTAGGGCACTGGTCACGTTGAATGTAACTTTCAAACAAAAGTACCCATTTATACCAAAAAAAAAAAAACCAAAAGTAGATACAAAATTTGCTTCACAAGTTATGACAGCAAAATATGCCTATATAATGCCAATCCCAACACCAACCCTCATTTTCTTCCTTGCATGTGTACACCCCCATTCACACCATATAACACGGTGAAGCGAAAAGAGAAAAAAAAAAAAAAAAAATGTGTTCATGTCCAGAAATTTAAACTCTTGGAACCATTTAGGCAGTCAAAAACATCAGGATTCGGGTGGCTCTGGAGCCATATTCTTTGGTCAGCCTTGCAGCCCCGTTTCTTTGGTTTGTAGCAATCTGATGGGTACTGGCTGTAGAATGGAGGCTTGAGATAATGAGACCAGTTCCAATAGGAATGTCATACAAAACCTGGGAAACACATTATTAACTGCCATGGTGGGCTCACACTGCCACACTTAGTATTCTCCAGTTATTTCCTATCCTTTCCTGAGAAATCTCCAGGCACTTCTGTTTTCTGGTGAATATGCACCTGAAAAAGGAATCAATCCAAAGGAGAATCTCTCCCTTTCTCGGCACAGAACAACAACAATGGCAGGATTGGGCCACCTGCTGGCTCCTCAGGTTCTCTTGGGGTTTGGAAGAAGAAAATGTACACACCCCCTAAATTCCATAATCCAATGACTGGTTTTCCAATATACAATTCGTTTCACCGCTGAACATTATAAAAATAAATGGAACAAGCACTTTATTCTAGCACATAAAATATAAATGGGGGTGTATGTATCCTACGAATTTTCAACAAGCTTAGATTTCTGACCTTGAAAACTTTCAGAGCCGATAGCTGGAAGCAACAACCATTCCCGAATGCAGTCTGCAAGGCCAGCAGTATCCTGGCCTGGTTTCAGGGGCTTTCTCCTAAAACTCTAGATATTTCACAATTTCAGTAACTCATTAATGCATTGGTATAGGGGGAAAAAAAGGGAGAAAAAAAATTTCCTTCTACCTGGTGAGTCCACAACTGGTCACATGCCTTACGGGGAATTATGTGAAGGTGAGTCTGCAATTACAGCAGTTTTGGTCAAATGAACTTGTGTTGTAGTTTTTTGACTAAACATGCCACATGAGAGAAATGAGAATACATGCTTTATACGGTGTTGATTGAAACTGCTAGAGTGCTATCTGATTTAACCTATGTTGGGCTCACCTTTGCATGATCAAACCTACACATAGAACCCTCTATAACTAATCCAAATTCCACTCTAATGGAGTGCCATGGACCACTGAATCGATCAGTATAACATGACAACTTTAGGTTTCACAAATGATCAATCCAACAATGCACATTACCCCAATTGACGTGAAAATTGGCCCAGTTCCTGTGGATAGAGATGTTGGGCAAAACACTGCACCTTCTAGAAGACTCTACAAGTCTTTCTCTCTCCCTTTGTTGAATTTTCTAGAAAGTCCATGTGAGTTCATGTAGAAGTCTAGAAGTCTAGAAAAGTCTAGTGATTGACCCACCAGAACACTCTCCAAGTATATCTTCCACACTATTCTAGAATCCACATGATGCATCCACCGACCTGGCCACAACTATAAATAAGAGGCCTTGCCTCATTTGCTAGTCAAGGAAAACACACAACACAGAAGTGAAGTTGAGAGTGAAGTAGTGTAAAGTGTGACTTAAAGTGTGCATTGAGAAATTATAGTGAGTGCCTTCTTTTGTAGTGAGTGTATTGAGTAAAGAGTGTTTAGTGAGTGTATTGTGGAAAGTATAGTAAGTGAGTTTCTTGCTTGTAAAAGTGTATAGGTTTAAAACTGTGTTCTTTTGTAATAGCGTATTTGTGTAAAATTTATAAAGTGGGTTCTTGTTCTTAGTGTAATTTGTATTTTATAATTAAGTTGTAGCTAGTGTGTATCTCACATTGTCTAAGTTATTGAAGCCATCTTCCAACAAAGTGGTATCAGAGCTAGGTTCCCCTACAAGCAGTGATGGCATCAAGCTTGGTTCAACCCCAGATCCCGAAACTGACGAAGGAGAACTATGAGAACTGGAGTATCCAGATGAAGGCATTATTCGGATCGCAGGATTTATGGGAGATTGTCACTGAAGGGTACGTGGAACCCACTACAGAGCAAGAAGCTGCGTACACTCCGGAGCAGAAGACTGCCCTAAAAGATCAGAGGAAGAAAGACAAGAAGGCTCTATTCCTACTCTATCAAGGGGTAGATGAATCAACCTTCGAGAAGATTGCTGAAGCACCATCTAGTAAGAAAGCATGGGAGACCCTGAGCACTATCTTCAAAGGTGTTGATCGGGTCAAGAGGGTTCGTCTGCAAACGCTCCGAGCAGAGTTTAAAGCCACTCACATGAAAGAAGGTGAGAATATTTCTGATTATTTTTCACGATTGCTAGTAATAGTAAATCAGATGAAGAGAAATGGTAAAAAGATAGAAGATATTAGAGTGGTAGAAAAAGCATTAAGATCCCTCACAACCAAATTCGAGCATGTGGTTGTGGCTATTGAAGAGTCCAAAGATTTAGAGACTCTCTCAATAGAAGAATTAATGGGATCACTCCAAGTCCATGAGCAACGTACGCAAAAGAATAGTGGCTCAACGGTCTTGGAACAAGCACTAGAGTCCAAATTGACTCTACGTGAGTAAAAGCCCGGTCGCGGAAGTTCGAAGCGGGGCGGTAGCACAAACAGCAATCGTGGTAGAGGTAAAGGGGGAGCAAACCCTCAAAGTCAAGGGCAATCTCAATCAAGGAGCTTCAATAATCGCGGAAGAGGAGCTAGCCGAGGAGGATTCACCCATGGTCGTGGCAATTTAAGAAGTGTCCAATGCTACAACTGCAACAAGTTTGGACACTTTGCCTCGGAGTGCTGGAGCAAACCCGCGGAACGGGAGGAGAGATCTAACTTTGCAGAAGCAAGAGATGAAGAAAAAGAATTATCCACAGTTCTTATAGCACAGGAGGAAAGCCATGGCCAAGAAAATGTCTGGTACCTGGATTCCGGTGCAAGCAACCACATGTGTGGGAAGAAGGAACTCTTTGAAGAGCTTGCGGAAGATGTCAGCGGAAAAGTAAGCCTCGGAGACTCATCAAAGCTTCAAGTACAAGGTAAAGGAAATATTAAGATTTATTAGAAAGATGGTGTGCCTGCATATATATCAAATGTGTATTACGTGCCCAACATGAAAAGTAATATCCTTAGTCTTGGGCAACTCTTGGAAAAGGGGTATGTAATACACATGGAAAATCTCTCTTTGTCATTGAGAGATGTACATGGGAGGCATATAGCTCGAGTCCAAATGGCGAAGAATCGCATGTTCCCACTCTATCTTAACACAAAGGTAGAAAAGTGATTCCATGGACTTATAAACAATGAGTCGTGGAAGTGGCATCTTAGATATGGGCATCTTCACTTCAATGGGCTCAGGCTATTATTCACTGCAAACATGGTGCATGGCTTGCCTACTATTGAAAAGCCCAACCAGGTGTGTGAGGCATGCACACTTGGCAAGCAACAAAGAAACTCATTTCCAGTAGGGAAATCATGGAGAGCAAAAGCACCATTGCAGTTGGTTCACACAGATATTTGTGGACCATTGCAGACACCTTCTCTTGGAGGTAATAGATACATCATCACTTTTATCGACGACTTCAGTAGGAAGCTTTGGGTGTTCTTTATCAAAGAGAAGTCAGCTGCCTTCACTACCTTCAAGAATTTCAAAGCCCGTGTAGAAGTAGAAAGTGGTTGCAAGATTAAGACACTTAGATCTGACAGAGGTGGAGAGTACACCTCGAAAGAATTTCAAGAATACTGCAGACAATGGGGCATCAGGCATCAGTTTACAACCGCCTATACACCGCAGCAGAATGGAATAGCGGAAAGGAAAAACCGCACCATCCTCGATATGACGAGGACCATGCTTAAAGAAAAAGGCCTGTCAAAAGAATATTGGGCAGAAGCAGCTGCGTGTACAGCCTACTTACTCAACAGATGCCCTACAAAAAGTGTCAGAAATAAGACACCACAAGAGGCATGGAGTGGTCACAAACCAAGTGTGGCCCATCTAAAAATATTTGGGTGTGTTGCATATGCCCAAATACCAGAGGCAAAGAGGAAGAAGCTTGATGATCGTGGAGAAAAATGTTTCTTCATCGGATACAGTGAGGAGTCTAAAGCCTATAAACTCTACAACCCACTTACTAAAAAGGTGGTGGTAAGTAGAGATGTAGTCTTTAGTGAAGAAGAAGCGTGGAGGTGGAATGAAAAAAACACATCCCAAGAAAAGCCTCTTGAAATAGAAGAACAAGAGGCACATCCCCAAAATAATGAAGGCCCAAGGCGAGATGATGCAACATCTCCACGTACAGCATCATCACTTCGCAGGAGTCCTGAAGGACAAGATGGATCATCAACAAGCAGCTCATCAGCTCGAAGCTCTTCCTCTTCCATCACACCAATCAAGATGAGAAGCCTAAGAGACATCTATGAGGAAACTGAAGAGACCAACCTCTTATGTCTCTATGCTGACCATGAGCCTCTTAGCTTCCAAGAAGCAATGAACGAAGAATATTGGAGAAAAGCCATGGAAGAAGAGATTCACGCCATCGAGAAGAACGACACCTGGGAGCTTACTCCACTCCCTCCAGGCCAGAAAGCTATCGATGTCAAGTGGGTATATAAGATCAAGCGCACGATCAATGGAGCGATCGATCGATATAAGGCGAGGCTTGTAGCTAAAGGCTACAAACAGCAATATGGCGTGGATTATGAAGAAGTCTTTGCTCCTGTTGCCCGACTTGATACGGTAAGAATGCTTATCTCTCTTGCAGCACATCATAGTTGGAAAATTTACCAACTAGATGTTAAGTCAGCATTCCTAAATGGTATACTTGATGAAGAAGTATATGTAGAACAGCCAGAAGGCTTTATAATAGAAGGAGAGGAGCAAAAAGTATATCGCTTAAAGAAAGCGTTATATGGGCTAAAACAGGCCCCACGAGCATGGAATGCTCGTATAGACAATTATCTAGAAGAAAACGGGTTCTCCAAATGCCCGTATGAGCATTCAGTTTACATAAAAAGAAATGCTCATGGAGAAATGCTCATAGCATGCCTTTACGTTGATGACTTACTATTCACTGGGAACAGCCCCCAGATGTTCGAAGAATTTAAGCATGCTATGTTCAAGGAGTTCGATATGACCGACTACAGACTAATGTCCTTCTTTCTGGGTATAGAGGTCAAGCAGCAGCAAGATGGTATTTCCATCTCACAAAATAAATATGCTAAAGAACTCCTTGAAAAATTCAGAATGAGCAACTGCAATCCTGTAAGCACCCCTGTAGCAACAGGTCTGAGACTAACGAAAGAAGGAGAAGGAAGAGACATTAATCTGACACTATTCAAAAGCTTGATTGGAAGCCTAAGATATCTCACAATCACAAGACCAGATATTGTTTATGGTATCGGACTTTTGAGCCGATATATGGAAAGGCCAAAAGAGTCGCACTGGGTCGCAGCCAAAAGAATCTTACGATACATCAAAGGTAACATGAATTTTGGTCTTTTCTACTGTTATGGCAACGAAGCAAAGTTATATGGATATTCGGATAGTGACTGGGGAGGTGATCAAGATGAAAGAAAGAGCACTACAGGGTATGTGTTCTATCTTGGATCTACGGCTTTCACATGGGTCTCAAAGAAACAAAGCATTGTAGCTTATCAACATGTGAAACTGAATACATAGCAGCCTCAGCAGCAGTCTGTGAAGCTATATGGTTGAGAAACCTCTTAGAAGAATTTGATCACCCACAAGATGAATCCACAACTATACATGTGGATAACAAGTCTGCCATTGAACTCGCCAAGAATCCTATACAGCATGGAAGGAGTAAGCACATTGATATCAGGTTCCATTTCATAAGAGATTATGTAAAGCAGAAGACAGTGAAGCTGGAGTACTGCAGCACCACTGAGCAAGTAGCAGACATCTTCACCAAGGCTTTGCCAACAGACACCTTAACAAGGTTAAGAGAAAAGCTTGGCATGAAGACAGTTTCGATCTAGAAGATTAAGAGTGGCAGTGTTTGAGGGGGAGAATGTTGGGCAAAACACTGCACCTTCTAGAAGACTCTACAAGTCTTTCTCTCTCCCTTTGTTGAATTTTCTAGAAAGTCCATGTGAGTTCATGTAGAAGTCTAGAAGTCTAGAAAAGTCTAGTGATTGACCCACCAGAACACTCTCCAAGTATATCTTCCACACTATTCTAGAATCCACATGATGCATCCACCGACCTGGCCACAACTATAAATAAGAGGCCTTGCCTCATTTGCTAGTCAAGGAAAACACACAACACAGAAGTGAAGTTGAGAGTGAAGTAGTGTAAAGTGTGACTTAAAGTGTGCATTGAGAAATTATAGTGAGTGCCTTCTTTTGTAGTGAGTGTATTGAGTAAAGAGTGTTTAGTGAGTGTATTGTGGAAAGTATAGTAAGTGAGTTTCTTGCTTGTAAAAGTGTATAGGTTTAAAACTGTGTTCCTTTGTAATAGTGTATTTGTGTAAAATTTATAAAGTGGGTTCTTGTTCTTAGTGTAATTTGTATTTTATAATTAAGTTGTAGCTAGTGTGTATCTCACATTGTCTAAGCTATTGAAGCCATCTTCCAACAAGAGAGGCATGTGATATGAACAAGTTAATCAAACAAAGGTGGACCCTGCACATGTTAAACCAGTTCATAGCTTCGTGGCCACCATAATAATGGCAGAACTGGAATATTTCTCTTTTAGAGTATTAGTACATCTTGTGCATTAATACTTGTATAGATTCTGAGAGGCCAATGCCATATAGGTGCAGGCAATGATTTCATGATCTGACTACCCTTTCAATGGAGGATGAGTAAGCCCTCAGCCCCTCACACATTGTCTAGATGGCCAACACAATTTCAACCAATTGTATTCCTTTTTCCAACCATTCACAATTAAGGATGAAATTTCTTGCAAGCAAACATTATAAAAGACAAAAATCCCTTGAGATTCGAATCCAGACCTTCTTTTTGTGCTCATATAATTTAAGGAAGAGAACAGTTAAAAAGGAAAGGCAAAAGAAAAGGATGGCTAAGACCTTCCAAAATCTTGGAAATTTTCAGTGCACTAGGGGCTTTTGTGTGACGGACTGGGCCGAGCTAAGTAAAATCTAGGCCTGGCCTGGTTTTTAAATCATTGGCCAAAGCCCGTCTCGGGCATTATTGATTGGCCAGAGTCCGGCCCACCTGAAAAATGTTAAGCCCAAGGCTGAATGAAACATGGATTTTATTGAAAAAAAGAAAATGCATCTGCTAGCTGTCCAAACGTGTAGCTCAGCTAGTTGAGTTGCCCGTGCGTGTGTGAATGTGTAGGTGTTCAAGTCCCCATTGTAGTAAATAAATTGGTTTTGCTATAAATTCTCTCTCATTCAGGTTGGGCCAATCCAGGCTTCAGGCTCTCTACCACTAAATCCAAGCTTGGCCAGTATATTAAATTGGCCTAGATTTTAGGTCCAAGCTCAGTCCATAAACCAAAAATGAAGGCTAATGCCCAGCCCAGTCAGACTTGGGCCAGCCCAGTCCATGAGTACCCCTACAGTGCACCCACCACTTGGGTATGGAGAATCTCTAAAAAAGTGTGAATTATTGAAATATTGGCCTCGCATGCAAAAGATTGCATACCTCAACAAACCATATGCACCGGACCTCGGCAAATGGATACCTTACAAGTAATTTAGTGGAATACATACATGAAATATCACTTGGCCTGCAGCCGCGCCGTTATTAACCAACAAATTGAATGAATCTGCATGGTATTCACAGTTTTCTAGTAAGATGGTGCAAGAATATCATGAATTCTGTCTTTAACTAGATAATATAAAATTGCAGAAATTCATTCCTAATGAATTAAGGACTTAAAGGTAACACCACCACCATTATTCATAAACTAATGATTACCAACAAAGAGGACAGTCCAATTTAAATAAATATTTGTATTTTCTAATTCAATTTTCTATCCGAAGAATCCATCTTGTGCCCATAAGTGAGAAGGGCAATATAAGGTTAGTTTCAGTTGTTTCTTTTGCTAATCAAATATGAGATAGTTAGAAAATTGGAATCTATTGCTCACTTGGAATCTATTGCTCACAATGTTCTCATAGAAGATTTAAGGTGCTGCAGCAGAAGTGGACTAGCCAATGTATTTTTCGAAAATAATGGACTGATATACAAAACTGTAATTAGTCAGACAAAAAGACCTTTGTGACACCATGAAGCAGACATTTCAATCAAAATGTTGAAAACTACAATTTGAAATACCATGCTAATAAAGTAAAACACACCATAAAAAATCATTATAAGTTATTCTAATCAGCACTTCAGAATAAGCATAATCCTTCTACCACAATGAGTAGCTTTCATAATTGCTTTGCTAAGAAAGGGTACTTTATAAAGCATGGCTGCCACTACCTGCATGCAAGTTTCAGAGTTGTGAATTATGATCTTGAGCATTCATGCATAATTAACTACGAAGTGTGAATCATGTTTACATAGGTAGTTATGAAAGCATTCATCAACCTACGTGTCTGACTAAAAAACAAAAAAGCTTCAGTGCAACTTATTTATGTTACAAATCCACATCTCACTTGCCAGTTTGGAAGTTTGTTGGATTACTAATAGATTTGGCTACAGGCCCCGAGGGTTTGCAACTTCTGAGTCACTGCGCTCCCACGTTAATCATTTTCTTTTTTAATGTAGCTTGAGTCTGGAGGCATTGATTAGTTAAGATAAATGTGAAAGTATCGACCAGCTCTAATATCAATATAATGCAGTCCTGGTTACCGATGGAATAGTTTTGATTCCGTTTAATATAGCCTGAGTGGTTTTTCACAGTTTCAGACCAACTCTAGATAAACCCACAGCAATATGAAACAATGCCTGAAAGTCTAACAATTGCTGAGAAACTGTGCATGCACCAGTACTTTCCAAGTTTAGTGTGATTGAAATTCTTTCTAAAACCCCATTATCAAGAAGCCCAAGGAACAGGAAACTTTAGTCTTCATGATAGAATTTATATCTAGGGATTTACACCCATGGAATCTGTGAAGGGACGATAGTTTTTCTCGTCCTATGAAACAACATTGTAAAATACTGTGTATGGTATCTCAATATACCTGAGTTAGGAGCACCGCAACTGTGTAATTATCCAGAAGATTACATAGGATCGTATGGGTTGTGATTAGATTGTCATTCTCTGATTAAGGGATTGTGATTGCTAAATGTAACTCAATGACAGGTTACATAAAGGAGTGGCAATAAGAGCAACATATCTCCATTTTCCACAAATTCTCTTGAATTGTGTGTTTATTGTCAAAGCCTAGGTGTCCTTTGTGTGTGTTGTATGTGTGGGTGTGTGGGTGGGTGGGGCGGCTAAAGGAAATGATGTAACGAGACGAAGAATGACATTAGAAGTCCATCCTCAAATTGTCAAGAAAAGAAAGTCAGTAGCTCACTCCATCCATCTCTCAGTTTCAAGTGGGGCCACCTTTTGATCATCCAAATCGTTGTTGATATACCTCTAACACCCATAGTATTTACTTTTATCTAAATATTAGAAGTCAATCTCAATAAGCCGACTGCTAGATTGATCACTGTGTTTTACCCACTTGTTCGTTCAAGATATAAGTAGCCAATAGAACTATAGTTCATATGATGTCCTCGCCACAATGGGTGTCAGAGGTGTCTCAACAGTTAACTATTGGAAAGGTGGTCTAGGATTGGAATTGGGTCCAGTTGGGTATAGAATATGTATACCCAATTGCACAATGTATAATACTTTCAGCTTCAGGGTCGGGTGATGGCGATACTTGACTAATCTGAACCCGACTGAGCCCAATTAATTGTATCATGAGATGCCAGCCCCAGTAAATACCATATAGTCCTCAACCTTGCTTGACTCATCACCACCCCTACATGGAACAGCCTGGCCTCACCCCGTGATAAATCTCAACCATTCAAAAAGCCAATCCAACTGAGAGGCCATCAGATTTATCATGCAAATTTGGCCATTGAAACTTATTAGGCTATGATTTAAATGGGTTAGGTTATGGTAGACCCGCATTTCTAAAGCCACTTCAATGGTTTGGTGATTTATTATTTTTTATTCCTAGAACAGTTTATATTTAGTGGAATGAGCTGAACTTGCATTGGGCTTTTCTGGCTTTTAATGCAACTTAATTTTTAACATCTCGAGGTTCAATCTGTGTCAAGTTGGTCAACCCAACCCACATGGATGGAGTTTGTAAAGGTCCGATTGGGCGGACCCTCATTGAGTGCAGTTTGGGATTACCTAACCTATTTCTAAAATAGGGGGTCCACTAGTTGGGTCCCAAGTCTCCACCAATAGCAACCTACGGTCAACCGGACCCATTTTTACCCAACCCTGCTGAAAATTGTACTTCCCAGATCAAATGGTCAGCATTGTCAAAAGGAGATCTTTCAAACACCAGCCCACCTTGATTATTATGCTATTCGGGTGGGCATCATAGACCAAGTAATTCAATGAGGAAGGATGACCTGCACATTCTTGAAATTACTCTTATATCATCAATAATAGCATGGTCCACCATCCATTTTGCCAGCCAATTGATGAATGTATTTTATTCTCTCTTGCTTTATTCTCTTTTTTATTTGACCATTATTTTCATGTCACTTTAACTGTGCCTTCACTTAAATTCATCAATTCATGAAAATTTAGAAATTGGGTATCCATTTTAAACCATTAAGATTAGGTTGTTGGAGCCAACACAGTCATCTGTGTGGTGTTGGCACCTCAGTACAAACTACGGCACATATCCCCAAGATCAATCATTTGCTCTTTAGGTTGACAGTATCACTCCTAGTCTAAAGGCCAACTTAGCAAAATAAATAAATAAAATAAACTTATATGGGGAGGTTAATCAGGCCCTTTTTGTGGTGGGTCATGGAAAACTCGATCCATGAGCAACCCTCATTTTATGAGGGTCAGGTTGGATGGGCAAATTTCGATCGACCTAGCAGGTGGGGTCAAGTTTTGTCACCTCGATAGTCATCAAGTGGGCTCCAGCGCGGGTTCAACATACCCCACTGAACGGAAATTGAGAGAGATGGGCCAACTTGAGGTTTTCTTAGAAAACACTTTTTGAGAATGTTATGAAATCTTGGGAGCACACCAAATTTTGAAAATGTAACCAAATCTCCCACATGAAGCAACATAGAATGGATGGAGGTTCGCTGGAGTAACAAGTACGCCGTGGACCTCTAAAGTGGTGGGACACATATAATTCAATTGATGAATGGATCCCAATCGACGGATAGGGCTATAAAATATGTCATATACAGTTATAAAAGGGCGGGGTATAAATAAACTGCTCTTGCCAAGACACTTACTTTTGAGTGGTGTTGGCACCTAGTTTCACACCCATGCCGAGGGTTTGATACTTCAATCCTTGAGTTAGCAGGTTTATAGTATCACTTCGGACCAGTACGCCAAAATAAATTAATAAATAATAAACTGCTCTTTAAATTCTTAGAATCCCTTTTCTTATTCCATTATTCCTACATTAAATCAAGAGAGGTTTAGCTAAAAAAGAAAAGATAAAAATTGTTCATAGACGATGCAAACTTTTTTTTTCTCGAGATGAAGATACTTGAGAATCTAGGTCCATGCCCAAAACCCGAGATAAGGGACAAGGGAGCTGGGACACAAGGGAGCCCACAGACATGGGAAGAGAGTCCCCACACATGGTAAGGAAGCCCACACAAGTAGGGTGAGAGCCCACAAGTGGGTCAGGGTTAAACTGTTGTTTAGAGTTACACTAGACCACATAGGGCATGAAGGAGTGTCCCACATAGAACTAAACAAAGATTCATGACACGATTCATTACAATGAATAGACGTTCTCCCAAAAACATATTGATTCATTTTCTATGGAGCCCAATAATGTCAATAACAATTTTCTCATTTTAGAATACATAAATAATTGAAACGTGATTCAGTTGCAAGCTTGAAAGTTTATATTTTATAGATGTCGAGGTTTATTCTTGAGCTTGAGATTATACTCGCGAGTTCGAGAGTTTAAGTTTCACCAATTGAAATGGTCTAAGTTGCACCTGTTGGGTATAAAATTTTCAAAATTAGATTATAATATATATGATAATATTGGTTGAATATACTCTCTCTTCATTTGTTCGACAAGTTGATGAAAATGAATTGATGGTGCACTTTTCAGACAATATGAGATGTGTGTCACAGTGCAGTTGGGTTCACTGAAATCTCCTCCTTGAAGTTAATAAAAAAAGATTAAGTAATCGGCTACTTTCATAAGAAAAGATAAAAAAAACCACATAATTAAACGAATCATAGTAGAAAGGAGCCTATGTTGTATGTGTTAAGGACGCGAGAGATATCCTTTTTTTCTCTTTTTTATTCTTACCTTGAACCCCCTTGGATGAGGGTAGTAGACCTCAAGTGAGGTGACAAAGCCATTTGGTGAGAGAACGTGGCATGCCTAAGGTTCAAACCCTAGGCAGCCAGGTGATATCGACCATGTTGAAGAGAATCTGACTGACATAATAGTCGATATCGACTATCACCATATTGCAAAACGACAAAAAAAAAAAAAAAAAAAGGGTCACATGAGGACTCCTCCCATGTCTAATGTGATATGAGGTCTTGATAGGACGTATAAGATCCTACGGAAATATATCCAGTAAATTCCTCAAAGAAAAAGGTTTTTCGTATAAGTTAAAGATTTTACCACTTTCTTCTCGTTATTGACTACTGGACAACCCATCTGCTTTTCTCTCATCAGAAAAAGGGCACAAGTACATATCTTGTGGCTTCGGCCACATTTTATCTGGTGGAAAAAAAAAATCTTCACCTTCAAGCTGATATCATACCATAGTCCACAGGGCACATGCCGCATGGCGTGCTTAAATGGACTTCTACTAAGGGGGTGGGATAGATTGGAAGTTTTCCTTATGGATAAGGGCCATGCAAAGGGTCATCAGCTGCATGCCTCAAATTATCATAGCCCTTGCTTTTAATACCCTTAAATCTTAATGGTCTTTTAATCATACATTTTTTTAAAATTTGATCCAACAGTAGTGAGTAGGAGTCCCATGAGTATGAAATTGGACATGGTGCTAGGTCATGCATGTGGGATAAAAATGTGAAAGGTGCTATACTGATCAAATGTGGCCCCAGTGGAGTCGCCCCTAACAGAGAGGAGCTGTATGAGCAGTCCACTCAAATTGAGCAAATTGTATTTTCTAGTGGTGACTAGTGATACTTTCATCTTAGCCCTTTAACATGGAAATCGTACCTACCCCCTTTAAGCTGGTCAATCTTAACAGTCCAAGACCTGTGTTGATCTCAGGCTATCGGAGCAAATTGTCATTTTCATAAAAACTTTAGTTGCTTCTTGGAGATATAGAAAGTATTAAAATGAAAAGAAACAGCTAAGGGCAAGTGACTCGATACTGAAATAACAATATCCCAATTGTAAATACAAGAAACTATTTTGATTTGGCCAGTGGATTATGATGACGAGGTGCGGTGCCGGCACAGCAGATCAACTTGGCCTAGCCAATTAACCTGAGCTACGACTAAGGTCTTTAAACTCTCCAAGGCACACTAAAATCTACTAGTGTTGTAGTGCACCGTAACTTTTTTATTTCTTGAAACAGAAAAGCTTCTGCTTTGAGAGAGGTCAGTGTCTCCTCCTTTGAAAAAGAACCTTTTCATTTGGAGAAGCTTTTTCTCTCTCTCCATCTCTTTTCAGAGGGAGGTCCTCACCTTGGTGATAAAAGAAACACTTGTTTCATTCGCGCTGAGAATTTGGGATGGGATTTATAGACATGATATGATATTTTGTTTTCGGTTTTTTAAATGTAACATTTCATTCACCAGAATTTTAAATACGGATCACCTAAAATGTATCAAATGAGGTTTTGGAATTACTGAAATTTCACCCTCTATGTTTTTTTTTTTTTTTTTTGTAAGAATTTCAAATGCTTCACCAAGATGATGGATTTCGAATTCCACGTACGTGGATATAGTTTTTTTTTTAGAATTTAAAACTCTTTCAACAATCCCTTGTTCAATCGGCTCTCTCTAGTTTTATACAGAGAAAGCTTGGCGGGAAAGAACTTCCATCATTTAAATCTGGGTGTGGAACTGTGGATTCATTGCTTCAAGCATTGGATCGTGATGAGGGACATGACACAAAGCTCCCCAATAATGTGGTGGAAGCAGACACTGTGGATTCCTATTTATAGGTGCACCTAACCCTTTAATGTCAAATTAGAGCTTTCTTTTATAATTTTATAGCACATTAGTTGTAAATTTCAGCTCAAAACTCAGGGTTTTTCTTTAAGACCTCTATCTAATTGGCTCCTCCTAGATTAGACTAGAGTTCCCAAACGTCCCCAGTTACCGAGAACTCATATGAAACCACATAATTAAACCAACCATATAGCAGGAAGGAGCCTTGGTTACACTTAACTTTACTTGCAAGTGGGTCATGCCAATCGAACAATGAAAAGTTATAATATTAATGAGCAGTCCACAACTAGGGCAGCGCCCATGTCCTCTGTGTTTTGGCAACCAAGTTTCAAAGCTGTCCTGCTTTATCATATTAATAAAGACTACTTACCCAAGTTAATTAAATGTTTTGGCTGAATGGTTGGTTATAGGCTTTTTTTTTTTTATTGTTTTGGGCACGGCATGAAATCAAATAGAGGTTGTTATTAAGCAGTACCTCACACACCTAATCCAATTTCCAATTTTCACAAATGCGAAGAAAATAAGGCAAGTGCCCTAAATTCCATAATTTATACATGTTTATCCAATTATTGGCTTTTCAATATATACTTTATTTCACCACTGAACATGATGAAAGCAAATGAAACAACAACACTTCATCCTCACAACAAGACAGAGATGAGCACAAAAAAATACAAACGGGTGTTGAGTCCTATAAGTTATTAGCATGCTTAGATTCCTGACGTTGATTCACCACGTGTAAAAATCATCATTACGTATTCCGCAAATGATTAATTCGAGAGTGTATATCACTTCAGTTGAAATTAAATTTATATAAGATATGTGATATGAATCAGTTAATCAACAACGACCTAGCTGCGGCCACCACCATAGTAGCCACAGCATATGGTATCATTCCTTATTAGAGTAACAGTACATCTTGTGTAGTTCTACATGTATAGATTCTGGTACTGAGAGGCCGATGCCAAATAAGTGCAGGCAATGATTTGATGATCTGACTGCCCTTGAAGTGGATCCAAGTGAGGGTAAACTAAACTGATGTAGCAACTAGGCCCCACAATGCGGCATCTTTTTGTCAATTCCACCCAAGTTCAGCAAATTGGACCTAAATATGGTCTTCTTGTCACAAATGAGATGTCCATGCTCGTTAACCCCACAATGATTTGACAAGAAAGTAAGAAACAAACAACACAATTTTTTTTTCCCTGATAGGCATAGAAACAGTTGTTGCTCAGTTCATGCACCACACGTATATCCCTTATCACAAAGATAACCCATATTTTTAAATAACCCCTATCACAAAGATAAACTATATTTTTAAATTACCTAAAATGTTCTAAAAAAATTAATAAAACCTGAAACTCTCGAGGGGGTCCCCAAAATCTCAAGTAAGTGAAAAAATAACTTTGAGAAGTGGGAGGCGAGATATTATGTAAAGTTGCCAGTGAGCATAGATCTTTTTCTTTTCTTTTCATCTTGTGTTCTTCAATAAATCGTAGATTTAGATATTTCCAAACAGGTCAACCTTTCAAACCACTTGTAAACGAAACATCTTAGATAGCCAGAAGCAAAGAAATCTGAGGCAATTTTCACATTACTGGCACACACCAAAAAAAACTTAAATGTGATTGTAGAAGAAGCAATACAAAAATCATGCAGCTATGAGATGTGGTACAACGCTACACCCAAGAAGGATAAAATCCTTCAGCCAAAGGAAATAAGATAAAAATATATATATTATAATGGTTATTCCTCTAGATTTTCACCATAGTTTCACATATTTTATTAGAAGTCTATATTTTATGTGCTATAATATATTTTAAGAAAATTGCATATATTTTAGATTACTTTAGCAATATTTTTTTCAATTATATCCAAAGTAAAACTGAACACTTGAGTTTTTCTCTGAGAAAGTAATATCAAGAGGGTCCAAAGGAAATAGGATAAATAAATATATATATATATATATTTTTTCTAATGGTTATTTTTCTAGATTTTCACCATTGTTTCACATATTTGATTAAAAGTCTATATTTCACGAAATTTAATATATTTTAACAAAATTGCATATAATTCACACTACTTCAGCAGTATCTTTTTCAATTATATCCATTGGTTCACCGCCTAATTACTGAACAGATTGGTATGTTATATAATTTGAGTATTTGACTATTTAGAATTTAGGGTTTCATTTGGATTTTTATTTTTGCCCTAAACATTGGAATAAATGCAAATGATAGAAGTGTCATCGTTTTGAAATTTTTAATTTCTAATTAAAAAAAAAATAGTTTAACCGCCTAAACATAACCGAATACTTTGGTTCGGTTCGATCTAACCCCCCTCCATCAACTGGATCGGATTGGTTAATTAAAAAAATTGATAGATTCAGTTTGGTGGTTGATTTTAGTGTGAAATCGATCCAAACCGCCCATGTGCAGCCCTACCAAAAATTGAATATTTTATTCATTTGTTTTACTGTCACCTGTTGATTGTTGGATCCGACCAAAGTCCATCATTGGATGCAATGAAATCGATCTAATACGCTTTACAATATGTGAGTTGCACAGTGGCACAGCCTCAAACAATAGGTAATGTTCCAAAATGTCACTTCCGCTCCCTTGTTTTTTTTTTTTTTTCATGGGCCCACCTTAAGCCATTCTAATCTTTTCATACCCACTATCCCCCTCTTCAACTAATGCCACAAGCTTACAAGTTAAAATTTGACACACACTCAAATTTTACTCGTTGTTGTATTGAAATTTTAAAAAAGTGATGTCTCTAAAATCATTAAACTTAAGAGCTATGGATCAAAGGGTTAGAATGACCTCATAAAGTCCAAATTTCACACAAAAGTATCTCTCATGTAAATATTTTCATCCGATAGACTTTTATGATCATGTATTTCAGTGGGCCCTCTAAGAGAGATGCTTTTGGAGGGCTGCCTTTTAGAATTAAAATTTTCATATTTCTTTCCCTCCAAGAGAAAACGGTTTTTCATATAGTTCAATTTTTCTTTTGGGGAAACTCCTTTCTCTCTCCATCTCTTTTTAAACGGAGGTCCTCTTCTAAGTGAAAAACAACACCTTAAAAAAGAAGGAAAGACTTTTTCAAAAAGCCCCTTATTCAATGGTCTCTTTCTTTTTTATATAGAGAGCTTTTTTTTGGTAGAATATAGAGAGCTTGATAGAAAAGAGCTTCCATCACTTAAATCTAGTTGTGGTTTTATTGCTTGAGGCCTCAGACGAAGAGGGCACAAGAAACCATGTGGCTAAGAAAAGGATAGGACTCAAGGCTCCCAATAATATGGTGGAAGCAGACACATGATAACATTGCAGCGGTGGGCTACACATGATCAAATGCAGAATAGAGGGAAGGAAAGCAATATCACTCGATTATACAATGACTACTGTCCAAATAAAGGATTCAAATTCGGACCAATTTACACTCGTCTCCTGGTCTTAGGTGAGAAAACATTTAGGGCACGTTTGTGTACATGTAATTTATGTGGAAATTGAAAATTGTCTCATCAGCAAAATCCATGGGTTTCAAATTATTTGAGAAAGTTTTTCTGCGGAAGTCAAAATTTTATGTTTGGTGCAAAAAGGTTTTCCTCGATGAATTAGTACTAATGCTATTTGGTGCAGCTATGGATTTCTTTAGTGAAAACCACTTTTTAGTGAAAACTATTGGATGAATGGGTTGGTATGTGTGTGGGGTAAGAGGAGTTGGGAGGGGAAGAGGAAGAAAGAGGGTGGCTGGGTGGAGTGAGGGTGAGAGAGAGGAAATTAGGGGGTCAGTTTTCCATGAAAATGGACTTCCCATGCCCCCCCATAAGAAGTCTATTTCCATGCTTAAGAAGGAAAAAACTGACGTGGCGAAAAAGTATTTCCGCTAAAAACTACCGCACCAAACACATAAAAAAAAGAAAATTTACAGAAAACTATAACCTTTTTCGCGGAAATGGACTATACATACATACGCTTAAAAAAAAAAAAAAATCTGGGTAAGCCCCTTGTACAATGGCCTCTCTGTTTTATACAGAGAAAGCTTGACAGAAAAGAGGTTCCTTCATTTAAATCTGGGCGTGGATTCGTTGCATCGAGATTCACATGCGTGAAAGGGACAAGATCAGACACCAAGAAAGGGCCAAGAGTCACAAGACACGAGGTTCCTCATAATGTGGTGGATGCAGGGACTCCAGATCGTGGGCTTGACCTCAACGCTGCAGAGGTGGGCCCTGCACACGTTCACATGCAAAATAGTGGGAAGAAAAGCAATATCACTCAATAAGTTATACAGTGGCTCTTACAATGAATACGAACCAAATACAAATAGGACTCTACATGTGAGTGTAGGAGTGTAGGACACTAGGCAGCAGTAGGAGATCTCATTCTTGAAATATTTGGTCATTTTCAAGTTAAAATCAGAATTTTAGAGAAATTAAAGAGAAATACCCTCCTATAAGTGCTTATTTATAGATAGGTCTAGTGTCTACCAAAGCCTCTAATGTCAAAGTGGAGCTTTCTTTTATAATCTTAA
This sequence comes from Cinnamomum chago, assembly GCA_038049695.1. Lineage (NCBI taxonomy): Eukaryota > Viridiplantae > Streptophyta > Magnoliopsida > Laurales > Lauraceae > Cinnamomum > Cinnamomum chago. Next base: position 3,938,899 of record CP142451.1, read on the forward strand.
TGCAAATTAGTTGTAAGTTAAAATTAAAAATTTTGGACATTTCTTTAAGACCTTAATTTAATTAGCTCTTCCAAAATTATAATAGAGTTTCCAAACGCCCCTCCTTAAGAAAGGGAAGGACAAAGAGAGAAATAATAGAGAATTGCTTTGAAATCATAGTTGATAGTATTGATAAAAAAATATTAATTAGTCAAACCCTTTCATTAAAAAAAGTTAGAAACCACATAATTTAACGAATATGGTAGCAAGGAGCCCATGTTGTAAAGATCAAAGACGAGTGGGACATCTTGAAGGGTTTTTTTTTTAATTTATTTAAAGGGACATGTTGAAGTGAAACCCACGAAACATAGCAGAAAGGCTTGTTTGGTAAAGGCTAAAGACCCATGTATATTTTTCAATTATATCCTAAATAAAACTGAACACTTGGGTTTTGAAGGTTATTTGAAAAGATACCATCAAGATGGTGAGGGTTATGGGCACAGAAAGGTCTCAACATGAGCCAAGCAAAGGTGAGTGGACCCGAAAACATCTTTAAGACAAAGCTGTAGATCATGTACTCCTCGCTTTTTTTAGTATTTGTGTAGAATCTTATACCCCATTGAGCTACCACTTACGAACACCCGATCTACCAGGCTCTGATACCACTTGTAGGATCTTACACAAACGTACCCTCAAAGATTTTACCATTTTCTTCTCATTATTGACCACCTAATGGACAACCCATATGCTTTTCTCTCTCATCACAAAAAGGGCACAAGTACATATCTTGTGGCCGACGCCACATTTTATCTGGTGGAAAAAAAAAATCATCACCTTCAAGCTGATAGCATACCATAGTCCATAGGGCGCATACCGCATGGCGTGCTTAAATGGACTTCTACTAAGGGGGTGGGATAGATTGAAAGTTCCAGCCTCAAATTATCCTAGCCCTTGCTTTTAATACCCTTAAATCTTAATAGTCTTTTAATCATACAATTTCTTTAAAAATTGATCCAACAGTAGTGAGTAGGAGTCCCATGATTATGAAATTGGACATGGTGCTAGGTCATGCATGTGGGATAAAAGTGTGAAAGTAGCTACACTAATCAAAGATGGCCCCCAGTGGAGTCGGCCCTAACAGAGAGGAGTTGTATGAGCAGTCCACTCAGCATGAGCAAATTGTCTTTTCTAGTGGTCACTAGTGATACTTTCATCTTAGCCCTTTAACATGGAAATGGTACCTACCACCTTTAGGCTGGTCAATCTTAACAGTCCAAGACCTGTGTTGATCTCAGGCTATCTAAGCAAATTGTCATTTTCATAAAAATTCAGCCCAGTACCAACTTTAGTTGCTTCTTGGAGATATAGAAAGTATTAAAATGAAAAGAAACAGCTAAGGACAAGTGACTCAATACTGAAATAACAATATCCCAATTTTAAATACAAGAAACTATTTTGATTGAACCAGTGGATTATGATGACGAGGCGCGGACCGTGCGGTGCGGCCACACCAGATCAACTTGGTCTAGCCAATTAACCTGAGCGACGACTAAAGTCTTTAAACTCTCCAAGGCACACTAAAATCTACTAGCGTTATAGTGCACCGTAACTTTCTTATTTCTTGAAAAAGAAAAGCTTCTGCTTTGAGAGGTCGGTGTCTCCTCCTTTAAAAAAGCACCTTTTCATTTGGAGAAGCTTTTTATCTCTCTCATTGTCTTTCCAGAGGGAGGTCCTCTCCTTGGTGAAAAAGAAACGCTTGTTTCACGCGTAATGAGAATTTGGGATGTCTGAAATGTTGGGGATTTATAGACATGATCTGATAATTTGTTTTTGGTTTTTTAAATGTAACATTTCATTCACCAAAATTTTAAATGCCAACCATCTAAAATGTATCAAATGAGGTTTTGGAATTCTTGAAATTTTACCCTTTATGCTTTTTGTTAGAATTTCAAATGCTCCCTCAGGAGATGAATTTGGAATTCCACCTACATGGATAGAGTTTTTTTTTTGGAGAAGTTAAAACTTTTTCAAGAATCCCTTGTTCAATGGTCTCTCTGTTGGTTTTTTTTTTTCCCCTAGTCTCTCTCTTCTCTCTTGTTTTATACAGAGAAAGCTTGACAGGAAAGAACTTCCATCATTTAAATCCGGGTGAGGAACTGTGGATTCAATGCTTCAATTCAAGCCTTGGATCGTGATGAGGGACAGGACTCAAGGCTCCCCAATACTGTGGTGAAAGCAGACACATGATCACATGAGAAGACTTGGAACTGTGGATTCATTGCTTCAAGCCTTGGATTGTGATAAGTCCTTATTTATAGGTAAACCAAATCCTTTAATGTCAAATTAGAGCTTTCTTTTATAATTTTATAGCACATTAATTGTAAATTTCAGCTCAAAACTCAGGGATTTTCTTTGTGACCTCTATCTAATTGGCTCCTCCTAGATTAGACTAGAGTTCCCAAACGTCCCCTTGTCACGAAGAAAGAAGAGAAATTACACAGAACTATATGAAACCACATAATTAAACCAACCATAGCAGGAAAGAGCCTACGTTACACTTAACTTTACTTGCAAGTGGGTCATGCCAATCGGACAATGAAAAGTCATAAAATTATTGAGCAGTCCACAACTAGGGCAGCGCCCATGTCATGTGTGTTTGGCAACCAAATTTCAAAGCTGTCCTGTCCTACTCTATCATGTTAATAAAGACTACTCAGCCAAATTAATTAAATGTTTTGGCTGAATGGTTGGTTATAGGCTTTTTTTTATTGTTTTGGGTAGGGCATGAAGTCAAATAGGGGCTGTTATTAAGCAGTACCTCACACACCTAATCACATCTCCAATTTTCACAAATGCGAAGAAAATAAGGCAAGCGCCCTAAATTCCATAATTTATACATGTTTATCCAATTATTGGCTTTTCAATAAATACTTTATTTCACCACTTAACATGATGAAAGTAAATGGAACAACAACACTCCATCCTCACAACAAGACAGAGATGAGCACAAAAAGTACAAATGGGGGTGTTGGGTCCTATGAGTTTTTAGCATGCTTAGATTCTTGACCTCATCATTATGTATATTCTGGAGGATCCTCTTACAACCTTAATGAATTAACAATGTACCTGGGGAGCGATCCTGTTTCAATCTCGGATGATGAAGAAGATGATTTTAATCTTTAGGCATGGTGAAAATCATTCAAAACTAAGTTTCTTGTGCTTTTTGTTATAGCCCGTGATATACTAATAATACCAGCGTCTACAGTTGTATCAGAGCATACATTTAGTGCAAGTGAGCGCCTTATTGAACCCAAGAGGACTATGCTTACAGAAGAAACCGTTGAGACATGCATGTGCTTACGAAATTGGTATCAAGCACAGGATAGGGAACAACACCTCGATGATGAGAATGAGATAAAAGATGAGCTAGCGGCATTGCATATATCATAGTATAATTTTTTTTAGAATGTATAATAGGCTTTCAACTTATAATTTATTTTTTAGAATGTATCATGGGTTTTCAAAGTTTTAATTTATTTTTTAGAATGTATCATAGGCTTTCAAAGTTGTATTTTATTTTTTAGAATGTGTCATAGGTTTTCGAAGTTTTAATTTTTTTTTTTGAGAATGTATCATAGGTTTCTAAAGTTGTAATTCTTTTTTCATTTATTAGAAGGTTTGAATTTCATTATATATATATATTGATCTAGGTTCAAACTTGTAATTTTTTTGGACTTTTGTAACTTAAATTTCGAGGAAATACAATTTATTTGATGTATTTTTTCAAAACATCATTAGTGTTATTTTACTTATTTATTTCTCTTAATTTCTTTATTTTAATGAAATTGGTCCAAGACCAAGAGTCTAAGTCTCTAAAACTTCAAAAAAATTTAAAAATTTTAAAAAAAAAAAAAAAGGGGGAGGGGGGTCTGTGGGCCACCCATGGGCTGCAAGGCCCAGGCCCTACTAGGGCCCGGCCCAGCACGGCACGACTAGAGTCGTGCCTTGGGTCTTGCCGGGCTTACCCCAAAGGGTTGGGCCCGGCACGGCACGGCCCGCATATTAATCATGGGCCATGTCGGCCAATCCAAGGCACAACTGGGCCCGGTCTTGTCGACACGGCCCAGATTTTCATGCCTACCACCAACTAACCTAACATTGACAAAAACGACGATAACGCATCCCTGCCCTCCACTCAAATGCTCATATTCCGATTCTTCCCCTCCTTCTCCCCAAACCCCACCCACCTAATCCCTCAAAATCCCTTCTCTTCCCTTGAAATCCCCTTTTTCTCTTTCTTCGATCTCTCCACTCTCACCCCTCTTTACGTCTGCAAATGGGCAGGGATCATCTCTCTCGCCCTTGCAGCAACTAAGAGAGAAAACACAGATTCGTCTTTTTTTCTTGTTATTTGGGGATATGGTCGATATTGACCATTCTGTTGTAGTCAGTAAATAAGACAGTTACATGTTGAAGAAAATTTGTCTGACATAATGGTCGATATCGACCATATCGCAAAACAACAAAAACAAAAGAAGAAGAAGAAGAAAAGGACCACATGAGGACCCCTCTCGTGTCCAATGTGATACGGGGTCTTGGTAGGACATATGAGATCCGACGGGGCCTTATCCCGTAAATTCCTCAAAGAAAAAGGTTTTTCATATAATTTAAAGATTTTACCATTTTCTTCTCATTATTGACTATGGAATGGACAACCCATCTGCTTTTCTCTCTCATCACAAAAAGGGCACAAGTACATATCTTGTGGCCGGCCGACGCCACATTTTATCTGGTGGAAAAAAAAATCTTCACCTTCAAGCTGATAGCATGCCATAGTCCATAGGGCGCATGCCGCATGCCGTGCTTAAATGGACTTCTACTAAGGGGGTGGGATAGATCGAAAGGGTCATCAGCTGCCTCAAATTATCATAGCCCTTGCTTTTAATACCCTTAAATCTTAATGGTCTTTTAATCCAACAATTTTTTAAAGTTCGATCCAACAGTAGTGAGTAGGAGTCCCATGAGTATGAAATTGGACATGGTTCTAGGTCATGCATGTAGGATAAAATTGTGAAAGTAGCTACACTGATCAAAGATGGCCCCCAGTGGAGTCGCCCCTAACAGAGAGGAGCTGTATGAGCAGTCCACTCAGCATGAGCAAATTGTCTTTTCTAGTGGTGACTAATGATACTTTCATCTTAGCCCTTTAACATGGAAATGATACCTACCACCTTTAAGCTGGTCAATCTCAACAGTCCAGGACCTGTGTTGACCTCAGGCTAACTGAGCAAATTGTCATTTTAATAAAAATTCAGCCCAATACCAACTTTAGTTGCTTCTTGGAGATATAGAAAGTATTAAAATGAAAAGAAACAGCTAAGGGCAAGTGACTAAATACTGCAATAACAATATCCCAATTTTAAGTACAAGAAACTATTTTGATTTAGCCAGTGGATTATGATGACGAGGTGCGGTGCGGGCACAGCAGATCAACTTGGCCTAGCCAATTAACCTGAGCGACGACTAAAGTCTTTAAACTCTCCAAGGCACACTAAAATCTACTAGTGTTGTAGTGCACCGTAACTTTTTTATTTACTAAAAAAGAAAAGCTTCTGCTTTGAGAGGTCGGTGTCTCCTTCTTCAAAAAAGCACGTTTACATTTGGAGAAGCTCTCTCTCTCCATCTCTTTCCGGAGGTCCTCTCCTTGGTGAAAAAGAAACACTTGTTTCATTCCCGATGAGAATTTGGAATGTTTGAAATGTTGGGGATTTATAGAAATGATGTGATAATCTTATTTTTTATTTTTTAAATGTAACATTTTAATCACCAGAATTTTAAATACCAACCATCTAAAATGCATCAAATGAGGTTTTGGAATTCCTCAAATTTCACCCTCTATGCTTTTTGTTAGAATTTCAAATGTTTCACCAAGAAAATGAATTTGGAATTCCACCTACGTGGATACAGTTTTATTTGGAGAATTTAAAACTTTGTCAAGAATCCCTTGTTCAATGGTCTCTCTCTTGTTTTTTTTTCCCCCTATGCTCTCTCTTGTTTGAAGGTTCTTTGAGAAAGTATTATCAAGAGGGTGAGGGAGAGGGTTGTAAGCACGGAAATCACAACATTAAACAAAGGTCTCAACAAGGACCAAGCAAAAGTGAGTGCGCCCCAAACCATCTTCAAGACAAAGCTATAGATGCACTCCTCACTTTTCTTAAGATTTGAACTATTAGGGCAGTGGCTGGGTATTTATTTCCCACCGACCATTCATTCATTTTTTCAATTAGAGTGGAGATAATTTGATGATCATTAACTCAAATTTGTTTCTTTAATTTTAATTATGTATAGAAGTTTAGAATTCAATTACATGAAAGAAGCTAATGGCAAATGCCAAGTGATTTTCTTCGAGCACAATCAGTCTTAGATGGCACCCATATCATGATGGTTAACTTGGACCAAATAACATGATTCTTAACTTTTACCCATTCCAACTTTTTCTCTCTTGATCGAGAAAATTGCAAGTTATAACCAGAAACTAGGTTTTTTTCTTCATCCGTTTTACTTGCCACCTGTCGATTGTTGGATCCCACCAAAGTCCTTCATTGGATGCAGATGAATTCGATCCAATAGGCTTTACCATAAGTGAGTCGCACAGCGGCACAGCCCCAAACAAATGGATATTTTTATAAGGGTAATATTCAGGTGAGAACTAGTTCTCACATATTATATGAGAATTTTTTTATGGGCCTCAATTGTGGGCCTCATTTAGGGATGGGACCAAAGGGGGTGAAAATATCTATGTGAGACCACCCTAAGTTTCAAGTTTGACTCCAAACCCATGCCCCTAACCCCTTCATCCGTGGCACACAAGTTTAATGACTTCATATTCAAAAAAATATTCAACCTTCAATCCAACGGTTCAGTTCATTCGGATGTGTGCCAATCCTTGGGATTAATGACTATCAGTGGGGGTTCCTTATTGGTTGCTAGGTTTGGATGGACTGCTAGTTGGGCCCTATAACAAAGTTATCATATAATAGGTGAGAACTAGTTTTCATTTGAATATTTTACTTTTTATAATGGGTAATCTTCCAAAATGCCACTTTCGCACCCCTGTTTTTTTGGTGTGGGCTCACTTTAAGTTAATCTAATCTTTTCGCATGCACTATCCCCCTCTTCGATGAATGGCCACAAGTCAAAATTTGACACTCATCCAAATTTTACTCACTGATGGATTGAAATTGTAAGAAAGTAATTCCTTTAAAACTATTTAACTTTAAAGCTATAGATCAAAGAGTTAGAATGATCTTTGAAGTCCAAATTTCACACAAAAGTGGCTCTCATATAGATTTTTTCATCGGACGGACTTTGACTTTTATAATTATCATGCAATCCGGTGGGCCCTATTAAGATAAGCGTTTTTCGAGCGCTAGCCTTCCAGAATTTAAGATTTTATTTCATTTTTCTTTTCTCCCCAAGATAAAAAGGTTTTTCATATAGTTCACCTTTTCTTTTGGAAAAGCTTTTTCTCTCTCCATCTTTTTTTCAAACGGAGGTCCTCTTGTAGCCCCTGGTGAAAAAAACACTTTGAACAAAAGGAAAGGCATTTTCAAAAAGCCCCTTGGTCAATGGTCTCGCTCTTTTTTATAGAAAGAGCTCGATAGAAAAGAGCTGCCATCCCTCAGACGGGACAAGACACCATAGCTCAAAAAGGGACAGGACACAAGGCTCTCAATAATTTGGAGGAACCGTGGAAGCAGGCACATGATAACATGAAGAGGTGGGCCACACACAAGATCACGTGCAGAATAAAGGGACTCAGACGTTATTGCCGAAGCAGAGGTGGGCCATACACACAATCACAATCACATGCAGACTAGAGGGAAGGAAAGCAATATCACTCAATCATTTATTTATATATATATATATATATATGGGATGGGATCACACAGGCTGCAGCCTGTGTTATCCCAAGCTGCACGCGTGCGAGGCCCAACGCTGAGGCCCATTTCCATTTCCATTTCCCGCTCTCACGAAACCCTTTTCCCCCTACTCATTTCAAAATCACCTCTCCTCTGTTTTCCAAAACTCTTTCTCGTCTCCGTCTCTCCTCTGAAACTCCTCTCCCTCTCGGACGACGATCGCTGCCTCTCGGACGACGACGGCCAGCCTCTCGGACGACGATCGCTGCCTCTTGGACGTCTCTCTCTGCCTCTCGACTCTCTTTCGCATCTCTCTCTCTCGGACGATCGCTGCCTCTCGGACGAGCGTGCGTCCATCTCCTCTCCATCCCTCTCTCGCCCCCATCCTCTCCATCACCACCCAGCGCAGATAATCCACGATCCCCCATCTCTCGATCCGTCCGTCTCCCTGCGCAGAGCACCGCCCGCCGAGCACCACCATCGCAGAACGCTGCACATCCCTCACCTCTGCGCCTCTCTCGTCTCCCTCGGCATCTCTCTCTCACGCTCACGGTCTTCCTCGCGGGCAATCTCTCCGTCCCTCTCTCGCAGCCGGACTCACACTTACAGGTAATACAAGTTTTGTATGAATCAAATTTGATGGAGTTGTAAGAATTTGGGTTTTTTTGGAAGGAGTTAAGCGTTTAGGGCTGTTTGATTGTAGGGAAAGTGAAAATGGGGTTTCTTTATGAAACCCCAGTTTCACTTTATCTGTGCTTGGCTTATGCATAGAAAGTATTCTGTAGTTAGAACTGGGGGAAATGTTCTTTTTCTTTTTCTTTTTTTTAGTGATGTTTTGAACTTAAAGAACCAGGGAGCAGTCCTTGTTGGGTGCTTTTCCTGATATGGGCCATATCTCTTCTCGCTCTCTCAATCTCATCTCAATCTATGCTATGTTGTTGTTGTTGTATAACAAATGCATCACAATGATCTTTGTCTGAGGAGGAATTTTTTGATACATATGGTTTTAATGTTATGATGTTGATATTGAGGATTTAATAATTTCGAACAAACTGGAATAATAGTCACTCTGAAATTTGAATTAAAATATGATGGTGGATGCAATTTCTTTTGTTTCTGATGAGTTTTTGTTAATTTACTTCTGTATAGTAATTTTTTTATTAGATGGTTGGTTAGAGTTTCATGAGTGGATGAGATAGAATGATGGTGGTTGGATCAATGCGACAAATAACCATGACTTCTCTTATGCTGTGCAGAAATTAGCGGATCTCTCAACTGACTCTAATGCGAGATTGATTGACGGCATCTTGCTCACAAACTTTGATACCACTGATGACAAGGACAGCATTGATCCAACCACCATCATTCTATCTCATCCACTCATGAAACTCTAACCAACCATCTAATAAAAAAATTACTATACAGAAGTAAATTAACAAAAACTCATCAGAAACAAAAGAAATTGCATCCACCATCATATTTTAATTCAAATTTCAGAGTGACTATTATTCCAGTTTGTTCGAAATTATTAAATCCTCAATATCAACATCATAACATTAAAACCATATGTATCAAAAAATTCCTCCTCAGACAAAGATCATTGTGATGCATTTGTTATACAACAACAACAACATAGCATAGATTGAGATGAGATTGAGAGAGCGAGAAGAGATATGGCCCATATCAGGAAAAGCACCCAACAAGGACTGCTCCCTGGTTCTTTAAGTTCAAAACATCACTAAAAAAAAGAAAAAGAAAAAGAACATTTCCCCCAGTTCTAACTACAGAATACTTTCTATGCATAAGCCAAGCACAGATAAAGTGAAACTGGGGTTTCATAAAGAAACCCCATTTTCACTTTCCCTACAATCAAACAGCCCTAAACGCTTAACTCCTTCCAAAAAAACCCAAATTCTTACAACTCCATCAAATTTGATTCATACAAAACTTGTATTACCTGTAAGTGTGAGTCCGGCTGCGAGAGAGGGACGGAGAGGTTGCCCGCGAGGAAGACCGTGAGCGTGAGAGAGAGATGCCGAGGGAGACGAGAGAGGCGCAGAGGTGAGGGATGTGCAGCGTTCTGCGATGGTGGTGCTCGGCGGGCGGTGCTCTGCGCAGGGAGACGGACGGATCGAGAGATGGGGGATCTTGGATTATCTGCGCTGGGTGGTGATGGAGAGGATGGGGGCGAGAGAGGGATGGAGAGGAGATGGACGCACGCTCGTCCGAGAGGCAGCGATCGTCCGAGAGAGAGAGATGCGAAAGAGAGTCGAGAGGCAGAGAGAGACGTCCGAGAGGCAGCGATCGTCGTCCGAGAGGCTGGCCGTCGTCGTCCGAGAGGCAGCGATCGTCGTCCGAGAGGCTGGCCGTCGTCGTCCGAGAGGCAGCGATCGTCGTCCGAGAGGGAGAGGAGTTTCAGAGGAGAGACGAGAGACTGAGACGAGAAAGAGTTTTGGAAAACAGAGGAGAGGTGATTTTGAAATGAGTAGGGGGAAAAGGGTTTCGTGAGAGCGGGAAATGGAAATGGAAATGGGCCTCAGCGTTGGGCCTCGCACGCGTGCAGCTTGGGATAACACAGGCTGGGGACAAGCTCACACAGGCTGCAGCTATTCTTATTACAAGCTGGAGCCTGTGTGAGGCCCTCCAGCTTGTAATAAGAATAGCTGCAGCTTGTGTGAGCTTTTCTCATATATATATATAATGAATACTGTCCAAATACAATAAGGACTCTTGATGTGAGTGTATGACACTGACTGAGTAGGAGATCCAAATACCCACGCTTAAATTGCTGGAGTGGGTGGGAAGTCCACAAATGAGTTATTATTTTATTTTATTTTATCGATCTGATCTACGGTGTGGGACTATTTTTTTATAGAGCCTGGTACACCCGAGAAGAAAGTCCACAGAGTGGGAGGAAAGCCCGGCATATCCGGAAAGGATGACCTTCCCAATAAGAACCCAACTCCTTACCAGTGGAGCATGAAGTTGTTATTCCAGTAATGAGTTGGAGGTCCTCGCTTCGACCATTTGGAGGCTTATCCGATGCGTAGTGCTAGTGATTGATGTTGTATATTCGAGGTTTACCAATGATCAACTGCAAGGGAGTCGGCGGGTTCCTCCTCATAAAAAAATTGACCCTTGAAATATTTTGTAATTATGCAAATTCCCTCGACTATTTGTCCGAGCATAGATGTTTTCAAGTTAAAAACCAATTTTTTAAGTAAATTAGAGAGAAATACCCTTCTATAGGCCCTTATTTATAGGTCTACCAAACCCTCTAATGTCAAATTGGAGCTTTCTTTTGTAATTTTATAGCACACTACTTGTAAATTTAATATAAAAACTTAGGCCTTGTTTAGCAAATTTTATCTTTAAAAAATAGATATGTGAATAATAGATCTGTGTGGAATAGATGTTTTAAAAAAAGACCGTTTGGTAAGGCAAGTATATACTTTGACATAGAGGTTTTAAGTATTCGACGGTTCACATTCTTCTAAAAGAACTTCTCAAGAACTACAATGAAACAAGGCCTTTTTCTTCTTCTTTTTTTTTGTCGTTTTACAATATGGTTGATATCGACCATCCCTGATGGGTCAATCATATTTTCCTCAACATGTAACTGTTTTATTTGCTGAACACAGCAGAATGGTTGATTTCGACCATATCGCGAAATAACAAGAAAAAAGACGAATCTGAATTTTCTCCCTTGAAGGAGGAGGGATGATCGCTTGACAGGAAAGAACTTCCATCATTTAAATCTGGGTGTGGATTCATTGCTTCAATTCAAGCCCTGTATTGTGATGAGGGACAAGACACAAGGCTCCCCAATAATGTGGTGGAAGCAGACACATGATCACATGATAAGCCATAGAACTGTGGATTCATTGCTTCAAGCCTTGGATCGTGATAAGTCCTTATTTAACCCTTTAATGTCAAATTAGAGCTTTCTTTTTATAATTTTATAGTACATTAATTGGAAATTTCAGCTCAAAGCTTAGGGTTTTTCTTTAAGACCTCTATCAAATTGGCTCCTCCTAGATTAGACTAGAGTTCCCAAACGTCCCCTTTTTACGAAGAAAAAAGAGGATTTACAGAGAACTCTTATGAAACCACATAATTAAACCAACCATAGCATGAAGGAGCCTACGTTACACTTAACTTTACTTGCAAGTGGGTCATGCCAATCGGACAATGAAAAGTCATAATATTATTGAGCAGTCCACGACTACGGCAGCGCGGCAGCGCCCATGTCCCGTGTGTTTTGGCAACCAAATTTCAAAGCTGTCATGTCCTGCTCTATCATGTTAATAAAGACTACTTACCCAAGTTAATTAAATGTTTTGGCTGAATGGTTGGTTATAGCCTTTTTTTTTTATTGTTTTGGGCAGGGCATGAAGTCAAATAGAGGCTATTATTAAGCAGTACCTCACACACCTAATCCAATTTTCAATTTTCACAAATGCAAAGAAAATAAGGCAAGTGCCCTAAATTCCATAATTTGTACATGTTTATCCAATTATTGGCTTTTCAATATATACTTTATTTCACCACTGAACATGATGAAAGCAAATGAAACAACAACAGTTCATCCTCACAACAAGACAGAGATGAGCACCAAAATTACAAACGGGTGCTGAGTCCTATAAGTTTTTAGCATGCTTAGATTCCAGACGTTGATTCACCACGTGTAAAAATCATTATTATTTATTCCACAAATGATTAATTCGAGAGTGTATATCACTTCAGTTGAAGTTAAATTTATGTAAGATATGTGATATGAATCAGTTAATCAACAACGGCCTAGCTGCGGCCACCACCATAATAGCCACAGCATTGTATCATTCCTTATTAGAGTAACAGTACATCTTGTGTATTTCTACATGTATAGATTTTGGTTCTGAGAGGCCGATGCCAAATAGGTGCAGGCAATGATTTGATGATCTGACTGCCCTTGAAGTGGATCCAAGTGAGGGTAAACTAAACTGATGTAGCAACTAGGCCCCACAATGTGGCAGATTTCCTAGATTTTCTTTTTGTCAATTCCGCCCAAGTCCAGCAAATTGGACCTAAATATTGTCTTCTTGTCACAAATGAGATGTCCATGCTCATTAACCCCACAATGAAATGACAAGAAAGTGAGAAACAAACAATACAAATTTTTTTTCTCTGATAGGCACAGAAACAGTTGTTGCTCAGTTCATGCACCACACGTACATCCCTTATCACAAAGATAACCCATATTTTTAAATAACCCCTATCACAAAGATTAACTATATTTTTAAATTACCTAAAATGTTCTCAAAAACTTTGAAACTCCTGATGGGGTCCCCAAAATCTCAAGCAAGTGAAAAAATAACTTTAAGAAGTGGGAGGCAAAATATTATGTAAAGTTGCTAGTGAGCATAGATCTTTTTCTTTTCTTTTCATCTTATGCTCTTTAATAAATCGTAGATTTAGATATTTTCAAACAGGTCAACCTTTTAAACCACTTGTAAACAGAACATCTCTGAGGCAATTTTCACATTACCGGCATACACAAAAATATTTATATTGTAGAAGAAGCAATACAAAAAACATGAAGCTATGAGATGTGGTAGAATGCTACAGCCAAGAAGGATAAAATCCTACAGCCAAAGAAAATAAGATTAAAAAATATATTATAATGGTTATTCCTCTAGATTTTCACCATAGTTTCACATATTTTATTCAAAAGTCTATATTTTATGAGCTATAATATATTTTAAGAAAATTGCGTATATTTCACAGTACTTCAGCAATATTTTTTTCAATTGTATCCTCAGTAAAACTGAACACTTGAGTTTTTCTTTGAAAAAGTAATATCAAGAGGGTCCAAAGGAAATAAGATAAAAAAAAATTTCTAATGGTTATTTTTCTAGATTTTCACCATTGTTTCACATATTTGATTAAAAGTCTATATTTCACGAGCTTTAATATAATTTAAGAAAATTGCATATATTGCACACTACTTCAGCAGTATCTTTTTCAATTATATCCATTGGTTCACCCCCTAATTACCGAACCGATAGGTATATTATATAATTTGACTATTTGACTATTTAGATTTTAGGGTTTCGTTTGGATTTTTATCTTTGCCCTAAACATTAGAATAAATGAAAATGATGGAAGTGTCATCGTTTTGAAAATTTTAATTTCTGATTAGAAAAAACAATCGGTTTAAGCGCCTAAACAGAGCCGAATACTTTAGTTCGGTTCGATCTAAGCCCCCTCCATCAGTCAGATTGGATTGGTTAATTAAAAAATCGATAAGTTCAATTTCGTGGTTGATTTTAGTGCGAAATCGATCCAAACCGCCCACGTACAGCCCTACCAAAAATTAGGTATTTTATTCATTCGTTTTACTGTCACCTGTCGATTGTTGGATCCCACCAAAGTCCATCACTGGATGCAATGCATTCGATCCAATACGCTTTACAATATGTGAGTTGCACAACGGCATAGCCCCAAACAAATGGATATTTTTGTAATGGGTAATGTTCCAAAATGTCACTTTCGCTCCCTTGTTTTTTTTTCTTTCATGGGCCCACCTTAAGCCATTCTAATCTTTTCATACGCACTATCCCCCTCTTCAATGGATGGCCACAAGTTCACTTGTTAAAATTTGACACTCACCCAGATTTTACTTGGTGCTAGATTGAAATTATAAAAAAGTGATGTTTGTAAAACTATTAAACTTTAGGGCTATGGATTAAAGAGTTAGAATAATCTCATGGAGTCCAAATTTCACACAAAAATAGCTCTCATGTAAATCTTTTCATCTGATAGACTTTTATGATCATGTAATTCAGTGGGCCCTCTAAAAGAGACGTTTTTAGAGCGCTGCCTTTTAGAATTAAAATTTTCATTTTTCTTTCCCTCCAAGAGAAAAGGGTTTTTCATATAGTTCACTTTTTCTTTTGGAGAAACTCCTTTCTCTCTCCATCTCTTTTGAAACGGAGGGCCTCTCCTAGGTGAAAAACAACACTGTAAAAACAGAAGGAAAGACTTTAAAACAAAAGGAAAGACTTTTTCAAAAAGCCCCTTCTTCAATGGTCTCTTTCTTTTTGATATAGAGAGCCTTTTTTTTTTTCTTTCTTTTGGTAGAATATAGAGAGCTTGATAGAAAAGAGCTTCACTTAAATCTAGTTGTGGTTTTATTGCTCGAGGCCTCAGACGAAGAGGAGACAAGACACCACGTGGCTAAGAAAGGGACAGGACCCAAGGCTCCCATTAATATGGTGGAAGCAGACACGTGATAACGTGCAGCGGTGGGCCACACATGATCAAATGCAGAATAGAGGGAAGGAAAGCAATATCACTCAATCATTTATATATACAGTGGAAGCAGACACATGATAACGTGCAGCGGTGGGCCACACATGATCAAATGCAGAATAGAGGGAAGGAAAGCAATATCACTCAATCATTTATATATACAATGACTACTGTCCAAATGAAGGATTCAAATTCGGACCCATTTACAGTCTTATCTCCTGGTCTTAGGTGAGAAAACACTTAAAAGAAAAAAAACTTTTTCAATAAGCCCCTTGTCCAGTGGTCTCTCTCTTTTTTTACAGAGAAAGCTTGACAGAAAAGAGGTTCCTTCATTTATATCTTGGCGTGGATTCATTGCTTCGAGATTCACATGGGTGAAAGGGACAAGATAAGACACCAAGAAAGGGCCAAAGAGTCACGACTCACAATACACGAGGTTCCTAATAATGTGGTGCATGCAGGGACTCCAGTTCGTGGACTTGACCTTAAAGCTGCAGAGGTGGGCCATACACATGTTCACATGCAAAATAGTGGGAGGAAAGGCAAAATCACTCAATAATTTATACAGTGGATCTGACAATGAATACTAGTCAAATACAAATAGGACCCTACATGTGAGCGTAGGAGTGTAGGACAATAAGCAGCAGTAGGAGATCCGAAAATCTCATTTTTGAAATATTTGGTCATTTTCAAGTTAAAATCAAAATTTTAGAGAAATTAAAGAGAAATACCCTCCAATAAGTGTTTATTTATAGATAGGTCTATTGTCTGCCAAAGCCTCTAATGTCAAAGTGAAGCTTTCTTTTATAATTTTACTACAAATTAGTTGTAAGTTAAAATTAAAAATTTAGGACGTTTCTTTAAGATCTTAATCTAATTAGCTCATTCGAAATTAGGCTAGAGTTTCCAGACCCCCCTCTTAAGGAAGGGAAGGACGAAGAGAAAAATAATAGAGAACTGCTTTGAAATCATAGTTGATGGCATTGATAATATAAAAAAGAAGATTAATTAGTCAAATCCTTTCATTTAAAAAAAGTTAGAAACCACATAATTGAACGAAGATAGTAGCAAGGAGCCCATGTTGTACAGATCAAAGACGCGTGGGACATCTTGAAGTTTTTATTTTTTGGTAAAAGGGACATCTTGAAGTTGAAACCCCTGAATGAAACATAGCATAAAAAAGCCTGTTTGCTAAAGGTTAAAGAGGCATGTATCCTTTTCAATTATATCCTAAATAAAACTAAACACTTGAGTTTTGAAGATTCTTTGAGAAAGTACTATCAAGAGGGTGAGGGCTATGGGCACGGAAAGGCCTCAACATGGGCTAAGCAAAAGTGAGTGCACCCGAAAACATCTTTAAGACAAAGCTGTAGATCATGCACTCCTTGCTTTTTTTAGGACTTAAACTACTAGGGTGGTGGCTGGTTATTTATTTCGTACCGTCCATCCATTCAAAGTGGAGATAATTTGATGATCTTTTTTTAGGATTTAAACTGCTAGGGTGGTGGCTGGGTATTTATTTTGCACCGTCCATTCATTCATTTTTCAATTATACTGGAGGTAATTTGATGATCATTAACTCAAATTTTTTTTTTAATTATAATTATGTCTAAAAATTTAGAATTTAATTACATGAAACAAGCTGATGGCAAATGCCAAGTGATTTTTTTTTAGCACAATCAGTCTTAGATGGCACCCATTTCATGATGGTTGACTTGGACCAAAATATCATGATCCTTAACTTTTACCCATTCCAACTTTTTCTCTCTTGATTAAAAAGATCGCCAGTTATAACCAGAAACTGGGATTTTTCTTCATTAGTTTTACTTGCCACCTGTCGATTGCTGGATCCCACCAAAGTCCATTGTTGGATGCAAGTGAATTCGATCCATTACACTTTACAATATGTGAGTCGCACAGCGGCACAACCCCAAACAAATGGATATTTTTATACATAATGGGTAATCTTCCAAAATGCCACTTTGGCTCTCTGTTTTTTTCTGGCATGGGCTCATGACCCTGGGCATGTTTGGCAATTAACTAGTTAAGTGAAAGTAACGTGAATCCAGATAAAAAATGACAAGTGGTCATATAAAAAATACACAATTTCAAAATTTCCTCCAAATTTTTCAAAAAAAGTTAAAAAAACAATCTCCTTTCTCCATTAAAAGACAAAAAAAACTCCACTTTTTTATATAAAAAAAGGTCAAAAAGATTCTATGCCAAACAACTAGAATTAAAACACCATCACTTTATTTTTTTTTTTCTCTTGATTTGATACTTCAATTCACCATACAACCAAAGAGGCCCTAAGTTAACCTAATCTTTTCGCATGCACTCCCCCTCTTTGATGATTGGTCACAAGTCAAAATTTGACCCTTATCCAAATTTTATTCACTGGTGGATTGAAATTGTAAGAAAGTGATGCCTTTAAAACTATTAAATTTTAGGGCTATAGATTAAGGGGTTAGGATGATCTTATGAAGTCCTAATTTCATACAAAAGTAACTCTTATATAGATTTTTGAGGAATTTACCAAATAAATCCCTGTAGGTCCCTATACCACTCATGGGGTCCCAAAAAAATCGTATTATTGGATTAAGTCCTCAAGGGCTGTATTTGTATTTTTTTTTGTATTTTGGCTCTATGGCCGATATCGGCAGTAATATTGGCCGATATCGGCCATTATGCGAGATTCCTATTTCTCTTGTCCCGAGTGTGTTTTTTTTTTTTTTTTTTTTGTAATTTGGCTATATGGCCGATATCGGCCATAATCAGTTACAACCACCACGCGCTGTGGCCCCTTTTCCTTTTCGTACGACCATCACTTTCCCCCATTCCCTTTCGTCTCTCGCTGTCAACACTCTCCCCCTTTCCAGTGGTCCCAAGCAGGTGGTCCCAAGCACTTTGGCGCCAATTTTTCGAAGGTGGCTGGCATGGAGGTACGTTTCTTCCTCATTTCAACCATTTTTCTTTGTGCCTTGGATTTTGAATGAAGACGTGTTGTTCTAGGGTTTGGTTTGATGCCTCTGTTATTCTCTTCTTCTTCTCCTCATCTTCCCATCTTCTTTTCATCTTCATTACCAATTGTGCAGACGTGATATCTAGATCTCCAACTTTAAATTTGACATATTGAATTGTATATGGCCGATATCGGCTTTATTTTATAAACTCTGCCTCCGTCGTAGATAAGGTCCCCCAAATGAACTCTGCCTCCGTCGTAGATAAGGTCACCACTGGCTGCTTTTTTTAGGACCATGAAATAGCCCCTGTTCCTAGCATAAACACATACCCAGAGGTACTTCTCCGATCATCAACATCTCCTGCATAGTCATTATCTGCAAATGCTATTAAATTCCCTTTACCACCTTTCCTGTAACTAATTCCAAGCTCCATAGTGCCCTTCAAATACCTTAGTATCCTCTTCGCAGATTGCAAGTGCATCTCGATTGGTTTCTCCATGTATCTACTAATCAGCCCAACTGCATACATGAGATCAGGTCTCGTGGCCGTCAAATACAACAAGCTCCCAACCAATTGCTTGTACTCTGTAGCATTCACATTTACTGCACCATTTTCACTCTTTGACAATTTACATCATGTAACAATTGGATTAGTCACAAGATTGCTCCTTTCCATGCCAAACCTTTCAAGCACCTCTCCTTGCTTCTCGTAACCTTGAGGTTGAGCAATGAACACTGCCTCATTTAATTCTCCATGCAAGAACGCGCTTTTCACATCCAACTGAAAAATAGGCCAACCTTTGTGAGCTGCAAGAGCTAAAATTGTTCTAATCGTATCCCACCTAGCCACCGGTGTGAATACTTCATTATAATCAATCCCCTGCCTTTGAGAGTATCCCTTTGCCACAAGTCGAGCCTTATGCTTGTCCACATCTCTCTTCTCATTAAGCTTCATCTTAAACACCCATTTCACTCCTATTCTTTTAGCTCCAGCCGGCAAGGTAGTTAACTCCCATGTCTCATTTTTTTTAGTAGCTCTCATCTCCATATCCATAGCCTCTCTCCATTTCAAACTCTTGTATGCTTCCTCAAATGTGGCTGGATCTTCAGCTGAAGTAAACATTATCAGACTGTGCCTCTCCTCTTCATCAGACAATTCATCACCGGTTACATAATCCCTGAACCAAGCTGGCTGCCTTCGACTCCTCCCTTGATTTGAACTCAGTGGTGCTTCCTCAGACGACTCATTTGGGGATGAGTTATCTGTTTCTTCAGTTTGCTCATCTTCCAAACCTTCTCCTTCCTCATTAGCATCAGCATCCTCATTGTCACATTTCCACTCTAACACATCATGTTTCACCTCCTCTGCACTTCTACCCCAATTCCACTTCTCATCCTCAACACACACTATGTCTCTGCTAATCACTATCTTCTTCGAAATTGGATCATAAAGCCTATAGGCTTTTGATTCCTCACTCATGCCATGTTGGATGAGAATAGCTAAATTCTTTTCTTGAAGCTGGCCAATGCTCAAGAGATTATTTCTTAACTGAGGTATAAAATAAACCTCTGTGATTACCTGAGTTAATCCATTGATATAAAGCTTAACATTTCCTTTTCCCATAGCAATCATCCTTGAGTTATCTCCGAGCTTCACTGATTGTCTGAACTGTTCGTCAAGATCAAAGAACCACTCCTTGTTACCACACATGTGGTTGCTGCAGCCTGAGTCGATGAACCATACATTCTCCCTCTTTGATTGATTCATCCCCACGTACGCCATCAGAAGCATCTCTTCTTCCTCATCTAATTCTGCATAATTCACACCTTTCTCCCCACTAGGGCATTCATATCGAAAATGCCCTAGTTTCTGGCATTCATATTGTATGTTTGTAAGTTACCGACATTCATATTCTTTTGCAGGAAGGTGAAGGACAAGCCCCCAAGTCTCCGAAGGTTCTACTATACAACCAAAGCCTTCACGTGTCGGAGGGAATTCGGCAAGGAGAGGTATACTGTATCCCACAAAATCAATTACACATTTCAAAGTATCGATGCACATTGTTATTGGATATATTCGTTTTGTACTTGCTAACCTCATTTGGCAATTGTTATGTTGCTAGGATTTTGGACGGCTGAGATGCATACCAACCAATCCGGACCGAAATATATGGCAGCTGACAAAACAACAAAAGGCATACGTGAGGCAGACGGGCCTCCACTACCTAGCAGAAATCGATCGCATGGTCATTGATCATGCGCTAATAACCGGTCTAGTCGAAAGGTGGCGCCCGGAGACAAATACCTTCCACTTTCCGTCGGGTGAAGCAACTGTCACCCTGGAAGATGTTGCATACATCTACGGCCTACCCGTAGATGGCCCACCTGTAGCTGGACGAACTTTCCCGGGGAAGTTCGTAGCGTCGGTGTGCGAGGAGGTACTTGGCATTCGACCGGAGAAGCGTGACTACCATGGTATAACAGTGAAGTTCAAGTGGCTTGAAGACAATTTTGCAGCTGCCGAACTTGAGAAAAAAAAAGAAGCATAAAAAATACAAGGATTACGAGATCTGGGCAACGCGAGCCTATCTCTTCTTTCTAGTGTCCGGTCAGATCGTTTCGCAGACTACTGGTGCCCGTGGACCGGCCTACATACTAGAGCTGTTCAAAGAATTTAAACCGTATGCCTGGGCACCGGCTTGTCTCGCGAATCTGTATAGGATGTTGACCAATGCCTCTCGATGGGGTCCGGAGAAGCTAGTTGCTGTGGAAGAGGGGAAAGATAAGCAAGGTGAGCTTGAAGGGCACCTGTGCAGGACGCCAACCGGGCCTCTACAGCTATTACAGGTCTTTCTTCTCATAATGACTGTTAGTTTGTATTTTTAATTTAATTCGAACTAACTCTTTATTGTGATGTAATCTGGTGCAGATATGGGCTTATACAAGGATGTCAATCGGAAGGTGTCCTAAGCCAAAAGACTCGTGGCAGGGGGACATACAATTCTCACTATGCAAGACATGGATGAAGAGGTTGGCTGAAAATCCACCACTCACCTCAGTTAAGGAGGTGAGAGGACAGTTAAACAATTTGAAAGTTGATGAGGTAAAACAAGAAATTGACTAGCTCCTTAGTTCGGTGTTCGATTATATGCATCCTATTTTGCTGAGATACTGGACTAACTGTTTCGTTGCTAATGTGTATTGCAGTTCATATGGCAACCATATGAAGGGTACAGCCCAAAGTTTTTTTCAAAGGTCTCTAAAGTGGATCGCACTCTCCTACATTCGTCCACTGTTCTGATATGGTATTGGATTGTCGAGCGCCACAACACTTGGCGTGTTATGAAACAATTCGGGCTCAAACAAATAGTCTCACCGCCTTTTACAATGTTGATCTTAAGACGAGAAAGGACGTTCAGGTCTGTTGTCGATTATGCGGCAACGATGGATGAGGATGTCGTGTCGTCGTGAGGACCAAGAGCCCAGCTTGGACTTCAAGGTGAGGTTTGTGCTGCAGCTGCGCAGTCTGAAGAGTACATGGAATGGTATACGAAGAATACGTTGATGTTTATTGGTAGAGGAGAGGCAACGGAGCAGCCTGCGTTCGATGTCCCTGCATCTGATGTCCCCACGGTCGAGGTGCCGGCAGAGGAGACCCGCACTGAGGATGAGCCCACCATCCCACAGAAGCATGTATATCAATTACACCCTATAATGGACTGTTACACTAGTTCGTTGATTTTTTTCTTCAAACTGTCGGTAATTCAATTACTTCTTTTATCAACAGGTTCAAGACATGGTCGCTCGCATCGAACGGAGCCTCGAACGTTCTGCACGCAGGAAAACGCCAATCGACAAGCTATCCATGTCAATCTCGAAAAGGCTAGCTAAGTTTAAGGCGGGTTTTGGGACGAATTGAGAGAACTTCTCATTCGATGGGTGCAGCAGTTCGGCGTCTGATAATGACGCCACTAGGGCTGCCCAACCGGAAATTCGGTCCGGTTTTTGGACCGGAATCCGGTCCGGCTTAAATGAGAGGACCGGACCGGACCACTTATAAGTGGTCCGGTCCGGTCTGGTCCGGTCCAAAACGGTCCGGTCTGGATCACTTAAGTGGTCCGGACCGGTTTCATTAGTTTTTTTTTTTTAAGTTTTTATTTTATTTTTTCATTTTCAGCCCATTTCTTGTCTCTTTTTCCACATGTAAGAAGCTAGATCTTCGATTTCACTATGGTATTTGGCTTGGAAATTTTATATACTTAAACTTAAAAAATTAAAAAAAATATTTATTATTAATCCGGACCGGATATAACCGGTTTTTCAAAACCGGTCCGATCCGGTCCGGTCCGGTCCGGTTTTGCGGTCAGGTTGTGTGCAGCCCTAGACGCCACGGAGAAGAAAATCACCATCACATTTAAGCATACCAAGAGGCCTACGCAAAAAAGCCCGGCTAAAAAGACTAAATCTGCTAAAAGAAAATCCACGGTCGAGGAACCGAACCTCGCGAGCATAAATGCCAAGGGATCAGGTAGCAGCAGGGAACAGCCCCCGACTGAGCCAACACCCCAGGAAAATGTTCAGACCCCACCAGTCAGCAGGAATTTGTTCGCATCCCCATTTACAGTATCCAGTGAATCTGCTATGGTGGTTGCAGCGCCATTGGCCACCCTTGAGTCATTGGTATGGAGGATCAAACGGTTGCCCCGAATGCGCAAGATACCGTTGAAGTTTGAAGACTACACGCATGATATCTTTCGGAGCGACTACGTGTTGTCTGATGGTGACAAATTCTTCCTCAAAGGTTTTCTAGAATACTACGATGACAGGTATGTTGGTTTAGTGGTGATCATGTTAATTTGTCGGAATGAAGTGCTTACGTGAGTTTGGACATTTTCACTGTTACAGGAAAGATGAGCTTGATGATGTTTGCACATTGATCAAGGCAAATGATTTGAAGAAGGTCCTTGATGAGGGAACTTGGATGGACACTAACATCATTTATTATTACTTTGAGATATTGAGAATTGGGTGTGATTCATGCTTCATTGCCGACCCGAGTGTCTGTGTAAGTACAAACTAAACACTGGTTGGGTAAATCCTTTATTATATGTACATTGGAACATTGTATCCACATTGATCAATTCAATGTATGCAGAGCTGGGTGCGCGATAGTGGTGACACAGCCATCGAGGCAGTTTTTGGGAAGTACGGTCACAGGGTGTTGGACGCGAGGGAAGCGTGAACGCTGATATTCATTGTCTATCAGAGGTCACATTTCACATTATTGGTCGGACTGGTTGATGAGAAACGATGGGAGTTTTACAATAGCATGGATGGCGATCGCCGATCATTTAAACATGCGCAGAAGTTTGTAAGTTTTTCTTTCTTCATGCCACGAGTCTGTTTATCTCGAACGCGTATTTCAAATTCTTCTGTCCATTGCTGACATTTAGACCCGATGTTTTATGTAGGTGGGATGGTTGGCCGAATCCTATAGTCATTTTGGGTGGAGCGACCCATTTCTATGACCACTAGTTGAAAAGACGGACATCCCTCGATAGAACAATACGAGTGATTGTGGAGTATTTGCAATGGCCTTTGCCACTCACTGCATCTACCGCCTTCCCATCGCCTTTAAGCAATCAGACATGCGCTACTTTCGAAGCAAAATAGTCGTGGAAATCTTCAAACGGAGTTGGCAATTTGAACGCTAATAGACTGGGCTTGACCCACTTGGCAGCACTCCCATGAAGAATTTGATCAGCCGGGAACTTTGAAAGTTTATTGCCTGCATGTTATCAAATGTGAATCACTGGGCTTTATAACTCAGATTGTATAGAAATATTGATGGTTGTGATGTTCATTTTCATTTGTATAGAATTTGACATTCAAAATGTTTTAAATGGGTTGTATTTGGACAGAGAAGATATTATTAATGGACAGATTAGTTGTCATAATGATTGTTTGTGTTTCTTGATGTGGATTAATTGAAAACAGGCTGACTTAACTGAGACTATTAAAAAAACAGGCCATGTAGACTATGGCCGATATCGGTCAAGATAACACCCGATATCGGCCATCATTCCATGCACAGGTTTCCTTAACTGACTCTATAAAAAAACAGATCATTAAGTTCCACAGCCAATATCGGTCATTTTTCCGACCGATATCAGCCATAATTCCATACCCAGGCTTCCTTAACTGAGACTATAAAAAAAACAGGTCATGCAGACTATGGCCGATATCGGCCATTATTTCGACCGATATCGGCCATAATTCCATACCCAGGCTTCCTTAACTGAGCCTATAAAAAAATAGGCTGTGTACACTATGGCCGATATCGGTCATTATTTCGACCGATATCGGCCATAGTTCCATGTACAGGCTTCTTTTAACTGAGACTATTAAATAACAGGTCATGCATACTATGGCCGATATCGGTCATTATTTCGACCGATATCGGCCATAGTTCCATGTACAGGCTTCTTTTAACTGAGACTATTAAATAACAGGTCATGCATACTATGGCCGATATCGGCCATTATTTCGACCGATATCGACCATAATTTCAAACTCAGGCTCCTTAACTGGCCTATAAAAAAACAGGCTGTGTACACTATGGCCGATATCGGTTGTTATTTCGACCGATATCGGTCATAGTTTCATGTACAGGCTTCTTTTAACTGAGACTATTAAAAACAGGTCATGCATTACTATGGCCGATATAGGTCATTATGTCGACCAATATCGGTCATAATCTCAAACTCAGGCTCCTTAACTGAGATTATAAAAAACAGGTCATGCACTACTGTGGCCGATATCGGTCATTATTTCGACCGATATCGGCCAGTATTTCCACAACAGGTTTCCTAAATTGTGACTATGAAAAACAGTTGGTGTATTAATATGGCCGATATCGGTCATTATTTCCACCGATATTGGCCATCTAACTGGCACTACAACATAAACAGGTTAAGTGTAATGGCCGATATTAACAAATATCCTTGATCTCCCTCAATGCATACTTGGTTTCCATAGAAAGATTGGATTTTTTTTTTTTTTTTTTGTTAAAACTGTGGTTGTTACCTGAAAGTTTTATGTAGGTGAGATTTGTGCTGAGGTGATTATCTTCCTAAGATCCAACATTAACATGGATTAAAGATGAGACCATTGATGTCCATTCATTATGTCCACTCAAAGAGGTTCAACAAGCACATACAGATTCGACATTCACATAAAGCGTGCACAATTCAAAAAGGATCATATATCATTTATGAAATACAGTAATAAAGGACTCCCAAAATACACAATTACAGTCCACAATTGCATACATCCAGGCATCATCAATGGAAGTGTATGCATCATCAAAGTACTCGCCACGCAGCTGCAGCACCTGTTGTTACAGGAACTGGGAGTGTCGTGGTATGCGTACTGTGATGAAATAAAAACTCTCATGATTAATGCATCCTAAGGACAACTATCTATATACATCATTAAGGGTCTTCAAAAAACTGCAGCCAGAATACATGCCAACATGTATATACATTCTATGCGGTTCTAATTCGTCAACTGAGCACAGGAGGATTGCGACAACTTCCACGGTTGTGCCCTCTCCCCTTGCAATTTGAGCACGTTACTGCCCTTCGAACACGGCCAATATCTTCAGTCCGAATCCTGTTCTTTTTCGGGCGTCCGGGCTGTTTACTGGCCATTGGTGGAATAACCCTCAATTCGGCTGTGTGCTCCCATTGCTTGCTGTCACGGGTAGCATGAATCACTTCACTGTACGTTGTACGATACGTGCTCGCAAAATACCAATGCTCACAGAATTCGTATGGATCGTAGTTTCTCATTTTCATTGCAGCCAATGCATGGCAACACGGGATACCCAATATCTCCCATTTCCGACATGTGCAGGATTTCCGTTCGAGATTAACAACGTCAACATACTCCGCAGACTGAACCTGGAATTCTACGATGCCAGCCACACGAACATGCAATCGGCGAGCTTCATCCATTTCTTGACTGAGAACTTTCTCTGCATACGGGGTAAGACGAGTTGTTATGCTTTCAGACTGGAGATGCCGCTTTTGATAGAAGTCCATTAACTTTGCTCGTATCTCCTCAACTTGTTTCGTAATGGGCAGGACCCGCGTGTCTTTTAGGAGACTGTTTGTGCACTCGGCTGCATTGCTAGTTAGCATGTCGTACCGACGACCTTCTATATATGCATTTGCCCACCGTTGCCGCCCAATTGCATCAATGTAATTGAAAGCCTCCTGGCTAACTGCACGGATATCTGTCATATAAGCCTCGTACTCGCATGGCCTGTATGACGTTGCTGCACGCCAAAATTTCATCACGATTGCCCCGTCACTAAAAGCAGCTTTAATGTTCTCAGCAATGTGACGGCAGCAGTAACAGTGCATTGCATGCGGTATGGTGTTCTTCGATGCTGGAATGAGACCCTTCTGCCGGTCTGAAACAATAGTAAGGTTAGACGGCTCTCCTAGAGATATGGACAAGTTCGCAAGGAACCACTCCCAGCTAAATCGCCACTCGGCTTCCGCAAAGGCAAAGGCGATGGGAAGTAGTTTATGGTTGGCATCATGCGTCACGGCAACAAGCAACACGCCTGGATACTTGCCTCGGAGGTGTGAACCGTCTACAGCAATCACTGGTCTCAACGAAGATGTGTAAGATCTTATGCACGGTCCGAATGCCCAAAAAAATCTTCTGAAACGGTCATCCGAAGTGGTATCTATGTTTGTCACAGTGCCAGGGTTAGTCAACTCAAGTTCCTTACAGTAACGGGGTAACAGCTGGAAGGACTCTTCATATGATCCTCGCACAATACAAAGTGCCATCTCCTTTGCTATAGAAGCCTTTCTGTAACTAATTATTGAACCAAACTCCATCTGATAGTCATTCATGATCTCCTTCGGTTTCAAATTCACATTCTGCCTGACCCGTTCCATGATGAACTCTTTAATAAGCGTCGAGGTTGCCTGTTGATGTGCCATGCCCATCAGTGGTTTTGAGCATCGATGGTTAGGATTGTACGTCCTAACTTTAAATTGTGGTCCTGATTCGACAATCGAAACATGGATACGCCATGGACAGTCCTGATCTTTGCATCGTGCAGTCACTTTGGTCATGTTGGTCTTCAAATGTTTAAGAGTGAAGTTACCGTATATTGCAAACTTGGCCAACGTATTCCGGAACATCTGTCGATCAGGAAAAACACGGCTAATCCACATCTCTCGTGCGGAGTTGTTGCCAAATTCTATTTCCATGTCATCAGGCTCCATTTTATCATCAAAATCAACTTTTGGAATATCAATAGACCGTAGATCGGTATTGGTTGGATTGGCTTCATCCCTGCAACTTTCGGCCTTGAAGATTGGTTTTGAATGAAGCTGTCCATTTGAGGGATGTCGGTTAAGATGGATATCATCAGCACGCATCATCCCAAGGTCAATATGACCATCTAATGCCTCATTGCATACATCATCATCATCCCGCACAGATGGATATTGCATGTCTGTGTCATCGCGGAGATCAGCGGTGGGTTGTTCTCGAGGACTTGTTGATAACTTCACTTGTTCCCTCTTCAAACTGGCTGACGAGCTACTTGGCATTTTTGGACTCTTAAATCCTACTGTGGTCCTTCGTAACCTACAATGAATCGGCGCATAAATAAGCAAGTGCTAACATAAATAATTAATTTCGAATTTAAAATTTAGTGAGACAATTAGTAAGCATACCTGTCCTCTCCTCCTATACTTTCATTGTTGTTCGGACTATTAGAGATGTACAAGTATATCCCATTCGTTTCATTTCCCGATGCTTTGAACATAAGACGGACATCATTATCATCGTCAATGCTAGCCATTGAGAATGCCCATCCGTTGTGATGAAGGTATTGTATGCTTAAATTCTGGATGGCTGTATCCCAATTGGATGATTCCATTGCTTCGTTAGCCAGGCATTGATAAGAGATGTCTGACGATAAATATTTCATTTTTTGTTTTCCTCCACTGTACACCGGACGGCTGATGTCGAATTGAAAGTCACCGTCATAGTGGAATATAAACAACACCTCTCTGTCTGACATGCTATCATTAAATCACAGGAAAATTATGAAGATATCAGTAAAATGTAGGCAGATTCAGAATGACAATTACAACAGATCGGTATTAGACCCATTTCATTTGTCCCTAGCTGCTATTCAATCAGTATTCATACCGTATTCCACCTATTCTCCTATTGTTCATCAATCAGCAAGACAACCAACTCCAATTGGATGAGATACTGACGTTGAAGTATCCATATTTGCAATATCAATATAGAAAACTATACAAACATACAAACTATACAATAACATTTATGGATTTACTGATGCACACTAAACATAAATAAAATGGAATGCACGACCCACCATAGCTCCAGCCGCTAGATTCAACAAAACCCTAAAAACGACTACACAAAATGTTTCAAAATGACGCTCTCTCAAACAGTTCTAAGGTATTCATGATGAGAGTGGATTTTCTACAGTTCTAGGGTTAACAAAAATGAAATAAAGAAGAATGGGTACTCTATTGATGAAAATGGGTTTTCCACAAACCCTTCAAACAGAAAGTTCTTCTATAAGCATTAAAGAAAGCCTGGTTTAGAGACCGGGTACTCTAATGATGACAGAGGATTTTACAGAGATCTAGGGTTAACAAGAATGCATTAATTGAGATAAATCACGGTTACGATGTGACATTAGAGAAGATAGTGCATTAAGATGTGTGTTTAATGTACAAACCTACCTTTTAATGAAGTCCAACAACCGATTCACAGAAGTTTTTTTACATGGTTTCTGAAAGGGAAAAAATCGCCATACAAAAGTTGAGGAGAGGAATAAACGAGAGTTGTGAGCAAAACACACTCGGGACGAGAGAAATAGGGATGTCGCATAATGGCCGATATCCACCAATATGACTGCCGATATCGGCCATAGAGCCAAAATACAAAAAAAAAATATAAATACAGACCTTGAGGACCTAATCCGATAATACAGTTTTCTTGGGACCCCATGAGTGGTATAGGGACCTACAGGGATTTATTTGGTAAATTGCTCTAGATTTTTTTTCATCCGATGGACTTTTATTATTATCATGCAGTCCGATGGGCCCTATTAAGAGAAGCGTTTTTCGAGCGCTAGCCTTCCATAATTTAAGATTTCATTTTTTTTCTTTTCCCCCTAAGAGGAAAAAGGTTTTTCATATAGTTTACTTTTTCTTCCATATTTTTTCAAACGGAGGTGGACTCTCGTAGCCCTAGGTGTAAAAAACACTTTGACAAAAAGGAAAGACTTTTTCAAAAAGCCCCTTGTTCAATGGTCTCTCTCTTTTTTATACAGAGCTCTTGCTAGAAAAGAGCTGCCATCATTTAAATCTAGGTGTGGATTCATTGCTTGAGGCCTCAAACGTGAAGAAGGGACAAGACACCATGGCTCAGAAAGGGACAGGACACAAGGCTCTCAATAATGTGGAGGAACCGTGGAAGCTGGCACATGATAACATGCAGAGGTGGGCCACACACATGATCACGTGCAGAATAAAAGGACTCAGAAGTTATTGCCGAAGCAGATGTGGCCCATACACATGATCACATTCACATGCAGACTAGAGGGAAGGAAAGCAATATCACTCAATCATTTTTTTATATATATACAATGAATACTGTCCAAATACAATTAGGACCCTTCATGTGAGTGTATGACACTGAGTAGGAGATCTGAAAATCTCATTCTGATCAAAATGACCCTTGAATTGTAACCACACATCTAAATTGCATCCACATTTAAATTGTTGTGCGCACTTTACCCACGCATAAATTGCTAGAGTGGATGGAAAGTCCACTAACGAGCTGGAGGTCCTCGCTTCAAACTGTTGGGGCCTTATCCCATATACAAAGCTAATGATTAATGTTGTGTATTCGAGGTTTTACCAATAATCAACTGCAAGGGGAATGTGGGTTCCTCGTCATAAAAACAATGACCCCTGAAATATTTTGTAATGATGCAAATGCCCTCGGCTATTTGTCTTAGCACCAATGTGTTCAAGTTAAAAATCAATTATTTCAATAAATTAAAGAGAAATACCCTTTTATAGGCCGTTATTTATAGGTCTACCAAATCCTCTAAAAAGGAAAACCATATTAATTATTAGTTTTTAACTGTTTTTAGCCCCAAACCTGTGTACCCGGATTCACTCTTGCAATAGGGCCAACAAATGATATTTCCTAGTGATAAAATCTCAATGAGAAGCAACTCATGCAAATTATGGTATTAAAGATTCCCACTCCAACTCCGATGAAGAGAGTCAGTCAATTAAATGGAGACTCTTCAAGAAAGAAGACGTTTCTTCGAAAAATTATGGGTTTTTTGAATAATTCGTTTTCAGTTTGGTCCAAATCTTATATATTTTGATTGCTTGAGAATACCACCGAACTTCCATCACTAAATACCTTTCGATCCAAAATGCTTAAGGTCCTATTTCTTTACATTAAAATATATAGAAATCGAATGCAAAAGATTTATGCCATCAAGGAGTTAAAAAAATAAATTCATAAGTTTATTTTAAAAAACGAGTATTATATATCTTTCATTTTGATGAAAATAGAATCAAAGGAAAATAAAAGGGAAACGATTAACTAGCTATCTCCTTAATTCTTCATTTTCCATCTTCCTCTATTTTAATAAAATGAAAGATTATTTAATGCTTTATTTTTAAATTTTATTTTTGATCTTCATTTTTAACCCTTTGTGGTATAAAGTACATGTACTTCTTCTTTTCCCTCTCGTATACAACTAAAACACCCTCTCACACACACTATCAAATTCCATAACATTAGCTATGTCCAGGGATAGATTCCCTTTTCAGAAAGGAAGGTGCCTAGGTTACCATTGAGCTAACCATGGGTTGGCAAGTGGGCACCACCTAAAATGAAATGGTCCATTTATAAGAATGGTTTTATTTTATTTTTTCTAAAGACAAAGGTTCTTTCTCCTACCTTTATCATTTTCCCTTGCATAGGAGTACGGAGTGGACCGACTTTTACCTCTCTCTTATCAGAAAAAAGCGTAATGTATCATATAATTGGCCGACAACACATGACCTCTGGTAGAAAAATCATCACCTACAAGGAGATGGCACACCGTAGATATATGGTCCATCATATGGAGCCCACTTGAATGCATTTCTAATTTTTTAAATAGGATAGATGGAAATGTTTCTTTGCAAATAAAGGTGGTGCAAAAAATCAACTCCATTAGATCATTCTAGGCCCTTGATTTAATATCCTAAGTTTCAATGACCTTTTGACCGTACACTTTTTAAAATTTTAATCCAACGGTCGTAAGCAAGTGCACCTCGAGCATGAAATCCAAGTACGGTGGCAGATTATTGGGTATAATAATGTGAAGGAAGATGCACTGATCAAATATGGCCCTCATGGAGCACTGAGCTGTACATGCAGTCAGCTCGTTGTAGCAAATTGTCCTTTGGAGGGATTGATTCATGCATCTCAGCCCTTCCAAGATTTCAATGGTCACTGTGACCTTTAAGCCAGTCAATCTCAACCGTCCAAGACGGTCATTGACCCAAGACTTGCGTCGACCTCTAGCTATATGAGCAATCTCAGTGTCCTTGTATAACGCACAACACAAGATCCGGAAATCACCACCGTTCAGCTGAAGAATCTCAAGTCTTTATCTTGTTCAATCTTCCTACTGCAAAGCATCAGGTATGTTATCATCTCAACCCTGGATGCAATTTATTTCTTTACTTATTATGATGCGAGAACTTCTTGCTTTTCTTACATTTTCTTCCTTTCGTTATTGTTAATTTTTGAGAACTCATACTCTTCTTTTGAAATGATTAAGATTTTGGTTTTTTTCTTTCCTTCTATCTTTAGTTTACCCTCCAAAGTTGCCCTATGACAACTCAAAACTTTAAAATCTTCAATTAAACAGAAGAACTCACCCATACGAAAGTATTGCCCAATTGGTTAGGCAACTTGCATGAATTAATGTTGATTACTCAATTCATGTAGAGTGTCTTCAAAGCTGAAACTGATACTTTATTACAATACTCCTTAATATACAACAAATCCGTAATTACTAGAGTCCTCCACGCCCTTAAACAGGGAAAAAAAAACCCTTGCCAAAAGAGTGAAAAACAAAATATAGGCCTAATCTAATTTGTCAAGATGCCACTAGGGGTGGGAGTGTGTGTTCATTACTCACTGGATTTACGGTACGTTTGTGTATTTGGTTTTCTGTGGAAAAATGGCGGATTGTGGAAATGGTTTTCTACACTACTGTTATATCTATGTTTGGTGTGAACCCCAAGGGGTTTGCCGAGTGGTCAGGAACAAGGTTCCTCCCTCTTTCGAAGTTAGAGAGCTAGAGGTCTTGGTATCGATTATCGGTTCACCCTTTTTTAGGAATGGAAAGTTCAGTCCACTAGTGCTACCACTTGGGGCCACAGGGGTGTTTACCCGGTTTCCCTCTAGTCCGAAAAGATTAGTCCAGCCCAAAGGATTGGAAACCCTCCGATAGCAAAAAAAAAAATTGTTTGGCATGATCATTTTCCTTCATGGAAAAAGGCAAAAATATGCTATTTATTTGCACTTCCTCATAAAGTAAAATCTAATGGGGTGGTTGGAAAAAAAAATTCCGTATGAGAGAAAAATCTCTAGGAACTGTTTGTTTGTTTGTTTGTTTTTTTTAACTTGTACGCAAACACGTGCATTGTGGTGATCGAGACATTCAAAGGACTCAGACTCCGCCCTTCCCTCTTCAGCTCTTCCTCTCTTCTTTTCCTTCCTCTCTTCCTCATTCGCACATTAGGGTTTATGTTTTAGTTTTCCTTTTTCTTTTTAAGTGATGATTTCAGTGCCCTCGGTTCAATTAAAAATGAGAAAAGGGTGATTGAGAAGAATATGTTCTCTCTGACGCTCTTTGTCTCTCTTTCTTTGATAAATGGAGGGAATTAGGGAAATCAAAGTGTAGAGATATCGTTGATTGACTGACTTGATCACATTTATGGATGGAATTAGGGAAAATGGCGATTTGATTGTTGACTGACTCCATCACATTCACATTTATGCTTTTGTTTCTTCTTTTAGTTGTTATTTTTTATTTGATTTTATTGATTTTATTTGGGTAACTGAGATAAGGGGATGCATGTGAATTTGTGATCCAATTGATTTGTTATCATCACCCATTGCTTACACAGTTACAACAACTTCTCGGTGTAAGCGAATCACAACTGTTCTGATCATGATGAGTAAAGCAGAGGCTCAGATGGTGTTATGAGGGTTTCTTTTTTTTTTTTCATTAATCTCAGGACAAAGGTTATATGTGTGTGAGATCCTGTCCGTTCAGTTAGTGGGCCAACCATCCATATGACCATACCATGAGATCAAACTGGTTCGACCTCCAAACCCCTACATTTCACCACTGAATATGGAATGCTGATCAACATTTAATGGATGTACATTTCTCTTCCCAAATCCAGCATTAATAGATCGCCCGAGCGGTCCCATTTTGAGATATGTTCATATCATAGTGAGCCCCACCTGATGAGCAGCTTGAATTCTGGGAACACCATATGTGTGCTCAGAGTAAAGTGTGAGTGTGGAGTTCTAATAAATAGTGATTGTTCATTGAAATAAGCCCACTTGACACCCTTGCTTTGGAGTAGATATCAGAACAAATTGCAAGAATAGCATGGAAAGGACTCAAAAAAGCTATTCTGTCTGATCTGTGCTCTCCAATTATTTTCTGGACAGTCCCCCACTTCAATGGGCACTTCAATGGGCAAGGCTAAATTGGTCTGTACGTAAATTTTGCATTAAGATTGATTAATTCCTCAAAAATGTTGTCTGTATTTGTTTGCTTCTCTATCATTTGTTCCCCAACCAGAAAGATCATTCAATCAAAACTAGAGTTAGTGAGTATATGAGTGTGCCCCAATAAACTCAAGCATAACCATTGAGCACTAATGTTGAAAAGAATGTAGTTAACATCCCATCATCCTTAACCCTTCACTAGTTCACCATATCCATTTATGAACTTCTCCCATATGGCAGGACCCTTTTTACAAATAAAACATATAAAACATATGATCATTAAAACTATGGAATATGTGAATTAAATTTTATTTTAAAGATTTTGAATGATCTAGAATTGTCCATATTTTCTATGTCCTGGTTTCGAATAGATCTAGAATTGTTGTAAGCAAGTCTTATCTAATTGTCTTGATCTATGTTTAAGCTTTAACTACTTATTTCTTCTTCTCTTTTTTCATTTTGGAAACTTTATTCTTGACCCGTAATATGATGTTTATGATTATGATGATAATGTTCGTCTATAAATTATAAATACAAGTACTCTCATTTGGATTCATATGATTAAGGAACTGTTTGGAGATTAAGGAAATAATAACGAGGTACTAATTTTTACATGATAATGTGTATTACTTCTTTAGAGTTGATATAGTTAAATATCTTGCGTCTATTTACATAGAATACATTTTTTGCTTTTGTTATTGTTGATGTGAAAAAATTCTAGCAAAAGTTTCGCCTCACCTAAATGAAAATCCTAGGTCCGCCTCTGCATTTATTAATAGATAAAAAGACAATTGGCTCTTTTATCTCCAACATGATCAACTTTGAAAATGCAATTAATAGACCTAATAAACTTCAAATAAGGGCAGGGCCCAAGTGCATCAAATGGATAGACATGATTAATTTTATGACTCGGTGAAGATCTTCACCCATCTTGGCAGCAGATGATGATAGATATAAAACAAATACATCTTGAAAATTGTGGCCCAAAGTGGGACCGGATAACATGTTATCAGTACTATCAGAAGCTTCATCTAATCCCATTATTCTGATTTATTTGCTCTCTTGTGGGGCCCCAATTTGTGATCTGAACCCATCAGAATTCTCATAAAGACGATAAACACCATACTAAGCTCATTTTTAATGTATCCCCTAATTCATGATGAGCCCTTCAAAATTCTCATAAAATGGATAAACCTCAAGGTATGAAGTTCCGCATCATAGATCCTCGGTGATTTTGATAATTCATGATGAGCCCTTCAAAATTCTCATAAAATGGATAAACCTCAAGGTATGAAGTTTCGCATCATAGATCCTCGGTGATTTTGAGAAAAAAAAAAAAAAAAACCAGCTCAATCTCATTTTTACTCTTTCTTTGCAATCTTTTAGGTACTAGAGTTAAACGGGTTGTTCAGGCACTATTTCGCCGGCCGTGTCGTGCTTGAGCCGGGCCAGGCTGGGCTGTGCCTTGCTTAGGCAGGCAGGGGTCGGCCCAACACGGCACATGGCATGACAATTGTCATGCCGTGTCGGGCCTTGCCCAAGCAGGGCTGCCCCAGAGGCCCCTCCTAATTTTTTAGGGAGTTTATGGCCTTTTAAGATTTTCGACTTGAAATAAAGTTGAAATGACTAAAATAAATGTACAAATATTGATACTAATTTACAAATGAGAAATAAGATATTAGTTATTTTATATCTCTTGAAATAAAATTCACAACAACTTTGATGATAAATTTTAACTTAAGATAAAACTTTCAAGTTTGATGATAATTCCAACTTTTAAAAGTTATAAATTAAAAATAAAAATTACAAGTACAGTAGTTTCCTGAAAATAAAGTTTACAACAACTATGACGATAATTTTTAACCTGAAATAAATTTTAAAAATTACAGTTATGATAACTTTTTAGTACTATGATATTTCTAATGCACAAAAATCGTCTTCTACTTGAAAGGGGGTATTTATAAATCTACCAAATGTTGAAATGGCATATACCCTAATATGACCATTTTTGGTGGTTGTGGGGTGCGGGTGTAAAACTGTGAACAAACACCCGGCAGTGCCCTTCCATTGGCCATGACGGGCTGGTCAAAGTTTTGGGGCTAGTGCAACCCGGCCCAATATTTTACACACCTACTTGTCGGCCCCGGTTCATCATCCAAACCATTGTCTATGCCCAGGATGAGCTGTTTATTTATTTTATTTTATTTTTGTAAAGTTTAGCGGTCATGGAGCCCACTGAATTGTCCAGAAACTATAAATCTCTTCTTCCTCTTCCCACCTCATACATGATATTGCATATCTAGTTAAAACAAATGTAGTAAAATGCATTGCTATTGAGAATGATATGAAGTTGGTGTTTGCAACAATTCATTGTCATGTTTTAATATTTAAAACTAAATATGTAAATTTGATTTACATATCTCAAGCATAAAATAACAAATGACCCAAATAATTATAAAATAGGAAGCAATAAAGTTATATTCCCTGCTAAATCCATGAGTAGTGGCACTTTAAAATCCCAACAATTTCGTTATTTTTTTTTTTTTTTTAATGATAGCCTAGCAAAGGGGGTCAGAACTACGAGAGTACCGACGAGAGAGTACCAACGAGGGAGGACTGTGGTTCGATTCTAGGTCATCCGAGGTTGCTAGCCAACTAGGCAAACCCTCATTTTCAATAACTCGTACTTAAGATCCATTGTATTGACTTCAGCCCTACTTTAAAGTCGATCATAGTGGGCCTTATATAACTTTAGATTCTTCATGCTTTTTATATGTGATCAACTTGATTTCATTTTCTATAACGAGAAAGGTGAATTCCTATATGCGTGTGTGAAGGGGTAGCTCAGTTGGCTCAGGACCACGGTTTGCTCTCAGACGTTAAAGGTTTGAAATTGCGCGACCACACTAGGGCCACTGGGGATTTACCCGGCTTCCCCTAGCCCCGTAGGGACTAGTCCGGCCGAAAGGGTTGGGCACCCTCCGTTATAAAAAAAAAAAAAAAGTATGATCATTTCCATGATGAGCCCCTCCATTTATTCCTTTGTTATTTACTTCTTCAACTATGTGATTGTGTTTTACTTTATATGTTGTTTCTTTTTATTTGTGTTTTATAGTAAGTTTTCTCTAGGGTCAGCTTGACCATAAAGCAAGAAAAACCCTTGCTTTAGGCCCTTAAAAAATAAGGTCCCCTAATAATAATTAGTATCATTTTGGTAAAATAATAATAATTAGTATCATATCCTATTAAAGCCATCTTTTCACATTCCAAAAACGCATCAAAGAAATTCTCAATCTTTTTTTTTTCTCTCCCAGAAAAAGGCACCATAATATTAATTAATATCACATTCAATAAAGTCATATTTTCACATTCCAAAAAATCATTAAAGTAATTGTCATCCTTCTTTCAGAATTGATTGTTTTATGACGGGACTATTTCTTCAATTTTGAATAATTTAAAATATATAAAAGTATTTTTACTTTTCATTTAATTTTGAAACTTTAAAATCACTAGATAATGATAGTTTGAAAAAAAAATTCTTAATCTCGAATGTTCATTGAGACATGATAGTTTTTCTGATATTGATGGTTTGGATTTGTTTTTAGAATTAAAAGCTTTTGTAGACATTTTACAAACAGAAGAAAACACCCCAACTGACTACTTAATTATATAAAAAGACTAGATTCTTTTTCAAATGCATGCATTGCTTACAAAATATTATTGACAATACTTGTAATAGTTACTTTTGCAGGAAGAAGTTTTTCAAAATTAAATTGATAAAATCCTACATAAGATCGACAATGTCGCTAGAAAGATTAGGTGGATTAGCCATACTATCAATTGAAAAAGATATATTAATAAAATTTGAATATAAAAACTTAATTAGTAATTTTACATCAGAAAAAGTGAGAAAATAATGTTACTAAAAAATAGAAAAGGCCTCATTTAGGATTGTCACTTTAGGCCTCTAATTGTCTCGAGCCAGCCCTGATTTTCTCCTTGTTGAAGTATGTGCCACAGTGGCAATACGATGATTAGGTTGTGGGCTTCAGGTTTGGAATATGATTGGTATGAGACAAACTAGGGTTGATTATGAGAATTAAACTCGGTTTATGCTCAGTAGAGGTGGAAATAACGGACAGGGGTAGCAATGCGCCCCCCCTCCCTACCCCAGCCCCCAGAAAAAAGAGATGATTTTCTAGTTCCACCACTAATGTTAAGGCCGATGGATCGTTTTCAAAGTCAGGTTTAGGCCTTGTCTGGTATCTCTACTCTTATTCCAAGAGCGCCATCGAAAAAAGAGGCTAAATCTTATTTTAACAATCCAAAAAATGGGCCTTTCATTTTAAGAGGATTTACTGCTACTTTTCTAAAGCAGCCAGCGAGTAAAATCATATGCCAAACACTTTTATTTTTCAAACCTCTACCCGCTTTAGACATTTAGATAAATAGAAATTGAAAATAGAGGTGCCAAACGTGGGCTTAGTTTCAAGTTTTGTTGGAATTATGTATGGTGAAATCAAGCTTGAGTTGGCCTTAACCAACCCGCTCCAACTGATATTGAAGCCTTACTTTAAGGACAAAAGCTTCCGTTAATACCGTCACCTTTGTACTTTGACATTGAAAATAAAATATGATAAAAATATCATGGTGTTCTAAATAATGTATTTAGGTAATGGAGAAAATGGCAAG
Source organism: Cinnamomum chago (assembly GCA_038049695.1). Lineage (NCBI taxonomy): Eukaryota > Viridiplantae > Streptophyta > Magnoliopsida > Laurales > Lauraceae > Cinnamomum > Cinnamomum chago. The sequence goes on from CP142451.1 coordinate 3,977,657, forward strand.
ATACTTTGTTAAAGTTATTCTATTGGTCAAACACTGTTTGCTGCAAGCAAACAGTTGTGAGATAATGGCAAGTTTGTCTCTTAGATTGTTGGTTTTGGTGGAAAAAAGGACCTATTTGACCAATGATTAAGGTGGTTGACTGATATGGTTGAGAAAATGTAGATGGTTGTTCATAAAGACACACACACAAAAAAAAAAAAAGTGGCCATTATATGTAATAATATTAGAAAAGGCGTGTGATTACTTTTTTTTTTTTGAACTTTTTTACTAGGGTCTTGAAACTAGGGTCTTGAACCCACATATCCAACAACACTTGAGGGATAGAATTTCCGTAGTTTTTTTTTTTTTTTCTTATCTGAGGAGTCCTTTGTGCCGGACTAATCCCTTCGGGCGTAGAGGGAAGCCGGGTAAACTTCCTTATAGCCACAATGTGGCAGTGCAGTTTCGAATCTTCAACCTTTTGGTGCAAACCGTGGTCTTAGAGCTAACCCTTGAGGGATAGATTTTCTGTAGTGTGAAAGTTGCTTTTACCGAGAATTTTAGTTAAATGCATGATCTTTATATAAACGTGTAATAGAAGAGCTTCTTAGGCTAGTACTGCTTTTGCACATTTATGTGGAGAGCAGCGCCACTCATTTGTGGACGTTGCCTAGAATAAATGGGAGAATCTTCATATTGAGAGCTATTTTGTTATACGATTATAAGAAAGCTAGCTTGAAACTTGCCATAGCTAGTTTGAATTCTTCTAAAGCTATTTTGTTATACGATTATAAGAAAGCTAGCTTGAACCTTGCCATAGCTAGTTTGAAATCTTCTAATTCTTAGTCACACTTTGAATTGAGAGGCCCATGTCTTTATTGATGTTCTTTGCAACTTGAAAGTCACTGTAATGATGATTGACATTCCTAATTCATTTATAGACCTTTCTAACCTCTACCTCCATTATTAACTTGGAGTGAGCCTCACAAGGTGGTTCTCATTTAACAATATTATAAGAATTAATTCTCATGGGATGAAAAAAAAATCTCTCTCTGCACAGACAAAATTAGATTTGTTCATTCTTTCAATTTTATGTATTTGTGTTTATTAAATTATCTAAAGATGGTGTTTATTCATTACCCCTAATATTATCTATGCCATTTTTCCTCTCTCCAAAATCTTCTCTTGTTTATTAGCAGGAATGGAGCTCATTGGACCTGTTTTAGAAATTGTGAAACTCGCATGGGATCCTATACGCCGTCGAATTCGTTATATTAAAAACCACAAAAAGAATATGAAAGAACTAAACAAAGTTGCAGAGGATTTGTTTGCTGAGAAGGAAGATGTGGAAAGAATGATAAGTCGCAGCAGTCGAAAAGTGGCAACAGCAGTATGTAACAAGTGGGTTGAAAATGCGAGAAAGGTAGCAGTTGAAGTGAGTGTCATTCAAGAAGAATATAAAGAAGACAAGAAATGCCTTGCAGGGTGGTGTCCTAATGTCTGCTCTAAGATGAAGTTGGGCAAACGTGTAGAAGAAATTATCAAGAAAATCACCGATCTTAACGACAAACGGTCGACATTCAAGGGAACAGAGTTGTCTGATGCACCTTTGGAGAAAGTTCGGCCTCAAAATGCCGAAGTTAATTCATCAACAGCAGCAGAGAGGACATTACAGCAGATATTGGGGTTTATAGAAGACGAAAAAATTGAAAAGATTGGAATTTGGGGAATGGGTGGGATAGGCAAAACAACAGTGATGAAATTGTTGAACAATCGACCTGAAGTGTCCCTGACATTTGAAATTATCATATGGATAACTGTCTCAAAAGAAGGAAATGAAAGAAGGGTGCAAGATGCTATTGCAGAACGTCTAAAGTTGGACAAATCAGAGTATGAGGATGAACTAAGAGCAAAAATCCATCAAGCTTTAAGTGGGCAGAAGTTCTTGTTGCTTTTAGATGACGTTTGGAATATGATAAATTTGTCTGATGTTGGGGTCCCAACTCCCAACCATCATGTTAATGGCTGTAAGGTTGTATTAACCACTCGATCCTTGGATATATGTCGACAGATGAAGACAGATGAGGAAGTGAAAGTCGAGACTCTATCAGAAGATGAGGCCTGGAAACTATTCACTGACAATACGGGAGATGTTGCCATGAGCCCTCATGTCGAGTCTATTGCCAGAAAGATCGTCGCAGAGTGTGACGGCCTGCCACTTGCAATCATCGTAGTCGGTTCATCACTGAGAAAGATTAGGGACGTTCACGTGTGGAACAGTACATTAAGGGCGTTACAGTTACCAGCTGCATCTCAAATCGAAGCAATGGAAGAACGAGTCTTTCGCTGCTTGAGATCTAGTTATGATAAGTTGCAAGATGATAAAAAAAAAAAGTTGTTTTTGTACTGTTCATTGTACCCGGAAGACGATAAGATATTAATAACTGAATTGGCAGAGTATTGTTGGTTAGAAGGCTACATTCATGGAGTTGGCAGCATTGAAGTTGCACGGGAGAAGGGTCACAGCATGGTAATGAATCTCGTAGATGCATCATTGTTGGAGAAGTGTGATGAGGAGGGATATGTCAAAATGCATGATGTTGTAAGGGATTTCGCATTGAGAGAAGCACCTGGGTTCTTAGTTAAAGCTGGTATGAATATAAATCATCCACTAGAAGAGAAGGAATGGTTGCAAATGCAAAAGATTTCGTTAATGAAGTCTAATTTGTGTAATTTATTGTTGGAGAGGCCGAACTGTAGCACTTTGTCCGCATTATTGTTGCAAGGAAACTATCAGCTAACAATGATCCCCGATTCCTTCTTTGAATGTATGCATTCTCTATGTATTCTAGACTTGAGTGGGACAGGAATAAAGTCCTTGCCGTCTTCCTTGTGTAACTTGGTTAATCTCCGCGGTCTCTATTTGAATTATTGTTATTATTTAAAAGAACTTCCATCGCAAGTAGGAGCGCTCAAGCAACTGGAGGTGCTTCATTTGGGAGGCTCCAGATCAATTAAATATCTGCCTAGAGAGGTTGGGGAACTAACTCGTTTGAAATGTTTGATAGTGGGATTTGAATGCCGCCGCACTTGTTCTCAAAATGATGAATGGAACATGAAGTTGAGAGTTCCAACTGGAATAATTCCAAAGCTTCCATATTTAGAAGAATTGAGCTTGTATGTCTCTGCTGGAGGTGTTGAAAGGGGTCAGTGGGATGATGAAAGCATGGAAGTCGTGGTTGAAGAATTATGCAGGTTGGAACATCTTATTTTTCTCGATGCATACTTTCCAAATGTGGAGTGTCTCGTCCATTTTCTACGTCATAGCAAATTGGTGTGGTTTAGGAGATTCCGGTTTCGGGTTGGCACTGAGATAACGGATGGGTTTGTTCATGATCAAGAATGGGAAAGATATTTGGTATATAACGGTGGTTTTGGGATGTCACATGGTGCCATTATGGAGACTCTTGCTCATTGTTCCAAGTTTCTTCTACGGGATCACCGCACAGCAAGAAAGCTATCAGAGTTAGGGCTGACAAACATGAATGAGTTGAAAGAATGTAGGATTATGTACTGTGATAAAATGGAAAATCTCTTTGATGGAGATGAGCAACAGGAGACTTGTGCACTGTTACCCAACTTGGAGGCGCTTTGGATTGAAGGTCTTCCAGAATTGAGGAGCTTATGCGATGGTCCATTGTTGCCCGGAAGCCTCTCCAAACTCACAAAACTAGAGTTACATAGTTGTAATAACTTGAAGAAGGTTTTCCAATTGAGTATTATTCGACAACTCTGCAGTTTAGAAGTCCTCTCGGTCGAATATTGTTCGAACATGGAAGAGATAATAGAAATTGAAGAGGAAGAGGAGATGTCAACGTCTGTCGCAAGCCATACCCATAATGTTATAAGTTATAATAATGATAGACTCATCCTCCCTAATATCAAGCGAATTTCTCTCTGGAATCTTCCGGAATTGGTTAGCATTTGTCGAGGGTCTTCTAACTTCGAATGGCCATCACTAGAATTTATTTTTATTAAGAAATGTCCCAAGTTGAAGAGTCTCTCCTTCCTCTCCAATGGCACCAATATTGTAGCACCTGCACTAAAGAAGATTCTTGGCCCTAGTTCATGGTGGGAAGCATTGGAGTGGGAAGACAATGACATCAAGCACCGACTCCAACCTCTTTTCAGAGTGAAAAATTTCTAGTGGCTAGGTAATTTCATGACATTTTCCTTAATCTCTCTCTGCCTCTTGGTAATGATCTCTGTACACGGACAAGACAATCATCAGTTGGATCAAAAACAGGTAAAAATCTCCTTTGAAATCTCTTTGAAATATGCACTGTGTTTTTTTGTTCTTTTAATTAATGAGGTGCTTAGAACACAGAATCATAGGCGTAGACTGAGTCTGAAAGTTGACTTACGAACTCAAAGAAGAGATGATGTCTCGCTTTGTTTAATGATATGCAAGGCCAAAAAGAGGGATAGAGATTGAAAACAAAAACCCCGCATCTTTTTGTCTTTGTTGCATAAGATTGAATTCAATCTCATCTGCCCACAAAGTGTTTGATGAAATGTCTCAACCAGTTCATCCTTTTTGAAAGATGCTTGTCCCCTTGAATGGGCGTTCTGTCACCTCTCTATTGCAAGTTTAGAAACTATTGTTCTCGCTACAGCTAAAGTTCATGCTTGATCTTCTAGGACTTTTATTTTTTTAAGTGTTTCCTATTGTTTGTATGCTTGCATTTGAAATTCTGCCATGATTTATCATGCTCAATTTAGCTTCGTTATCATGCTCAATTAGCTTTGTCTATAAGGTTATGCAATCATTTAATTTGTCTATAAGAAACCACATTCACATGGAATTTTTCTTTGACAATAAATTTGCTCAAGAAGTTTATCATCATGGTTTATATTTTGTATAAAATATATCCCGTAAGAATGTAAGAAACCTGATCTATTTCTTTCTGTGTGTCCAAGTGTTTGTATAATGAATGGAGGGACATATTTGGTTGGACTTTCGATTTGCATTGGCTACTTGCAAGATCGTAAAAAGTGCTTGAGTGGACCAATTTACAAAAGGTAATTTCACAGCACCACCACTCTTTCATTGATTGGTTTTTGTTCTCCCTTTCTGCTGTTATTATTATCGTTGTTATTATTATTATTATTATTTTTTTTAATTTGGAAAATAGTTGTGCAAAACCAAGTTCCTAATCTACTAAAATGTCTGGAGAAATAATTGGTGGAGCCTTGTTACCGTTATATATGATATTTCAACCAAATTGGAAAGGTCTCTTGTTTAAGATCCTGTTTGGATGTCATCTGTTTTTCCTTTTATGAGTGAAGTGGTTTTCTTATGACCAATATGTCTAAGGTGAACTTGAGCCATGTTATTCACATCTTAGGGTGAAATATACGTGCATAAAGAAAAGAAGTCTGTTTAGTATAGGTGACCTTTGTATGGCTTTGTTCTATTTTGTCTGCAACATGTCGTAAAGGAAATGAGTTATGTTAACAAAAAAAAAAAGACAGAGAAAAAAGAAAAGAATATCTGTTGAGATGATATTGAGTGGAAATATCTTCCCTATATTTCTAATCATAATCGAATCTTATCTCATCAATTTACAATCGGCTTTGAGTACTAGATTTCTCTTGCAATGCGGTTGAATGTGTCTCTCTCATTTGTTATAGAAAAAAGGTGCCATTTATAGGATACTATGATTATCTAGACTATGTTGTTGCTCAATCACATGGATAGAATTTGTATTTGTTTTAATTGTTTTATTTATAAAAATTGCATTGTGACATTCTGCATATCTTCTCTGGTTTGGACACATACAAAGCACATGAGAATATGAATAAGTTGTTGGTCTTGTATATGCAAGAGGAATTTTGTTACTTACCACCAGTGCTTGATCCCAGGTTCTGTTTCTGTTTTGTTTGGTTAGGAAAGTTGCCTTTCTGTTTGTTATGGTGTGAGTTGTCAATCTTTGTGTTTGTGCAGGTATTAGTGAGTGAGTTGTTTGGCCTGTTGCCAAAATATTAGCTACTGCAATTACTGGTGGTGTGAAGAGTCGTGGGTTGTTGCAAACTTGTAGGAAGTGATGGATAGTATATTTAATGTCTATTTTTAATAGATAATGCATCTGCTTTCCTTGTGTTACTCAAACTAAGGAGGTTAGCTACCCCCAAAGTAGCCACTGTCTCCCAAAATGGCAAAGAAGCAGCAGTCACATAGCAAAATTTATCTATGCCTTTACTCTTTAAGTTGTTGGTTTTGTATGTATTGAAGTTGATATCATACTTCCCTATTTATAAATTCTTGTTTTGTCCTGCACTTGCATTGTAATTTAACTGGCATTGTGCTTCCAAACAGGGCCTAAATCTCCCAGGGGAAAATGTCTTTTCATATTAAGTTAGGATGTTTACTACTTTATGTAGTTTCATCAAGTCTATATTGAGAAAGGAATGTTAGTATGAGTGACCATTCCAAAAAAAAAAATGTTAGTATGAGTGTGGTCTTTTTCTAGTCTTTGACAGATAATGGGATTTTATTAGAACTTCATTGAATCGGTCAAAATGATTAGTAGTTTCAGTTCTTTACTGCTTTATATTCTTTAACTGCAAGCACTTGCTTTCACATATCGACATTTTATCTATTAGGTCATTTGAGTACTTATATGCTGGCTTCTTTTTTGCTCCTGTACTTCGTATATCACAGTTATTAGAAGTGATCATTACTTTTCTTTTTATTGCAAAGGATCTATCTACTCTCACTAATCTCATCTTATAACTTGAATGGTTAATTATATTTCGTGTTGTCTTCATCATTTTATGTTTGTCTATAATTTCATGAGCATGACCATTCAGTTGCAAGATGATATTTGAATACTTCTTGCCTACTATTCTCTGTCCTTAATTTTCATTTATTTTCTTACTCAGGAAAGTGGATGCTCCCATTCTGATTAGGTTTTGAGATGGTAAACATGCATGCAAGCTGGTTCTCAGTGGCAATAAATTTGATACTACTCAATGGGTGGGGCAAAAATCAGAAGCAAGGCCATTTATTTACTTGGATGGGATGCTAATGTTGGCAGGTGCTAAATCAAATATGACCTCACCTAGGTAAGGTTTGGTAATTGGAGATGTTTAGGTTTTGTTCTTGGCGATTCTCCAATGGCTTGTGGAATTCATCTTAGGTTTTGTAGAAACCTATCAAGATACAATTTTGTAAAATTTTATCTATTTCACAATTCAATTCCTTGATACAGAATGGTTGCTTTACAGGTTCAGATTCTGATTGGCATCCTAACATTCATACCAAATAGAATCAGCTTGTCCACAGTGATGTTCCATGGTTTATTATGGAATCCTATCAAGAATGCCGTCATCCCCCTGTTTGTTCTTACTTGACAAGCAAGAACTATTGAATTCCTTATTATTCTTCATGGAAGATGTGGTGATACTAAAAGACCTTTTGATTTTACTTTATAGGTTTGACAATGATGGTGTCAATATTTGTTTGAAAGATAATCCGGATTCATCCTTTCTTAAGATGGCTTGTTCAAGGTTAGAACTAATGAAGCCCAAAATTTGCTAAGAGAAAATAATGCTTATGAAAACAAGGTACATTCTATTCTAATCAAATGGGCAAAAAAAAAGTTCTGATGCATTCTATTCTAATCAGATGCACAGGAAAAGGGATGAATCTAGAGGAATGGGGAAGTTCATGTTGTGTCAATATTACGACACCATAGAAGGTATATTCCGTTTCCCCATTTCAATCTATCCATTATGTGTACATAGCTCCTAAATTTCAATTGTATTCCATTAACTAGCAAAAATAGATCAAGGATTGAAATTGTGAAAGGACTTGTTTGTTGATTTTATGATAAGAACATGTTTGTAGTTTGTACCTTGTACAACTGATGGGGGTTCCAATGATGCATTGATGCAATGGTGTAAATGAGTAAAAGCACCTACTGGTGCAATGAACTTGACAGCAATCTGAATTTCCTCCTCTTTTTTCACCCTTTCTTATATGGCTGCGAATGTGATACTGGGTCCAGGGACATTTATCTTGGACTATTCGACATTGAAATTGAAGCTGCACAATATCGCATACAAGATATCTTGGGACCATGTGGGCAGTTGTGACGTTTGTGTCCACGTGGGTAGCTGTTATGTTTGTGGCCACAGCTTTCGTCTGTGTGACCATGGTAGAAGTCTTCTTGCACAAGATCTCACACTAGTTATCACGGTCTATAGTGCCTATCTTTTTAATTTTTTATTTAATAATCAAATGGTCTTTCAACTTGCAAATCTGGATGGCAGGCAATCCCATTGGAAATGTATTCTTGTATTCACCGGCTTATCCATTTGTAAGAATATTTTCTGCACCATTGTGCCATACTGTCATTGAATATGACTGATATATTCTAAAAGTTTAATTACAAACCAAGTATTGATTACTACATAGAGAGATATTTCCCTAGTTGAAGGTATCAGTATCGCAAACTCGCAAGTTTTGTTTCATTTAACATCCCATTATTTGTTTCCAGATGTTTCCATATATTGGAGAACTGAAAAAAATCTATTGAATGGTCAATCATAAGCTTTAAACACGCCCCATAGATGTAAAACAATATTTCATTGTCGAAGTGTCCAACATTTAAGGTAAACATGACTAGAACTGAACAAAGATTTATGGCAAAATTCATTACTATGAGTAGATGTTGCCCCAAACCCATATTGATTCATATCTTCTATCAAGCCCAATTATATTATATGAAGCCAGCTGGATTCCAATTGCCAATTCCTTCCCACATTGAGATTGATTTTGACCGTCTTATAATTTTTGATCTCTTGCTAATACCAGCCCTACTAACTAATGGCCCATTAATCATACTAAGTAATGGCCTATCTAACATTTATTCTATGAGTGGAGATGACGGTTTCAAATGCAACCCAGTACCGTAACTCCTTTCCTCTTCGTTTCCTCTTAGCCACAAACATTACTCTTCTCATAGTTCTCATCCTCTTCATCCCTTGCATTTCATAAACGGCTTGAAGTCATTGATAAGATGCAAAACTCTCAGTAACTCTCTCCATCGATCTCTCCAAAAGTCACTGCGCTATTTCCCTTCTTTCTATCTTCTTCACTGGTTTCGACACATACAAAGCACATGGGAACATGAATAAATTGTTGGTCTTGTATATGCAAGAGGAAATTTTTTATGTGCCACCAGTGCTTGATCCCAATTCCCACATTCTATTTCTATTCTGTTTGGTTAGGAAAGTTGTGTTTCTGTTTGTTATGGAGTTATGGTGTGATTTGTCCATGTTTGTGTTTGTCCAGTTATTAGTGGGTGAGTTGTTTGGCATGTAGCCAAAATATTGGCTACTATGGTGGTGTGAAGAGCCGGTAGGTTATTGCTAACTTGTAGGAAGTGATTGATGGTATATTAATGTCTGCTTTTTAATAGATAATGCATCTATGTTCCTTGTGTTGTTCAGACTGATTAAGGCCACAGTCTGCCAAAATTGCAAAGAAGCAGCAATCATGTAACAAAATTTATTGTTTGGCTTGCTGCAAGAATATTAGCTATTGCAGTTGCTGGTGGTGTGAAGAGTAGTGGGTTGTTGCTGACTTATAGTAAGTGATAGATGGTGTATTTAATGTCTTTTTTTTATGAATCTCTTTTCCTTGTGTAATTCAAACTAATTAAAACCATTGTCTGCCAAAATTGCAAATAAGCAGCAGTCATGTAACGAAAATTATGTTTCTACAATTGAGAAGTTTATGCCTTTACTTCAAGCTGTTGGTTTTGTATGTGTTGAAGTTGATTTCGTACTTCCATACATGTTTATAGATTCTTGTTTTTCTTGCACTTGCATAGCAATTTATAACCTGCATTGTGCTACCAAACAGGCCCTTGTCTCCCAGGGAAAAATAGTCTTTTCATATTTAGCTAGGATGTTTACTACTTTATTTAGTTTTGTCAAGACTATATTAAGAAAGGAATGTTAGTATAGTATGAATGACCATTCAAAATTTTTTTGTCAGTGTGAGTGCAGGCCTTTTCTAGTTTTTGAGAGAGTGGAATTCTATTAGAACTTCATTGAATCAAAGGTCATAATGGTCAGTAGTTTCACTTCTTTACTGCTTTATATTCTGTAACGGAAGCACATCTTTAGCATTTGGACATTTTATCTTTTAGATCATTAGAGTACTTATTTCTTTTTAGCACATTTATTAGAAGTGATCATTACTTTTCTTTTTATTGCAGAGGCTCTACCTATTCTCACTAGTCTCATCTTATAAGTTGAATGGTTAAATATATTACGTGTTATCTTCATCATTTTATGTTTGTCTATAATTTCATGAGCATGACCATCCAGTTGCAAGATGATATTTATTTTCTTACTCAGGACAGTGGATGAACCCATTCTGATCGGGTTTTCAGATGGTAACAATGCATACAGGTTGGTTCTCGATGGCAGTAATTTAATAGTATTCAATGGGTGGAGGTGAAAATCAGAAGCAGGGCCATTTGTTTATTTGGATGGGATGCTAATTTTGGCAAGTGCTAAATCAAATATGACCTTACCTTGGTAAGATATGGTAATTAGAGATGTGTAAATTTTGTTTTTGGCGATTCTCCAATGGCTTGTGGAATCTAGATTACGTTTTGTAGAAACCTATCATGATTCAATTTTGTAAAATTCTATCTATTGCACAATTCAATTCCTTGATACAGAATGGTTGTTTTACAGGTTCAGATTGGCATCCTAAAATTCATACCAAACAGAATCACCTTGTCCACAACGATGCTCCATGGTTTATTATGGAATCCTATGAAGAATGCCATCATCCCCCATGTTTGTTCTTCCTTGACAAGCAAGAACTATTGAATTTCTTATTATTCTTCCTGGAAGATGTGGGGATACTGAAAAACTTTTTATTTTACTTTGCAGATTTGACAATGATAGTGCCGATATTTGTCTGAAAAGATATCTGGATCCATCCTTTCTTAAGATGACACGTTCAGGGTCAGAACTAATGAAGCCCAAAATTTGCGGAGAGAAAAACAATGCTCCCGAAAGCAAGGTAAATTCTATTATGATCAAATAGACAGAAAAAAGAGAAGGTCTTATGCATTTCATTCTAATCAGATGCACAGGAAAAAGGGATGAATCCAGAGGGGTGGAGAAGTTCATGCTGTGTCACTATTATGGCACCATAGAAGGTATATTCTTCGACAACATCACCATCACCACCATAACAAAAGCTTTGTCTCAACTACATTGAGGTCGGGTACATGAAAATTCGGGTTCCCCATTCCAATCTATCCATTATTTCTACATAGCTCCTAAATTTAAATGTATTCCATTAACTAACAAAAACAGATGGAGGATTGAAATTGTGAACGGACTTGTTTGTTGATTTTATGATAAGAACATGTGTGTAGTTTGTACCTTGTACAAATGATGGGGGTCCGAAGATGCATTGATGCAATGGTGTAAATAAGTAATAGCACCTACTGGTGCAATGAAGTTGATGGTAAACTGAATTTCCTCATGAACCCTTTTTCACCCTTAAGTACATTCTATTCTAATGAAATGGACAGAAGGAAAAAAAAAAGTCTTATGCATTCTATACTAAACAAATGGACAGGAAAAAAGGATGAATTCAGAGGAGTGGAGAAGTTCATGTTGTGTAAATATTAGGGCTGCACAAAAAATCCGATATCACCGTCAAACCGAACCGAACCGACCGAACCGGACGGTTCGGATTGGTTTTTAATAGACCGGTTTGGTTAACGGTTTGAAAATCATAAAAACCGCTTACATCGGTTGGTTATTGGTTAGAGCCTATGGTTAACCGCTTAAACCGAACCAACCGTATGTAGTAACTTAAGTGTTGCTTTTTTACTATTTTAGTCTTAGGGTTTCGTTTTTTACTACTTTCAACATTACATTCCACAACTCCATTCTCACATGAACTCAACCGTCAACACTGCCTCAGTGCATCTCTTCTAATCTCTCAAATGATTTTTGATACTTCATTACAGATGGAGGGGTTACTGTACATGGTGTTTTCCTTCTATCATAATTCCTACCTCGATTAAATGAAGTTTTTATCAGAAGGCTGCACTCTTGAGAATGTTAGAAAAGCCAGTAGAGTCTAGCATTTTGATGGTTGGTTTTGGTCTTACCTAACTAATGTGTTAATAAACCTTCATTTTTGAAAAAATACAGTGGGTTTTGATAGAGATTTCATTTGTGTGTTACTTTTTTTTATATGAACTATTATTCTATTGTAATTTCAAATGGTATCATGTGGAATGAATGTTTCACTACAAGGTTTTTTTTTATTTTTTTGTTGCGCTTGTGTTTAGTCCAAATTCTCTTTTTAGAGTAGAATTATTTTTTATAAGCATTTAGTCCAGTATGGAATGTTGGATTTTTATGTTTGCACTAAACATTAGAATAAATGCAAAGGACGAGGTATCATCATTTTGAAATTCTCAATGTCTGATTTTCAAAAAAATAAAATGAAAAACAATGGTTAAACCGACCGAACCGAACCGTTTCGTTTGGTTTGGTTCGGTTTAAGCCCTCTCCATCGGTCGGATCGGATCGGTTAATTAAAAAACCGACAGGTTCGGTTTGGTTGTTGGTTTTAGTGTTAAACCGATCCAAACCGCCCATGTGCAGCCCTAGTAAATATTACTGCACCATAGAAGGTATATTCTTCTACTACATCATCACCATCATTAAATCTTGTCCCAACTACATACGTTGGGGTCTGGTAGATGAATTATATTTCACCATTTCAATCTATTTTTATGATAAGAACTTGTTTGTAGTTTGTACCTTATACAACTGATGGGGGCCCGATGATGCATTGATGCAATGGTGTAAATGAGTAAAAGCACCTACTGGTGCAATGAACTTGACAGTAACCTGAATTTCCTCATGAACCCTTTTTCTCCCTTTCTTATATGGCTGCGAATGTGATGCTTGAGGTGCAGGTACATTTCTCTTGGACTGTTCGACATTGAAATTGAAGATGCGCAATATCGCACACAAGTTGTCCTGGGACCATGTGAAGTGGGTAGTTGTGACGTTTGTGTCCATGTGGGTAGCTGTGACGTCTGTGACCATATCTTTCGTCTTTGGGTCCATTCTAAAAGTCATCTCGCATAAGATCTCATGTTGTATAGCGTCTTTTTTTTTGTTTAATTTTTTTTAATCAAATGGTCCTTCAATGTGCAAATCTGGATGGCAGGCAATCCCCTTGGCAATGTTTTCTTGTATTCACCGGCTTATCCAGTTGTATGAATATTTTGTACACAAATTTGCCATATTATTGTTGAAAATTTCGCCAAATAAGATGGTCTACGTTGCATTTGTTGGATACAAAATTTTCAAATTTAAGTTATAATTGATATGATATTTTTGGTTGAAGATATTCTCTTTGTTTGTTGAATAGTTTGATGAAATGGAATTGACTGTGCACTTTTCAGACAACATGAGATGTGTTGTCACTGATATCTCTTATCCTGAAGTTAATCACTTGCGTGTTTGAGAGAACATGATGCATCTAAATTGTTAAAAACATTTAGCAAATTATATACAATGCGGCCTCACCTTTCCAGAACCAAACCATTGGATCGAATCTCTCTTTGACTCAAACATGATATTAATTAAAGTATCAATTTGGTCGTGGTCAAAACTTGTACTACTTGGGCACTACAAAATCCGTTCCAACATCCTTCTAAACCTGCTTGTAGGAAAAAGACTAGGATTGCTCAGCTCAATCCTTCAACACACAATTGTCTACTTGTTAAGACTAAGAGAAGAACAATATAGAATTGCATTTGTATGTGATATATAAACAGCCAGTACTGCAGTAGAGTATTTTTAATATTTAGAAAATTTTCTTTGAATGTTTACAAAATTGTAAAATTTTCATTTTTAAATAAAAATAATCAATGATTAAGAAACCTTGATTTTCTTAATAAGAATTATCAACTAAGATATTTAATCACACATTTTGGGGAAAAAACAACTCACTAATCCAACGGTAATTTCTTTTAGGAGCCATCGACCTACCCAAGCGGGCTCATTTCTTGAACAGTTTAGATCTTCGAAAGGCAGCCTTTAAATTCAGGAATTTGATTTGCACCTAAGGCAGGTTCACCTTAACTAACCATTCTCATTTTTGGCCTTGCAGCCCCTGTTTTACAGATATGTATTACGTCTTTCATAGGGGCTATCTCATGAATGCTTCAGACCAGTTAAATCGAGTAATAATATCAAACACAACCTGGGAAACATTGGGAGTTATTTACGTTAAGACCTAATTTAACTAGCTCTTTTTAGACTAGTTGATAGTTTGAAATTGGACCCTTAGAGTTTCAAGTGGGGCCCACCTTTTGATCATCCAAATCGTTGTTGATATACCTCTAACACCCATGGAATTTACTTTTATCTAAATATTAGAAGTCAATCTCAAGAAGCCGACTGCTAGATTAATCACTGTGTTTTACCCACTTGTTCGTTTAAGATGTAAGTAGCCAATGGAACAATAGTTTATATCATGTCCTCATCACAATGGGTGTCAGAGGTGTATCTCAACAGTTAACTAATGGAAAGGTGGTCCAGAATTGGAATTGGGTCCAGTTGGGTCTAGAATCTATATACCCAATTGTACAATACTTTCAGCTTCAGGGACGGGTGATGGCGATACTTGATTGATCATAACCTGACTCAACCCATCTAATTGCATTATGAGGTGCCTACCCCAGTAAATACCACATAGTCCTCAACTTGACATGACTCAACACCACCCTTACATGGAACAGCCATTCAAAATCACCTTGTGATAAATCTCAGCCACTCAAAAAGCCAATCCAACTGAGAGGCTATTGGATTTATCATGAAAATTTCGTCATTGAAACTTATCAGGCTATGATTTAATAACCTTGAGGCCCCTCCAAACTATGGATGGCAAAACCTGATCACTCAACCTAGAAACCAAGTTGTGTTTGGGGCAACCTGCATAAACTAAATAACCCATTTAAACAGGTTAGATTAGGGTTGACCCGTATTTCTAAAGCCACTTCAATGGTTTGGTGATTTATTATTTTTGATTCCTAGAATAGTTTATATTTAGTGGAATGAGCTGAACTTGCATTGGGCTTTTCTAGCCTTTAATGCTACTTAATTTTAACCTTATTGAAATGGATTAGACTTGGACCAAACATCTAGAGGTTAGATCTGTGTCAAGTGGGTTAAATGGGTTAACCCACATGGATAGAGTTTGTACAGGTCCGATTGGGCGGACCCTCATTAAGTGCAGTTTGGGATTACCTAACCTATTTCTAAAATAGTGGGTCCA
Organism: Cinnamomum chago; assembly: GCA_038049695.1. NCBI lineage: Eukaryota > Viridiplantae > Streptophyta > Magnoliopsida > Laurales > Lauraceae > Cinnamomum > Cinnamomum chago. The sequence continues at coordinate 3,993,048 of CP142451.1, forward strand.
CTAGTTGGGTCTCAAGCCCCCTCCAATAGAAACCTATGGTCAACCGGACCCAGTTTTACCCAACCTTGCTGAAAAGTGTACTTCGCAGATCAAATGGTTAGCATTGTCAAAAGGAGATCTTTCAAACACCAGCCCACCTTAATTGTTATCCTTTCAGGTCGGCATCATAGACCAAGTAATTCAATGAGGAAGGATGACCTGCACATTCTTGAAAATTACTCTTATATCATCAATAACAGCATGGTCCACCATCCATTTGATGAACGTATTTTATTCTCTCTTGATTTATTCTCTTTTCTATTTGACCATTATTTTCATGTCTCTTTAACTGTGCCTTCACTTAAATTCGGCAAATCATGAAAATTTAGAAATTGGGCATCCATTATAAACCATTAAGATTAGGTCGTTGGGGCCAACAGAGTCGTGTGTCATGTTGGCACCTCGGTACAAACTACAACACAAATCCCCAAGATCAATCATTTGCTCTTTCGGTTGACACTTAACAGTATCACTCCCAGCCTGAAGGCCAACTTAGCAAAATAAATAAATAAAATAAACTTATATGGGAAGGTTAATCCGGTCCATTTTGTGGTGGGTCACGGAAAACTTGATCCATGAGTTGGAAGGGCAATTTCCGATCGACCTAGCAGGTGGGTCAAGTTTTGTCACCTCGATAGTCATTAAGTGGGCTCCAGCGCGGGTTCAACATATCCCACTGAATGGGAATTGAGAGCACCCCAAATTTTGAAAATGTAACCAAATCTCCCACATGAAGCAAAATAGAATGGATGGAGGCTCGCTGGAGTAACAAGTACGCCGTGGACCTCTAAAGTGGTGGGAGACATAATTCAATTGATGAATGGATCCAAATCGATTGATAGGGTTATAAAGTATATCATATACAATCATAAAAGGGTGGGGAATTTGAAGCAGGACAATGGAATTGTTAGAAGTTACCCATTTGGGAATTGGTGGAGTGGCATATGGCTCTTAGAAGCCTTACATAACGCCTGTTAGGAAGTGAGGCCCATGCATATTCTTTCATTCTCTTATTCTTATCTGAATTCATTAGCCGACCTCAATATAATAACAAGGCTTTGATGATGATGATTTGATGATGATTCTTACAAGTGAGAATTGTGCACCTTGTTTGTGCTCGATACGTCACATTGGTAATGGATTCGTCAGCCATTTACTGAAAATGCACTTAGGACCAACTTAAAAAATTATATCATAACGGACAGGCTGGATATGGGTCCTACGATGTACACCTACTTATTAATTTAAGTGTGGTTAAACTTGATATATTACCACCTCCAATAAAGATCCTACCCATCCATATTCGACCAACACATGCTCTTAATTTTCTAGATGATTGGCTAAAAAATTCTTGGTACTAACAAAGAATTAGATTCATTCCCTCAATTAGAAGGCCCTTCCAAACTCTTAATTTGATACTTACGATGATCAAATTGTTAATTTGAAGTCTTTAAAAAAAAAAAAAAATTTGATAACCCAAAGTATCTCCCACCCAAAAAAAAACTTCGGCCCCGAGTCTGAGAGAGGCACTCGATTATTAAACTAGGCTGCTTCGAAGGACTCATCTGATGATCCGTTATTAGACCTTTAAATCCTCTATCTTGCAATCCCCCGTGTCAATTGATGAAAGGCGGGCCCAACTGGGCCCCACAGTGCTGGACTGCACTTGCAGTTGCTTGTAGGATAACATGCTCCATCAAACGTGTACTTCCCATAATCAAATGGTTACCATTGTCAGAGTGAACATGACTGGTATATTAGAAACTTAGCAAAGATCCAAATATTTATTGCTAAGTGTTAGATTGGCCTCTGCTTTTTGTGGAGGTCTTTGATGAAAGATAACATAAAACCTGTAGGTCACTCTCTCAAGCCTTTGAATTGATATTCTCCTCCACTTGATATTTCATCATTGTGAAGGAAAATTTTTCTGCTGTGCTGTGCGCTCTGTTGGAGCACTCATCCGCACCGTCTCCCACTGCAGGTCCCGTTGAATCTCACGGGTCTCACTGCGACAATGGCACAGATCCAATAGAGTGCGTAAAGCAGGAGCGCAGGTGAAAATTTTCCCATTATGAATAGGTATAACTTCATCCCAACTATGTAGGGCACTGGTAACGTTGAATGTTACTTTCAAACAAATGTAGACATTTATACCAATATATATATATATATATATATATATATCTACTATATATATATACTATTATAAAAGAGAGCAAGATGCACAACTTTTTACTTTTTTTTCACTACACACTTATCCAATCAAATGCTAGATGTGGGCCCCACTTAACATAATAATAATAAGATTATAAAAGAGAAGAACTTGTGTGGGCCCCACATAGATAATAATAATATAATCTATATATTATTATTACCCTTCTAAAAGAGAAGAACTTGGGCCCCACTTATATAATAATAATAAGATTATAAAAGAGAAGAACTTGTGTGGGCCCCACCTATATAATAATAATATAATCTATACATTATTATTATTATTACTATTTCTCTATCTCTATCTCTATATCTATATCTATATCTATACATCTATACCCTTATACAAAAGAGAATAAAGTATAATATTTTTTCACTACACACCTGTCCAATAAAATGCAAGATGTAGGCCCACTTAGTATTCTCTATTTCTCTATCTCTATCTTTCTATCTATCTATCTATCTACTCTTATGAAAGAGAACAAAATGACAATGCTTTTCATTACACACCATGGCTCACTTATAATTTTCACTAAAGTGTAGTACTTTTTCACCACACACCTGTCCAATAAAATGCAAGATGTGGGCCCCACTTAGTATGATTATTTTTCACTACAAACCTGCCCGATAAAATGCAAGATGTAGGCCCCACTTAGTGTTATTATAGATATATATATTCCCAATAAACTGCACGATGTGGGCCCCTCTTAGTATTATTTGAAAGTCCACGAGGATCCTAACCCTAGAGGGGGGGTGAATAGGGTGAGCTACAACTATGACCAATTATGACCAATTTTAACTTCTTAACATAAACTAGTCACATGTGATGAATAATCAATCAATATGCGGAAGCTAAACAAAATCAATCACCACATAGCAAACACCACAACACAATATTTATAGTGGTTCGGCCAACGTGCCTACATCCACTACCGGCTTGTGAATCCAACACCCCACCGGATTTCCACTATTTATGCTTTTTCAAAGGCTAAGCAATAACCTATACAATGTTGTTTTTCTAGGCTCAACAACAACCTTTACAAGATGCTTTTCAAGGCTAAGCAATAACCCTTCAATGTGCTTTTATAGGCTAAGCAATAACCTTTACAAAATGCTTTTCAAGGCTAAACAATAACCCTTACAAATCAAGATTTCTCTAAGAATGTGTCTTTACAAAAGATTACTCTAAGAGATACAATTTAAAGCTCAATAAAATTGCCTCTTAAATAGGCGGATATGAAAGTTTAAAACAAACTCACACAAACACTCAATGAATGCAAAGATGTATGCTTATGAAGTGTGTGTGTGAAAACTTCAATCAAGTTTAAAAGTAAGCTCAATCAATTTATGCTTAATGCAATTTGAAAGTTTAAGGCACAAAAAGATATGATTGAAGTTCTATGCAAATCACTTGAACAATTACACACTTGTGAATGATATGAAAATCTAAAGATCACAAGTTGTATGAAAGTGTTTAAGCCTAATCAAGTGATGCATGTGCAATGTTGTTTTCAAAACTAATTAGTTTAACTAAAGTTTAAATGTATGAAAACAACAAAGGAAGTTTCAACCAAGACAAAGAATCATGCATTAAAGGAAATCAAAGATTTTAGGCTAAGCATGATTAAGAAAGTTTAAAACAAAACTTGGGTTGAAAACAAAGTGATGAATCTAATCTTGAATATCAAAGATGGAGGGAAGAAAGGATTCAACACATCATTGTTATCATGCTTGAAATCATTTTCCAAAGTTTCAAATAAAGCACATAACAAATGATTAATTAAAAGTAAAACTTACTTGGAGATTTAACTTAGTTGATCCAAGCTTAAGCTTTACTTAATGACCCCTTGATGTCTCTTAAATCATCCCCTTTGTCTTCTCTCAAAGCTCCTCAAAGAAGGCTTAAAAATCTCCAACCATTGACAAAGGAAAGAACTCATTTATATCCCCAAAACAGCCCAACGGCTAGTTTACCCGGTTAACCCCATGACAGGCCAGTTAACCGGGTAAGCCCAACGGTCAGAAAAAGAGCCGTTGAGCTCAGGAGCCCGGTTGACCTGCCCTGTGTGGCCGGTTAACCGGGCCTCTTGGCCGGTTGACCGGGCCTGCCCAGAATTCCCCATTTTTTGGGTTTCTTGAAGATTTTCTTTGGGGATCTTTTGGGCCATTAAAACCAAGCTTTTTCACATGTTTTAAATCATTGAAAGATGTATAAAAACATGAAACACACAAAGCCTAAAATGATTCAAAACTCTAAAACCAAAGGCTAGCTTGATTTTCTAAACTTTCTTTTCAAATAAATTGCATTTTTGAAAGTTTTCTTGAGGGGACATTTGGGGTCATTGAATCAAGCTTTAAAACAAGTTTTAAATCAATCTTAGAGTTTTAAAACCAAAGGCATGCTTGATTCAATAAAACTCATTTCAAAACTAAATGTATCCAAGATAAAGAACATATCATGCATGATTGAATACTTTTTCAACTCTTGAAAGCAATGCATGTCTAAATCAAGATTTCAAGTGTTTTAAAATCAAAGCATGTGTGAAAATGCGAATGATGAATAAAATGATTATGCATCCATCAAATTGCAATCTATACAAAATTCCTAACAATCTCCCCCTTTGCAATTTGATGGCAACTCACTCACCACTCACCACTAGACTCACACACTAGGTCTTCAGCTCCCCCTAAGCTGGACAAGCCTTGAAATCTCTTTGGATGCTCTTCTTGGATGCTCCTTTTCTTTGCTTGGGCTATGGGTTCTTTTCTTCTTTAGTTCCCAAGCTTTCTCTTCTTTCACTTCTCCCCCTATGACCATGCTTCTCTCCCTTTGGCAAGATATGCATTCTCTTCTCCTTTAGAGAACTTGAATGCATGTTTTCTCCCCCTTTGTCCTTTCTCCCCCTTAGATAGAGCTTCTCTCCCCTTAAGAAACTTGAACATCCTCTCCCCCTTTGCCATTAAATTGCAAAGGTTACCTACACACATGAAAACAAGAAAAATACCTTTTAGTAGCACCTGTTAACAAAAGAAATCGAAAATGAAGAACATAACAGGGTATCATGTATGGATAGAAGTTTTAAGGGTAAAGGGCCAAGACAAAGGTGAATTTGATCACAACTAATTCTTCCTATGAAAGTTTACTCCCCCTCAATCCATTCTCTCCTTTTGTCAAACTTTTGACATAGATATAACTATTTGGTGCAAGAAGGAATGTTTTACCAATTGAGGGTAAACTTCAAGGAAAGTATTAGATTCCAAATGACGATTAAGCTCAATATGATCAAATTACCAATATAATGAGCAAGGTCATTAACGATCATGGATACCAATTGAAATAAACATATCAATTGAGATTAAAGGATGTGACTATAAACTCAATCACTCTAAAATGGATTTAAGAGAATATAACTAATAGGATTAATCCAAATTTAGAGCTATCCATGATGCAATGGGGTTTACTCAAACATAGCATCAATCAATATAACTTATGAAAATCATATGCTATGTAAGTTTTGAACTCATTTCATTCAATCAATAAATATGACTATTAAAGTGCATGAATGAGTGAAATGAAATTCAAGCATGAAGCCAACCTCAACTAATAACCAACCAATATTATGAACATATAAAATGGTGGTCATGAGATATACCTATATGAGCAAAAGAGGTGGCAACATGAACATTATGATGCTAATGGTGTGTGATATAGAACAATCATATTACTTATCAAGTTCAATCCAATGCACACAAGGTTTATCACATTCTCAAGACATCAAATCAATCAAAAATTATACCAATAGAAACTAATTGAATTTGATAACATGATAAAGAGCAAGAATGTGACAAACTCCATCAAGCATCATAAATGCATATTCATCACTTTAAAAATATAACTATTGAGCATAGTGATGAACATGGTAAATTGCAATGCAAAAGAATATTACTTGGCAATGCATGCAATTTCCAAAGTGTCTAGATCATATGAATTCAACACTAAGATATCCATCAAACAAGAGATATAACTATGAAAAAGGAATGGATTTCAAAGAGGTTCATATGACCAAGAGCACTACTATGAAGTTGAAACATGTATAAAGATGACAACATTAAGAAGGTATACATGAATCAACATCATAACCATCCATTTAATAGAAATGACTAGAGTGCATAGAGGATGGATTTGAGTTCTAGTATGGTTTCTACAAATATTACTAAGATCACAACCATACATGGAACCAAAAGTCATTTGCATATACAAGGAATGTAAACAAATAAGCAAAGATGCAAACAACATACATTTCCATTTCTAAGATAATGAAACCAAAAGAAAAAGGAAATGAGAATCATGGAACATGCTTGGATGAATATAACTAGTGATGTTATGGAGCATTTCCATTCATACAATCTTCAAATCATTTTAATAAAAAAAATCCAACAATGAGTATAAAAAGAATGATTTTGAAGATCAATTATCAACATTGTATTTGAAAAGATATAACTTAATTGAAACACATACAAGTTGATTTTTCAAAACAATGATTTTCCATATAAAAGTATAACTTTTAGAAATCCATGGAAAAACTTGAGATGATTCAAATCATTTGTTAAAAAAAATCTTACTATGAAATCTACACAAATGATTCAACAACAATTGATTATGAATGAATTAGCTATGAAAGCTTTTAAAATCACAATCAATTAATCATGTAAAGAAATGCAATGCAAGACAAATGTGCACAAAAAACAAATCAAACATGATGAAATTATAATCAAAAGATTTTGAAAACCATGACATGTAACTTAGAAAGGTGCATGAAAACAAAATCAATTGATCCTAAAGAAGCAATGCATTTTAATAAATGTAACTAAGAAAGAACATATCATGCATGATTGAATACTTTTTCAACTCTTGAAAGCAATGCATGTCTAAATCAAGATTTCAAGTGTTTTAAAATCAAAGCATGTGTGAAAATGCGAATGATGAATAAAATGATTATGCATCCATCAAATTGCAATCTATACAAAATTCCTAACATTATTATTTTTCACTATACACCTGTCCAACAAAATGCAAGAAAAGGAATCAAGTGTATTTTACTTACTACTTTTTTGGTGTTCAATACTTATAATTTTGTGGGCACTTTTAAATACTTCGCCATCAGCTTAAAAATAGTTTAAAAGTCGCGACAAAAGGTATTAGCTAGCTTGCTACTTTTGTTATTGTTGCTGGTGGCCAATTGGTGGTTGTGTTATAATTCAAATATCAAATTGACTACACACGAGAGAATTAACATTCTCTTTTTTTTTACCTGAAACAATGTTAATTGTGCAAATAGTTTCTATTTATTTATTTTTTATTTTTATTTTTATGTTTTGGTGGAAGCAAAAGATACTTGAGTGGTATTTGTATTTGAAATTTGAGAGTTAAGAACATCAGAGAGCTCCGGGAGGTTTCCAGAAGATATGAGATTATTTTCTTTGTACGGATGTAACCCTTTGTTATTATTTTTTAAATATTAACCCTTTAATCTTTTGTGCACTAACCTTAAATATTTGTAATTTGATGTTCCTTCAGTTGTATATTATTTATTATGGCCTTTGAAAAAGGTATAGGGACCTTCAAAACTTATAAACAAATCTCATATATTTTTGCCTTTTCTTTACATTTTACCTTACATTGAGGACAATGCAAGTTTTAAGTGTGGGTGAAGGGATTTAGGTTGTGTTTTAATTTTAAGTGTTTAAAAAAAAAATGGCTTTTTGCTTTTGGGGTTTTCAACGATTTTTGGTTATATATGTCATGAGCAAGTATTCAATTGAGCTTGAGAAATTCATAACATGATTAAATAAGTAATCTTTCAACTTGTGATTAATTAGTATAGTTCCTTGAGGATGTTAGTGACTAATTTGGTGGACAAAAGCCAGTGAGATTTTGAGCCTTTCGACTGACACATCCATATCAGTCTCACTATTTTCTTTCATGAGAGATATTCTTCCATAGATTTGTTTCTCTAAAACTTGCCTTGATTCTCTTCGAGGTCACATAGACACAAGCATGCATGAACATGATTAAGGCCATCGTTGTTATAAGCTACATAAGCCAAATAGCCTACCTTGCAATTAATTTTTCCCTTGTTAAACCCCTTTGAGCTTTATATCTTTCGTTTATTGTAAACCCACATTACAAGCTTTGAACCTGAAAAAAAAAATACCTTTACCTAAGCCGTAGAGCTAGTGAAGCATTGTTTATCATTATGACAGGTGTGCAATAAATAAGGGGGTGTCGAAATTTGCGGTATGACTATGACTGGTGTAATGGAACATGTGTTCATTCTCAATTTATGAGTTCCAATTTATTTTCAAAAAAAAAAAAGAAAAAAAAAAGAAAAAAAAAGTTTATGAAGTGATGGAAGAAATTGCTACAAACTATCCATGTTCATGAATCCTCCTAAAATTCCAAGAAGGGGAATGTTTATAAGTGATACATACAAAGGTGGAAGTTGTTGCGAAGAATCATTCCTTGCTGCAAATGAAAAGTGTTTCCTTTGAACGATCTCTTTTTCAATGCAAGAGTTTTACATGGTTTGAATGCTTTGAAACCAAATTGAAAAAAAATGTTGAATGCATTGATTGGTTTTATGTCTTATATATTCAAGCTTGAAGTTGGTTCATTTTTGCTTCACTAGTTTTGATGGCTTTTGAGCTACATTGCCAAATATTTCCCACCTTGATCCTAAACCCCGTTACAACCGTTGAAAAGTCCTTATGATTCGTGTTATGCATGTAATCCCAGTGGTGGAGAATGAGAAGATATGCAAGCCTATGGTAGATCATTTCTATTGGAATGACTTTGAGCGAAACACCTAACCTTCAAACACATGAGAGTCGAGTGTTTATATCCGTGAGGGTCTATGTATTTAGTTAACTCCATCGTCAAGTGAAAATGCATACTAAGAAAATTTGTTCATGATATGTTATGAGTTTTGAAGAGTTCGGTTGTTCTTTATTAATGGCGTTGAAACCTTGGTATTCTTGAAAAGAAAAAAATTGAATTTAAGTGTTGCCCGAGGACGAGCAAAAGTTAAGTGTGGGGGAATTTGATAAGAACGAAAAATGTTATATTTTTCTCCATTAATATTTAGTTCTTTGTACCTATTTGATATCTAATTGCACTCATTATTCTTATATTTTGATTTAGGATGCAATTGGAGGGCTAAACGCAAAACGAAGCTAATTGGGTGATTTTAGATGAATTTTCACATCGCTTCGCAAGTTGGGCATAACTTTTATTCGAGCTCCGGTGGAGACGATTCAAGATACTGTGGAGCAATAAAAGAAGGTGATCATATTTGATGCTGATTGGACGGAGTTGATTCGGAACCGGGTCTTATTTAGAGGAAATCAAGTAGAAGGGCATTATGGTAAATTTGAAGAAATCAGAAGTTCGTCAAAACATATCTAATATTGGGCTCATATTGTGTAGAACGAAAAATAGTGCAACTTTGATTCTTGGGTCGAGTCCAACAGAAGCCCGAATGAGAAGATATGACCAAGAAGAAGATTTTGACTAAGTTAGAATTTAATTGAATAATTTATTGATTCCCATCTCCAAATCCAAGCCACTTCCAATTCTCCCTCACGTCAATCTCCTTCTCTGATTCAGTCTCTCTTTATAATAATCCTCATCCAACACAACTGCCGCTACATCTCCATGGGCCCAGCCACTCTTTTCTCTCCACATCACCCTTTCCCATTAAAACTCTACCATCTCACAAGCTATTTTATCTCATCATCTCATCCACCAGCCCTATCTCCCCACCTCTATTAATCATCACAGCAAGCCACTGAGAGAGGAACGCCATTCACAGAACAAGTCTCTGCACCAACGATCTCTCTCTCTCTCTCTCTCTCTCTCTCTCTCTCTCTTCTTTCTCCATTCTTTTTCCATTCTTTTTTCCATTTAATTTATTTTGCAAGTTAGTATGGCCCTGCGTGGCTAATTTTCTTTAATTGGTCGAAAGAGACTGAAGCCTCGGAATAATTACTGTGAGATCTAATTTATTTTCATTGTTCAATTTATGCTTTGAATATAGGTTGTTCTTCTATGCTTAATTTGTTATGATAATTGTTTCGTTTAATTGCTAGGATGCATACTAGTTTATTTTTCGTTGCAATCTAATGCTAAATTAGAAATCAAATCCGTAATTGTTTGATCCCTCTAATTTGTGAAGCAACTGATATTTAATAATTTACTGCGTTAGTAATTATTAGATATTAGGAAGAACACTTGGCTAAATTAAATGCAACCGCTTGTGCTTGTGTTATTTGGGTTCATCGATCTCTCTGATTTTAATGCTTTTACTAAATTAAATCTATAGCGCTTGTCTTAGATTGTTTAGTAAATAGGGTTAATTAGAGCGCGTGTTTTCTAATTAACTAATTAAGGAGGTAGGAATTTAATTCCAACGATGAATATTCAAAGTATTAATTGATTTATTTTTGCATCAATGATCAGTTTTGAATTTCCGATGGTGGATGTTAACTTTGACCAATGCTTTCTCATTTGATTGAATTCGTTACTTTACTGCTTTTTATTTGCTTTTATTTATTTTTGCTTTCAGTATAATCAAAACCCCCATCTTTAATCACATAACATAAAATTTGACTAAACACTCTCCGTGGGAACGATCCTTACTCGCGATACTACATATATTTTTTGGAGTAAAGGTTTTATTATATTTGGGTGCCGGCGACAGCACGACCAAGCGTCATGCATTTCCTTAAAGGAAAAACGAGAATCTCATAGAAACTGCTTGTTATGCTAGCTTTACTACTAACTTCAGAGTCAATGAATAAAGTGATCGTTTTAAGTGTAAACAACTAAAATAAGTATTTGATGCTGAACTGCAACAAATTCAGTTTGTCTTTGTTCATTTCGAATTTTTCTTACTTCAATCAACACTCACATTCTCTTTATAGAACAGAGCAGAATAATTGATCTAGAATACCTAGGTTACATTCTTATGCATTTCTTAAAAGGAAGGTCCAATTCTTTTGCCAGATTTGTATTTGTAGTTTTTTATTTTTTGGTATTTTTTCCCTATGGATATCTCTATTTGTGAGCTTCCATTTAACTAAACATCTATGAATACTTTGTATTATTCTTTTCTTACAGAGCATAAAATATAGCACTTTATATCAAATAAAAATAAGATGCTGGCTTTTGGAGAGGTATTGCCTCTTTTTACCTGATAATGGTCCGTCTTATAAAATAAAACAACGCACGTGTTAAATACTAATATTTATCAACAGGTGCTCTGCAAATCTTACTCATTAGAGTTCATATAATAGTTCCACCATTGTTGATTCTTGTCGCTTGAGGACAAGTCGGATTACTTCATTATTTTTGACGATTTGTGTGAGATGTTATTCTTCATTGTAAGTTAAAACTAAAACCGCCATCTCAGTTTTTTTATTCTGATGTCCTTGGGTAGGATATAATTATTATTTTTCCCTTAATAGAATTTGATTTTGTAGTGAACATATAATGTTCATGGTAATTGGTTAAAACAGTAAGCTCATCTGGTTCTTAGTTTTTATTTTTATTTTTTATAAAACTGCAGGTTATCAATTTGACTATGCTTTTGACTAGACTCCAACTTTAGCAGGTCAAGTCTACCAAGAAACTGATAAGTCGACCTGATAGATTAAATAAAGTAAATTTAAATTTCTTAGTACACATTCATGATAAAATATCTAGAAATATGTGATTTATATCCTCAAAAAGTTATATAAATTCCATATCGATGGTCTTTTGAGATCTCATTTTTCTCACTATATCATCGTTTTATTATTTTCAAATGTATATGAAAAAAGTATTGTCAGATGTATTTAGACATTGCACGGGCCTTGCAATTTACAATCACTCATTTTCTGTTGAAAGTTGATTTTTAAATGTATTTCAGCTTCTACAAAAAATTTTAAAAACTTTATTTTTTTTAAATTTTCTTAGTAAAACTGTGTGTTCGGTGCACGTGCATTGCACGTGTAGGTCTCCACTAGTATATATAATAAATAATAATAACAACAAAAGTAGACACAAAATTTGTTTCACAAGTTATCACGGCAAAATATGCCTTATAATGCCAATCCCAACACCAACCCTCATTTTCTTCCTTGCATGTGTACACCCCCATTCACACCATATAACACGGTGAAGCGAGAAAAAAAAAAAGTGTTGATGTCCAGAAATTTAAACTCTTGGAACCATTTAGGCAGTCAAAAACATCAGGATTCGGGTGGCTCTGGAGCCATATTCTTTGGTCAGCCTTGCAGCCCCGTTTCGTAGGTTTGTAGCAATCTGATGGGTACTGGCTGTAGAATGGAGGCTTGAGATAATGAGACCAGTTCCAATAGGAATATCATACAAAACCTGGGAAACACATTATTAACTGCCATGGTGGGCTCACACTGCCACGCTTAGAATTCTCCAGTTATTTCCTATCCTTTCCTGAGAAATCTCCAGGCACTTCTGTTTTCTTGTGAATATGCACCTGAAAAAGGAATCAATCCAAAGGAGAATCTCTCCCTTTCTCGGCACAGAACAACAACAATGGCAGGATTGGGCCACCTGCTGGATCCTCAGGTTCTCTTGGGGTTTGGAAGAAGAAAATGTACACACCCCCTAAATTCCTTAATTTGTACATGTTAATCCAATGACTGGTTTTCCAATATACACTTCGTTTCACCACCGAACATTATAAAAATAAATGGAACAAGCACTTTATTCTTGCACATAAAATACAAATGGGGGTGTATGTGTCCTACGAATTTTCAACAAGCTTAGATTTCTGACCTTGAAAACTTTCAGAGCTGTTAGCTGGAAGCAACAACCATTCCCGAATGCAGTCTGCAAGGCTAGCAGTATCCTGGCCTGGTTTCAGGGGCTTTCTCCTAAAACTCTAGATATTTCACAGTTTCAGTAACTCATAATGCATTGGTATAGGGGAAAGAAAGGGAGAAAAAACTTTTCCTTCTACCTGGTGAGTCCACAACTGGTCACATGCCTTACGGGGAATTATGTGAAGGTGAGTCTGCAATTACAGCAGTTTTGGTCAAATGAACTTGTGCTGTAGTTTTTTTGACTAAACATGCCACATGAGAGAAATGAGACTAGATGCTTTATACGGTGCTGATTGAAACTGCTAGAGTGCTATCTGATTTAACCTATGGTGGGCCCACCTTTTCATGATCAAACCTACACATAGAACCCTCTATAACTAATCCAAATTCCACTCCAATGGAGTGCCATGGACTACTGAATCGATCATGTATAACAATGATAACTTTATGTTTCACAAATGATCAAACCAACAATGCACATTACCCCCAATTGACGTGAAAATTGGCCTAGTTCCTGTGGAGAGAGAGGCATGTGATATGAACAAGTTAATCAAACAAAGGTGGACCCTGCACATGTTAAACCAGTTCATAGCTTCGTCGCCACCATAACAATGGCAGAACTGGATTATTTCTCTTTTAGAGTATTAGTACATCTTGTGCATTAATACATGTATAGATTCTGCGAGGCCAATGCCATACAGGTGCAGGCAATGATTTCATGATCTGACCCTTTCAATGGAGGATGAGTAAGCCCTCAGCCCCTCACACATTGTCTAGATGGCCAACACAATTTCAACCAATTGTATTCCTTTTTCCAACCATCACAATTAAGGATGAAATTTCTTGCAAGCAAACATTATAAAAGACAAAAATCCATTGAGATTCGAATCCAGACCTTCTTTTTGTGCTCATATAATTGAAGAGAACAGTTAAAAAGGAAAGGCAAAAGAAAAGAATGGCTAAGACCTTCCAAAATCTGGGAAATTTTCAGTGAAATTTTCAGTGCACTAGGGGCTTTCGTGTGACGGACTGGGCCGGGCTACGTAAAATCCAGGCCCAGCACAGTTTTTAAATCATTGGCCAAAGCCCGTCTCGGGCATTATTGATTGGCCAGAGTCCAGCCCACCTGAAAAATTAGGGGTGAGTATTCGGTCGGTTCAGTCGAAATTTTGACCGAACCGAAATATTTCGGTCGAAAAAATTCTTAACCAAACCGACCGAATTATGAGCTGTAACCGAATTCGACTGAACCGAAAATATTTCAGTTAAATTTCGGTCAATTCGGTCGAAAGGCCATATGTTGGCCTTTGTTATGGGGCTCAAATTTATTGGGAATATTTCTATAATAAAAAAATCCAAAGTATAGACAACTAGAAAATTCTAAATATCCAAAATAAAAAAAAATATTAAAACCAAGTATTCAAGAGTTTATCAGCCTTAAGAGTTTATATATTTTATATATCTAAAATACAAACTTTTATATGTATATTAATAAATCCGGTTAATTCAGTTAATTTGGTGAAAGAAATCCAAAACCGAACCGAACTATATTATCCAAATTTAGTGTAAATCTTAACCGAACCTAGCCAATTTAACCGTATAACCGAACCAAATAAAAAATTTCGGTTCGGTTCGGTTCGAAACTTCGGTTCGTTAGACAGACGCTCACCCCTATGAAAAATGTTAAGCCCTAGGCTGAATGAAACATGGATTTTATTAAAAAAACAAAAAAAGCATCTGCTAACTGTCCAATCATGTAGCTCAGCTAGTTGAGTTGCCTGTGCGTGTGTGAATGTGTAAGTGTTCAAGTCCCCATTGTAGTAAATAAATTGGTTTTGCTATAAATTCTCTCTCATTCAGGTTGGGCCAATCCAGGCTTTAGGCTCTCTACCACTAAATCCAAGCTCGGCCAGTATATTAAATGGGCCTAGATTTTGGGCCCAAGCTCGGTCCACAAACCAAAAATGAAGGCTCAAGCCCAGCCCTCTGGGTCAGACTTGGGCCAGCCCAGTCCACGAGCACCCCACAGTGCACCCACCATTTGGGTATGGAGAATCTCTAAAAAAGTGTGAATTATTGAAATATTGGCCTCGCATGCAAAAGATTGCATGCCTCAACAAACTATATACACCTGAACCTCGGCAAATGGATACCTTACAAGTAATTTAGTGGAATACATACATGAAATATCACTTGGCCTGCAGCCGCGCCGTTATTAACCAACAAATTGAATGAATCTGCATGGTATTCACAGTTTTCTAGTAAGATGGTGCGAGAATATCATGAATTCCGTCATTAACTAGATAATATAAAATTGCAGAAATTCATTCCTAATGAATGAAGGACATAAAGGTAACACCACCACCATTATTCATAAACTAATGATTACCACCAAAGAGGACAGTCCAATTTAAATAAATATTTGTATTTTATAATTCAATTTTCTATCCGAAGAATCGATTTTGTGCCCATAAGTAAGAAGAGCAATATAAGGTTAGTTTCAGTTGTTTCTTTTGCTAATCAAATATGAGATAGTTAGAAAATTGGAATCTATTGCTCACAATGTTCACATAGAAGTAAGAAAATTTAAGGTGCTGCAGCAGAAGTGGACTCACCAATGTATTTTTCGAAAACAATGGACTGATAAACAAAACTGTAATCAGTCAGACAAAAAGACCTTTGTGACACCATGAAGCAGACATTTCAATCAAAGCGTTGAAAACTACAATTGGAAATACCATGCTAATAAAGTAAAACGCACCATAAAAAATCATTATAAGTTATTCTAATCAGCACTTGAGAATAAGCATAATCCTCCTACCACAATGAGTAGCTTTCATAATTGCTTTGCTAAGAAAGGGTACTTTATAAAACATGGCTGCCACTACCTGCAAACAAGTTTCAGAGTGATCTTGAGCATTCATGCATAACTATGAAGTGTGAATCACGTTTACATAGGTATTTATGAAAGCATTCATCAACCTATGTGTCTGACTAAAAAACAAAGAAGCTTTAGTGCAACTTATTTATGTTACAAATCCACATCTCACTTGCCAGTTTGGAAGTTTGTTGGATTACTAATAGATTTGGCTACAGGCCCAGAGGTTTTGCAACTTCTGAGTCACTGCACTCCCACGTTGATCATTTTCTTTTTTAATGTAGCTTGAGTCTGGAGGAATTGATTAGTTAAGATAAGTGTGAATGTATCGACCAGCTCTAATATCAATATAATGCAGTCCTGGTTACCGATGGAATAGTTTTGATTCCTTTTAATATAGCCTGAGTGGTTTTTGACAGTTTCAGACCAACTCTAGATAAACCCAGCAATAAGAAACAATGCCTGAAAGTCTAACAATTGCTGAGAAACTGTGCATGAACCAGTACTTTCCAAGTTTAGTAATATTGAAATTCTTTCTAAAACCCCCATTATCAAGAAGCCCAAGGAACAGAAAACTTTAGTCTTCATGATAGAATTTATATCTAGGGACCATGGAATCTGTGAAGGGGCGATAGTTTCACGTGTCCTATGAAACAACATTTTAAAATACTGTGTATGGTATCTCAATATTCCTGAGTTAGGAGCACCACAACTATGTAATTATCCAGAAGATTACATAGGATCATATGGGTTGTGATTAGATTGTCATTCTCTGATTTAGGGATTGTGATTGCTAAATGTAACTCAATGACAGGTTACATAAAGGAGTGGCAATAAGAGCAAGATATCTTCATTTTCCACAAATTCTCTTGAATTGTGTGTTTATTGTCAAAGCCCAGGTGTCCTTTGTGTGTGTTGTGTGTGTGTGTGTGTGTGTGTGGGATTAAAGGAAATGATGTAATGAGACGAAGAATGACATTAGAAGTCCATCCTCAAATTGTCAAGAAAAGAATGACAATATGCGTATAGTACAGCTATGATGCCCGTATACTGATATACCACATGCATACAGCAGAGACAGATATGGCAAGGACACAAAATTTTACACAAAAAAGTGAAGAATCAGACAGAATGACAAAATACAATGCCTGTTTTGAAGTATCTGGTTATCATACTAATCCAGACTCCCTTCCAAGCTTCACATGTAAAGGTCATCTGTATAAATTTTATGCATCCAACTTGATTAATAATTGAACATAGAGGACTGGAAAATGGGTTGTCCGAGTTTCCTAAACAATCTTCTTGGTATTTATACACAATCCTTCAGGATATTATACATGGTCGTATACACTGAGAGGAGCTGTCATGATCCATTATAGCAGGAAGATAAGATCGAAGAGAAGAAAATAAGAGTAAGAAACAAAAAAATTAAAAAAAATGAGAGAGTTGTGCTAGGGCTTGATGGGCCTGGATCTGAGCCTGATGGGTCTGAGGTAGTAAATATGCCAAGAAAGAAAAGAAAAAGAATATAAAAGGAAAAAAAAAAAAGAAGAACAAGGGAGGGATCCTTCGCAGAAAGGTGTGGGGGCTTTTGAAAGAAAAAATAATATAAAAGTTAAAAAAAGAACATGAGGGGGGTCCCTCCCCGGAAAGGTGCGGGGCCTTGCTGGGGAGAGGACTTATATTATTGCCTATGCTCTTTGAGAAAGAAAGAAATGTTGTGTGCTTTTCCAAAAACCCGAGGGGCCTCAAGAGGCATTAGGGATTCTCCAAGAAGGGAAGCACAGTTGTATTGTAGAGGAACTAAAAATGGCAAGAAAGAAAAGAAATAGAATATGAAAGAAAAGAACAGGATGCAAACACCTTTGCATTGTGAGTACGATTAAATCATTTTAAGGGTATGGGGAAATGTTAGAAAAACAACAGTATCGGATTCAAATGCCATTTAAATTTCTGCACCGCCTTCAACAAAGATCAAGAATCTCCCTACTCTGTCAAAACAATCCAACTGATCTCAAATTGAAATTCTACCAAAATATTCAAATCAATCGCGAATTGGGGCATGCCCAAAATTGCATCTTTAAATCCCAACAATCTTGTTTTGCAACCCCTAGATTGAAATATGAGCAATTTCCCATCATATTTCAAAATTAGACCCATTAATATACCTTAAATCGCAAAGAAAAGGTAAAAGCTACAATGTAGAGAATGTTTTTATAATGCAGGCGAGTTGGAATGGCAGTTGAGTTGAATGTAGGCGAAGGGATCATACATGTGATGTGATGCAGATATGCAGGGAACATCCTTGCTTTTGATGGAATAACGATGCTTTTCCTATTGCTTTCTAGCACCTTTTGATCATGACTGTTAAGTTTTGTGTGGATTTCATCTTCTTCTACTCTCTCTCTACTATGAAAGGGGACACTTTGGAGGGAAACGAAGTAAAGGTGGCTGTTCTATTACATCATTCATTTTTTTAATGTAGGATTTTCACGAAACGGCACTGCTGTAACAAAAAGATCTGAGGGAAACAGAACGAAGGTATCCTTCACGTTACTTTATGCCTTTTTTTTTTTTTTTCTTAATTTAATGTAGAGATTTTGTGAAATGGCACTGCAACAGGGGAGGAGGATTCAATTTGCGGATGTGGCTCAAGGAGAAGCCTACTTCCTTTGTGTTTTACATAACCGCTATTCAGCTTTAAAGAATAAGAATACTATTTTCTTTCAAGCCAACGCAAAAGGGACTCATGGAAATTATCCAAGTTTTTGCTTGATTTCAGTTCCAGAGCTTGTACAAAAAACATCTGTGATTGTCAGAACAAGCATGAGTTTTGTGCCATTTGTACCTGGAGAGTTCGAGAATTTTACAGAATTAATATTCCCAAATTCTTTTGCTTCCACTTGCTTCATTGAGTCTCCATTTTCTTCTATGTCTCTGTGTTGATTTCAGCATTGTATTTTGGGTCTTACCGTAAAATTATAATTTTTTAAGTTGTTATAAATGTAACGCATGCACTTGTCTGAAACCCTATGCAGGCGTGTGCGAGCAACCTGTTCAACCTGTTCTCCCTCGTTGCTTCTTCTTTCTCTTTTCAACCTGTTCAACCTCATTTTCTTCTCTCATTGCCTATTCTGTCTCAACTCTTGAGTTCTACTATAAACATTTTCATTTTTTTATCAGACAAATCCTTTGGAAGTAAAAGTTTAGTTGAAAAGTGGAACCCACAAAGCCAATTCCCTAACTTCACTCCACTCTATTAGTAAGTTTCCCAAACAGGCCCTAACAGATGATGGGCTAAGGTGTCGAAGATGACAACACATCCTTCACACAAGGGTCCGTTTGGTTAAGGGGAATTTAGAGAATCTCAGCTGGAAAGAGAGGTTAAGGGGATTTAGAGAATTCCAGTTGGGGAGAGAATTCGTCATTCCCCAAAATCCTGTCCCCTCCGAAATTTCCAAACTCCCTCCATAAAACTTAGCATCTAAAGATTATAGTATTTGGAGAATTTGAAAGGTTAAAAATGTCATCTCAAATGCCTGTTTTTTCAAATTCCACAAATCGAAGAAGGGATTCTGGAATTCTACAGAGAACAACACACACTGCCGTCAAGATAACCCAACATATAGCATTGAAGTCAGAACTTCTTTCTTGAAACCACACAAGTAGTAAGCATACCCAATGAAATCAAAACAGACCAGAAATAACCATTAAACAAATGGTGGCATTTTGGGATAATTATCTTTTGGAATATCTGTTCAGAGGGGCATAATCCGAAAACAAAACATTTTAAAGAAAGGAAAATCCCTTCACATGTTATCAAATTTTTCGAATAAATTTCATGCTCGCCAGCAATCATGAAAAAAATGTGCAACTAACTTCATGTTAATAGATTGTAACCAAAATAATGAATAACACTTACAGAAGGAGGCGTCACTTCCAAGGATGAATAATGAGATTTTGGAATAACAAGAGAGTGCCTATATGAACAGTAAAATTGCAGTGTGTAAGAAAATAAAGATCTTGCAAATGAGGAAAATATAGGTACAGCTGCTAATAAAGTAGGTACCTTACCCATGACTCAGAGGGTTGGAATCCAAAATGCAAACCCATAGATCATCTTCATAAAGCTGTATGCAAGATGTACTATTTGTTAGGGAATTAGCATTAAAATATCAACACCAGATGAATGACTCTTGCAACTATATCCTAATGAAAATGATAAAATAATAATAATAATAATAATAAAAGCAACCAATTTAAGTCATGTCACAAGTATATAATCAAGAGATGGAAAAAAATGAAGTGTTTTTACTTTTCCTCGACAGCCACCAAAGAAAACTTAACTTCGTCAAACACAGTAACATCAGCCTACTACATATGGTAGATAACAAGAGTGAACAAAATTTTGTTTAAGCATCAAGGAATTTAACAGAAACCATGATTCACAATAAATAATACTATTTCATTAAATGAGAAGAATCTAATGCAGATGGAAATAGTGCGCAAGAAGACCTTATGAGAAGTACTGTTTCCTATGCTTTCTGATAATCGTAGTAGTTGAAAGATATTGTTCCATGATTGTTGGAAAAACTTTGGGATTTTAACCAATGTCGGTCCCATTCTTGAGGTATAACTTGATTCCTTTTCAAAAAGAAGACTCTCCTCTGAGACAAGACATGTTTGACTCCAGCTCATCCAAAACTCGCAAGGCACCTGTCTCCAAAAGACGCCAAATAAATAAAGCTCCTTTCTAGAATCTCCGTCCTCTTGTAATAATAAGCCCCAAAGCCAGCTTTTATGGATTTGAAGTGGTCTGAAGTTAGAATCCTTATCCCTTCGGATTTGAACGCTCCTAAAGTCTGTTTTCTTGGGTCTATATAAGAATGTATTGTCTAATGTTTGAAGCAAGCTTTTGGAGAGTCATTCCAGAGTCTATTCTAAGTGTTCTCAGTTTATAAAAGTCTAGTTTGAGTGCTTTTTTTTTTTTTTTTTCGAAGTCTTGAGTGTGGTACAAGAGCCAGGTTTATTACTTACTTGTATCTCTTTGTAAGTATTTTGAACTTAATTAAATTTTGTGTTCCTATATTTACTACTTACATCTGCTACACTGTCCCTCAGCTGATTTTGAAAATAGAAAGCATTGTTTAATTTCTGTTTTTAATCAAGAAGGATCTTAGGTCCAAGGCTCCCTTGAGGCAGGTTAGTACTCTAATTTAGCTGTTGTTTTGACTTCTTGAAAGACATTAAGACAGGTTTATACTGTTGTCAAGCTGTTAAGAGAATTGAGATTCAAACAGTTATCCTACAGTGTCTAAACTTTTGAAATCCCTAAAAGAGTTCTACTTCTTCAGTGTCTAGTAATATTAGTAAGATATCTATAAAAAAAAAAAAAAACTGTGAGGACATAAGTTATGACGAAGTAGAAAAATCAATCCATGATTGGCCTAATGTCACTAATCCAAAAGTCCCAATTAAAGAAATAAACAAAAAAAGGTTCTTTAAATTGCAGTCTGATTATTTTAATCAAGACTATAGAAAGGACCAAATCAATAATGGAATAGGAAGAAAATATTCAACTTTTGTGTAGAGATAGTCTTGCTCGACATTCTCAAAATATAATTACATCCACATAGGACTCGTAGAAGTAGCAATCAGACCTTTGACAAGGTTAGATTGGAACACTCTGCACTTGTTTACATTCAAGATTGAAGAGAAGAAAAGTTTACCGATTCTCTAGTTGGTATGGTAGAAGTCAGCCTTCATGATGGCCCTACCTTTTTAATCGTTTCCCCAATTTTTCAGTATCTCTAGACTCTAGTACATACTTGTGCTCATGAAGCCTTAACATTAGGGATTGACACAAAAGGTTTTCAAATGAAACCAAATTCAAAAATGTTGTAGCAGTATATCAAATATACTATAAAGTTGTAATCATACTCTTTGACTCTGACAAACTTCAAACATAATGTGATATAACTCCAAAACCAATCAGCTGGAATGAACTAATGAAGTAAATCTTTCTGGACAATGGCAAATAAAAGATGCCCAACCTGAACAACCTCAGGTTAATGAAGAAATAGAATCAATAACCCAACATCCAGATGGAAAAATTGATAAAAACTTTAATAATTTATATCTAAAACTTCTTCATCCAGAAAATCCGATTCAAATATCCCTTCAGTGGTAGGAACCTCCACAAAATCCAGAAAACGTTCAGGGTCCTCCCAAGGCTAACAGGAATTGCCTATCCAATATATAAACAAGAAGACTCTTCTTCTTTTATAAATTTTAATCCCACAGAAGCAGATTTTAGTATATATGTTCTTACACTGATAGAAGATAAATAGTAAGAATCACCATTGAAAAATAAATAGTAAGAATTTACCGTTGACAAAGAACTCTAGAGAGAAGACATGCGAAATCATCCATTGAAAAATTGGTTTTTTTAACAAACACATCTGACCAAGATCGAGAAGAATTAAAAGAAAAATTGTATATGATGCCACGTGCAGGGTGTGCACTCTCAGTAAACATACAAAACAGTTGAATCAATAACACCAAAGATCCCAAATAACAACCATCCAACTCAAAAGAGCAAATGGGTATCAATCAAAATGATGAAAAATCACAAAACAGATGAAGAATGCCAGTTTCCTACTGATTTTCTACATTAATGAAGCGAATATACAAACCCAACTACAAAAACAACAACAACCCTAACTTTCAAAAGACCCAAAAATCAAAACCCAATACACAAAAAAATTCAACATTTTGATCGATAGAAGAAGAAGAACAACCAAAGGCAAATACCTTGAATGCTGGGGATTCACCTCGAATAATCATGCAAAAGATACAATCTTTTTCTTCGCTTCCTTTGTCAGATTCCTCGGCACTGTTACTGCAACTCGAGGTGGGAGCATGAGAGACAACATTGGATCTGAGCCGTTGGGGGGGAATCGGCCGGTCCAGATCGATCTGACGTAGATGGGAGCAGAGAACTGCAAGGCGCCTTCGTTCCATCTGTAGAAGAAAGGACTGAAGAGTAATTGGATCTTATTTGCTTCATGTTTCAGCCATTGAAGAGAAGAAGAAGAAGAAGAAGATGATGATGATGATGATGATGATGATGATGAGATTTTTGAAGAAGTTTGGGAGATTTTTGACGGTTTGCAGCCTTTTGATGCTTATCTGCTTCTTTTTAGCTGTTTTGGCTTCTTCTCCCGTTTGGGATTTGAGAGAAAGAGAGAGCGTAATCCATATGAAAATCCTCAGTGTCTATTAGGTCTCACCATGGCCTTGTTCGATTGGTAAGATAGGAGATTTTATGTTGTTATAAGATGATATTGTGCGGGTCCATTGTATCATTGGTGGGCCAAATTAGCATAAAACATGGCAGCCTTTTGGGAGGTGAAAATGGTTTATGTGAAAAACTCAATAATATCACATGGGAGGTGCGCTCATGAGAGTTACTTGAGGGGCCCATCCTTAATCTCGTACTATCAGGAGAGTAATTTCAACCAGAGTATCTCTATTATATATACTTAAGTGAAAACTACTTCTCACCTATTATATAAGAATTCTTTTACGATGTCTAATTAGTAACTCATTTAAACCTAGCAACCAATAGGAAACCCCCTGATAGTCACTAATCAAAAAAATTGACACACATTCGAATAGACTGAACCGTTGGATCGATGATTAAATATTTTTTTGAATATGAAGTCATTAAACTTTCGAGCCACGAATGAAGGGGTTAGGACATGAGTTTGGGGTCAAACTTGATACTTATGGTGGTCTCACATATATATTTTCATCCCCCATGGTCCCATCCTCAAATGGGGCCCTACAAAAAAGTTTTCACATAATATGTTAGAATAGTTCTCAATATTACCCTATATATATATGTATTTATATATAGAGCAGGGCTCTCATAAGCTGGAGCTTAGCTTATCCTAAGCTGGAAGTGTTGATCCCACGAATCAAAGTTGATTATATTTGTTTTTTACATGTGGAATTGAAAAATTCAGTTCTTATTGGATTTATCATGATTTTGGAGACGATCATCATACAAAAAACAACGATAATTGACTTTGATTTATGGGACCAACACTATTTCAGCTTATGATAAGTTAAGCTTCAATAACTTAGGAGAGCTGGCCCTATATATATATATATATTTTAAATTTCTAAGTACATTTGAGTTTAAATGAGGGTTTGATAATTCTAAAAATAAGGTTGCATTTTCTGATTTAGAGCTTATTTAGATATTAGGGTATTTGGCAAACATCTAATTGTATTTTCTAATTTTAAAGCTTAGTTATAAATTAGAGTTTTTGCCTCTAAGAAAATTAAGGGGGCTGCTAATTTTGTACTGCTTTTTTAGCTCAAGTAAAAGGAGGTGAATAATGCAACATTTATATGTGTTTTGGATGAAATAGCCTCACAAAAACTTTCAAAATAGCACAAATTGCAAGTTTTGTATTGTAATTTATCAGAAAGCTAAGCTCCAATTGCCACAATTCCTAAAGATGGCCCCCAATTATCTCAAAAAATACAAGTTTTCTTTTATATTTATTCCAAGTACACTAATTGTAAATTAACACTTAGAGATTTAAACCTTTTTATTTTAGATTTTAATCATTAGATTTAGAATTCCCAAACGGCCCCTGGGATTAGTTAGGAAAGTCATAAAAAGTAATTTACAGTCATTATAAGGAGTTTTCTTTATAAGATTAGAGGTTTTTACTGTTTTGATCTATTTTGGAAAAATTAAGATTTGGGAACACAGTATATGTTAAAAAATTTCAAAGTAGTAATTAAAAATACTTTGTAGGCATCATTTTTAGAGTCCAACACTGGATTTTGTTAAAATGAAAATAACATTTATTTTTGTTTTCGTATTTTATCCTTTAAAGTTAGCATACATGGGCCTTTATTGTGGCTTGTGTGCCAGGAGATGGACTTAGGGTTAGAACTTTAAGACTCAATAAGGAGTTTGCATTACCCACCGTAATTGGTGAGAGCTTTAAGACTCAATAAGGAGTTTGCATTACCAACCGTCATTGCTGTAAGTATTCTGACATGGTTGAAGAAGTTAGTATACTATCAATATTTTGAGGGATCGATTCCTAGATATGTGTACGTTGTTGAGGTGCAACACCACTCAACATGTGTGTGTTGGCGAATATGAACTTTAGCGTATTGGATAGATACCTTCAAGTGATTTTTATATTGTAACTCACCATTAACCGTATGATGAGTACCCGATTAATGCCTGGTTTAAAAATGCTTTCTTTAAGTTGCTTTCTACAAGTCATCTCAAGGAGAGACGAAGAGGCAACTCTACCTTTCACTTTCATGGATTCTTATGGCGTCTTCATATTTTTGTGATATTTGATCTAAGATTTTCACATTTTATGTGCATCATTACTTTATCTTCTTGACAAATTTGCAACCCATACAACCATGTAATGCGCATGCAAACATGGATTTGTGGAGTAGTTGCAAAGCATTGGAATAAAAATGTGTATGGATTTGTGGAGTAGCTGCAAAGCATTGGAATAAAGGTGCACATATAAATGTTCCAAGTAAAATGAATGGGAGATGGAGGGTGCCAGTAAAGATGAAGAAAGTCTGAAATGATACTTACATTTTAGTGGCACTGAACAAGTTCTTGTCTTTTCTTGTCTGAATAATAAAAGCTTTACTTTATTTTAACTTTATTAGTAAATTGCCAAACACACCCATCTAAAAGGTGGAAGCATGCCACCCAAAAATGATGATGAGCTGACAAACATGTAGGTCACGTAAACAGATCCCCTATTCGTCCAAACAGGAGCCCTGTTTGGACGAAACAGAGGATCCGGATCCGTAGGTCACTCATCCGGCAAGCCCATGTGTACATTTTTTTCCTTCCATATTTCAGTTTGCTTTTGTTTTGTTTTGTACACTGTGGCCCGCCCAATGAATTGTCTAGCCTACTTTTGATCTAGAGTATCATGATTGTCCCAACCTGAGAGTCCGGATCCCTGTTTGGATGGAAGAGGAAAGCCCTATCTTTTTATTCACGGTAAGAGATGAAGATGTCAGTTGATTTGACATCCTCTCTCCACGTGTCACCCCTGATTAGCCCAAAAAAGTTTCCTATTTGATCCAAGCAAGGGATCCGTTCCCCTGCCCGCAACATGTGCGTTGTCAACTTTACTATGAAAGTATAATAGAGTACTCCGGTTTCCCTCAAATAGAAGTAGGGAGGTGCCTGCATGGCTTCTCTCAAATAGGACTCCAAAAATAATGGCCAAACATCATCTTTTAAAATCTTCTTAGATGAATGTACAGCATCGTTCGGGATCTCTTCAACATGTGACTTGGTCACGGACTTAGGTGAGTGTGTGGTGGGTGAATAATTACCTTTAAAAAAAAAAAAGTTTTGGTGTAATTGACATATGGGTTGATTTCACATAACACATGGTCACAAATGGTGTTAGGAGTTAAAAAAAACTGTACTGTTCCCTTTCTGATTATAAATTTCTAAATTAAAGTCACCCACTAAGTGGGGTTTTCAATTTTCCATTTTCACTAAGTCAGCCTCAAATGCTCCAAATCCAACCGCATCCATCCCAATAAATGGCCCCATTAGCATAGCCCAACCAATCAAAGTCCAATAGCCACTTAAGATCAACCGTTATTCGTTCTAATTTCTCATGAAAATAAGAAACCAATCAAAGTACGGATTTTGGATGTCATAAATCAACCCATTCACACTCCTCAGCCACTCAGAAATTCACAAAGCCTCATTGGGTGCACTCCACCTTCATTCATCATCTTCAATCAAGTAGACCCTCTCGTGCTATGATCTCTACTGAAACTCAAGAAAACAAAAACCCTATAGGTTAGTGTAAGTGCAAAAAATCTCGCGGACTTACTTAAATGAATGTAGAATTTTTTGGAGGAATTAGCTGCCTAAAAACTTGAAAGGAGAGGAGAAACAACGGTCAAAGACCCTTGCTGCAGTCAGCACAAGGCCCTCCGACGCCTGAGTTAGTGTTATTACTGAACAAAGGGTGAAGTGAGGTGGAGAAGAAGAGAGAGAGCTTAGAGTAAGGGGAGTCCTCGTGTATCTGAACCTTTCTTTTTTCTGGTTTTTACCTTTTGCATAATATAGAGGTGGGGAAGTTCCATCAGAAGCTTCCTTAGTAGAGGTAAGTGAAAAGGGAATGTCTCATCTGCCTATTCCTTGATCTCTGGTGGTTGTGATCGTTCGGCGCTCATCCTCTCTGTCAGTTCATACTGCAGCGTGGCTGCCTTGTCATCTGGCACTGCTGGCTAGATGGAGCACTTGGCCGAGGTGAGTTGCCTGGCCGATACTGTTCACTGAACCGAGATAAGCCGCCTGGCTGGTACTATTACCGAAACTTAGCACGATCTCGGTATTATGAAATTATCCCCACACAATAGCCCCCTAACTTCTAACTTCTTAGAGTTCTAACTCTTTGAAGTCAGGAGCTATTAAGATGAGATGGCTTTTTGAATATTGAGTTGGGAGCTCACACTATATCTTGGTGTCAGTTGGCGACATGCAATCTTTCTGGTTGAAGTTACTGGTGCTATCACCGACTTAATGCTGTAACTGAGTTGGTGTTAGGGAGTTGTGCTGTCACCGAGCTAACGCTGTAACCGAGCTGGTGTTAGCGAGCTGGTGCTGTTACCGAGCTGGCGCTGTAACTGAGCTGGTGCTATAACCGATGTGGTGTTGTTCAGTCTGAGGCTGGTGCTATCACCGAGACCCCGAAGCTGTTGAGGTACCCACCGAGTTCTCTAACCTGGTGTTTCGTTTGTGCCTTCTGGAGGCAACCAAAATCAAGCTGCTCTCAGCCTGTTTTTTTAAAGTTGAGGATCTGTCGATAAAGACCTTTCAAGATGAACCAAAGAATTGTCTTTTGCAATGCCGGCGGCAACTGCGCTGGGAATACCGGCAGCAGTGGTAAGGCTTTTGATGATTCTCCGCCCTTCTTAACTTTCGAATGCATGGCGTTTTTGAATCGTTTTCCACAGACGGCGCCAATTGTAAGTGTAAAAAATCTCGCGGACTTACTTAGATGAATGTAGAACTTTTGTGAATGATTAACTGCCTGAAAACCTAAAAGGAGAGGAGAAACAACGGTCAGAGACCCTAAATGCAGTCAACGCAAGACCCTCCGACGTCTGAGTCAGCGCTGTTACTGAACAAAGGGTGAAGTGAGGTGGAGAAGAAGAGAGAGAACTTAGAGTAAGAGGGGTCCTTGTGTATCTGAACCTCTCTTTTTTCTGGTGTTTACCTTTCGTATAATATAGAGGTGGAGAAGTCCCATCAGAAGTTTTCTTAGTGGAGGTAGGTGAAAAGGGGATGTCTCATCTGGCCATACCCCTAGATGGAGTACTTGGCCGAAGTGAACTGTCTGGCCGAGGTGAGCTGTTTGGCCGATACTGTTCACTGAACCGAGATGAGTAGCCTGGCTAGTACTGTCACCGAAGCTTAGCACGATCTCGGTATTATGAAATTAGCCCCACACAGTTAGGTTTTTAATCTTAAATTCTTAATAGACTCAGTCCAACCAAAACATGACTTAAAAAAGTACATACATTACAAGATAGAAGAATATGACTAAAGGCAACCTTGACATTATTATTGAAATGAAGATGAAGCATCAATATGAGTCGAAAAATATAGAGAAGTGCAGGTGTTAAGATCATGACATGAACAATGCATTATTTAAATGACAGGCTCTAGAAATAAGGGCTTTTTGATAAGATTGATGCCTAAGCACAAAATGGGTGAGTTTGGAAAATCAGAGTAGTTGGAGAAAATAGAAAGGTAGGTGATGGCAGCATCCGCAGGTTTTAGGTTTGATTAATTGGACCCTTTTTTAGAATTAGGCTAAAACTAAACTCTACTTACTTTCAAAATAAGAATTAGGATAAAACTACGGCCTACAGTGAACTGTAACCATTATAAAATACAGCTCTCCCCACTAAAGGCCATGAATAGGGCCCAGCCCAACCCTACAAAATACAAATGGCTCACAAACTTTCAACTCCCCTTGTGTTGATTTCAGCTAGTATTTTAAGCTTCATTTAGTTTTCTCTAAAAACTGAAAAAAAAAAAAAAGAGTTAATTATATGCAATATGTATGACAAATCTCAGTCAGTGGGCTTGGCACGTCTCCTTTCGATTCATTAAAGTTAGAAAATTTTCCAAAATGGGGCCAGGTTTTACAAGACGAACTGTTGGATCTAATCAAACTTCTCATCAACTAAAAACAAAGGTACAATAGAGAAAAGAACAACCCCTATAAGTGGCATTGACATTATAGAGTGTTGTCCTCCACAGGCTCGAGTGGAGCAACTTTAGTTGGTCGGTCATAATGTTGAAGTCAATGTATCCAACTTGTGAGATTGGAATGAAGATTTTTTTTTTTTTATATATTTATCATCGGTCATAATGTTAAAATCCTCCCTTCATGGATCAATTCCCCCAACCTTCAGCGCCCTGCTTTTTAGTCTTTTCCGTGGAGTGGAGCTGTCTCGCCACTGAATTATCAATAAAATGACAATAAAATAACTTAATATTTATTTGAATTATATGATCAGAAGCAATTATATGGTTAGAAGCGGGCCAACAAGGTCAAGAGTTCAAAGACTGGAGCATCCCCTTCATCAAAAACCTAACATGAGTTGCAGGTCACTAAGAAAGTAATTTGGGAGTGTCACTGCTTCAGGCAGACTACATTGACCCACCGGGTTCACCCAACTTAGCGACCTACCAATTCTAGTTGAATAAGAGCGCACACATGAAACCTAAACATGAAACCTAAACCAGGTCTCAGTCGTTCACCAACCATCTAAACTCACCGGTCAATAACTTCAGAGGATGAAAAAGAGTACATGTTGAAAAAACTTGAGATTCTCGACAAACCAATTTGAATTTTAATTGCAAACAACAAGTGATTAGACTTATTAGTGATAATTACATTTACAAGTATATTTATATCATATTCACTATTTATTAAGCCTAATAGATAGTAGGGCTCATTTGATGGAGATACATATGGATCTGTAATTCATTTTGATTCATTAGTGTTATGGCTGAGTATTTATTTTTTATTCCCATAATTCATCTTCCTTGAAAGGGGAAATTGTTTGATGTCCATCGTCTTTTGTTTAGTCAATTTTAATTACTTCTATAATCCAATTTCAAGCAAACAAACAAACCCTTGAGAATAATATAGACTAGCAATATGTGCCTGGGCCTAGAAAAAATACTATTATATAAAATTTACTAAGAAATTAATAAAGTTTATCTTTGTCTATAAAGACTCCCCAGAGATTTGGACTTCTTGCAAAATGGAATAGGAAATGATAAGAGTGCATTTAATATCAATATCTCTATCCATAAAGAGTCCACTGAGATTTGGATTTGTTGCCACTCGAAATTAAAATTGAAATTGAGCTCTAATTTTGCAATCAATTGAGAAATTAGAGCTCAATTTCGAAATCAATTATACGCCTATAATATATATTAACTAGTAAAACATACCCGTGCTTAGCACGGGCAATACAATTTATAATATTAAAAATAATAAAGTTTTTAAATAACATTTATTCTAAGTTATATTGAGATGGTAAAAATTAACAAAATGAGAGTCTTTTGAAGATAAAGATGGGAATATAGAAATTTGTTGCTAATCTAGATGTTCGGAGAATCCCATCGTAATGAAACCATAATATCTGTATGATCGGGTGGGCACTCAGATTAGAGAGAGTCCTAATTCCTAAAAATTGTATTTAGATTTTTTTTTAATTTGACAGTTGGAGAAGAAATCGGATTGAGAGATGGTTAAAACTTCTATCATTAAGAAAAGAGTAGTCCAAGTTACTTTTCTATCTAAATCCCAAAAATCTATCCTCCAATCAGTTCAAAATTAAAAACACAAATGAGGCTCAATTTCTCAGTCAACTGAGGAATTAAGCTCGAACAACTATGATATTTGAATAAACAAATATTAAAATTTATACTTAAGATCTATTCTAAAGGAATTAAGCTCGAACCACTATGATATTTGAATAAACAAATATTAAAATTTATACTTAAGATCTATTCTAAAGTAAACAACTGTTTGTTTAAGAAATAAAAAACAACATAATTCAACTATATAAGTAAAGCTCAATATAACCATAATTAAGATTTATTTTTGAAGGTTTGCTCGAGGTCCATAAGCCAAATCCTTTGGAGACTTCAAAAGCAAATGCAATTGGCAAACCAAACTAGAGAAAGGGAAGATGGTTGTAGAATGATCAATTCACTTGGAAAAATAAAAATTAAAAAACAAGTGATGAACTTGATAAAGTTAAAAAATTAAAAATAAAAAAAATTCACATAGCATTCTTCTGCATTGTACAAAAATAAGCAATGAAAGTAATTTTGAGGGTCAACAACTCTATTTACCCTGTTTACTTATAATTAGTCATGGCAAAGAATAAATGAGTATGACTTGTGGGTAACTCGTTATTGAGCTCATGAGCCTAATCTATTTCAAGCAATTAAGTGTATATTTATTTATATTTCTCAATTAAAATTTCATGAGAATTCTTAAGATCATTAAGATGAAATTTATCAATAACAAATTTTGTGACAATTCATGTGCCATCCAAAACCATTCTAATAGACAATCCTAACCATCCAACCTGTGGTTATTAAATATACAATAAAAAAAGGAAAAGAAATATTCAATGGACAAATTTAGATGGAGAGGAGAATCGAAACGTTAAGATTCGGGACCACATTCCATCCATTGGATGCTCTTAATAAGTTTCCACTGAGATGGAGAGGAGAATCGAAACGTTTAGATTCGGAACCACATTCCATCCATTGGGTGCTCTTAATAAGTTCACTACAATACAAAACTTTGTGGAAGAACCATAGGAATTTAGCACAACTCGATCTATCCCAAGTATAGTAAAGCCCATTTAGATCCCTTTTGGATAAACCCACTAAACATAGCACCACAAATCACACAATAATAAATTGTTACATGTTTGTACCATTGCAACTGCTTTCTATATTCTTATAATAGTAAACTATCTTTCCATTTCAGAGTTGCTTGACCTAGTGCAGCCAGAGAACATAGAATGACAGCAACATTACCTTTTCAAATTAACACATGACAAGGTGGTAGAGTGCTTCAAACTTTGGAACCCAATTGCACAAATGCAATTATTATTGGACTTGGTTTTTCTTTTTTCTGTTTGGCAAATGAGGAAGGCTTGATCCAACCTACTCTGACTTTAAGCTTGACCCCTTGGACAGCTCCTTATTTCCAGTCAATAATCTAATGGGCCACACCCACACATGGACTTGGAAGGCCTCATCTGTTTACTTTCACTGTTATGTCAATGTAACCCATCAGCATGAAGAACCTAGCATAATCTTTAAAAGAAAAAAAGGGAAATCCAAAAGGGCAAAAGTGGGGTGGAAGAAAAACAATAAAAAAATGAAAAGAGAAAAATAAAGAAGTAGATAACAAAAGAAAAAAAAAATCAAATCCTCCACATCTACACACATCGCGCATGGCAAAAAAAGAACAAGATCCAGACCATTCATCTTAAGGGCAACAAGATGTAGAACCTAGATACAATGGCAGCATAATCTTATAAAAAAAAAAAGCTGAGTTCGAATGAGATCAGTAACAAATCAAAAGAAGAAGAAAGAATGAAAGAAGGAATGGGAATCAAAACACAAAATCTGAATTCAAAAACTTAGTGAAAGAAATGAAATGGATCGAATATGCTGTGATTAGCGATATACTGGAAAAAAATTGTATGGTGTAATGGCGTTTTTACCTGACAGAGATTTGCATAGCAATATATAGTTGCTTTTTCACGTCAGAGAATATGGAGAGGTTGGATCCCTTATGCTTGTTTGATTTCCATTCCAAAACTGTGAGAATTCTTATATTCAAAATGAAGAGATGACTTGCATAGATTTTAAGGAGAGAAAATTGAAAGATTTTAGGAAGAGATCTAATTCCATATGATGTGACTCTTTGAAAGAAACTTCTCTACAGATGGGACTCTTTAAATTATCTAATTGATCAATTCAATTGCAAAATTGAAAGTCAATTGTTCAATTGAATTGATTTGATTGATAGAGATTATCTCTTAAAATTGATTTGAAATCCAATTTCTCAAATTGATTTGAACTTAGAGTCCAATTTTACAACCCAATTTTGAAATCAAATCCTACGTCTATAATATATATTAAGTTAATTAGATAAGTAGGAGGTTGATAATGGGATTTGGGTCAGGTTTTGTTAACAAGAAAAAAGGTAACTTCCCCAATTTTAAATCAATCAAAGTGACCCCAACTTTTTTAGGGCAGTCCTCACTTTGAGTGGGGAGATTCAAATTCCTGCAAAACACAGCATCGCTAAAACCCAAAAGGCAAACATAAAATAGTCTCTACAAAACTTTTTAATAATTATTTGAATTAGATGAATAAATTAATGAATTATCAAAACATCCAAAAATTCTCATCATCAACATTATTATTGCTCAAACCATCAACCCAAACACCCTTCTCACTACCACCATTTGATTTCCCCCGACCCTTCTCATCACTCTTGAAAACGCCCTCTACATACTCCTCCACATCAATCCCCTCATCCTCACCGTCCATTCCTTCATCCTCCTCTAATCTACCCTCAGGAATAAAAGGAGGCCTCGAAATTTCCAACACCCTTTCCCAATCTACCCCTCTAAAAAACCCATGCCTCTTTATACCCTCACCCGATATCCTCCTAATCGGATCCTTCTCCAGCAATTTCCTTATCAAATCCCTCAGATCCGTTTTGTCCCCCACCAGATCCGGCGGGTTCGTAACGATCCGATTAAACGTTTCCTTCCTGTTACTGCCCCGGAATGGCGTTTTGCCGTACAGCATCTCGTACAGTAAAACCCCTAGGCCCCACCAATCCACGGAGAAATCGTGGCCGTTGCCTAAGATGACCTCGGGTGCCACGTAGTCCTCCGTCCCCACGAACGAGTTCGACTTACTCGTGGCCGACTCGGCCGAGTTTCCCGAGTCGGCTCTGTTGCCGCTGTTTTCGGGCGTGGGCGCCGAGTCGACTCGTGAGATTCCCGCCCTGCAGAGGAAGAAGGAGCGGAAGAGGCTTTTCTTCTCTGCTTTTGGGGTTTTGGGGAGGTTTAAGGGTTCTGGAGAGGGAATTGGAGGAGAATCGGAGGGTTTTACAGTGAGTTTCTTGGAGAGATCGAAATCCACCAGCATCAGATGGCCGTTTTCCTGGATCAGAACGTTTTCCGGCTTCAGATCTCGATAAACGATCCCCAATCCGTGCAGATACTCCAATGCGTGAACCAATTCTGCAGCGTAGAACCTGCAAATTCAAAGAACAAGAAAGAAATTGAAATTACATTGATTTACGATCAACAACTAAAATCGGATGAGATCCGATTCATCCGCTACGTAGAATCTGCAAATTCAGAATTACAGAAAGAAAGAGATTTCCGATCGGAAACGATCCGAGTCAATCCGTTCCAATTTTTCAGATTCTCACCGAACAATGTCAATGAATGGGAGAGAAAGATTTCCGATCAGAAACGAAAATCGGAATCTGCAAAAAACCGAAATGAGATCGATTTCGGACGGGAAACAAAGACCGGATGAGATCCGACTCGATCCGCTGCATATAATCTACAAATTCGAGCGAGATTTCCAATCAGAAAAGAAGATCGGACAAAATTCAACTAAAATCAATCCGATCCGCTCCGATTCCTTTTTTTTCAGATTCTCACCGTATAATGTCGTCAGAAAACATCTTTTCCGACTGTTTCTTCCGTAGATCGTTGAGATTTCCTCCAGAACAGTACTCGATACCAAATCCAATAATCTTTTCGGTAACGACAAATCCGCGAAGCTTCGGAAGCAGAGGATGATGAAGAGAACTAAGCACTTCTCGTTCGAACCAAATCCGACGAAAACAATCTTTTTCTTCTTCTTCTTCTTCTTCTT
Source organism: Cinnamomum chago (assembly GCA_038049695.1). Classification (NCBI taxonomy): domain Eukaryota; kingdom Viridiplantae; phylum Streptophyta; class Magnoliopsida; order Laurales; family Lauraceae; genus Cinnamomum; species Cinnamomum chago. The sequence continues at coordinate 4,028,150 of CP142451.1, forward strand.
CGACGTCGAGTCTCTTTTTCCTCCTTTTGATCGACCTCTTCGAGATGACCTTGAGAGCTAGGGTCTCAGACTCTGTCCGGACGAGGAATGCAATGCCTTTGGCTCCACGGCCGAGGACGGAGACAGCTCTGAGAGATTTGAGGTCCAACGGCGGAGCTTGCTCGTCCATGGCGGTTGGAGAAGGAGGTTTGAGGTTGCGTTAGTTGTGTAGAAGGGGTTTTGGAGGGAGATTTCTTGGGGAGGAAGGAAAGGACAGGAAAGAAAGAAGGGAAGGGGAATTTCTAGAAGAGTTGGAATTTCTTGGGGCTCTTCATCCTCTTCTCGTGTTTCTTCCCTTCCAAGAAGGCGCGAGGGCGGTTTGAGAGTCTTTAAAACGCTTTGATTTGACCGATGGTTCGAGTAGGTTTGACAAAGCAACGGTCCGCGATCATCTGAGGGTTTGGACGGCTGAGATTCCTGCGTAGATGGTGGAGCCCACTAGTTTGAACCCACGGTGTAAAAGTATGACAAATGCCATGGGTGATCCTATAATAAAAATTCAAACACAAAAAATGTGGGGCTGAATTTGTGGGACTTGTTAAATCATGTTCATAGGGGGCACGTTTTGTGTTCCTGGGATTACAAACAAAACGTGTGCCACAAAGCAATGGTGCACTCTGGACCCAACCACTTAGTTGGATTTTATGATAGAAATCAGAATTTTCATGTGAATTTAGAGGCAGACTTTGGATTTTCATTGGGTTTTAGAGGTGGAACCAAGATTTTGATGCGTGTTTTGGAGGTGGGCCCAAGCCCGATGAGGGCTACCTCTCCCATACCATATATGTGGGTAAGCCCATGCCTTGAACATTGCTAGTTATGTTATTCATTATACCAGCTCATTTGAAAAGAGGTTAGTAATCTTTGAAAATTTTACATATTTGAAGATTCTCAGTAGCCTTTGGAATAGGGGTTTTTTTTTTTTTTTTTTGGCCGAAGATTTGTTTAGTTGAAGACTTAACATTCACATCAGTGTATATTAATGCTTATATAAGTGAGAGACTCAATACAAATGTACGAATCTATAAAGATAGAGATTTATAAGGATCCTATGGAGGTCGGACGTGAAAATCTTCAAAAATGGGATTGTCAAAAGGTTAATTTTCCACAAAAATCTAGAAGAACCCGTGAATTTTCTTTTTGTCAAACATGACCAAAATGAATGGTTGGTAAACCTCTTATTTTCTTCATGTACTTCATCCCTAACCTTTTTAATTTCCTCATGTATTATGTATTTCATGGCATTAGTCTTTGAACTATAATTTCCACCAAGGCCCAGAAACAGTGCTATGAAATTATCCACCACACCTGGCAAGGGCTCAAGAAAGTGGATGGAATCCAATCCAGACCCTGTACGACCATCCTTGTGAACGGACTGATGGGCCCCACTTCGGTATCTAAACGTTTGAATCCTTGTTGTGCCTGTGTTTGTTTTGTTGCACTAAATTTAAATACGGTCATAGTTCGTCCCACGTGATTTCGCTATGCTTGATTTTCTTAAACACGTCATTTCGTCATTCCCACTATCTTTGTTTCTTTTATTATTTTATTCACCGACGTGTGGACTATTTTCTCCCCTCCATAGTTCATGGGCGCCGTTCTGTCGTGTACGGCACTTTGGCAACTCTACTAAATAGAGTAAATAAAATAAAGTTGGTTTTTAAGAAATAATAAATTATTAATAAATTATGATGGTATTTTATTTTTAGTTTTTGCTATGGAATATTTTTTACTTTTAGTATAGGAAATTGAAGTTTTTTTTTTTTTTTTTTGTATTTTAGTAGATAAAGGTGATTGATTTTTGTTTTTTTTTTTTTTAAATGGAGGGAGTTTTGAATTAAAGTGCTTTTGATGTGACATCTTATCTGAAAAATGAAAGCTTTACTTGACTTTTACTATATTAGTAACGTGCCAAACTAGGGCCAATTTGGCAACTCTACTAATAGAATCAAATGAAGTAAAGTGCATTTTGAAGAAAAAATAAAATATAAGTGGGTTATGATGGTATTTTATTTTTTGTTGTTTGTTATAGAATTTTTTTTGCTTTTTGTATGGGAAAGTGGATTTTTTTTGTATTTTAGTCGGTAAAAGTGATTGTTTTTTTACTTTTTTTTTTTTAAAAGATGGAGAGAGTTTTGAATTAAAGTACTTTTGATGTGACATCTTGTTTAAAAAATGAAGATTTTACTACGCTAGTAAAGTGTCAAGCTAGGGGTCCTACCTTTGGTAATGGCCTAGATGTGTGCTCTCCCAAGAGCATTTGCGTCAGAGAAAATTTCATATAGTAGTATGGATTTGGATAAAAAATAAATTAAGAATAAAATGTAAGACAATAAATATGTAATTTCTTTACATTTAGTGTACATTTGTTTGCATGCATAGGTGAGGGACTTGACTAGTGTATGTTTGTGGGCATGTGAGTATTAACTAGAGGAAAAAAAACACTCAATGACCACCTAATTCAATAAATCAAATAAAGTGAGGGTCCCATCTATATCTATATCTATATTTACATCTTCACCTTATATCATTCGATCTTACATCTTTAACCCTCTTGTGTTGTGTTGCAACCCATTTTATCATGATTTCTAGAAATACAATTCCATGTAAATAAACAGTCTCTTTAACATTTGAGACTAAATGCATGGTAAATTGGCATTGGTGTTTGTGCAGAATTCTAAAAGCATCCTTTTTTGTGCAATCAGTTTGATGACAAGTCCACTAATTGGAAAAAAAAAAAGCCAAAGGAAACTCTGATAATTCCATCCATTGGGTTAGCCTTGGAGTATCAATGGCAGCGAGTTGGGTTTGGTATACCTTAACCTAAATCCAACTCATGTAAGAACTTTGGGTTGTTGAGGTTCTTACTTGGGAGATCAGGGGTTGAACACCCCCACCCCCCACTTGGGAGATCAGGGGTTCAACATCCCTCCCCCCCACAATATTCTTGCATGTGTATATGCAGGTTTTCTTCCCACTTCGATGGGCTTCCTTCTCGGATATGTCAGACTTTCTTCCCACTTCTTGGGCTTCCTTCCGGGGTGTACCGGACTTTCTATAAAAAAAAAAAGGCCCCAGCCACCCCTAGCTGGGGTACCAAACAAAAAAAACCCAACTTATGTTTTGTTTTGTGCTCTCTATTTGATGATGATTTTATTATTTGTAGTACCAAACCAATCTAATAGTAAGAACTGGTCAAATTGGTGTTCTCTCAAATGTGCAAAAAGAGACCATTGACAAGAGCCTATCATAATGCTTCGTTTTAATGAAACAGTCTTAAGGTTATGCTCTTCAATTAATTAGAAACCTACCCTAATAATTTATTATGTGATTATGGCATTCAATGAATCAGAAATCACCCTGATCAAATAAATGAAACTTGGGTTGTACTTGGATGGCAATAAATTCCTTCTGTTGGGGTAATTTAAAGCCATCGAATCTGTCCTCTCAGTAAAATTTAAGATCATAATAAAGGGTCATGAAAACATCTACGGTCGAGACTCAATCAATAGCCTGCAAAATCAGCAACAGAAAAGGCGAGAAGCACGGGCTCATAGAACATTAGAAATGCAGCTGAGTAGAGTAGATATGCAAATCATAAAAAAGACTGAAATGGATTTCCTGTTTGGACTAATCTGGGGATCCAGATCCAAAAAAGACATCGGGTAGATCTTAAAATGGAGGGGACCGTGCTCAACTATTAGTTTGGCATGACCTGTGTTTGTACTTTTGCAATTTAATGGATTGGCTTCGGACCTACAGTGGGCCAGCTTGGCTGGATCATGGGTCAAGGTGAGTCAACTCTACTCAATAAATCGTCAAGTAGGGCGAGTTGAATGGGGGTCTGATTGTTCAATGTGGGCTCGGTCAGATGTTCTAAGTTATTCAACTTGAGAACTTGTCCAGTTGGGCCGAGGTTCGTGACTCTTCAAACTATGCAATAAACATAGTTCTATTTTGGGGTGCAATATTTGGCCCGACCTATTAGCTCGACCTGAATCTGACTTGCATGACCTAAATTCCGATATGGGTCAGTCACGGGCCAAGAAAACCTAATTTGCATTTAAATGGGTCGGGTAATTAGAGTCGAGCCTAGATAACTCGCCTAGTCTATTTAAATAAATCTAGATTAGGGTCGACCTGTAAATCTAAACCCATTTGGATTTGCCCCATGGGCCTAAAGTCAAGAATAAGCACAGCCCATTCCAAAATCTATAAATGTCTTTGACTTCAAAATGCTGGCCAGGTCCTTAAAGCAAACATAGGCCAGCTCATTTAACTATCAGTCCTTATAATTAAAAACCAGAGTCCAACTTCATGCAGCTTGGGCCTCCTCATGCAAGGACATGATCATCAATATAGAGTGTACTTGTTCATTTATACTTTAAGTTGGTCCCTAAATCCAAAGAAATGATCCTTAATCTTGGACTGTTGTCCTGATCAACTAGAACATGTGCCCCACTGTCATAGACCCACTTTCGTGTATGCAAAAAAAAAAAAAAAAAAAAAAAAAAAAAAAAAGACATTAAGACATGCACCTATGTCCTAATCAATTTACTTTTAATGTTTCCTTTGATTGAAAGCCCATCAGGAGAACTAAAGGTGACAACACAAAATCCTTGAAGTCACTGGACTCATTAATATAATCTAAGAGTTTAGAAAACAAAACAAAATGGTCCAAAAACATGATTGGGTGGGTATGTGAGAAATGCCAACCGAATAGAGCAATAAGCTTCCCATGTTCAAATTGATGTGACCATGCATGGTGGTCCATACTCAAATTGACTGTGACACAGTTTGTTTAATTATTTTTATGATTTGATTTAGAGGTCATCTTTGATTCACCGAATCATATAGAAAATTTATGAAATCAAATTCATTTGATATGTTGTTCATATTACCTTCCCAAGAAACCTAAATTTGTATGATAGTAACTGAAATTGACCAAGTTATGACCTATTTCTAATATGTAATTTATTCTTTTGTCAATTTTCCCATTTATTATGTTTTGACAGTGATGATTTAAACATCTTATAATGGCTTGACATAGAATAGAAACATAGATCTGAAATATGGTTGATTCACCCAGTGTATTTGTAAGCAACGGAGAGAACAACTTCTTACCCAAGTAATAAATAGCGGCAGTTCTCACCGGTCGATGTACCCCATCTTCCTGCGTGTGCATGCTTTCTTCTCGAGTATGCAGGCTACTTTCCCACTTGGGTCCCAGTCCCCGGGCATATGCAGGCTACTTTCCTACTTGGACCCAGTCCCCTGGCTTACGTGATGACGTTAATGATTACACTTATGAATAATTTGCAAAAGTAGATTAGTGCAAGCAAATGACCCCTTGGGTTAAGTAATTCCTATCCGGATAAACAAACTCACCCTTTAATCAAACCCTATTTTTCACTTTTGGGTTCACCCATTTGGATTTTGGGGCTGTTCAGACCTTGGCCTGACCCAAATTGGAACTCAACCTAAACAAAATCCTTGTGTATAACTTCATATGAAGATTTTCTCCGCGCACTCAGCCTAGATAATTTTGTAACTAATTTTTCTTGTTTTGATTAATTGACTTGACTTGATGGATGATTTAGTGGGAAAATGTGTTTCCAAAACGCAAGTCAATGATGCTTAAAGAAAACACATCATTAACACAAATTTATCTAATGTAATTAGAGAATGATTAGGCCTAAAGCTTATAACTTACTTTCTTACACTGACATGAAAGTTGGGCCAGCCATTGGAATGGTTCAAGTGAAGGTGAACAATTTTGGTTGAACCAAACTGCTGACATGCAGTGGTTCGAGTTCAACGAGGGTCAAAGATACGACCGATTTTGATTTTTGAAATGTCTAGTATCGGCCTCCATAAGTGAACATTGTAGGAAGCCGTTTGAAAACTCTAACGTATTTAATAAGAGCTAATTAGATTAAGGTATATAATAAAAATTTTGTTTTTTAAGTTTTAATTTATAACTAGTGTGTGTGATAAAACTATAAAATAAAAGATTTTATTTCATGAGATAATTGAGGCCCATCTTTCAAAATTACAACATAAAATCCTCAATTTGTATTATTTCAAAAACTTTATAAAGTTATTTTCATCCAAAACACATAAACTTTGCGTTATCTAACTCCATCCACTTTACCTAAAAAAGCTATAGAAAAAAAAAAAAAAAACCGTTTAGCATACTTATTTAGAGGCAAAAGCTTTAAATTTTAAATAAGTACTAAATTTATAAGATTTATTGGAGGTTTACCAAACACCTAAATTTATAAATAAGCTAGAAGTTAGAAATTAAGGGCTTATTTTTAAAGTTACCAAATGGGCTCGGTTAGACATGTGTCAGGTCAAAGAATTGCACAACAAATATCTTCATGGTTAATCTAATACTAAACCTTTCTTTTTTTTCTTTTTTGGTACTGCATCCATCCGGATGCCTGTACCCAAAAGAGCACACATAAGTGGGAAGAAGAAGCCCTCTTCATGGGAAAGGTAGCCCTCAAAGCGGGATAAGTAGCTCACACACACATAGAATGGGTGGTGTAATCGGATATGGATTTCTAGAGGCCAGGTGACACGCAAGGTTTGCAACCAACTGATAAACCCGTTGTTATCTTAGTAAACTTAGTTAAAAGGATTAACAAGATGTCCAAGATGAATAATTGCACCACCAAAAAATTAAGAAAACTACTAAACTTACAAATACAACATGGAAGTATTGCCAATTTTGAATTAACCAGTCATAGGCCAAAAATGTCGGATTCACTGGGAGATATCGGCTAGACTAGCTGCAACCAGCAGAATTTGAAAGGGTGCAACTTGTGCAAGGTCAGGGCAGCTCTTGGGCTAGCTTGAATCTGACCCAAACCTAATAAAATTGCAGAAGAGCCAAGGCCCAAGCCAAACCCTAGTTAACCTGTATTAATATCCCTAGCTTTTCTTATATCTAGGGGTGAAAGTGGGCTTGGCCGTCCTAGGGCCGCCCGCAGATGGCCCGTTATAGGCTCGGCTCAAAAGACAAAAGAGCCGAGCTAGGGCCTAGTAGGAGGCCCGTTTGCTTAAATGGGCCGAGCTCGGGCTTGATGAAGCCCGGCTAGTAAGCCCCAGGGCCTACATATATTATATATATGTACACTATACAATATATAATACATATATGATATATCATAATCCATAAATCTCAAACCTAAGCAGTAAGCCATAGGGCCTACATATATTAATCCATATATTATATATATATATATATATGTGTACACTATACAGTATATAATACATATATGAATCTATGATACTAAATAATCCATAAATCCTAAACCTTAGTTTTAATCCAATATAAATAATCCGTAAACTCTAAACACTAAACCCCAAGCACTAATTAATCCATAAACCCTAAACCTAAGCACTAAACCTTAAACCCTAATTTTAATCCAATATAAATAATCCCTAAACAACCTTGAGGATGCATGTATATTAATGGTCTGGAAGACATTTTTTTAAGTCTTGTAACTCTGGAACAACCTTTCCTTTGTTGTTGTTATTATTTATTAACAAATAGCAAAGCTCTATTTTTGTTGTTATAGGTGATGCTAAAGACTTTATTTTATGATGCTAGCAGAATACTTTATTTTATTCTATAATGCTATTGGAGTTTAATTTGATTTGTATTATTGTTGGAGTTTGATAATGCTCATCTACATTAACATTGAACTATTATGGAGTGTTGGAATTGGGCTCCCTTTGCTTTTATGGAGTCTATCTTATTTTAGTTAATTTTATTGCTGCAATCCAAATTATGGGAATGAGAATATGGGATGAATGCATGCATTTGACAATTTTTTGTTCTGGTTTGCATATGTAGATTTCTTTGAATTCCTACAGAATTTTTTTTTCCTGAAAATATTTTCTTTCAGCTAGTACTATATCATTAGCCAAGCGCAAAGGGCCGGCCCTAGGGCCTCATAACTAAATAAGAGCCGAGCCCGAGCCAAGGTTTTTGAGGCCCTCTCGAGCTCGGGCCGAGCTAGGGCCTACTGAAAAATACTAGGGCCGAGCCTAGGGCTTGTCACTCGGCCCGGCCCACTTTCATCCCTGCAGTTATATCCAAAATACTAAAACCATGGACCTGGACCGAATGCGGCGCAAACCAGAAAAATGCCCAACTAGAATTCATAATTTTGATCAGGTTGGGTTAGTGAATTCCTCATCGGTCTGGCCCTAGTTGCAGCAGTTACTGTGTGCCCAAGCCTAGCTAGCCCATATAGCGTTCAGGGCTTCAATCCTTACATTTAGGTCAGCTTCCTCAGGACCTGTGAGTTTGGCCCAGACCCGGCCCATTTTCAGATTTATGCTCCTTATTGTTTTAAATATGTCGGGCTGAACTGAACCCAGCCTAAGAGAATATTAGATGAGGCCACGCCCATTTGAAAATCGGACCAGAAAAATTGGGCACAGTAGCCCAGGCCTGGAAACAGGACTAAATCTAGCCAAACGTGGGCTGGGCTGGGCTGGAACAGCCCATAAGTAAATGCAACCAAAAGTTTCCATTAATTTTGCATGACTCATAGATAACGACATGTACCTTTGACGAAAAACAGTTTTTAACTTTTTTTCCTGCTTGTATCCCTCAGGTCATTGACAAACCTAACACACTAAACCTATCCAACAAACCTAACTCACTAAATCTAAGCCTAACGTGGTCCCTATTAGACTAATTACGTATTTAATTAAAATACAATCAATTATATAATAATCATAATAAAATAATTAATATATATATAATCAAAACGTCACAGTTTGTATTGACTTTACTACACTTTACCATAATTTTATATGATAAAGAAAAGTGGTTTATGGTAAAAAAATTGGCAATTAAACTTTACTTTACCACATGACTTTTTCATCCAGATATGGTAAATCACATATAAATTAAATTATTTAATAAAAGATTATTCTAATAAAGAACTTTACTATGATCAATAACATTAACTTGTTATTTTAGAGTCTTCAAATATATATCAAAATCATAATATCTTCCAAACAACTCAATTTAAAATCTACAATTCTCTTCAAAAATTGTCAAACCGAAAAAATAGTGAAATATTTAAATATTATACTATTCTATTATGTTCTATTTTATTCTTACAATATTTAAATCTGTAAATATTGTATTTTGTAGACATCCAAACGGGCGTGGGACTTTTCAACATTATAGGGACTTTTCAAAAATAAAGCCAAAAGGCTAAGATTTCATTTTATAACAGGAAAAAGAGATGGAGGAGTTAATTTCCCTCCATGCAATTTGAATCAATCCATTCAATTTTCCCTAACAGCTGGGGCTTTTCAAAATTTATGGGCTCCAAGGCCCCACTTTCCGCCCAGTCAAGGGGTTTACTTGTGTTTGGTGGGGTTGATGAAAATCCTGCAACAACCCTTTTGGGGACTTCCATGGAAAAAACTTTACTTGATATCTTGACAAAATGAGTTTTAATTAAAGTAGTTGGCACTACAATGTTGTCCTCATGGGAATAATACCCATAGAAGTCTATATTGGGATACACAAGTTTTTTTTCTCTCTTTAGTGTTCATTTATTTTTTGTGAATTTTGTATAAATAGGTAGGATTTTTGTATATCGTTTCCAGTGTCGTTTGTGATAATCTTCTTAGTTGTGTGGTTGTGGGAATTCAAAGAACTCGTTTTGGGAAAACTCTAAGTTCTCCAAGTCAAATTGCCAACCAGTTTTCTAAGAACTCATTCCATTCTTACTAATCAAAGATTGGAATTTAGAGAATTTCAAAGACCAAAAATGACATATGAAGAGACTCATTTTTCAAATCTTAACTATCAAATAAAGAATTTCAACTGGTTTGTGGGCATTAACTTATATTGCTTTAAGTCATTCTCAATACATGAAATTTTCATAAAAAATTCCTTCAAACAAATGCTTCATAAGGCTGCTTTAGGCTCATAGGTAAGCAAAGCATTGAATGTAGTTAGCTGGCATTGGAATTTATATAATTTATGAAAGAGCGTCATCTCTTTCCAAATTTCAATATTGAGCAAGTCGCCTCACTATTTCACCATTTTGTGCTTAGAACAAACCGAATTATAAGTTGTTAAAGCTTTTCAAAGAATTGTCTAAAATGATTATTGTATTTCTTATTGTGAATTCTTACCCCAAAACCACAAACTTACAATGAAACTTCAAAAAGAAGTCTCTTTAAAAGCTTGACTTTTCAGAATGTATCTCATGTAACAGATATTCTTTTTCTCCCGAAAACTTACACTGAAAGCTTTGAAGTTCTCCATAGGCATAGAATCTGAATCCAATGATTTTTTTTTTTCAAGCTTTGAAAATCTCCAACATGATCCTTCACTAATTTTCAAAAAAATTGAACTTCAAAAACTAGGCCTATAAACACATAGACCCAAGTATCAATTGGGTCTTAATAAAAGCTCATCTGATGGATTTCTCTCCTGTGGCACTACCATTAGTCCTGTTAGCACTCAATATAATCAAATAAATAACTAAAACTCCTACCTAATGTCTATTTTGGGTATTTATTTGATACTAAGTGCCTGGCCACTAACCATGAGTGTGTTGGCTATGCATTCAACTAGTTACTTATGGCCAAAAGCAGTCTTTTATCTAAGTGGTAATAGACTTCAGTTCTCACTTAGCCATCAAGGTTGCCCCCATCCCTTGTCCGAGGGCTCTTTTACTCATCCAAGAGCCCATTTATCTCACCTGATGGCTCTTTGACTCATCCAAGAGCCCCCTTAATTATCTCACCCGATGGCTTTCCCACTAGTGTAGGTTCAACGAGTCCTTAGCCGCATGGTTGGGGTAAAAGAAAAAAAGGAAAAAAAAAAAACAATTGTAGCCGAGATGCCTTTAGTTTTCTAGAATGCACGGCAAATTAGAATGTCAATTACTTTCAATGGTCATATATTGGGGGTGAGGACTGAGGAGATGACTTGATCGTTTACACCATATTCAAACATAGCCAACAGGAGTATAAAAATGATACTACGAAAATGACTTTGGAGCATACTCAAAGATGTTTTAATCTCTTTCTAATTTTTTCGCAGTTCTTACTTCTAATTATCATCCTATCAACTGTATCTCGATCGCTAAATCTGGGCCATCGATTGATTTCATATATTTCATCATTCAATCAATAGTTCCTGATGAGGCCCACCAGATGGTTGATGCCCATTGCACAAGAATGAAGAAATACAATTTGTTGTTATCATGAGGGAAACTGGTAGTTTAGAAACTGTTGCAGTCAATTCAAAGTTCAAAGCCTCCCCCCCAATTCTTGCGAGTATGATGCATTGGCTCTTATCTATTTTCTTTCTTTGGTCCCTAAGTCCATGCTATTATCTCCTCTTCCTAGTTCCTATACATCGTTGGATATAAGAATCTTTTAGATCTGACGCAGATAAGTGAAATCAGAAGGAGAAAACTAATGAACTTTCAAGTCTACCTTTGTTGAATGGCCTACACTTCCTCTTAACAGTACAAGGTCCAAAAAAAAAAAAAAAAAACAGTTCTTCTAGGTCCATAGTTCTTCTTGGTCATACAAACTGACCAAAATGCCCATTGTAAATAAGGACCAGCTCACATTGACCTAATCCGGTATCCCAAGCTCGTTAACTGACCCACCAGGCTCGCATCATTATAGGGTCAATTATGGGTCAGAATTATCTCCAGTTAACCAGGTTGGACATTGATGCTTTTTGCGTTTTTAGTGGTGAGTTTTTTGACCAAATAATAAGAAAGTCTACGCATCCTTTTTTATGGGCCCATTAATGAACAACCCATTTAGTGAATGAGTCGGACACGGGTCAGGCCTCAAGTTAATGGGCCCCATCTGAAGTCGAACCCGTTTGCCATCCAGGCTCATATCAGTTTGGCCCAAATTGTTATCTGTCCAAACCACTGCATCAGCTCAGATATTTTGGTAATTCTGCCTTTTCCAATCTATGGTCCACACATTCAAATATTGAAATCCATGTTCAAAACTGTAGGAAGCCACACCCTTATTTCCAAAGCCGTTGGTCAACAAGAAATGGCAGTCCTCCAAAAACCACGAGACTACTAAGATTTTCTACCTACCAATGTCTTAAAAGTCTCATATAGCTCACATTAAACATGAGCCATGAAACTGAAAATGAGACCAACTACTACTCTCACTATAAATACATGATCTGGTTCAATCAAAACATCAAACAAACCTTCTTACAGGCAACTCACAAACATCTTCATAAATCCAAAAAAATTTCTCAGAAAGAGACTCCAAGAATTCCCAGTTCCGGCGAAGATCGGCATATCCAATGGCGAGTTTCCGACGTGAATGCTGTTGTGCGCGTGTATGCGGAAACGTGAAAGAACGATCGAGCAATCAATCAACCACACAAGAACAATCAATCACACACAAAGAGATTTACGTGGTTCGGCAATCTTGCCTACGTCCACGGGAAAGAAACTCGACTCTCCTTTGGGTTTACTCTCTGTATGATATGCAGTACAGTCCATCATGGGTTACACATTACATGAATATATAATGCTCTCTTTCTTGTCTCCCAAGAAACCCTATCTTAGTAAATAAGAAAGTCCTGGTACAATTACTAAAATACCCATGACCCTAAACCCAATTGGTCTGGACCCACTAGGCCAACAATCTCCCCCTCCAGACCATGGGGAAGACGCCTCTGAACCCCCTTACTAGGAGTCCAGTCCTGCCAACTCTGAACACAGCTCTAGCTTTCCCTTAGACACGACCTTAGTCATCATGTCTGAGGGATTCTTGTCAGTATGAATCTTCTCTAGCTTCATGAGATTCTTTTCGATGACCTCACGAATCCAATGATATCTCACATCAACATGCTTCGTGCGGGCATGGTATGTAGCGTTCTTACTAAGATCCATAGCACTCTGACTATCACAGTAGACCACATACTCTCCTTGCTTCAAATCCAATTCTCGAAAAAAATTTCTTCAACCAAATCATCTCCTTCCCTGCTTCATTAGCAGCTATGTATTCTGCTTCGGTTGTAGACAATGCTGTACACTTCTGCAACTTAGACTGCCAGGAAATAGCTACCCCTGCAAAAGTAAATAAGTACCCAGAAGTAGACAACCGACGATCAAGATCGCCTGCAAAATCAGCATCTGTAAAGCCTTCAAGTATTGGTTTTGAGCCTCCGAAACACAAGCTAAAATCTGATGTACCTCTCAGGTATCTGAAGATGCACTTCACTGCTTCCCAATGCTCTTTCCCAGGGTTAGAAAGAAATCTACTCACTAAACCCACTGCATGAGCAATGTCTGGCCGCGTACACACCATGGCATACATAAGACTCCCAACTGCTGAGGAGTATGGAATAGACATCATCCTTTCCTTTTCTTCATTTGTAGTAGGACATTGTCTCTTACTGAGCTTAAAGTGACTGGCTAAAGGCATGCTAACTGGTTTAGCATCTTTCATGTTGAACTTTGCTAGCATCCGTTCAACATATTTCTCCTGTGACAACCACAGCTTTTTGGTATTCCTGTCACGACGTATTTGCATTCCCAAAATTTGTCGTGCAGGTCCCAAGTCTTTCATGTCAAAAGTCTTTGACATATCCATTTTCAGCTTGTCAATCATCTTACTATCATGTCCAACTATCAACATATCATCTACATATAAAAGAAGGATGATAAATTTGCCATTACCAAATTTACGAACATAAACACAGTGATCTGCAGCTGTCCTCCGGTACCCATGACTCACCATGAATGAATCAAACTTCTTGTACCATTGCCTCGGTGCTTGCTTCAGCCCGTAGAGACTTTTCTTCAACCTGCAAACCATCTGTTCTTTTCCTTCTACCTCAAACCCCTCCGGCTGAGTCATGTAGATCTCTTCTTTCAGATCACCGTGAAGAAATGCAGTCTTCACATCCATCTGTTCAAGCTCAAGGTCCATGCTGGCGACTAGACCCAAGACAACTCTGATAGAAGTCATCTTAACAACTGGAGAGAAGATTTCATCGAAGTCAATGCCCTTCGTCTGCGCAAAGCCTTTTACCACTAGTCGTGCTTTGTGCTTTATCAGTTTTCCACTGTCATCTCTCTTCAGTTTGAACACCCATTTGTTCTTCAAAACCTTCCTGCCTTTTGGAAGTTCCACCAGCTCATAAGTATTGTTCTTTTTCAAAGAACTCATCTCATCCTGCATAGCCTTCATCCACTCATCTTTATCTGCATGAGTTGTTGCTTCTGGGTAGCTCTCTGGCTCCCCCTCATCAGTAAGCAAAATATAATCTGCTGCAGGATATCTTGTTGATGGTTGACGCTCTCGAGTAGACCTCCTAACTTGAGGTTCTGTGGTTTCTAGCTGAGGAGACTGCTCCCCCTGCTCAACACCCTGTTCATCTGGCAACCCCTGCGCCTCATCATGATCCGGATCGTTTTGTCCACCTTCTCCACCTGTAGTCTGCACTGGAGAAGGTGTCGGTGTGAGATCAACCACTCCATCAACAACTTCTTTAGATTTTTTAGTATTCTCAATATCTCTAAAGAACTGGTCTTCATGAAACACCACATCCCTACTTCTGATAATTTTCCTCTTCTCTGGATCCCATAATCTGTAACCAAACTCTGCTCCACCATAGCCAAGGAAAATGCAACATACTGCCTTATCATCCAGCTTTGAACGCTGCTCCTTTGGTACATGTGCAAAAGCCTTGCACCCAAACACCTTCAAATGAGAATATGAAGCATCTTTACCTGTCCATTTTCTCTCCGGAATGTCAAAATCCAAAGGAACTGAGGGAGACCTGTTAATCAGGTAAACGGCAGTCAGGACAGCTTCACCCCAAAATGGCTTGGGTAGCTGTGCCACTCTAATCATGCATCTCATCCTTTCAAGAATAGTGCGGTTCATTCTCTCTGCCACACCATTGTGCTGTGGAGTACCAGGAACTGTTCTTTCATGTCGAATACCATGCTTTGAGCAATAGCCTTTAAACTGATTAGATGTGTACTCTCCACCATTATCTGTGCGGAGACATTTCAAGAGCTTTCCTGTTTCTCTTTCAACCATGACATGAAACTGTTGAAATATCTGGAACACCTGATCCTTCGATTTCAATGTATAAATCCAGACTTTCCTGGATGCATCATCAATAAATGTGACAAAAAACTTATTGCCACCCAATGACTACCTCCATGGGACCACAAACATCAGAATATATCAAATCCAACACATTAGATTTTATCGTTGATGTTTTAGAAAAAGATACCCTATGTTGTTTACCAAACAAGCAATAATCACAAGGGTCAAGGGATGTACCTTTGTAGTAATAAATACGATCTTTCTTTGCCAATAACTGCAGTCCTTTCTCACTCATATGTCCCAGTCTCCTGTGCCACAGATTCGGAGAGGTTCTGTCTTCAACAGCATTCAACACACCTTTGCATAGCATCACATGTGTCTTGTACAGCGTATTACACGCCTTCCCTCTCGCAACAATAAGAGACCCTTTAGTGAGTTTCCACCTGCCATTTCCGAAGTAACTCTCATAACCTGCACGGTCCAATGAAGTTCCGGAAATCAGATTCAATCGCAGATCAGGAATATGTCGCACATCTTTTAGCGTCATTGTGCAACCAATATCGGTTTTAATGAAGACATCACCGATCCCAACAATATCCGAATGACTTGTGTTGCCCATCTTCACAGTGCCAAAGTCCCCTGCTTTGTACGTTGTGAACATCTCCTTAGAAGGAGTAGCATGATAGGATGCCGCTGTGTCAACAACCCACTCAACCTGATCATCTGCAACACTCAAACACCCTTCATCTTCACTGGCCAGTAGCGCTATTTCATTATCCAAAGTAGCTGTAGTGTTAGTGTCATTCTTCTGCTCATTGTTGGCTCCTTTCTTTTCCTTAAAGGCAAAGCAATTCTTCTTAATGTGACCCTCCTTACCACAGTGAAAGCATTTTCCAGGCTTTTTCTTAGTCTATGATTCACCTCTAGACTTGCCACGACCCCCCTTTGGTGCCCTACTCTTACTCCTCCCCCTTTTCTCGGTAACAAAGGCCTGTGCATTATCTGTCCCTGCAGTTTTTCTTCGTGTTTCTTCATTTAACAAGCTGCTAGTAACCTGACTCATTGATAACACACCATCTGGAGTAGAATTGCTCACGGAAACAACCAATGTCTCCCATGTATCTGGCAAAGAACTTAGAAGCAATAAAGCTTGCATCTCATCATCAAGGACCATCTTCATTGTGGCTAATTTATTCACAACGCATTGGAATTCATTTATGTGCTCTTCAATTTTACCACCCTCCTTGAATTTCATATTCACAAGCTTTCTAATGAGAAAAGTTTTATTCACTGCAGTTTTATTCTCATATCTTTCTTCTAACTTCTTCCAAAGGGTTCTCGCATTGGTTTCATTAGACACGTGATGAAATATGCTGTTATCCACCCACTGTCTAATGTGACCAATGGTCTTTCTATGCATCTTTTTCCAATCTGGATCAGACATCTCTTTTGGTCGGGCACTATCCCCCTCAATGGGATCATAGAGGTCTTTACAATAGAGGATATCCTCCATTTTTGGTTTCCAAATTAACTAATTTGTATGGTTCAATTTGATCATGGTAGTGTTCACAGTATTGTTCTCCATCTCAATTGACTAATCAAGAAATATAAATAACTGTTACTAACCTTGATTTCTGCACCAATATGTAGATCTCGTCACCACGAGCACGCTGGAAGAAACGGATCCGAAATCCGACTCTGGATGGCTCCGATATCGCGAGAATAGTTTTCTGCGCTCCGATTAGTCAAACTTTCCTGTTGATCGTCAAACTGCCAATCCTCTTCCCCAATTACTTAGATCTGCTCGCAACGAGTCTGTAGGCGCAAACGGATCTCCGATCTGACTTCGGATGATCAAGAAATCGCGAGAATAAGTTTCTGCCGTCGATCCAAGTCAAACTCCTGCTGACTGTACTGTTCGCTGACGTGATGCTGACGTCAGCGTCTTCTGGATGGGCTTTGGGCTTCACGGGTCAGGTTGAACTGACCCAAAACTGAACCTGAACAGGACTCTGGACTGGGCTGGGCTTCTGAAAATGGGTCAGGTGAAACCGACCCAAACTAAACCTGGCCCAAATCGTCTTCTTCTTCCGGTTTCTGTAACCAGAAAACAGACACAGCAGCCTGCGCCTCACGTTCTGATTCAAAAAAAAAAAACCAAAGTTTGCAACCTCTGGTTCCGGCGAAGGTTCCTCAGGCGACGGTGGCGCTTCTTCCCCGGTCCCGGCAGCGCGAGATCCGGCGATGGACGGTGGAATCGCCGGTGGCTGCGCCCTGTTCCTGCGCAAAAAAAACAGAGACAACCGTCTCTTCTTACAGAACCACTTGGCGCCCTGTTGCTGTTTTTTTTTTTTCTTGTAATCGGTTGCATTCACTGCAACCAAAATCAAAGGCGCTGCTGCCTTCTTCGTTCTGCGGCACAGCGTGGCGGCAGTCTCTGCGGCAAATCAAGAAACCTAGTTCTGATTTGAAGATCAGAATCCTCGAACCGAGCCTTGTTCTCCGATCTTCTCTGCAACTGTTCGTGTGGCCCACTAGAGATCGGAACCGATCTCTGCTCTTTTCTGCAACGAAGACTACGTGCAGAAAATCCGGATCAAGAAACCAAACCTTAATCTGATCCGTCGATCGCAACGCAGCACAATCCAACCCTAGAAAACTCCAGGCTCTGATACCACTTGTTGTGCGCGTGTATGCGGAAACGTGAAAGAACGATCGAGCAATCAATCAACCACACAAGAACAATCAATCACACACAAAGAGATTTACGTGGTTCGGCAATCTTGCCTACGTCCACGGGAAAGAAACTCGACTCTCCTTTGGGTTTACTCTCTGTATGATATGCAGTACAGTCCATCATGGGTTACACATTACATGAATATATAATGCTCTCTTTCTTGTCCCCCAAGAAACCCTATCTTAGTAAATAAGAAAGTCCTGGTACAATTACCAAAATACTCATGACCCTAAACCCAATTGGTCTGGACCCACTAGGCCAACAACCCTTCTGCTTGTGTTGGTCCTCTGTGTTTTGATTTTCCGGCAAGGCATTGTCGAGGCGGCGAGGGTGTTGCCGGAAGTTGATGCTGCTGATGCAAATCACCTGGCAATGTACTCTTCAGTGTATGAGAAGGCGAAGTCTGTAATGGATTGTTGGATTGGCCGGCTAACATCTGGGCCGAGCCCCAGTGGCCCTGGGCACTAGTGCATGCATACAGAATATTTAAGTGCAGCTGCACTGTGGTGATCAGGACCATCCATTTAGTGGGTCAGACTCTGAATGGAATAGATGGTATGGGCCAATTCAGGGAGGGGCCAACGAGATGAACATTCTGCATCACCACATGGCAGGGCATGATATGAAAAATAGTGATTTGTGTGTCTGTACGTTGAATTCTTTGATCCTAGCAATAGGAGAAGATATAGATGTCTTTTAAGCAAAGAAAAAGTTGCAAATGTTTCAATTATAATTCTGTTATGATACTATTGGACTTACATCCAAAATCTTTTTTCATTTATTGATTATGCAAAAGCTTACTGTTTCTGAAATGTAGTATTGACTGTTATTGAAAGAACCTCTCTCTCTCTCTCTCTCTCTCTCTCTCTCTCTCAGTTGCAAATGTTTCAATGTTTCAATTGTAATTCTGTTCTGATACTATTGGACTTACATCCAAAATCTTTTTTTATTTATTGAAAAAATGTATATCTCGTAAATTTGGAAGGGTTTTGAACACAAGATTTGAGGAGCAACCATGCCCAAAGCCACTCCACCGAATCGAAAATGGGTTACCTTTGACAAATACAAATAACAACTTGCCTTTTTAACTTTTACAAATAAGTCATCTTTGTTAATATAAAAGTGTAGTCAATCATTGTCACGACCCGGGCCCGAATCACGATAATCCCGGGCCGTGAGGCCATACTTACTCCCGTAAACTCCGAATTAACCGAAGTTAAAACGGAATCCACAAGGGATATCAATCTCAATAACCTGTCAAACACACATAAATTTTTGCGGAAACATATACATTGACAATATCAAACTTCAATTTACATGTATACAAAAGAATAAGGTCCTTATACATGTATCATTCTCATCGTCTCTTGTCAATCGGTGTATACCAAAAACACCTTACAGTAATAATTAATTACATTCCAAGAATGAATGTACAAAATGACTATTCAAAACGTTTCACAAAATGTTACAACCCTTTTCGCACTCGAATACCCATCAAACGGTATTCCGGCCATTCCACTCGTTCAGACCTCCTGGAGGAACCAGAGCGGTCTCCTCCGCTGGCGCTGGGGGCGCTGCCGCATCGACAATGGCAAACGGGCTTGTGATGTCATCAATAACACTAATGAACACGACGGTCCAACAATGTATAAACAATTCTTGTAATAGCTCATGTTAGTACATATAATGAAGTCATGAAGTCATTTAATTTATTTGAAAACAATTACCATTCTAGACAATCTAAATAATTCCTACAAGGACAATAGGTAACACAAGAGTCTATCAATAGACATTCGCTATCATAGCTTTCATTCATTTCATTTCATTTCCTTCGTTTCATTACCATTTCGTTCATTCCATTTCATTTATTTACCATCTTCCCTCAAAGGAAGGATTCATCTTCCAAATGGAAGGCATCAATCAATATTCATAGATACGATCGGAATCTGTGTGACTTACTAGTGTCCGGGCCAAGGACAACTAGCATCACCACGGAGCTCCGGAACACCCCCAAATCCATCTGCTGCAGCATGATTAATCATTTCATTGTTACCTTTAGTAACTGTTCATTTATTTATTTATTCATTCATTGTGTTATTCGATTCAGCTCCGTAACGAGCTTAAGGCATTATAAGTAGTGCCATATTCAGGATTTGCACCCCATCTATCAATTCTATTCAAGTTCCCAATCAAATTCTAAACCAAACTAATGGGTGAAACGCTTGTTATTTAGTGTACGTGTTATTCTATGATGAACATCACTTTTGATAGTAGTTTGTACATTCAAATAACCTAAGCTAACACCCATGCAGGTTTAGACAACCATTTGAAGAATTAATAATTAATTCGTCACCATTCTTTTCTCTTAATTTCCTTAATCTCGATAATCTTAGATTAGGGCATAATCGATCTTAACACCAATGTATATACCCCTAAGACTCATAGAAGGCATAAAGGTTTCCAAAAAAATATATATATCAAATTTCACTTCGGTCCGATCGATCGGCCTGAATTCCTGTCCCAATTACGGACAGGTTCGATCGATCGGCCTGACAGTCCGATCGATCGGCTGGAAAAGCCTCTCAGTTAGCAGACAGTCCGATCGATCGGACCTGGACGAGTTGCAGGTCCGGAGAAACTTGGTTTTTCTCCCTTTTTCCTTTCCTCTCTTTTTATACATTCAAATTACTTCCATTCCTACAAGAAGATGGAACTTCATGTTCCCCTTTCATACATCATCCATTAACCATTCCAACCAATCTAAAAACAAGTTTCCCAAAACTTGATGGAAATTGCATAAACTCCAAATCTATGTAAAACTCAATGAACTTCCACAATGTCTAACACTAATCACAAGCAAGAGTTTATATTTGCTTCTTATGAAGTTTAATAGCAAAAGCCCTCTTTCCTTGGGTTGGTTTGGCTTTGAGATGAAAATCTCCAAATGAAACCCTAATCCCATGAAAATGTGAAATACACAAACCCATAAGCTATTTGTGCTAGAAACCATGCCTAAGCACTCATTATGATTTGTAAACTCATTAAAAACTCTAATCACTTACTTGTAGTCCAACTAGAGAAGTCCTCTAGCTTTAGTGAAGAGAGATTTGCCCTTCTTTTCCAATGAACCAAAAGGAAATGTGGAGAAGATGAAGTTGGTGAAGCTAGCGCCCCCCCCCCCGCCCCTCCAATCACACACACACAAGCTCCTTTCTTGATGCTTGATGAGGGAAAATGGAAGAAGCTGAGAGGAAGGAGCCTAGGGTTTTGTTGTGGTGAATGAACCCATTCACTCATCTCATTCTAATATAAGACCACTTCACACAAGAGCCCCTCCTATTAATCCTTATTTCATTTTGAGTCAAATGAAACCTCATTTGGTCCATTTGATGTCAAATGGAGTCGTGTCTATTATGAAAATTGACGTACTACTCGAGATACACACGTTGGTATCAAGGGTTTCCGTATTTGACGAAATACGCGAAAACTCGTATTTACGGAAAAGTCCTTAGCCTAACTTGCTTGAGTCTAAACTCATTTAATCAACATAATTTCATTCATATCCATTTCCATTATGCTAAATGCATCATTTGGGACTATCTTATCTCTTTTTGGTCATTAACCTTGATTAGCCCATTTATTCATGATTAATTAGCATTAATCTCAGTTAATTAGCCTTAATCGCGATTAGTTTGGGTCGGGGTGTAACAATCATCTTGACTCACAATCAAAGGCCAAATCTCGGCAAATTAGTGAAATCTAACCTAACAAATTTTGTTTTGCCGACTTTGGTATCCCTGAAATTTGACATAGTTACTATGGAAAAAATGAGAAATTTCTTAAATCTAACCTAATATAGATTAAATTTAGGGTTTTAATTGTGATTAAATTAAATTAAAACTTAATACACCACTTAGTGTGCGAGTAGAGTGCATGCATGGAAAAATGAGATTTGATCTTAAAAAAAGAAAAGAAAAAACTTTGCCCTTACAAGACAAAATTATGCAAATATCATTTCAAAAGGACCACAATCATATAATCTAAACGGCCAAAAGTAACATTTTAAGACAATGGATTCTTACAATTCTAACAATAAAAGACTTTTTCTTAAGGTTTTTAGGATATGTAAATAGGCCCTTGCTGTTTTAATATTTAGTGATACATTCTTACTTTGTCATTTTAATATCTTCCATGTCCTCAAACTAAGCAGCTTTCCTACCACCACAACTTTTTTACGAGTGAAATGACACTTACCCCTTTCTTATCCCTATATGCATAATTTCAAATCTTGAACTTATTTTTCTTTAAAACTATAGAATTGATGGTTAATATAGTACATTTAGTAGAAGAGAGTGACCCTCCTTAAACTAATTATTTTCACGGTGTGCCCGCTCATTTTAGTTAAATACAAAGTGAACTAATGATAATCAACAACTATACTTATAATTGATTATAATTGACCTAATCCATGCACAACCGATGAGATGATTAATGTTTCAAAACACATGATTAAGCATCTTGTGCATGAGATTGCTATTGATAAAGAAACTATCAGGACTTGAGATAAAAGTAATGGTATTTTTATAAATGATAACACTTATGTTTGTTAATGAATGCAGGGCAAAGTTGACAAATTTATAAACGTTCAACACAAACCTCATGGAGGTTGCTCATTCTTGTTAGGAGATAAAAATAATGGTATTTTTATAAAGAGTAAGGCTCTCGTAAGCTGTAGCCGAGCTTATCCTAAATTGGAATAATGTTGGTCCCACAAATCAAAGTTGATTATATCTGTTTTTTGCATGATGAAATCGAACAATCCAGTTCTGATTGGATTCATCTTGATTTTGGAGACGATCATCATGCAAAAAAATAGCAAAATCAACTTTGATTTTGTGAAATCAGCCATGTTTCAACTTAAGATAAGCTAAGCTAAGCTACAGCTTAGGAGAGTTGGACCCTTTTATAAATAATAACACTTATGTTTGTTAATGAATGTAGGGCAAAGTTGACATATTTATGAACTTTCAACATAAACTTCACTGTGATTACTCATTCTTGTTAGGACTATTGGTTTTGAGATCGGAAAGATAATAAAATGAAAAGCCAATGCTGTGCGTACTATATACTCAAACCACATGAGCCTATTTTCATGTTCTATAAGGTATATACAAAAAACCTCAATAATAAAACAAAGAAATTCCAAATACATTAACTAACATTGCTTTAGAAATTCCCGTCACATTAAATTTTATAACTGAATTTCAGTTAGAATTCTTTGCAAACATATAAACTCTGAGATTTTGTTCCAAGTTGTGGATAAGTCAGTTGGGACATAGGCGTGTGAGTTGGAGTCACAGAGTTTATAGTGCAAAAGAAACAATAAAACCTGAAAGTTTCAAATTAACGGAGGTGGCTATCGAGAACTAGGGGTTGCTAGTTGGTGAGTGAGTCTACTCACTTTGCCCAAGGTGAGGAGTGGACTCAAGTAGTGGGCACTGGAGGCATATTCACCCTCCACAAGCCTCGAAAATTTCCGAAAGGGGCTGTGGCCAGATGACCCATGCCTCATCAGAAAGAAGTTGTCCACTCCCTCAAAGACCAAGTGATGAAGAAAATTATTTTATTGCCATCATTTTCGTCAAATAAAAATTCTGGGTCCGCCACTGTTCAAATTCAACCTTAAAGCATGCTCTATTTTTTCACTTGTGTAGGCTTCCTTCCCGCTTATCTTACCAGAGCAGAACCATGTAAGGAGGCCATGCCCTCCCCCAAAAGTTTCAAAAACCCTCCTACTGTTACGTAAAATTTGGGGCTTTTAAAATTAGTGGCTCCCAAGGCGAATTGCCTAGTTTCGGCCTGCTTACATAGGCTTCTTTCTATGTGTGTTTGCTCTCTTTTCACTTGTGTGGGCTCTCTGCATCGCACTTGTAGGTGCTATCATGGCCTCCAAACCCTTGATGTAAAAAAAATAAAAATGAAGTGGTTATTTGTAAAAATAAAAATAGGCAGGGGGTTGTTGGTAATTGTTTAAAAAGAAAAGCAAGCAGTTGCATGTAAAATTGTAAACTCCCCTTCCCACTTGAGGGAGAAGTGTCTGCTCTGCAACGTGATCTTTTGACCATTGGCCATCTGAAGTGGGCCCCACCCTGAGATAGCATTCCAGCTCACAACCAAGCCACGTGTACGGCTGAAATGACTCTTGTGGACTGTCCAAAGTCCACAGAGGCAATAGATAGGAAAAACACCTTCCGTTTCTTCATCTTTTACTCAGGCTATTTCTCCTCCTCTCCTCTCCAAGCCCTCCATCCTATTTGTGTGGACTTCCTTTCCACTTATTCTAAAGGGCAAAACCATATAGAGGCTAAGGGGGCCATGCCCTCCCCCAGAAGTTTCGAAAACCCCTCTATTGTTATATAAAATTTGGGCCTTTTAAAATTAGTGGCTGCACAAATTTCCTAATTTTGCTCTGCTTCCATGGGCTTCTTCCTGCGTGTGCTTGTTCTCTTTTCACTTTTGTGGGCTCTCTGCCTTGCACGTGTGGGTGCTATCATGAGCCCAAACCCTTGATGTTAACATAAAAATGAAGTGGTTATTTGTAAAAATAAAAATGGGCAGGGGGTGGTTGGTAATTGTTTAAAAAGAAAAGCAAGCAGTTGCATGTAAAATTGTAAACTCCCCTTCCCACTTGAGGGAGAAGTGTCTGCTCTGCAAAGTGATCTTTTGACCATTGGCCATCTGAAGTGGGCCCCACCCTGAGATAGCATTTCAGCTCACAACAAAGCCACGTGTACGGCTGAAAGGACTCTTGTGGACTTTCCAAAGTCCACAGAGGCAATAGATAGGAAAAACTCCTTCCATTTCTTAATCTTTTACTCAGGCTATTTCTCCTCCTCTCCACACCAAGCCCTTCTTTCCATTTGTGTGTGCTTCCTTCCCACTTATCCTACAAGGGCAGAACCATGTAGAGGTTAAGGGAGCCATGCCCTCCCCCAGAAGTTTAGAAAACCCCTCTATCGTTATATAAAATTTGGGCCTCTTAAAATTAGTGGCTCCGCAAATTTTCTAGTTTCGTTCTGCTTTCATGGGCTTCCTTTTGCGTGTGCTTGCTCTCTTTTCACTTTTGTGGGCTCTCTGCCTTGCACGTGTGGGTGCTATCATGGCCCCCAAACCATTGATGTTAAAATAAAAATGAAGTGGTTATTTGTAAAAGTAAAAATCGGCAGGGGGTTGTTGGTAATTGTTTTAATAAAAAAAAGCAAGCAGTTGCATGTAAAATTGTAAACTCCCCTTCCCACTTGAGGGAGAAGTGTCTGCTCTGCAACGTGATCTTTTGACCATTGGCCATCTGAACTGGGCCCCACCCTGAGAGAGCATTTCAGCTCACAACAAAGCCACGTGTACGGCTGAAAGGACTCTTGTGGACTTTCCAAAGTCCACACAGGCAATAGATAGGAAAAACACCTTCCATTTCTTCATCTTTTACTAAGGCTATTTCTCCTCCTCTCCTCTCCTCTCCTCGCCCTCCTCCTCCCTTCTCTTCCTCTCATTTCCCCCTGATTTTCAGGCCTCTTCCTGCGATTCACCGATCCGATCGACCCAGATCGACCCTTTCTTCGTTATCTTCTCGAGATCACCTATCTCCCCAACCATCCCTCTCAAATCCCGCCCCCAAAAAAATCCGACCTTCTCCGTCGGATTTTACAGAATCCTTGCTTCAAAACCCACCGCCCCTTTTGGAATTCTCTCGATTTGATTCTTCTCGAGAGATAAAGCTTCGATCTTTCGATTCTTAGGCCTTAATCCTTCATGGGTTTTGATTCTCATTCAATTCCTTGAAAGAGTCACTGTATCTTTTTCTATTTCAAGACTTTTCGCAAGCTTTTCTATTTTAAGCTCTCTTCAAAATACCCATCTCTGATTTCTTGGGAATCCGATCGTCTCTTACCTTAATTGTAAGGATTTTAGAGATTTCCTGAAAAGATCGTTCCTTTATTTCATCATTTATGATGAATTCTCTGAGTTTCTTGTATTTCTCTCATACTCAGCTCTGAAACCATCTGCGAATTCCGCTTCCTTCCTGTTCGATTCTTTGGTTTTCTGAGAAAAAGAATTTTTGGGCTTTGTTTTGATTTCCTCCAATTCGCAAATGGCACAAGAAAGCTGGAAAATTGAGAAAGATGAAACCAATTGCGAGATCCTTAAACCCTCATCTTCCTCCTCTTCATCGTCTTCCTCTTCTTCTGCTACGTCTTCATCAGCCTTCCTGAAACCCGTCCCGGAATTTCCACCCCAGATGCCGGAAAGGCCTGAAATTCCGGCCAACGTCGATTCCGGCGGCGCCGTTGTTTCCGACACGCAGAAGCTCGACGAGGAGTCTCCCCGGCCGGTTCGATTCACGAACCGTTGCACTAGCTGCCAGAAAAGGGTCGGTCTGACCGGTTTCCGGTGCCGCTGTGGCGATCTCTTCTGCGGCCGGCATCGGTACTCCGACACCCACGACTGCTCTTTCGATTACAAAGCCGCCGGCAGAGAAGCCATCTCTAAGGCCAATCCAGTAATCAGAGCTGCAAAGATTATCAGAATCTGATGCCCTTTTGATCATCACAGATCTTGGGTTGAATTGGGGCCGTTCTCTCTTTACTTAAATTTGGATGATTATCTGTTGCCAATGTCATGTGTTTTGTTTGTTTGAACTTTGTTTTGGGATATTTGGGAGAATTATAGCATTTGGGTATGAATGAAATTTGTGTTTGGATTATATGTGGAAAATAGGCTTTTTATTGCATTTTCTATTGTCTTATAGAATTATTGTGTGCTCCCTATGACTTGAGGAATTCTTACATGTAGAATTACAAATCTGTGGAATTCTTGTTAGAATAGTCTAAAAGAAGCACTTGGAATTTTAGAATTTGAAGCATTTTCAAGGAGACAAGGTCTGATGGGAATATGGGATTCTATTTATTTAAGGATATTAATTCTATTGGGGTTTTCTCTCCTGCTTCTCTGTTAGTTTTATCTGTTTCTTTGTTTTAGTTTACTGCCTTGTTGATTGTCTTATCACTTCAACACCAAAAAAAAAAAAAAAAAAAGAATGTCTTATCACTTGATAGAAGCATGTGTGGTATTGCTGAAATTCAGCTGTTGTAGGGTCTGGTAGAGAAATTGCCATGCTTTTTAATGTTTGTGGAGTTGTAAAGTGACCACTTTCTTTGTATTGTTGAATTCCTGTTATTGATATGTGATGTGGGTTGGTCTTTTTCATTTTGCTTTTTCTTTTTCTTGAGGTGGGTGTTTTTCTGAATGTAGCAATTTCTAACCTATAAAAGATGGTGAGACGAACGATGGTTCTTGTTTGAAGCATTTACTGGTTGACTAAAAGGAGTAGTTTTCATTTCGAAGTATGTTTTGAAGTGTAATTGATTTTGAAGTCTAAGTCATGCACTATGTTCTTTAGATTGCATAGAAACAGAACAAGAACTACTTTCTTTTGTTTTGCATTGGCCTTTTCCTGCTTTGTTTGTCTTGGGAATAGATTTTCAAAAGGTTTCTATTTAAGTCAGTATTGGGAAATTGTTTCCCAATCTTTATAATTAAATTCATCGACTGCTACATTAGAAAATAAATGACTGTAGACCCAAGCATCATTTTTCAAATGATGTCCTGAAACCTTTGCTTTTGCTAATGCATCTACTTCCTCATTCCATTCTCTTGTAATGTTCCCTTAAGCAATTTGACAGCCACTGTGGGATGCATGAGCAGCTCTTCACGTATTTCATTGCATTAATCTTATTGGCTTTAGTTAGGAAGGAGAACAACCATTAATCTTAAAAGTCTAAACTCCTTTTTATGTCATTATCAATGCTCTATTTAAGTCCCCCATTCCCAGTATACGTTTGTTATGTTTATAAGAGTTTTACCAATCCCTGATTTGACTAAGCTTCACTTTGGAGCTTGGGTATATATTCTAGAATGTGTAAAATGAGATGTTCTGTACATTCATATATCACTCTACTGACCATGGTTTAAATTCCCACTGACGTATTCTTATGATGAAATTAGCAGTTTTTTTTTTTTTTTAAAGAAAAGATCTATCTGCTTCTGGTGTATATATAAAAATGAGCAAAAATGAGCAAAAATGGCATTGGAAATAATTTTAAAACTTAAGCCAACCATTTGATCGACACAATTTGAATTTGCAATGATAATATAATAATTATGCTGTATATATGTATTTTTGTGGTGGATGGCCATTGTCATGTAATTATGTATTGTAAATGCAATACATAGCAAATGCTTGTACGAGAAAGGGAGAGATTTTATAAAATCTTTGTTATGCTTAGAGAAAGAACTAGAATTCTGACTACTTCTTTCTATGTTGAGGTTGGAACTCTTAATCACATGAAAATTGATTTTCATTTAACAATCTCCTACTAAGATTCTCTTATTCAATCGAAACCTCTGGAGAATCTGGTAATTTTAACACAATGGTTTCTCTAAACTTTCTGGTCTGAATCAATTTGAATCACGATAAAATGATGTTTGTATTGAAATTTAACAGGAAGAGTGTTAACTCCATTTCAAGTTGCAGGCTTCTCGTACCATATCACAAAAGAATGTATAAACTCATAATTCATTATGTTTATTTACAAATCAATATGGTAGTGATGAATGCATGGTAGGTTGGAAGGTTGTACTTTTGATTCTCAAGCAAACCATTGTTTTTAGTGCTGCTATGGAAATGCTTAAATGATGCTGAATGACTTATCCAAGCTTTTGCCTTTTGGGTTTTGTTTTCTTCCTCTTTTATAAGAGGAGGGCGGTTGGGACTTGGGGCCATCCATGCTTTTGTTTATGTTTAGCATCTTTCATCTCAGAAATGATTCAATGCTCGGGACAGTATAGAAGGCTACCATCAGCAGATCTTCTGTGGTGCTAGTTTTCAACACTTCTGCATGATTAATTAGTGGTAGACCTGATTTCACTCACATAAGAGTGATATTCACCATTCGATTGAATCATATCATCCGGGTGATTAGATTCAATGGTGAATATAGCCTTCAGATCAAGATGGAACTCGAGCCCAGCACGAATCTAAGATGAAAGGATTTGATTGATCAAATGGCTTTCTTTGATGAAAAGTGTGTCCCAAAGGTGAAGATCAGCTTCTTCTTGTATGGTAACTTTAACCATCACCAGCATTAAATCATTGTTCATATCTGTATTGGACTATTGAGTGGTTTGTTTCAGCCTTTCCAGCTGTTTTGGGCGTTGGGGCTTTCAATCTCCACAAAGTTCATAAATTTTCATATGCTAGAAAGATTTGGAAGGTGTGATGGCCAACCTGGAGATAGCTTGCAAGAGGGGTCATGAGCTTTGATTTGTTTCCTTTTTTTCCAAGTTGGGAGATATAAACAAAGGCTCCTGAAAAGCCTAGTGATAACATGATTCCAAAAGGAAGGCTCCGGCTCAAGGGGTGGGCTTTTTCAATGCTTTTGATAAAACAAAGAGAAGTAGTTCCAGAGAACAGATCTTGAGATGGGTCATGAATATAATCATGTGGGGCCATGTTTTGTCAGGACCATTCATATGATGGGTGGTCCTATTTACTTGAGATGTGGGACACCTCAACACTTCTTAGAGTGGATGATCCGGACCGTTCCATTTGTGCTATTGGCTGTAATTGTCCAATTTGACGCCTTCTGGAGATGATAATGGCTGACTAGACAGAGCAATTAGGGTAATATATTATAGGGTGCCAAGTCTCAGGTGACTGCATTTCTTGACCTTTAAGTTTCATATTTTGACCATGAAGCTCTGTAACCGTGGGGCCCATTTCTGGTGGTCCTTATTGTATAGATGGAGATTCCTGAAGGTGTAATTACATTTATGTTCATTGTTGCAATCATGAGGTTGCAGGTTACAACATCCATAGCTATGCAATTTTATAAATTTTAGGCACTGACCCGCACCCAGATAAGAGTTAAAATACTTACATATTATAATATTACTTACACTAATGTAATGTGCTCAATGTATTTAATAAGGTGTTTAATATATTATCTTGGCATTGGGAATTTGGGATCTTGATATGAAACCCAAGGACCTTAACTCAGACCCTTTTTTCTTTGCTTTTTTCATGTAGCAGACGATATAATTGACCCAAATTAAAGACGGGTTCAAATAATACTTCAATTAACTTCCACTCTGGCTCCTTTGGTTGTTTTGGGTATCCAAGAGAAAATTCAGTCATGGAAAGAAGAGAAGCCTGCTCTCTCATGAAAGAGAGCACGTCGTGCAAGAGAAAACGGCCTAGGGGATTTAAAGAATCGCTGTGTGGGATTTTATAACACCACTCTTAATTTAGAGGGTTTTACTTCAAGTTGGTGTACATGTAATTTCCGTGGAAATTGGAAATTGCCATATTAGCAAAATTCATGGGTTTTAAATTCTTTGGAAAAGTTTTTCCGCGGAAATCAAAATTTTATGTTTGGTGCAAAAAGGTTTTCCTCAATGAATTAGTGGTAATGTTGTTTGGTACAGTTACGGATTTCTTTAGTGAAAATCACTTTTTAGTGAAAACTATTAGGTGAGTGGGTTGGTATGTGTGTGGAGTGGGTGGAGTTGGGAGGGGAAGAGGAAGAGGAAGATGAAGAAAGAGGGTGGTTGGGTGGAGTGAGGGTGAGAAAGAGGAAATTGGAGGATAAGTTTTCTGTGGAAATGGACTTCTCATACCCCCCATAAAAAGTTTATTTCTATGCCTAGGAAGGAAAAAGCTGACGTGGCAAAAAAGTATTTCTGCGGAAAACTGCCGCACCAAACACATGAAAAAAAAGTTTTTCACATAAAACTACAATCTTTTCCGCGGAAATTGGCTACACAAACATGTCCGATGGTGGAAAATGGAAATCCCACATGTGGGACACCTGCGGGTGAAAATTCTGTCCGGTTGAAGTTGGCTTGCCAATAGATGTAGGGCTTAGTCGGAGTTAAGCATGACACAGGTGAAAATATTTCTCAAAGAAAATGGCCGAAGGTAGGAAGGCCTGTGGGTGGATAGTCTAAAAATTGACCTAGTCAAATCTCGATAGGTGTGACTTTTTAAGACACTGGAGACGAGGAGACAAGTCCTAAGAGGGCTTTCAAATAGGTTTATTAAGGTCAAATCATGGGGCTACCATAGTTAACTTTGTTCTCCAATTAGATGTTCGGATGTAAGCCATATTTGGCTAAAAGTCACATAGGCCAATGTCCTTGCGTTGCCATTTGCTTTTTGTGTGACCAAGAATGTGCAAAGACAACCTCTTGAAAGGGAAGATTTTCTCTTGGGAACCGTTTGCAGCCTACCACGTACAATATTTACATATGTAAATCTGTACAAACAAATGACCACTAACTGGATTGCCATGGCATTGTCTTAACGAAAATTTCGGAGGAGTGGGCATGCTAAGGAAGTAAACTAGTTTAATGCTAATTGTCAAACCTAAAAGCAATCCTCCTCTTTGTCCAGATTTGGGACTAACATTACACTGGAGGTCTTATGAAACAAGCAAGCCCGTTCATATAGAAAATCTCCGCCCATGAGCCAATCATACAATGTACTTATGTGGTCTAGCACCCACTCGGATTCACTTCTATCATTGGAGGTATTAATCAAAAGATCTCTTAATGGATAAGGGTCGTCCAAAAAATCAGCCCCATCGTATTAAGCTAGCCCGTGATTTAACAACTCTATATTTTAGTTTTTTTTAAAACCATAATAAAACCATGAGTAAAAGTTTGATGAGTATAAAACTGGACATAATACTAGATAATGAGAAATATATATATATATATATATATGTGAAAAGAGCGAAATTGACCATAGGTGGACACAAGATGGCCCCCATATAGGTCGATTCTACATGCAATCCTCGTCAGAGAAAATTCTACCCCTTACCCTACAGCCATCAGATCTTCACATTCTATCGGTATAAAAACTCGTAGTCCAACTTAAACTAGTAACTAAAAACCATGACCCTTCTGTTATAGCTGATGATCCAAGCTCTTTGAGCTTAATGCCAAATGGAATATGACATAGATACATAGATATTTGGCCAAGGCATGGATCCACATGCACGCAACCTATCCAACATGTTTACTTCCTTGTTCTGACATGCTATGTGGAACCGACTTTATATATATCTCTTGGCACAGTGCGAGACAACCCATGGGCCCACCTGGGCTCCGTAAGGCTAGATTCATTTCATCTTAGAGTTGAATTTAGCAAGTTCAAACCTAAACAACATTTGAATTTCATGCGGCTTCAAAATTCAAGTCAAGTCAAGCCCAACCCAAACCCGGCCAATTCAATTCAAATTTCACTCCCAGTCCGGGTTGGCCAAAACCCATTGGAGTGCGGGACTGTGGCTAGTTGGATCCAACGTAACAAACTTGATGTGCATGTAAATGCTTGCTGTAAATGGTAGGAGGCCAAACTTTTATACTGTTCGTTAGTGTTTCCAAATTTAGCAAAGAAAAGAGCAGTCACAAATTCAAATGCAAATTTATACCACACCATTTTAAGGGAATTAGAGACCTTTTCTTTTCTACAAGTTTACCCAAATAATTCTTATAGGGCCATGCTCACACAAGCTGCAGCCTCCCTTATTACAAGCTGGAGCGTGTGAGGCCCAGATGAGGCCCAACTGCAGCTTATGAGGCTGCAACTTGTAATAAGGGAGGCTGCATGCAGCTTGTGTGAGCATAGCCCATTCTTATAATATAACAAGTTTGTTTATATATACTACTTTTCCACAAATTTGACTAGACCATATCAACTATAAGACAACTTTGTCCATGCAACTTTTTTTTTTATTATAATAAATTTATTTTCTAATTGAATCAAATGAACGAAATAATATATTTATAAAGAGGTCTAATTGTACTAGCTCTTATTTAATCAAACTCTATTTCAAGCTGATGAGACTAATTGCCTAACATGCCGTAAATGAATATCCTCACTTTGAACGTGGGTTATATGAGTCGAATCATATAAACCAACAGCCATCTAGGTTACC
The DNA here is from genome assembly GCA_038049695.1 of Cinnamomum chago. Lineage (NCBI taxonomy): Eukaryota > Viridiplantae > Streptophyta > Magnoliopsida > Laurales > Lauraceae > Cinnamomum > Cinnamomum chago. Next base: position 4,061,099 of record CP142451.1, read on the forward strand.
CGACCTAACCCATTTGCCAAACCTGAGGAGATGCACCAAATAGGGGTGTTTATGAGATGGGTATGATTGGATTAAGCAACATCCAAGCCCCGCCTTAGCCCTACTCGGGCCATCTGTGCTTGGCTTGAGCTTGGCCACCAAAAAAAGTCCAAGTCCGACCCTGGCCCATCTCAAAGCGTCGGTAGATCAGTTGACTTTTTTGAAAATGAAAAAATGGTTTTTGCTTACACTGTCCCAAGCTCTAGCTTAACCCTTTTCTTCTATAAGAAAAAAAAACGAATTAATAGGAACATGTGTGTAGTATGTGTGAGAATAACAAAAAATAAAAAGGAAAAAGAGCTCAAACAATAAATCCAAGCTTGCCCCAAGTGGGTTGGTCATGGGTGAGGCTCGGGGCAGCCCGGTCCACGAGCACACCTGGCTAGCATCAAATGTCGGTTGAAGTCAATATATCTCAGCCACCGGACTTGACTCCCATTGCCACCGCGTCTGCTGCAACTTCACATGTGCCATCATATCCACCACTCTCTCTCTCTCATCCATGTAAATGTTCCAACTATTCTCCATTTAGCTCCTCCTTATCCTTTTGGCAGTGGTGGCACTCTTTTTCAGCTCTACTTTGATCACCTTCTGTAACGCTTGAAAATAAGTGTGAACCTGTATTTCAAAAATCTAAAACCACATGAAAGGATTTGTCTCCCCTTTATATGGGCGCCTTCACCAATATTTCATTCTAATTGGATTTAGGCTCATGGTCAGATTAATCATATATAAAAAATCAAATTTTATATTATCAATCTAATGATAGATGTAGCTCTCATTAAAGCAAATTTGGATAAAGACAAGAGAGAGACTTATTTAGTGTCATTTAGATTTTTGATAAGTAGGTCTTAATTGAGGAGTTTACAAGTTTCTTGTGAACCTTAGCATGATAGATCCAAACTCCTCATCTAGACATCTACCCATTGTTAAATCTTATAACATTAAATTTACATTGAAGATAACAACTTCAACCTTTTGAAATCAAAATCATATGATTGGAGGAATCCAGATCCTATGATACTTTGGCACAGAGAAATCTTAAGGTAATAGAGATGAAAATCAACATTAGAGTCCACCTGTTAAAATTTAAATTATTCAAAATAAATTCCCTCAAGGTATACTCGATGTCCTCTGACTTTACATCAACCCAAAATTTTTCCACCGTTGAATTGACTGACAAACTAAGGGTGATGAATGCGCAGAAGATTGCGTTAATGCCCATTTTTTTTTATCAAAAAGTTGATTCTATAGTGGAAAAACACTCAAATTGATGTAAATTTCATGGGTTAGTCCCAACCCCATGTCTATAAATAGACAACCATCTCTCAAATCACACCAGTAGACATCGAAATGGCAGCACTGCCATTCTCCCAATGCCTCTTTCTTCCCCTTGTCTTTTTTCTTTCCCAATCTACCCTTCTACTTCTTGCTAATGCCGCCAAATGCCACCCGGACGACGAATCGGCTCTCCTCTCCTTCAAATCGGCCGTTACGGCCGACCCGTCCGGCATGCTCTCTACATGGAAACCCGCCACGGACTGCTGCACCTGGTCGGGCGTTACGTGCCAAGTCGACAACCGAGTCACGACCCTGAGTCTCTACGGCAACTCGTCCGATCCCAAACGATTCCTCTCCGCCACCATCTCTCCCTCTCTCTCCAAACTCGGTTACCTAGACGGCATCTACTTCTTCGACCTCCGTAACATAACGGGAACCTTCCCGACATTTCTCTCCGGGCTCCGAAATCTACGTTACATCTACATAGAAAACGGCAACCTGTACGGTCCGCTGCCGGAGAACCTCGGGCAGCTGCTACCAAGTTTGGAGGCACTGAGTCTGGCCGGGAATCGGTTCTCGGGCAGGATACCAAGTTCCATTTCTGCACTCGGCGGACTGAGTCAGCTCAACCTCGGCCAGAACAGTCTTTCCGGCGGGATCCCGGCCGAAATCGGGCGGCTGAAGAACCTAACGCTCCTCTCCCTCGCCGGAAACCGCCTCTCTGGAAAAATTCCAGACCTTTCATCTCTCTCAGCCCTGAGAGTTCTGCGACTCTCCCAAAACAGCTTAGTAGGAGAAATCCCTTCAACAATTTCAAATCTTTCATCCAAGCTCATCTATCTCGAACTGGGTCACAACAAATTCACAGGAAAAATCCCATCTTTCCTCGGAAACTTCAAAAGTCTCGATACTCTCGACCTCTCTAGCAATTTTTTGACAGATGTAGTGCCCAAAAGCTTCAGAAACCTGACGAAAATCTTCAACCTCAATCTTTCCAGCAACAATCTCGCCGACCCATTTCCTGAAATGGAAGTGAAAGGGATCGAATCGCTTGATTTGTCGCATAATCGGTTCAATTTGGGCAGAATTCCGACATGGGTCACTTCGTCTCCGATCATTTACTCGTTGAAGCTGGTGGGATGTGGGATTAAGATGAATTTGAGCGAGTGGAGGCCAAAGGAGACTTATTTCTATGATTTTATAGATCTGTCGGAGAATGGGATTTGGGGGAGTCCGGTGGAGCTGATAAACAGGACGGATTACTTGGTGGGATTTTGGGGGGCTGGGAATCGGATGAGGTTTGATATGGGGGAATTGAGATTGCCCAAGACGATGAAGTTCTTGGATTTGTCGAGGAATTTGGTGTTTGGGAAGGTGCCTGGAAGCATCTCGGGGTTGAAGGAGGTGAATTTGAGCTACAACCACCTCTGTGGGCGGATCCCGGCAACTAAGTTCCCGGCGACGGCTTTTGTTGGGAATGACTGTCTTTGTGGTTCTCCACTTCCTCCTTGCAAGAAATAACCCTCTCCCTCTCGCTCTCCCTCTCCCATTCGCATTTTAATATCTTGGTAATGTTGTTTGAAATATTGGTTTAGTGATCAGTGTAAGACATATGAGTTATAACAGCTTGAAGGGTTTAATGGGTGAAGCACTGACAGATTTGATAGATTAGATTTGGAGGTTGCCAAAAGAGGAGGGGGTGGGCCCCAAGCCCCCAACTGATGTTATGAATTTTAATTGTTGACTTTTTAGTCAACTAATGATTAATGATGATTGGGTAGGAAGAATTAGGGTTGCAACTCATTAGAGTTGGGATGGGATTTGGGGCAACCAAATTGGATTCAGATTGTATGCAGGTAAAGCCCAAACCCAAACCGAATGCACCCATAAGATTCACTACTTGAACTCGACTTATTTGTAAATTCCCTATGCAATTGAATTCTGGTTGACCCGGGTTATCAAACTATTGTTGGACAGATCAGTTATCAAACTACTGTTGGATTTGGCATGTTTTTTTAAAGGATATAATTAAGGAAATATACTTACTTCATCTATAATATGCTGTATATAAAAAATTTCCCATACATTATATATAAATGTGTTTGAAGTTAAGTCGAGTAAATGGATCTGGTTTGGGTACTCGAAGCCTGAACCTGTACTCAGATTTCATGCTATTTCAAAAATCATGCCTAAGCCCAATCCAAATTCTATTTTTGGTTACCTCATATGGAAGTTCACTAGATGCGGACTGCAAAAATAAATGCAATTATTAATTCTTTTATTTTATGTTAAAGGAAATAGAAAGTTCTGCTTGCACTGAATTGATTTACCTTGCTTGTATAGACGGTAAAGTCACAATGGCAAATTTTCCTCCTGTCCGAGCGGTGGGAATCTTGCATTTGCAACTATGCCTAATCAGAGGAAAACGTGCATTTGCAGCTCAAAAGTCAATAAACTTGCAAACTGATTCTTTTTTACCCTTTTTACATCTTGGTCGGGTCATGGGTTGGGGGTCTGGTCCACACAATGATGGGTAGGCATGTATGACTAATCTTTAAATGCAAAATATCAAATCATAACAACAACATAGTAAATCACTTGTTTGGTAAATTTACTTTACCATGGAAGTGAAGTGAATGGTTAATGTAAGACAGAACAAAAGTGTAGGTTTGATCAAATCAAAAGGTGAGAGAGTAGTAGCTTTTTGAGATTATCTTTTAAAAAGATTTTTTTTTTTTTTTTGTAAGGGTGCTCATGGATTGGGCTAGCCTGCGTTGGGTCAGGCATGTGGTTTAGGTTATAATAGATAGGCCATGCCAAGATTTTTTTATTTGGACTTAGCGGTTGAGATCCGAAATCCCCGTCCTACCCAAATATACATATATAATTATAAGGGAGGGAGTAGTAATGGAGCGACTCAAAACCATGACCTCTCACAGATGGTGATATGATTAGACCATCGAGCTGGCCTAGGACATGGTAAGAAACTTATTTTTTGGTTCTATAAGTCTAACATGGGTCAAGCTCGGGCTTTATCTTTCCATGCGGGCTAGGCTAAGGATTGGCTTAAGCTTGGGCCAGGCTTATGCTTCTAGTTTAGAAGTTGGGCTGTTTTGGACATTCATTAGCCTAGCCCGGTCTGGTCCATGAACAACCCTAGTTTATTTTGTCATTCAGTGGCATGAGAAAATATCCTTTTAACATTTCTTTGTTAAAAGGAAGCAGTGATTTTTGAAATTTAGTATTTTTTTTATTTGACCCCTCTCTTTTTATTTTTTCTTGAATTAACCATTCACTTTACTTCACTGGTAAAGTAAGTTTATGAAATATGAAGCAATTAGTGGCTGACAAGTAAACAATTAGCATGGTATCCACTTGTGATAAAATCCTACACTAAAAAATAAATATCATATAGGTTTTTGGGATTGGATCCTTATAGATGAAAAGTGACTTTCATTATGGAATGGGTACGGATGGAATGGACTCTCTCAAACCAAGTACATGATGCAGTTGACACCAAAAGATTGATCCAGTATGAGCATGCTTACCTCGATTTAGGCTGAGTGTGGGTTAACCTCGCTCACTGATTTAGTCCTAACTAGACCACTTTCCACCTCTAGGATAGGCATATCTAAGCAGGCTAAAAGGCTTTTCAGGGTTTTATTTAGCTGAGCCTAACTTGTGTCTGGTATTTTTGTTCACAAAGTCTATGGGGATTTTCCTGTTAAACTCCTATAGAAAGAAAAAAGAAAAACTCTCAGACAACTTTTGACTGCTATATATCTATTTGATTTGCAGCTAACATATATTTGACTGCCCATTCAGTTATTATTGTTTAAGCTTTTCTTTCTTATTGCACCGAGTCTTTGCTCGTCTAAAAGTGAGAATGAATTCCATGATGATTAAGTATATGTTTAAGTGTCTCTTTAGCTATGCAAATCCTGAGATTTCAAAACTAAACATCTCTTTGGTTCCATAGAATACTTGATGCTTGGATGGGTTTATACAAGGTTAAAAATTGTTACCTCAGAAACCAAGATCCTTATATCTGGGATTGAGTATATACCCGAAACCAGGAAAACCCTCATTTAAAAAAAAAAAGGCCTATACTCGCAAGCATGCCCTAGTTGTTTACCCATCACGAGTTTTCTATGCATGCACACATGTATGTGTTTTTTTCTATTACAGTCCTAAATATTGATAGGGCCTAATTTGATGAGTTCCATTAGTCCTAGGGCTTATTGGTTAGGTTAATAACATTTGGTATCAATGCTGTCCCGAAAGGTCTTTTCTGTGCATGTATACATATATGTGTTGTTTTGTGATGGTCCTAAATAAGTATTGGGCTTGACTTAATGGATTCCATCAGTGCTAGGGCTTATTGGTTAGGTCCATAACATTTGGTATCAATGCTAGTGTCAATGTCTCAAGCTTGAGAGTCACATAAATTTGGTACTGCAAATTTTATTGTTGTTTGATCATTAAATTGGAGCCAGGAGTGTTTTAGGGTTGGAAAAAAATGATCCAGATCATCACACTTTATTTAATGTCCCAATTGCTAGCCTTACACGGACATTTGAAACCAAACAAATTGATTTTTCTTGTTCTTTCGTATTTTTCTAATATTTGGGTCGAGCCATGGGTCGGCACCACACAACGATGGATGAGCTTGTTTGATTAATATTTAAATGCAATAATACAAAATCACGATAATTCGACTGTTTTGTGAATTTACTTTACCCAAACTTGGCTAGCCAACTTGGGATGGGCTTAGATCTATTATGTGGCCCGTTTAATAGATTGGTTGGGCTTAGAATCAATCGGAGAAAGCCCGAAGCTCAGCTCGGCTTGTATACACAAATAATTATAAGGGAGCATGGGGCCAGGGGACTCAAACACAAGACCTTTCATATACGGTGATATGATCAAACTAGTTGAGCTACAACCTATGACATTATAAGAAAATATTTGGTTTTTTATTATTATATAAGTTTAACTCAGGCTATGCTTGGGCTTCAACATTTCCTGGTGGGCCGGTCTCGGGCAAGCAACTTTTGGGCCGACCTGAGCTTGGGTCGGGTCAATCTTATAGTTTACGAGTCGGGCTGGGCCTAGACATTCCTCGGCCCAACCCAACCCGTTGCATGTACTATCCTAGTTTTTTGTTTTTTTGTTTCGTCATTTTGTGAAATGAGAGACTATCTTTTTTTGCGTTTTTTTGTTAGAACGAGGAGCTGATTTTTTAAATTTTGTACTATTTCTTGTGATCCCTTTCTTTTCATTGTCTCTTGAACTTACCTTAACTTCACTTTACAGGTAAAGTAAGTGTACCGAACAGGAAATAGTGAGTGAGTGAGAAGTTAATACATATGGTGGGGTCCGCACGTGATTAAATCCTACGGATGAAAATCAATATCACCTCCATTTTTTGGGATCGAAACCCTACGCATGAAAAGTGAAGTTCATTATGGATAAGGTCGGGGGAATGGGCTATCTCAAACCAAGTTAAAGATGAACTAGACATGAGATATAGATACAATATGTGCCTGGGTACCTCAACGCCGGAGTATGGGTTATCCTTATTGATCAATTCCGGACTGGGCCACTTTCCATCTCTAAGATAACAATATCTTAGTTAGCGGAAGGGCTTCTCATGGTCTGATCCAGCTTGAGCCTAATCCGTGACTGCCATGCATGGGACTATATTGGGCTCTAATTTAGGCTCATGGGCTTACCTATGGGGAGAGGGCCTTTATCATCTACATGAGAATTTGAGGGCCTCTCAGGTCTTTTCAAAGTCGTAAGGGGACCTTTCCATTAAAATCATCTAGAAAGTAAAGAAAAGAGTTTCAACAACTTCGGACTGCTGTTGTTATTAAAAAAAAATCAGACTTATATATTTATCTATTATCTTTATATTTAACATAAATTTGATTGCTCATTCAGTTAATACTGGTCGGGCTTGGATTTCTAATTTGGACCGTTTAAAATATTGGTCGGGCTTGGACTTAACCGGAGAGTACCCAAAGCCCAGCCTGGCCCGAATACACAGAAAATTATATGTGACTGGCGGCCAGGGGACTCAAACACATGACCTCCCATATGGGGAGATTTCACCGGACTAGTTAGGCTACAGCCTTGGACATTATAAGAAAATAGTTCTTTTCCTTTTTTTGTTACATAAAAGCTTAGCTCAGGGTATGCTTGGGTATAATCATTCCTGGAGGGCCGGTCTAAGGCAAGAACCTTCTGGCCCAACTTGGGCCTGGACCGGGGCAAGCTTATAGTTTTGGAGTCTGGCAGGGCCTGGACATTCCTCTGCCCAACCATGCTTGCCGCATGTACGACCGTAGTTTTTTTGTTGTCATTTTGTGGAATGAGAGCCTATTTTTTTTACTTTTTTTGTTAGAAGGAAGAGGTGATTTTTTAAATTTGGTACTATTTCTTGTGATCCCTTTCTTTTTATTGTCTCTTGAACTTACCTTAACTTCACTTTACTAGAAAAGTAAGTATACCGAATAGGAAATAGTGAGTGAGTGAGAAGTTAATACATAGGGTGGGGACCGCACGTGATTAAATCCTACTGTTGAAAATCAATATCACCTCTATTTTTTGGGATCGGAACCCTACGCATGAAAAGTGAGGTTCATTATGGATAAGGTCGGGGGAATGGGCTATCTCAAACCAAGTTAAAGATGAACTAGACATGAGAAATAGATCCAATACGTGCCTGTACCTCAACGCCTGAGTATGGGCCATCCTTATTGATCAATTCCGGATTGGGCCACTTTCCATCTGTAGGATAACAATATCTCAGTTAGCGGAAGGGCTTCTCATGGTTTGATCCAGCCTGAGCCTAATCCGCGAATGCCATGCATGGGACTATATTGGGCTCTAATTTAGGCTCATGGGCTTTTACCGATGGGGAGAGGGCCTTTATCATCTATATAGGAATTTGAGGGCCTTTCAGGTATTTACAAAGTCATAAGGGGATCTTTCCATTAAAATCATCTAAAAAGTAAAGAAAAGAGTTTCGACAACTTCGGACTGCAGTAGTTATTAAAAAACAAAAAAATCAGACTTATATTTATCTATTATCTTCGTGTTTAACATATATTTGATTGCTCATTTAGTTTTGATTTTTTAACCTTTTCTTTATAACTGTATTCGATATTTTAGCCCATGCATTGCCCACGGAACATTGAAGCCAGTGCCAACCGCCGAAGTATGCTATTATATTTTTTTTCTCTAATTATCAGATGGAAGTTCACTAGACATGGTCTATAGACACGCATAAATCCAACCATCATTCTTTTATTTTCTGTCAAAGGAAATGGAAAGCGCTGCTTGCATTGTAGTTGGGCCAAATGCAGCTTTACCGCAGCTTGTATAGGCGGAAGGAAGCACTTGCCAAATTTCCTCCCGTCTGAGAGGAGGAAATCTGGCATTTCATTTATACCGCCGATAATTAAGGCGGTAAAGTGTTGTTTGCAAGTGTTCCTGCCTTCTAAGCGGAGGAAAACTTGCAAATGTCATGCAATCCGGTTCTCTCTTCTTTTCCTTTTTTTCTTTTTACATATTAGTTGGTCACGGGTTGGGGCTATGGCCCACACATTGATGGGTGGGCATGTATGATTCATGTATAAATGCGATAATCTCAAATCACAACAAATAAAAAGTAAATCAATTGTTTGGTAAATTTACTTTATCGGGGAAGTGGAGTAAATGGTTAATGCAATTGAAACCAAAAGTAAAGGTTTGGTCAAATCAAAAGGCGAGAGAGTATCTTTTTTAATATTTTCTTTTAAAAACAGGTTTTTTTTTTAAAGGTGCTCATGGATCGGGCCGGCCCGCGTTGGGACGGGCATGGGATTTTGGTTACAATTGTGGTTGAGATCCGGAATCCCCGCCTTGCCCAAGTATACATATTTATAATTATTATAAGGGGGTAGTAGTGGGGCGACTTAAAACCATAACCTCTCACATAAGGTGATATGACCCCCGACTGGTTGAGCCGGCATAGGACATGATGAGAAACTCATATTTTTTGCACAATAAGCCTAACATGGGTTGGACTCGGGCTTCTTCATTTCCTTGCGCGCTAGGCACTGGCCAACAACTTCAGGACTGACTAAAGCTTGGGCTGGGCTTAGGCTTCTAGTTTCGGAGTCGGGCCGCTTCGGACTTTCCTCTACCAGGCCTGACCTGGTTCATGGACGGCCCAAGTCTCGCCTGTCATTTAGTGGCATGAGAAAATAACCTTTTAAGATTTTTTTTTGTTAAAAGGAAGAGGTGATTTTCAAGATTTAGTATATTTTTAATGTGACCCCTTTCGTTTTATCGTTTCTTGAGTTAACCGTTTACATTATTACTTCACTGGCAAAGTAAATACATGAAATATGAAGCAGTGTGTGAGTGAGAAGTGAACAAGTAGGGTGGTGTCCACTCGTGATTAAATCCTATGCTAGAAAATAAACATCATCTGGGTTTCTGGGATTGGATCCTTAAAGATGAAAAGTGAATTTCATGATGAATACGTAGGGGCGGAATGGGCTTTTTCAAACCAATTACATGATGGACTCAACTTGAAAATATTGATCCATATGGGCGTGCTTACCTCAATTAAGGCTGAGTGTGGGTTAACCTCGCTCATTGATCTGGTCCTAACTAGAGCGCTTTCCATCCCTGGGATAGGAATATCTAAGTTGGCTAAAAGGTTTCTCAAGATTTCATCAAGATAAGCCTAATTTGTGTCTGGCATTTTTGGTCTTCACAAAGTCCAGGGCTAAAACCTCTAGAAAGAAAAAAAAAAAAAAAAAAAAAAAGGGTCTTACACAAATCCTAACTGTTTATTATGGCCCTAAATAGGTATAGGGCTTGATTTGTTGCATTCCATCAATCCTAGGGTTTATTGGTTAGGTCCATAACGTTTGGTATCAATGCCAGCGTTAACATCTCGAGCTTTAGAGTCATAGAAAGGGATTTTCCCGTGCATGCCCAATAAGAAGAGATGCCAATCAAAATACTGGAAAATAGGAATAGGAAGAAAAGGAAATATTATTTTCCCGTGCATGCCCAATAAGAAATGCTGCCAGTCAAAATACTGAAAAATAGGATTAGGAAGTAAGAGAAATGCTTAACACCTTGATTCTTTCCTTTCATGTTACGGAAAATGATTGCAGGGGCCAGGGGGTGCTTGCGGTCAACAACAAAAAGTTTGGTACTGTAATTTTTATTGTCATTTGAACATATTAAATTGGTGCTAGGAGTGTTTTAGTGTAGGAAGAAATGATTTAGATCGTCACACCATATTTACTGTCCCAACTGCTAGCCTCATACGGACATTTTTGAAAACAAACTTGCAGCTTCAATGCTGATGAATAGTGAGGCAAAGTTGCAAACTGATTGTTTTTTTTTTTTCTTTATTATTTTTAATATATGGGTCAGGTCATGGGTCCTGGGTCAGCTCCACACAACGAGGGATTGGCATGTATGGTTAACATTTAAATGCAATAATATCAAATCACGATAAGCCGCATGTTCAGTGAACTTACTTTACCCAACCTTGGCTAGAACACTTGGGTGGGGCCTGGATTTCTAATTTGTACCGTTTAAAATATTGGTCGGGCTTGGATTTCTAATTTGGACCGTTTAAAATATTGGCCGGGCTTGGACTAAATCGAAGAGTGCCCAAAAAGCAGCCCGGCCCGAATACACAGAAAATTATATGTGATTGGGGGCCGGGGGACTCAAACACATGACCTCCCATACGGGGCGATATCACCGGACTAGTTAGGCTACAGCCTTGGACATTATAAGAAAATAGTTCTTTTCCTTTTTTTGTTATATAAAAGTTTGACTCGGGGTATGCTTGGGCATCATCATTTGCTGGAGGGCCGGTCTAATTCAACCACCTTCTGGCCCGACCTGGGCTTGGGCCGGGGCAAGCTTATAGTTTTTGAGTACGGCAGGGCCTTGACATTCCTCTGCCCAACCCTGCCCGTCTCTTGTACGACCGTAGTTTTTTTGCTGTCATTTTGTGGAATGAGAGGCTTTTTTTTTTTTTTTTTACGTTTTTTTGTTAGAAGGAAGAGGTGATTTTTAAAATTTGGTACAATTTCTTATGATCCCGTTCTTTTTATTAATGTCTCTTGAACTTACCTTAACTTCATTTTACTAGTAAAGTAAGCGTACCGAACAAGAAATAGTGAGTGATTACATAGGGTGGGGTCCGCACGTGATTAAATCCTACTGTTGAAAATCAATATCATCTCTATTTTTTGGGATCGGAACCCTACGCATGAAAAGTAAGGTTCATTAATTATGGATAAGGTCGGGGGAATGGGCTATCTCAAACCAGGTTAAAGCTGAACTAGAAATGAGAAATCAATACAATACGTGCCTGGGTACCTCAACGCCTAAGTATGGGTTATCCTTATTGATCAATTCCGGACTGGGCCACTTTCCATCTCTAGGATAACATTATCTCAATTAGCGAATGGGCTTCTCATGGTCTGATCCAGCTGGAGCCTAATCCATGACTGTCATGCATTGGACTATACTGGGCTCTAATTTAGGCTCATGGGCTTTTACCCATGGGGAGAGGGCCTTTACCATCTATATAGGAATTTGAGGGCCTTTCAGGTATTTACAAAGTCATAAGAGGACCTTTCCATTAAAATCATCTAAAAAGTAAAGAAAAGAGTTTCGACAACTTCGGACTGCTGTAGTTATTAAAAAACAAAAAAATTAGACTTATATTTATCTATTATCTTCGTGTTTAACATATATTTGATTGCTCATTTAGTTTTTATTTTTTAACCTTTTCTTTATAGCTGTATTCAATATTTTAGCCCATGCATTGCCCACGGAACATTGAAGCCAGCGCCAACCACCGAAGTATGCTATTATATTTTTTTTCTCTAATTATTAGATATAAGTTCACTAGACATGGTCTATACGCATAAATCCAACCATCATTCTTTTATTTTCTGTCAAAGGAAATGGAAAGCACTGCGTGCATTGAAGTTGGGCCAAATGCAGCTTTACCGCCGCTTGCATAGGTGGAAGGAAGCACTTGCCAGATTTCCTCCCGTCTGAGAGGAGGAAATCTGGCATTTCAATTATAGGTGGTAAAGTGTTGTTTGCAAGTGTTCCTCCCTTCTAAGCGGAGGAAAACTTGCAAATGTCATGCAATCCGGTTCTCTCTTCTTTTCCTTTTTTTTTGTTTTACATATTAGTTGGTCACGGGTTGGGGCTATGGTCCACACATTGATGGGTGGGCATGTATGATTAATGTATAAATGCGATAATCTCAAATCACAACAAATAAAAAGTAAATCAATTGTTTGGTAAATTTACTTTATCGGGGAAGTGGAGTAAATGGTTAATGCAATTGAAACCAAAAGTAAAGGTTTGGTCAAATCAAAAGGCGAGAGAGTATCTTTTTTAATATTTTCTTTTAAAAAGAAGTTTTTTTTTTAAAGGTGCTCATGGATCGGGCCGGCCCGCGTTGGGACGGGCATGGGATTTTGGTTACAATTGTGGTTGAGATCCGGAATCCCCGCCTTGCCCAAGTATACATATTTATAATTATTATAAGGGGGTAGTAGTGGGGCGACTTAAAACCATAACCTCTCACATAAGGTGATATGACCCCCGACTGGTTGAGCCGGCGTAGGACATGATGAGAAACTCATATTTTTTGCACAATAAGCCTAACATGGGTTGGACTCGGGCTTCTTCATTTCCTTGCGCGCTAGGCATTGGCCAACAACTTCAGGACTGACTAAAGCTTGGGCCGGGCTTAGGCTTCTAGTTTCGAAGTCGGGCCGTTTCGGACTTTCCTCTACCGGGCCCGACCTGGTTCATGGACGGCCCAAGTCTCACCTGTCATTTAGTGGCATGAGAAAATAACTTTTTAAGATTTTTTTTTTTTTGTTAAAAGGAAGAGGTGATGTTCGAGATTTAGTATATTTTTTATGTGACCCCTTTCGTTTTATTGTTTCTTGAGTTAACCGTTTACATTATTACTTCACTGGCAAAGTAAGTACATGAAATATGAAGCAGTGTGTGAGTGAAAAGTGAACAAGTAGGGTGGTGTCCACTCGTGATTAAATCCTATGCTAGAAAATAAACATCATCTGGGTTTCTGGGATCGGATCCTTAAAGATGAAAAGTGAATTTCATGATGAATACGTAGGGGCGGAATGGGCTTTTTCAAACCAATTACATGATGGACTCAACTTGAAAATATTGATCCATATGGGCGTGCTTACCTCAATTAAGGCTGAGTGTGGGTTAACCTCGCTCGTTGATCCGGTCCTAACTAGAGCGCTTTCCTTCTCTGGGATAGGAATATCTAAGTTGGCTAAAAGGTTTCTCAAGATTTCATCAAGATAAGCCTAATTTGTGTCTGGCGTTTTTGGTCTTCACAAAGTCCAGGGCTAAAACCTCTAGAAAGAAAAAAAAAAAGGTCTCACACAAATCCTAACTGTTTATTATGGCCCTAAATAGGTATAGGGCTTGATTTGTTGCATTCCATCAATCCTAGGGTTTATTGGTTACGTCCATAACGTTTGGTATCAATGCCAGCGTTAACATCTCGAGCTTTAGAGTGCATGCCCAATAAGAAATGGTGCCAATCAAAATACTGGAAAATAGGAATAGGAAGAAAAGGAAATATTAATTTCCCGTGCATGCCCAATAAGAAATGCTGCCAGTCAAAATACTGAAAAATAGGATTAGGAAGTAAAAGAAATGCTTAACACCTTGATTCTTTCCTTTCATGTTACAGAAAATGATTGCAGGGGCCAGGGGGTGCTTGCGGTCAACAACAAAAAATTTGGTCCTGGGTCAGCTCCACACAACGAGGGATTGGCATGTATGGTTAACATTTAAATGCAATAATATCAAATCACGATAAGCCGCATGTTCAGTGAACTTACTTTACCTAATCTTGGCTAGAACACTTGGGTGGGGCCTGGATTTCTAATTTGGATCGTTTAAAATATTGGTCGGGCCTAGATTTCTAATTTGGACCGTTGAAAATATTGGTCGGGCTTGGATTTCTAATTTGGACCGTTTAAAATATTTGTCGGGCTTGGACTAAACCGAAGAGTGGCCAAAAAGCAGCCCGGCCCGAATACACAGAAAATTATATGTGATTGGGGGCCGGGGGACTCAAACACATGACCTCCCATATGGGGCGATATCACCGGACTAGTTAGGCTACAACCTTGGACATTATAAGAAAATAGTTCTTTTCCTTTTTTTGTTATATAAAAGTTTGACTCGGGGTATGCTTGGGCATCATCATTTGCTGGTGGGCCGGTCTAATTCAACCACCTTCTGGCCCGACCTGGGCTTGGGCCGGGGCAAGCTTATAGTTTTGGAGTACGGCAAGGCCTGGACATTCCTCTGCCCAACCTTGCCCGTCGCTTGTACGAACGTAGTTTTTTTGCTGTCATTTTGTGGAATGAGAGGCTATTTTTTTTTTACATTTTTTTTTTTATAGAAGGATGAGGTGATTTTTAAAATTTGGTACAATTTCTTGTGATCCCGTTCTTTTTATTAATGTCTCTTGAACTTACCTTAACTTCATTTTACTAGTAAAGTAAGCGTACCGAACAAGAAATAGCGAGTGATTACATAGGGTGGGGTCCGCACGTGATTAAATCCTACTGTTGAAAATCAATATCATCTCTATTTTTTGGGATCGGAACCCTACGCATGAAAAGTAAGGTTCATTAATTATGGATAAGGTCGGGGGAATGGGCTATTTCAAACCAGGTTAAAGCTGAACTAGACATGAGAAATTGATACAATACATGCTTGGGTACCTCAACGCCTGAGTATGGGCTATCCTTATTGATCAATTCCGGACTGGGCCACTTTCCATCTCTAGGATAACATTATCTCAATTAGCGAAAGGGCTTCTCATGGTATTATCCAGCGGAGCCTAATCCATGACTGCCATGCATGGGACTATATTGGGCTCTAATTTAGGCTCATGGGCTTTTACCCATGGGGAGAGGGCCTTTATCATCTATATAGGAATTTGAGGGCCTTTCAGGTATTTACAAAGTCATAAGGGGACCTTTCCATTAAAATCATCTAAAAAGTAAAGAAAAGAGTTTCGACAACTTCGGACTGCTGTAGTTATTAAAAAACAAAAAAATCAGACTTATATTTATCTATTATCTTCGTGTTTAACATATATTTGATTGCTCATTTAGTTTTGATTTTTTAACTGTTTATTTATAACTGTATTCAATATTTTAGCCCATGCAATGCCCACGAAACATTGAAGCCAGCGCCAACTGCCGAAGTATGCTATTATATTTTTTTTTCTCTAATTATCAGATGGAAGTTCACTAGACATGGTCTGCACACATAAATCCAACCATCATTCTTTTATTTTCTGTCAAAGGAAATGGAAAGCGCTGCTTGTATTGAAGTTGGGCCAAATGCAGCTTTACCGCCGCTTGTATAGGCGGAAGGAAGGACTTGCCAGATTTCCTCCTGTCTGAGAGGAGGAAATCTGGCATTTCAATTATACCACCGATAATTAAGGCGGTAAAGTGTTGTTTGCAAGTGTTCCTCCCTTCTAAGCGGAGGAAAACTTGCAAATGTCATGCAATCCGGTTCTCTCTTCTTTTCCTTTTTTTTGTTTTACATATTAGTTGGTCACGGGTTGGGGCTATGGTCCACACATTGATGGGTGGCCATGTATGATTAATGTATAAATGCGATGATCTCAAATCACAACAAAGAAAAAGTAAATCAATTGTTTGGTAAATTTACTTTATCGGGGAAGTGGGGTAAATGGTTATTGCAATTGAAACCAAAAGTAAAGGTTTGGTTAAATCAAAAGGCGAGAGAGTATCTTTTTTAATATTTTCTTTTAAAAAGAAGTTTTTTTTAAAGGTGCTCATGGATCGGGCTGGCCCGCGTTGGGATTGAACAAATTGGAAATCTCATCAACAAGACAATGCCCATTTATTACTTGGCCCAGAAATTTGAGCCTGGGCCAAATGATGCCTTATATAGCTCCAATCCTGATGATTGAACCAGCCCATTACCTTCGCTATGCTTTGCAATCTATTGAGCATCTTAAAATGGCTTTTTCCTCTGGGAAGAAGTTATGTGTGGGAGACAATTTTCTGATTGTTTTCCATTGTATCATTTTCTGCAAACATATACAGATCAGAGATGGAGAAGCTGTAGGGACAATTGGTCGTTCAGGAACGGAGAAATCAACAGTGTTGAAGATTATGGCAGGTCTTCTTGCCCGGACAAGGTAAGTGAACTTATGCCATCTTGGAGAGTTGAAAATTCTCTCCATTGGAAGTCTCTGCTGAAAGGAAAAACCCTCCAAATCTAGAGAACTTATTGGCCCTTATGTCTGAGTGAATGTAATCTAGACATATGACTGATTTTCCAACCTATTCTCAAGATTACTTTTTCTAAAAGTCTGCTGATGCATACGCAGGGAGAGGTTTTTATCCATTGGGAAAAAGTGACATGGTTTAATCAGTGAGGAAGAAACATCTGGGCTTCGGATAGGCTCGGTATGCCTTCTATTTGTGAAATCATATGATTTCTAGTGCTAATTGTATCTAGATGTTTACTTTTTAACAAACTTAAAAGCGATATCCTATCAGCTATTTTACTTATCAATAACGATATCGATGTAGAAAATGTTTTGTTGCATAGAATGTAATGACAATAGTAGGCTTTGACATGATGTTTCAGTTTATATGTGCTGGTTTTGAAGGATCAGCCAACGATCAAAAATTTTTATCCGGTGGTCTACAAAATAGGAGAATCTACAATCTTCAAGTTCTCAAAGGTAAATATTTATTTCAAGATGTAAATTTGAAAGTTATTATAATTTTTACAAACTAGTTGAGCATGTTGCAATCTTCTGATAATTGTCATATTGAATCTTTATAGGAAAGTATTTTCTTGTTGATGCTGGATATGATAATAGGCGAGGTTTTATTGGATCATATCATGGGACCCGATATCATCAAAAGGAATTTGGACTTCAAGCATTGGCTCCCAGGACAGCTAGTAAGCTATTTAATCGTCGGCATGCAAGGTTTTGAAATGTTATTGAAAGGACATTTGGCTTGTGAAAGGAACGGTTTTCAATTTTGACACATATACCTCGTAATTATCTTATCAAGACACAGGTAAAGATTGTAAATGCATGTGCTGTATTACACAACTTTATCATGAAGATAAGTCCTAGTACAGATGAATTATATGAACGTCCTCGTCATGAAAGAATATTCATTGATGATGAAGACAATGATGATCGTCAGGATGAAGCGAACAATGAAGAATCCGACAGCCAATATGCTTATCGCTTATGAGATGCAATGGCATTAGAGAAGTGAGATGCTAATGCTAATAGAAGAGCTCGATGAACTGACATGTAGGAATTCTCTCCTTTTTTGCACATGGAGGGATATTCATTTTGAAAATGTGACGTGTGTTTATTTTGTAAATGGCACATGGTAAATTCTTTTTTGAAACACCATGACTTCATTGATGGAAAAGATGTACTTTATTTATATGAGATTGAAACATCATGAAACTTTGGTTTGGGCTTTTTTTGTTTGTATGGATTTAAAAAGTATAGAAATTATTGAAAAGTTACTATGTTTGGTATAGAGTTGAGATGCATTAGAATATTTTAATTGTATATCTTGTGTAGGTGGTCCCACTTTATCAACTAGTCATGGAGGGATTTAACTGGGGAAATGTGTTTTTTCATTTTTTATCATAGCAACACTTCATTTTTGCTTTTCCATGTTTTCATGGTTTGAAAATCATCCAATCATTACAGGAACAAAAGGTGGTGACCATTTTTAGTGCTCCTAACTATTGCTACTATCAAGATAAAAACACCTAAATATAATTTATAAAAACAAAAATTTTACATTTTCACACGTAGTTCAAACAAGCGTGGTAACATGATTTACATGCGTAAATGATGTGAAAATGACAAAAGTAGACAAACGTTATAAACTGAAACGCATGCGTAAAGCTTACATATGTGAAATTTACATATGGAACATTTCCATATGTAAACTGCATTTACGCATCTAATGAGTAAAAGGCAAACGACCCCTAAGTGGTATTTGAGAGTTTATGGCTTTTATGGAGTAGGCACCTCTTGTTGCTCGACTAGAAAATTCTGTTGTTGACACATTAGGTCGATTTACTGGTAGCTCAGTTGGTGAGGCACCTCTTTTCCACAAAAACAATCAGGGAACAATCACCGGTTATAACGCCGATGACGAGGTACTTGTGTGAGTGCATATGAGGGTGTGAGTATTTACCTTACAAAAAAAAGAAGGTTTGTGATGTAGTCACAGAGGGACCACTGTCCACTGTTATGCCCTAAAGCAAGGATTACCTGCACTTTTTATAGGGCCTCCAACTACATTTTTCAAATGAATATAGAATATATGAGGTCTGTGATCATGCGCAGTCCTGTTTTTCTTTAAATTGGGAGTGACTCCTTTATTGAAGGAGATCATAACACAATAAGATAGCGTTTGGTTCGCTGGAATGGTTGTAGGCAGGAATGAAATGGAGACCGGAATGAGTCTGGAATGGAATGAGGCAGAAATAGTCATTTCCATTCCAGCGTTTGGTACGCTGAGGAATCAACTCAGTAATAGAATTCTGATTCCTATTCCTGCGTTTGGTATGCTGGAATGATGCTCGGAATGGAATTAAATTTACCTAAGACTGACCAAAATACCCTTGTTAGATTCTCCTGTCACATTACATTGTTTGTGAAAAAGTTAGGGGTGGGCCCTACAATGGTGTAGTGAAAAACTTTGCAATTTCTAAAAATAATATATTATTATATTATATTATAATATTTGTGGGTGGGCCCCACAATGGTGTAGTGAAAAAGTTTGTAATTTCTCATAATAATATATTAGTATATTATATTATACTATTTGTGGGTGGGCCCCACAATGGTGTAGTGAAAAAGTATGCAATTTCTCAAAATAATATATTATTATATTATATTATAATATTTGGGAGTGGACCCCACAATGGAGTAGTGAAAAAGTTTGTATGAGATAGATAGATTATTAGGGTATAGATATTATATTATTATATTATATAATAATAATATATGATTATATTTTATTATAATATTTTGGGTGAGCCCCACGATGGTGTGGTGAAAAAACCATGCAACATTGCCTCTTTTATAATAGAGATAGATGTCAAACAAGGGTATTTTGATCTCAACAAAAAGTGGAGAAGGAATGGAATGACCATTCCTTCCCATCTCCAATGAAATGGTGATTCCCTCACATAAAGGAATCGGATTCTGGAGGTAATGGTCATTCCGCTACTTTTTGGCGAACCAAACGTTGGAATGACTATTCCATTCTGATCTTCATTATAGTGAACCAAACGCTACCTAAAGATTTTCACATGAACTCTTGCTATATGCACTCCATATGATTTGTGCCATTGTCACAGTGGGACCCATAAAATTCAGATGATCCCGCATTTGGAGACGGTGCGGATGATTGCTCCCATGGAGCACATCTCGCAGATCAATTCGAAGGTTTGAGATAGAGATGTCAAATGGGCCGGGCCGGGCCACTAGTCAATGGCCTGTGGCCCGGCACGACCCGTGTGGGCCGAGGAGGAGGGCCCGGGCACATGGGTTGCCCTCCGCGGCCTGCCTGGCCCGCCCAAAAGTAGTTTTTTTTTTAAATGTCCATTTTACCCCCCCAAAACAACCATAAAACGGTCATACAAGGGGTATTTTGTGTCCTTTTTCAATCTTACAAAGTCTATAATACTCTAACTCTCCTATTCTTTTTCTAATTTTATTAGTATTATTTATAATACTCTAACCCTCGAATATTTTAAGCCCTTAATCTGATTTCCATATTCCCACCTTAACTTCTTAGTGATCTAGATATTTGATTTTGTAAATTTGGATAATAATTCAAGCAGATCTAGGTTTTGAAATTTATGTGCCTATATATGAATAATTTATGAATTTGAGAATACCTCATACATAAAAAATTGAACCATCTATGATGCATTATTTAAAACCAATAAATAATTGGGATTTTGACCATGTAGATGACTTGAGACGTGAATTTCAGCTTGTAAAAACTCTCAACAAAACAACTTATATAAAAAAGAATTATGTCAAAATGAAAAAGTTTCACTTATATTATACAACATCCTAGTTGTAGGTTATAAAATTTACTTTTAATGAAGAAAATTTCTGGAGTTGGGAAAAAGGGTAAATGTGCACGGTATCTTACGAACGTAGAAATATAATATTATATTATAAGGATAAAATTATCATTTTTATATATTTATATTTTTTTTATTGCACGAACCATTCAAAAGTATGCTTTAGAATTCGCAAGGTCTATTCCATGCCTTAATCATTATATGAAAACGTTATCAATCAAGCATAATTTATTGTTTTCGTGCAAGTTCAATGGATGCCTGTAACATGAGGTGCAGCATACTCCCAATTATGTGTCATTGTCACTAAAGTTTGTCAATGGCCTATTATATCCAATCTTTCGTGTAGAGAAACAAGTCAGAGAGATATTTTAACTTGGGTGAGGTAAGGTGTATTCTATTTTTTTTTAATACTAAAAAAAAAAGAAAAAAAATTGAAAGAGGCCCGCTAGCCTGCTGGCCCGGCCCATGACGGGCCGTGCCAGGGTTTTTCCTTGGTGGGCTGGGCCGGCCCGGCCCATGACGGGCCGTGCCAGGGTTTTTCCTTGGTGGGCTGGGCCGGCTCGGCCCGTTTGACATCTCTAGAAGTATCAAAGCTTGTACCTTAAAAGTATCGGCACATTATCAAGTACCAATGTACCAATACGAATCTCGTATCGGTCTGACACAGATACGTTGGACGTCATTTGGATGAATGGTGAATTGAATTGAGGTGAAGTGAAGCATCAAACCAAAATAAAATAAAACATAAAGGGGTTATGATGGTCTTTTATTTTTAGCGGCTTGATATAGAATCTTTTTTACTTTCTGTATAAAAAGAGATTTTTTTTTTGTCATTTAGTAGAGAAAGGATGCTGCTTTTTGACTTTTTTTTACGAAAAATAATGAAATTTTGAATTATTATACTTTTGATATGACCCTAGTCTTTTCTTATCTAGATAATGATGTTGGCATTTGTAATGGGGCTCACTTGTGTTTACATGTGGGTGAGCCTCACTCACAAAGAGACTCTCCTCACAAGGAGTCTCATGGTGATATAGATAGAAATAGTCTGAGTTTAATCCAATTCTATGTCCTTATCATATCTCCATTCAAATTCAAATTGGAAGAGCTTGAAGAGTGAATCTCTCGTAGACAGTCACATATCTCCACAACTAGTGCTTGATTCAAGCTGACACAGTCCCCATCGCGTTTATAGCAACCGGTTAATTTAGATCCGTGTTTCTGCAACATCTACGGCGGACACGCCCGGAGGCGTCGACTTTTATTGAAGTTAAATATGAATTAGTGTAATAAATAGGGGTGTACTTGTTTTGAATTGCTTGGAATTTTAGGTAGGCACCACTAATGACTTTATAGGACTCGATTTAGAGAATTAAATGAGATTAGTTCATCAATAATTCGCGAATCAAAATGCAAATTGTTTGAAATGAGCTATTCACAATTCAAAGGCCTTTTGAGTGAGCTAGGTAACCGTGGTCCAGGCTACCTGATCTGGTGCAATAAGTTGCAATAAACTAAAAGTCTCTATGGATCATTCGAGTCATAGTTAATCAATGATATGGTAAATTGGTAATAATTTCAGTACACAAAACTATAAAATAACAAAAGCCAGGAACAAGCTAATTACACCATGAGCTATAGACCAAACTACAAAACAAATAGACCAAATTATAAAATAAAGAGAAAATCAAAGGAATTTGTGGAAGATTTATGAGAAATTTTTTTCAATGTTAAAAATATCATTTCACTTGTATAGATTTTTTTTTTTTTGGTAGAAATTTCACTTGTATAGTTAATGATATGTACTGTCATATGATAGGATAAACCCATCATATCCTTTTTTATTAGTACTAAGACAAACTTATTAAGCCAAAATTCTAACTAGGAAAAAATGTAAGCCAAAAAGCAGCTACAAATCCTAGATGAGATACACCACATTGGCAAGGGCATCTCACTTGGTGCTTGATTCAGAACCAACCGAAGAAAAGAATGCTACAATTTATAACATATTAGAACCATTTCTCAAATAAGTCAAATAAAAATAATATACATTTATCTACTCACTCCAATTGGAGAAAGTATATTGATCACTAAAGTTATCTATTAAATCCAGACCACTAAAGATAATTCATGAGACAAACTTCTTGAGGATTTAATAGAAATCACAACTACCAATATATATTTTAGAGAAGAATATATTTTATGGGAGGTTTTGAATTTTAATAAAATAGGAAAAAATAAATAATAATAACGATTGATGATTAGCTAAGGCCCATGGCTAGCCATTGCCCAGTGTAGTTGATATTTAGATCAACTGGATCAAAGTAATCCGATGATCAAGTGAACAACCTAATCGAACAAAAAAGGCACCTTTTATACAATTGCCCTGGATGCTGTTGTTGATCTATGAGATGGACCACATTTATTCTTATTTGAAGAATTCGGTTAGTGGGCTCCATCATGTATTGTCCATCATGGACGAACGATATCGTTGTCGTCGATCTCCTGTCACACATCTTTAGATGGATCATATACAATTACATCCTATTTTGGTACATAGAGATAGTATGGATGTTACGCAGAGATTGAGATTGATATAAAGATATTAAGACACCTTTAAAAGAAAAAGAAAATAAAAAATATTGAGATAAAGGGAAATTGGGGATTTGATTTTGAGAGGTAATAGGGATGGATAAGATGGAGATAATTAATGGTAGTTTTTGAAAAAATTTGCATTGACTATGAGTTAATTATAAGGATGACATGCACATGTACACCACGACGAAGAAGCTATTGCTTTAATGCATACTAGCGACAAACGCCCGTGTTAAGCCCGGGCTGAAACAAATATATAGTAAATTATTATAATAATTAAAACTATAAAAGAAGAATCCACTATTATTATTTTTAAGAATTTTTAGAAGAAAATAAAGTGGAAATCGAAGAAACAAATAAAATCATGAAAACTCAATGCCTAAAAATCAAACATTGAAACCAAGAAATAAAAGAAAAATCATAAATCCATGAAAACCTATCAAAATAGAAAGAGAAATAAAATAGGACTACGATAAAAGGAGAAAAATCATTAAACACCAAAAAATACATAAAAAATGAAATGTATAAAAATTGTACATTTAGTGTTTTTAAATTTATGATATTTGATTAGATATACCCCATACATATAACATCGATTGCATCATTAGATATTCTTCACAGTTAGTTGGGCTCTGAATTCCCATCTACATATTATGGGATTCGTCACATTTTATTAGATGGACCCCATATCATTAACATTCTTCATAGCTTGGTGGGCTCCACAATATTGGAGATTTATAACTTTAGTTAGATGGGGTCCATAGTATATAATATTGCACCACCAAAATTGATAATTGAGGATTATGGTAAGAAGATAAAGAAATTAGGAAAAAAGAGATTTGAAGGGAAGTTAGAAGGATTTTAGGTACTCTACTAAATGAAAGAGTTTTTAGGGAAGATTGGAAGGGATGGAGAGATTTTAGGAGAATTAAAAAGGCCCCACTTGAAAGGCAAAGGCTCTCTCACTATTTTCTAAATGATTTTTCAAAAAGGAGAATAATTGGGTGCTGAAGTGGCACCCCCCACAGCCCACCTCTCTTATTGCTTTAATATATATATATATATATATAATTATTGGAGTGGGACGAAGAACCTATTGCTTTAATGTATATTATTGGAGTGGACCATAAAAGCATAGAGACCCCTATAGTTGTGGGACGCAAGGTTTGCCACCATCTAAATGAATTGGACCGGTGGATTAAATATTCACTCATTTTGGACGATGAAAACTTGTTATCAACGCGCATGATCGAAGCGTAGCCTTTGTGGGGCCTGGGGTGGGCCCCATAAGGTGTGGGCCCATAAGGGCTTCCCTGCATAAATTCTGATAACAAGACCTCCATCATTCCTTGCAAATTTATATATTCACCACCACCCACACCAATCACTGTAGAGGAAGACCTGCTTTTACTGCTCTTGGTAGATTTTCCTCATTCTCATGATAATGGAAAACAACTTGGGGCTTACGCAGGACCGATGTTTCCCATTCCGCTTTCGCTTCCGTCTGGAGTACTATTATTCTCTGCCATCGTTTCTGTCAATCTTTTTGGTGATGAAGCTCATCGAATCAAAGCAGCAGCAGCTCGACAAGAAGAAGCTCGATACATCTCTATCCCCATCTCCACAAGTACTGCAACCAACTATGCATGCATTGCGAAGTTATTTGTATCATAAAATCATCATAATCCTCTTCTCTTTGTGAAGTTATTGGAGTAATCCACACAAAACTGATGTTGGGGTTTTTTACATTATTTCTTTCTTATCTGATGATTGTTTCTGTTTTTGTGATTTGGTTTTTTACTCTTTTTTTTTTTTTTTTTTCATATGAAAACTCTGAACATCTCTCTTGAATCTCAGTTTTTGATCATCTCCATGACCCGATTGTTGAGCGAAAAGAGTAAGACCAAACAAAACCCTACTTTTTGAAAGAATCAGTATGGAAGTGGTAGAGATTAAGAAATAGACTCCAAGAACTTCCATCTATCTTTTCATTGTGAAATTGCTGGCGTAATTCGCATGAGATTGATGTTAGGGTTTAGATTATTTCTATTTTATTGCCTGTTTTTTGTTTCTGTTTTTGGAATTCTGAATTCATGAAAAAAGATTTATTTCTGCTGGTCTTTTTAGGAATTCTATTCAACTTGGAATCAATATTGTTCCTTTTAGCAGGTTATTATAGGTAAGGACTGTTAAGCCAATACAGAATAGACTGTGAAAAAAAAGAGAGGTGATATTGATACATCTATCTATATGATCAATTAGTTAGGCCTTGTTTGACATCTCTACTCTTTTTCTGATAGACCATTCAAAATAAAGCTATTAAAAAAAGAGTTATAAAAAGAGAGGCTAGAAAAAAAAAGTGTTTGGTAATGAACGGGTCTACTTCAAATATACCGTTTGGTATGCCCTCAATTTGTCTCTTTCTAGAGAAATTTGCCTATTTTTAGAGGGGTATCTTCTTTCATTATATAAAAAATAAAATCCATCAAGCCAACAAATCAAGACACAGCTAAAAAAAAAGTTGACAATTCTCTGCTCCTTGAAAGGGCATGAAAGTGCTTGTTGATGAGTCTGAGTGTTTGATAGAGTGACAGAGGGAGGCGGGCCAAGATCAGAAGCACAAGCTCATCGCTGAGCAATGGGATGTAGGAATAATCTGCATCATGGGATTCAATGCCGTCCAAGAACCTGAAACTCATCAAATTGCAGAAACTCTCTCTCTCTCTCTCTCTCTCTCTCTCTCTCTCTCTCTCTCTCTCTACAATTAATAGAAAAAGTGAAAATAGAAAAAACTAGCTTCCTCCCTCAAATTGCCTCCAAATCCTCTCCAATTCAGATTCTTATTTCATTAGACATTACCAAAACACTCACCCATCATTCAAAATCGCAAAACAAGGACCCAGATCAGGAATTTCAAAATCAACATAAATGAAATTCATCCAGCTGCAAAAGGCCACTTCAGTCTCTCTAAATTGACACCGGAAACAGTGAAAAAAAATCGCTACTTGATAGTTGATACTTCTTTCCAATCTGGGTTCTAGCAATAATGTAAAAAAATCACTAAAATTCTCTCTCTCGGCAGTCAGAGACATAAATTTGTAGAAAAGATACAAACTTTGTCACAGAAAAATGACCAAAGTTCTTTCTGCCATCGAAAACCCTAACCCAGAAATTCAATGTAATTTTTTGAGGTGTTGAACGATGAGAAATGGAAAGTGAAGGGGATTTTAAGGAGAGGGATAGGAATCTTGGAGGAGATGCCATGAGATTAAATGATGGAAGAAAACGGTTGCATTCGAGGAAGTGACTTTCTGGAGAAGGGTTTGGGGAGTGGAAAAAATCCCTCGAAATGTTTCCATATGAAAAGGAGAGAAGAAGAAGTGAGTCCTTTATTCAAAGGACTTTCGGTGACAATAAAATTCCGTCAGGGGTATTTTTGTCATCAAAATTGGGTTCCGCCTCTTTTTTTTTTTTAGAGGCATTGCCTCTTATTTCTACATACCCAATTTTGATGACAATTCCTTTTTAGAGGCTTTGCCTCTTTTGTTCTAAAGTGTACAGAGGCTATAAATCATGCCAAACACCTCTAATTTCAGAACCTCTACCCACTTTAGAGAAATAGAGGTTTAGAGGCAAAAAAATAGACATGCCAAACAGGGTTAGAATCTCTAAGAGTCCTATTTTATTTATTATTTATTTTTTAAAATATTTCTAAGGATATATTACCATGTTACTTGCCCTCCTTTTAAGACATCTTTGTCTTCCATGTAAAATATCTTGTCATCAACAAATATTTACTCAAAACAATCAAGTGTGAAATAGAGCAAAACCCTTTAAACAATAGAACATGGAAATAGATTTCAAGGAAAATTAATATCATGATAATAATAACATTGCTCTTTCCTCTCTCTTTAAGTTTCTTGTCTTAAATAGCCTCTAATTGTTTTGTTGTTATGACAAACTTTTCATTTTCTGTTTCAGAACTCCTACGGGCTGGACGACATTAGGAGGCATATAGGAAGTACGCATACGTCAGCAAATTATGTAAGATCGTCTAAAGAAATTGATCATGCACTTTCGATAATAAGAAATCGTTACTCCATTACAAGGATGAAATAGCTGATATGCTTATGATATTTTGTTATCATCTAGTTAACTAAGTTACATTATTCATTCTTTATCAAGCTCACCGAATTAAGATATGTGATATGCTCTTACGCCATCTGATTTCAAGATGAAGAAGCAGAAGAGACGGAAGAGGTTTCTTGGAAGTCTTAGAGATTAAGAAATAGACTCCAAGAACTTCGATCTATCTTTTCATTGTGAAATTGTTGGCATAATTCGCATGAGATTAATGTTAGGGATTAGATTATTTTTATTTTATTGCCTAGTGATTGTTTCTGTATCTGGTAGTCTGAATTCATGAAAAAAGATTTCTTTCTGATGGTCTTTTTAGGAATTTTATTGTACTTGAAATCGATTTTATTCCTTTTAGCAGATTATTATAGGTAATGGCTGTTAAGCCAATACAGAATACACGGTAAAAAAGAGAGGTGATATTGACTACATAGTATACACATCCATCTATATGATCAATTAGTTAGAATCTCTAATAGTCTTCTTTTGTTTATTATTTATTTTTTAAATGTTTCTAAGGATCTATTACCATGCTACATGCCCTCTTTTGAAGACATTTTGTCTCCCATGTAAAACATCTTGTCATCAATAAACATTTACTCAAAATAATTAATCAAGTGTGAAATAGAGCAAAAACCCTTTAAACAATAGAACATGAAAATGGATTTCAAGGAAAATTAATATCATGATTATAATAACATTGCTCTCTCCTCTCTCTTTGAATTTCTGATCTTAAATAGCCTCTAATTGTTTTGTTTTTATGACAAACTTTTCATTTCCTGTTTTAGTACTGCTACGAGCTGAACTACATTAGGAGGCACATAGGAAGTACAAATATGTCGGCAAATTATGAAAGATTATCTAAAGAAATTGCTCATTCACTTTCGATAATAAGAAATCATTACTCCCATACAAGGATGAAATAGCTGATATGCTTATGATATTTTATTTGTCATTTATCTAACTAATTTACTTTATTCATTCTTATCTTTTTAATATTTAAACTATCACAATAATCTGTGCTTAGCATACTTACACCCCCATACATTTATAATCTAAATACTCATACATTGCAAATTAATGTATATACTGTAGAAAAAGATATGCGAACATTTTAACAAATGATTATTACAAATTTCATATTTATAAATTTGGAGAGTTTTTATGAACCTTTACTTGACCAATGCCATAATTTATTGTGAAATTTCCATTCCATCCAACAAACACTTAAAATCTAATTATTTAAAAGAAATTATAGAAAAAAACAAAAGAAGAAAAGAATTTGAAAGTACCTGTTTTGACAAACTGAGACAAAGTGCGGAAGAAAGGGAATAAAAGAAGTGGGTTACAAAGGCAATGGGAAAATATAGAGAAAGGGAGTTGTTGCATAATAATAAGGAAAACAAGAAGAGTGGAGAACGTGAGTACTTGGATGTTGAGAGTAGATGGGAGTTGATAACTGAGTAGTCGTAAGGGTTAATTGACAGAACAGAAGTTACATAAAATATAGGGATAGAGGTGTAGTGGTTCAAGATAGTGGGGATAACTATCAGTGAAAATTACAAGATATGGTCACAATTCAATCCAAAACCTTTGGCTTTAATACGTTATAATTGTTAGTGGATGAAGTAAGAATTAAATTGTTTTAAACCACCTCGTTTAAGTATCATGAATCAGGTTATTAAAAGAGTTAGGGTTAGGGAACGTCTGTATAAATTCTATTTCATGGAAAATCCTGTTGTATCTCCCTTGAAAATAAATTCTTATTCACCACTCACATCAAATTACAAGAAGGCCAACTTATTTCTTAGATTCTCTCGTCTCATCATGGAAAACTCGGCGCCAGGCAATGGCGTGCACAGATTAACGACCGACCTTTTGTAAGCGTCGCTCATCTTGTTCTGAATGAGGGGAAGGATTCTAGGTGTTATTCTATGCCATTGTTTCTGTCAACCCTATTGGATATGAAGCTCACCGCATTGCACAAGAAGCTCCATACTGCATTCAACAAGTTGCAAGTACTACAAGCATGAATTATTTGTGTCATAATCATCGTGCAGTTGTTGTGTAATTAGTATGAAACTGATGTTTGGGTTTTACATTATTTCTATTTTCTTGCCTGTTGATTGTCTCTGTTTTTGGGTTTTTTTTTTATAACAATAAAAAAAAAATTTCGCCAAGCGCAAAAGGGGGTAAAGAATAGAGCGAAGACACACCAAACGCAAAACTAACAACAAGAAAACAAAAAAGATAAAAATAAAAATTTGAACTATACATTAAAAAAAGAAATGTGTTGTGTGTGTTTGTGTGGAGGAGATTTTTCCTTTCCTTTCTCTTTCCCATTATTGTTTGATTTGTTTAGCAGGCAGCAAGTGAAAGTGGGAGGAGATTTTTCCTTTCCTTTCTCTTTCCCATTATTGTTTGATTTGTTTAAGCAGGCAGCAAGTGAAAGTGGGAGGAGAATGAGGAGCGACACTCTAACTGAGGCAGCCGCTTGTGCATGGGAAAGTTTTATTAGGATGGGGAAGGGGATGCCTGATCAATGTCTGAGTCTTCCGCCCAAAATGAAGAATGGGACAGAGAGAGAGGAAGAGAAGCTTCCCACACTCTCTTCCACCATTTTCCCAGATCTCCGTCTCTATGAATACCTTGTGGTACATACGTCCTCTCTTCAAACTCCTCTCCATGCATGATGCATTAAACAACATTATACATATTTCCATTCTAACCATTTTGTCTTTCTCTCTATCAGAAGTGTCGGAGGAGCCAAAGGTTGAGTGATGTGAGTCTTCATTTCCCCGCTCACATTTTTGTTCTACTAATATATTTATACATTTATACTTTAGTATATTTGTTCTACTTTGGAAGAATCCGTATTTGGAAGATGAGACAGAGGGAGGGTCTTGGAAGTGGTAATTAAGGATTAAGAAATCCCCTCCTAGAACTAACTACTCCAATTTCATGGCTTCGATCAATCTTTCCTTATTTTTGTTTTCTATTTCTTTGTTTCAAATCTTATATATGTCATAATCCTCCTTGTGAAGTTGTTGGCGTAATTCACTCGAAACTGATGTTAGGGTTTACGTTATTTCTGGCCTGTTCATTGTCCCTGATTTTGGAACTAAAGTGGGGTTCAGTTGCAAAGAATTTTTTTTCGTTTCTTTGTTTTTTGGGGTATGTGATACTAAATTTCTATTCTTGACAAACTATTCATATTAATTTTTTTTTATAATTATGTGTTTTGGTTTGGGTTGCAAATGCAGTGCTGGATGAGGTCCATCTTGTGTTTAGTCATTGTGTAGTAAATCCATTTTTTTTAGGTTTATTTTTTCATGAACATCTTTTTTCTAAAAATATTTTTATTGGTAGAAATTATGACACAGTTGAAAGGATTGCTAGTTTATACTTTATACTCACTGGTTCAACCATTGCATTTTATTTTAAAGAGAAATGTTTGCATGGGATTACAATTAATTTGTGTTTTGTATATGTTCTTTCACAATTATAAAATATATGTACATATTATCAAGTGCACATAGCTTACATGCACACCTTGTTGTGGGGCCCACCTTTTTTGTTTTTTTGTGGGGGTTGCTTCGGTGGATTTGGATCTCTTCATCTCATTAGGGCCTTCCTGTATATCTTATCATCCTATCCCCTTCATCAATGGCCAACAAGTTTCACCCCTTAAAAAACCGTCCCGCTGATCCAACGGTGCAGTCCATTCGGATGTGTATAAAAAGAGAGACCAATGGAATACGGGGGGTGGGCTCCGTGTGTGGTCCATTTGGATGCACCATCATGTGGGCCCCACTATGATGTGTGCACCAAAACACCACGCACTTGATAAAACACACATATGGGAGAACTATGTTTATCATGGCAATTGAGTAGTGTACTTACATCCTCTCTTTTTTTTTTGTAAGAGCTAAGATCACATTTAGTGGATTTTGTTGGGATTTTTTTTAATCCATGGGTTTTTTGAGGAGACCAAAATCTAGTTTTATTGGTTTTAATGTTTTTTTATTAATCCACTAGCATATGATTTTTGTTTCTTTTTTTTTTTAATGAGATAAAGATCTTATTTTTTTATTGGTTTTGTTGGAATGTTGGGTATTTAATTTCTTTCACTTCTTCATTTTTTTTTTTTTTTTTATCTTTTGGTTTCTTGGGGTTCTGTTTTTGGTTTCTAAACATGGAATGGAGATATTTTGTTATTATGCAAAAAATATGTACTCAAAATAAATTCATTTTAGGTCAGCATTGAATAACTTTTCATCAGTCCTCATTTTTTTAAATATGAACACCAACTGAAACAATTTGATTTAATATAATATATCAAATACAAAATAGAACTAGGTGTTCAAAATTGATAGAGCAAAACCCTTTATACAATAGAATATGAAAATGGATTTCAAGGAAAATTAATATGTAATAATAACATTGCTCTCTCTCTCTCTCTCTCTCTCTCTCTCTCTCTCTCTCTCTCTCTCTCACACACACACACACACACACACACACACACAAAACACTAAGTAAACCTGCCCAGCTAGGAATCAATCAGGCACTCTATCCACAGATGCAGTCCTGTAATTCCCTTTTCACATCTGTAGTAACTATGTTTTATTATAATATTTCCAAAACTTATGGTCATGTCAAGCTAAATTACAATAGGAGGCACAGAGGAAGTAAACATACGTCAATAAAGTATGAAACTTTATATAAAGAAATTGTTTATTCACTTTGGATAATAAGAAATGACAAAAGAAATCATTGCTGTCATAGAGGGACAAAATAGCTTCCTTATGCAATTTTGT
Organism: Cinnamomum chago; assembly: GCA_038049695.1. NCBI lineage: Eukaryota > Viridiplantae > Streptophyta > Magnoliopsida > Laurales > Lauraceae > Cinnamomum > Cinnamomum chago. The sequence goes on from CP142451.1 coordinate 4,093,231, forward strand.
CTTTCATTTTATTAAATAAATCTTATTATTAAATATTGTCTTTTTTTAAAGTATTAATTGTTGTTAGTTGATGAACTAATAGTCAATGTCAATCTAGGAAGTCTAATTGTATTAGTAGAAAATTAGCTATAGCTTAGGAACTCTAATTGTATTAGAAAGTTAGATATAACTTAGGAAGTTGGTTTGTATAAGGATACTAATGATAGGGTAATCAATCCCTATATAATGAGAAGGTTACAGCCCTAAAGGGGACACACGTTTTCCTCCTCCAATCTCACTGTTCTCTTCATGCGTGTGAATCTGTCAATGAAATGGTTTTAAACCACCTTATTTATGTTTCATAAATGAAAGAAGGTTGTACTTTCTCCATCTCATTTATTTTTTTTAAACATTGATATTAACATCAATTTGGTCGAAACTTCTCGTTTTTCAACTATTATTAATAATAGGTATGTTTATGTATATGGAAGTAAAATTAATGCTGCAAAATTTGTCTAATTAAATGATAGATATTAATTTCATACGTATATTTGTCCATCATCCTTTGTCTCACAGTGACGAGTTATATAGTTTTTCAATTCTTTTTTGTACTCAAAAGTAAAATGGACAATTATTCCGGCTATTCATATTTCACTTGTGGATGCTTTTTATCTGTCTCTTGAATCTTGATAGAACTAGGCCTCTCGTGACTCAAGAGTATAGATCACAAAGGTTGCAACGTAAACAATTCTTATATGTTAAAGCTGAATAATAGTTAGAAAAAAAGCCCAATTTTCAACTTTCATTTAGCCAAATTCTCGTGACTTAGAGTAGCCAAATTCTCATGACTCTGTATACTGTTACGAAATGCTTTTTTTTTTTTCTATTGTTATTTATAATCATTATTGGACATTTAGATTTTTGGAAGCTAAGCATTCTCTCATTCATGATACATTCATTTGTTGTGTCCCCATCGGATGAAAAGGTTTTTTACTTTCCTGTTAATGTGATCACTTTTGATGCATATTGAACATGCGTATATTGGAAATAAAAGAAAACAATATTTAATTTTCAGATTGAAGTAGAATAATTTGGGGCATCATTCATATGGCATCCAGCAGGGATGAGTAGGGAAAGACATCCAAGCCTCCTATTATCTTTATAGTCACAATTGTTTCTAACTCCTTTTAATGAGGAGGTTGTTATACATAGAGGGTGGGCACATTTTGCACATCCTCCTGTTAATGGGATTACCTGTGTACCTACCTTTTGGAGCCCCCTTGGAAAGGGAAATCAATGAACGTTTGGCTACCAGGTTACTCGAAGGTTACGACTCGAAAAATCTGTGTATGGACTCTCTTCTTGGTTTAAATTTGTATATGAAAATTGGCTTAAATAACTTGGACCTGTTTGAATTTGTATGTGAAATTGGCTTAAATTGTTATATGTTATCCTCATCTTTTTCTTTAATTAACACTCTGCGAATTCCAATTAGATCAAATATAATTAGGATGGCAAGTTGATGTTGATGTCGATTTTTTTTTTTTTAATTTTTCTAATGATGCTTAGTTTCAAATGTTCTCTACTTGAGGGTTGGGAGTGAGGACCAATCAGTGAGTCCTAAATCACAATGTTATTTTTTTCTGAATGTGTTTCTTCCACTCTGTTAGGTTTATGCTCTACTCTAGATTGCACTCAGTTAGAATGCTCACGTCATAATTTTCCTTGTGTATTGAACTATTGATTAACTTTTTTTTTCTTTGGAGTTGAAGTGGTGACAAACTTAGCTATGACCATGATACATCCATTGTCCATTGGGAGTAGAAATTCGATGGATACTTTTTCTTTGGTGTAATTCCATTTTATCATACTTGAGCTGGAATTATTGGTTCATTTTAAAATTTTTGGATTTGTGACCATTGTGTTGGTGAGAAAATTGTCTTTCTGACCCGTTTCATGCTATTAATTTTTCAAGCTACTGACCGTTGTGTTGTGATATTGGTGTTCATGTGATAAATTAGTGCTTGGCTTGAGATGATGTGTTGAGTTATGGTATATTGTATCTAGTTTTTTTCATGGTTGAGGCACTAATCACTACCATCTGTCAATATTGATATTCTAATCATCTTGTACATGATCCATAGGGCAGAGAGTTTGCTTAGTTGCCTAGATGCTAAAGCCATTCCTATTTTTATCGTGAGATTTTTGGCTGCAATCTTCTGCTTACAGCTTAATTATAGAGGCACCAACAATTGTGATGCTCGATATATATTTTCCTTTTAGTATTAATCATCTTGCTTACATCTCAGTTAGAGTAAGAAACAGCCAACAATTGTGATGCTATCTTCCTTATAACATTGTGGTGGCGGCGTTAGTATTCATCATGATTATCATAATTAAAACCTTATCCCAACAAGGGTTTGTTTGTTATCGCCGTTGTTGTTAATGTCATTTGTTAAGTGTCAAGGCTTATGAACGGAATCTCATATTAGTGATATTGTATCATTTTTTTTTTCCATTTGCTTGTCATTGCATTATGTTGGCCTTTTTCTTGCATTAGAAGTGAATAATGCAATTTAGGTTGAGAAAATTCAGTTGATTCCTTGAGGATTTAAGACAAAAAATTAATTTCTTGTGGCTCAGAAGGAGTGAAATTTCTCACTTGGTGAACTGGACCTCGGTTTGTAAATCTAAGGAAGAGGGTGGTTTGGGGATTAGGCCCCCCTTAGATGAACCTGACATTGCTTGGATAGTGGTCATGGAGGGTAGGAGATGATTTATTAAGATGGACTTTGGAAGGAAGTTTTGCCCGGGAAATACGATTTTTCCAGAAATGGATGGGACGTCTAGGATGTTTCCTATAAAGCTTCGGCTATTTAGAAGGGTATTCTGTCTATCAAAGAGAGGTTCATGGAGAAAATTAGGTATGTGAGGTCTTATTTTGGCACATCAGGTGGGTTGGGGACTGGCTGTAGTTGAGGCAATTTACTAATATTTTCAACTGTGCTATGGATAGGGAGGCTAGTGTCTGATGCTATTTGTTGAGATCTGGAGTGTAGAAGGTATGGATCCTGATTTTGATGAGAAACCTTAAGGAGCACGAGAAGGACCACTTTATTTCTCTCCTTAATCTGTTGAGTGGGGTTTTAGCCCGGGAGGGATTTTCGGGCTCTTCTTTTTTCTCGGCCATATACAAAAGGGTTGGAAGTAGTAGTCTTGTGGTTAGTATATGGAAAATTCAGGTCCCTCCTAGAGTTGTGGTGTTTGGTTGGCTGTCTCTTTTCAAATCAATCTTTACTAGGGATAATCTAACGCGAAGAGGGAAGATGGTGGTCAACTGATGTCCCATGTGTATGGGAGATTAGGAATCAGTGGACCACCTTTTCTTGAATTGTAATGTTGCCCACCTGATTTGGAGGTCAGTGGTTGACTGGTTTGGGTGCAGTTGGGTCTTCCTGAAATGTATACTTGAGCTTTATCACGGAAGAAATCCTCCAACTGGGTCGCCCAAGGGGAAGGAGATGTGAAAGCTGTCTTTTCTAGCAGTTATAATATGGATCTTATGAAAGGAAAGAAACTCAAGGTGTTTTGAGGGTAGATCTGAGAATTACGGATCGCTGATGGAAAAAATAAAGCTTTCGGTTGCTTCTTGGGTGCTCATTAATCATCATTTCAAAGGGTTACTGTATGGATGAAATTATGCCAAATTGGAAGGAAGTGGCCCACTCTCATGTCGAGCCTTAGTTTCTAGGGGGATCCTTTTGGTTTGTGTTCTCTTTGGTGATGTATTTGATTGTATGGTGCTTTTGCGGTGTTTGGATTTTCTTGGGTGGTTAGCTTGTCAGTATAGTTCTCTTGTACTGCTAGCTTTTAATGAAAATTACCCTTAAAAAAAAAGACAAAGCAAATTGATTTAGCAATATTTGCTTAAATATTGTTGAAGAGCTACATGTGGATTTATTTTTAATTAATTATGTTATAGCTTTAATTCATATTATGATTACACAGATAGGCTTACAATTCACAAAATCTGTGTTTCTTTTGATGATTCATTTTAGTTTAGAATACATTTATGATTATTAATATTAGTTAGTTACTTATTTCGCATGAGACTTAACCATGCTAGTTGATTTTTGCATATGATTATGATAAAAAAATTTATTATTCGAGTATCATGGATCCCACTAGATTTGCTCTATGAAAACAATGAGTAAATTAGGAGAATATATAAATATGTCTTGTATCCTATTTCTCATTCTGCTGAGCAAGGGTAAAGTACATAACTTTCTTTACCTCATTTTTGTTTTTCACTTATGTAAATACTCATGTGATAAATTTGACTGACAGGCTTCTCAATCTAGGGCGGAAAATAATACAGGAATGAAAGCAGTGGCAGAGTCAAGATTTTCATGGTGGTGGGGCAAGACAGGCTTCTCAATCTAGGGTGGAAAATAATACAGGAATGAAAGCAGTGGCATAGCCAAGATTTTTATGGTGGTGGGGCAAGTGATGGTAGACCATCACACAACTTTTTTTCCCAATAAAATAGCGTTGTTTGTCAATTTCAATGACTTTTTAAGTTGTCCTTATACATCCTCATGGTTGGAAGCTTTTGAAAATTGTCTCAGTATCATTGTTATTAAATTAAAGGCGTCTTTCTCGATGTTTGTGACCAATCAATCATTTATGGACACATTTTCTATTAGGTTACATCTTCTTATTATATGCTTAAGATCACAGTATAAAGAAAAAAAAAACATTTTTTGTAAGAAAAGTATCAGGGGGAATTTGCCATGATTTTCGCTCAGCAAAAAGATCTCAACTTTAGGCAAACTATCCCTTAAAACCATTTTCATTTTTCTATCCAATATCATTTCAAATTTCATTACTACCCCAAGCATACATACCAAAACAAATAATTGTTTATTTAACTGTATTTTTGAATCAGTTGCAAGATTGGATATTTCCAAACACTCTAAATATATATAGTATCAAATCACACACTGGCATATATGATGTTCTCTCATTTCCAAATTCTCATTTAGAGTACATCCAAACTCAGCCCTTAACACCTGCCAAAACTAACCAATTCAAATAAAAAACAGATTGCCAGGAACAGATGACATACAACCCAGACTGGATTGAAGATGAAGCTCTCACCGTTTGCAGATTCGCATCTACAGTTGTGCACCTGGAGGTGCACAGTGGTTTTGTGGTAAGAGTTTTGGCTTAATTTCTTGTTTGTACATTTTATGTAGTTTTTGGAGTTAACTTTTGCACTTTGTGTCTGACGTCTTACTACTGGTAGTGACACATTTCTTTTGAATTTGTGTACTTTTGATATGATCCATGGGTCTTTTCATGTCTGGGAAATGGAGGCTTTACTTTACCTTTATTTTACATGTAGATTGATAAACGGGAGATGAGAATTTTATTTCACTTGACCAGTCACTAACCCGAAAACGTTGCAAGAGATTTGATATGCACTAGATTATAACTACTTTGATTTCCACCTCAAAGAAAAATACTCTTCGTGAACCCCGGCACCTACCTCATAGTTGATAGTTGACTGGGGTGTTGGCACCTAGGTATCACACACATGTCAAGGGATCGATATGTGGTTCATGAGGTTGATAGTATTACTCTGGGCCAATAGGCTACAATTAATAATAATATATATTTTTTATTTTTTTTATTTTTTGTATATGCCCCTTAAGGTTTTTAGGATTTGAAAATAGGCCACTGTGATTTCCGGTTATTTGTATATTCCCTTTGTTGTTTTTTTTTTTACCTTCTATGTCCCAAAATCAACAGCCTTATAACCACTATAGGTTTCTAAAATAAAATGTCACTTTTGCCCTTCTCTTCTTTCCTATATGAATAATTTCAAAAGCTGGTTTTGTTATTCTTTAAACCATTTAACATTGACGGTTATTATAGTATATTTATTGAGAGGGATGGAGGGAGACACCCTACACAAGTACAGTTTTTCCAATACATGGCCCATTCATTAATTCAAATCGGTCATGACAATCAACACTTATACTTGCAATTGAATTCATCTAAGAAATCACTGTATTACATATATGTATATGGTGTGTGTCTCTCTCTATATATATACATAAAATTATGAATGTAGTAGTAGTGATTGAGGAATCAGAATACCAAGATCATGACGAAGAGCTAACAACCATTGTGTTGGATCCATTCAGGACACCCAAATAGAACCACTCTAATGGCCTAATCAGGATGTGGCCTCAAAATTGCATAAATCTATCTAAGCGATGCTGAAGAAAACCTGTTGTGTGATTAAGCAGAGGGAGTAAGAAGATGGAATAGTTGCTAAAGGGATCTACATTCTTGATCAGTGAGGATAGTGATTCCTAAGATGGAAGAAGGGCCCTGAGTGTTGAGATGTCACTTGGGGCTACTTCCCACAAGCTCACAATAGTACTTATACTTGGAAAATTGAAGGAACCCGCTTCATCAGAAAGTAGAATTTCACATTTTGCTTATGAAAAGCACGGTTAATATTTTCCTACCCAAACAGGCTTTTACAGCCTTTTGGCTTTCCAAAAACCTAAAAGTCCCGCAAGCACTTTTTTCCAGCCCAACCAAACACACTCTTAGTGGGCCCCAGTTTGAGACTACTGCTACTACTACTGGCGCCCACGATGAGTGTGTTTAGTTGGGGGTAAGAAGTAAGAATTATTCCCCAATGTGGCGCTAGCTAAGAGTGTGTTTGGTTGGGCTGAAAAAAAAAAAAGCGTTTCAGGGCTTTTGGGCTTTTAAAAAATCAGAAGGTTGTAAAAGCCTGTTTGGGTAGGAAAATATTAAACATGCTTTTCATAAGCAAAATGTGAAATTCTACTTTTTGATGAATCGAGTGTTCATGGACCTCACGTTTCTAAAGTATATCTACATCTCAAGACTCAAGGTCAGGAACATTTTTTTTTTCTCGGATCGCCATCTAGATTGCACACTAAGAAATCGTGTAGTCGGGTCCTTCTTCCATCTTAGGAATCACTATCCTCACTGATCAAGAATGTAGATCCTTTCGGGAACTATTCCATCTTCTTACTCCCTCTGCTTCATCACAAAACGGGTTTTCTTCTAGTAGGCCTCTTTGGAAGAAGTTAAACCTCCAAGAAAGATCATGCAAACAAGGAAAGTGAAAATGGGTACAATATCTTTGCAATGATTCCATATGATTCAAGTCATGTTCTGGACCATTTTGAATTGGGCCAGAGCAAGCCCATCCATGATAATAACTCTGTGCCCTTGGGCCATGGCCTCTTCATGCCCATTAAAGACTATTTCACAGCGTCTCTTAGATAAGGCCCTCACCATTTGATTTATGGAATTTTGTGGCCACATCCTGATTAGGCCATTAGAGTGGTTCTATTTGGGTGTCCTGAATGGATCCAACACTTATTTTGCAAGTGACCACTCCTCAAACAGTCAAGAGTGCGTGATTTTGGGTTTTTTTTTTTTTTTTTTCTATCAACATCATGGTCCACCAGTGATCCTCAAATTCTAGTTCTCCCAAGAGGAGGTTCTTTGGGCATGGAAAAGGCCAAAATGAAGAAGGATTGCTTTCTTCGGAGACAAATTGACAAATAATATATGTCCCATCCTAATTAAAACAGGTTGGTTTACATATGTGACAAAGTAATGATAAGAGTCCAGTCACCCAATGTAGACTTTTCAGAGGAAGAAATGGCAGATGTTATTCTGGCAAATGCCCTAAAGAGTCAGGCCAGAAAGGTCAAATCGATTGTGGCCATTGTTAATGCTAGCAGTTTAGCTGGTATTAGGAAACATTGGAACACCCCCGTGTCCCAAAAGATTCAACAGTTGGCTGATCGACATTTCACTGAAATTAAGGGAATGCTACTACCGTGGTGGATATTTCTCTTTCCATGTGGCGCAGGAGCATCATTGCTAGGGGCATCGGCACTAACTAAACTCCTCAGACGACGGTCAAAAATGGTCATGCCTCAGAACACCAGTGCTTCAACATGGACAGTGGCACCCGGCCCCATTATCAATTCTGTTAAAGAGAAAAGCATAGGGTTAATGAAGTTAAGTTTCTATGAAATTAGGAGAAGAAACAAGAGAAGACCAGTTGGGTTTAGATTATGGGCTGTATTTGGCTGTAGCATTGTTACTTACGCACACAGTGCATCCCAGGAAGTGAGACAGAGTAGTGGTCAAAAAATACAGAAAACAATCAAGGAAACAATCAACTCGTTAAAGAAAAGTGTGGAGAAATAAAACCTCCATGAATATGGTATCAGGTATGCATTCTCAGTACATTTGGTTGTTCCCAACTTATCTCCACATGCCACATCAGCCTTAAGCCACCACATCACCAATATGCTTTTCTTTTACTTATAATTCTTATTCTTAAATTGGTACGTTAATAGTCATAATGGTGATTCTCTATCATTATGACTATTAAGGTACCAATTTAAGAATAAGAATTATAAGTAAAAGAAAAGCATATTGGTGATGTGGTGGCTTAAGGCTGATGTGGCATGTGGAGATAAGTTGGGAACAACCAAATGTACTGAGAATGCATACCTGATACCATATTCATGGAGGTTTTATTTCTCCACACTTTTCTTTAATGACTTGATTGTTTCCTTGATTGTTTTCTGTATTTTTTGACCACTACTCTGTCTCACTTCCTGGGATGCACTGTGTAGGCTTCTAAGCCCACGGCCCAAGCGGGCAAATCTTGGGGCCTCCACAGCAGACTCAAGAACAAACTTAACTCTGTCGCGACAAACCTCCAGCCCTGCGTAAATAACAATGCTACAGCCAAATACAGCCCATAATCTAAACCCAACTGGTCTTCTCTTGTTTCTTCTCCTTATTTCATAGAAACTTAACTTCATTAACTCTATGCTTTTCACTTTAACAGAATTGATAATGGGGCCGGGTGCCACTGTCCATGTTGAAGCACTGGTGTTCTGAGGCATGACCATTTTTGACCGTCGTCTGAGGAGTTTAGTTAGTGCCGATGCCCCTAGCAATGATGCTCCTGCGCCAAATGGAAAGAGAAATATCCACCACGGTAGTAGCGTTCCCTTAATTTCAGTGAAATGTCGATCAGCCAACTGTTGAATCTTTTGGGACACGGGGGTGTTCCAATGTTTCCTAATACCAGCTAAACTGCTAGCATTAACAATGGCCACAATCGATTTGACCTTTCTGGCCTGACTCTTTAGGGCATTTGCCAGAATAACATCTGCCATTTCTTCCTCTGAAAAGTCTACATTGGGTGACTGGACTCTTATGATTTTGTTTACTGGGAATCGAGCGGACTTGTTCAAAGCTATTCTCATTTTGTCTGCATGGGATCGAGCGTCATCGTTCAAAGCTATTCTCAAAAGCTCCAACGCAATTTCAAAATTGTGCAATTCAGACAGTAGTTTGATATCCACAGGGAGGCCTTCATTGACATCAGCAAGCATCTTCTGAGTATCAGCAAGTGCATTTCCAATGGCTGGAAGATCATCCATGACTAGGTCATGCAAATAAGCAAGTAAAGGGTAAACAGATTGCGCAAAAGAATGGACCTCGTAATTGCTCCCCAGGTTAAATTCTTCTGGCTCCAACCATTGAACAAACTTAGAACTGAAGGATATAGGTGGATTGGTCATTCTGAAAGGCAAGAATGTTGAATTGAACTCACTTGCAGCACGTTTTGCAGACAAAACATTTCCAGACAATCCAATTCCAAAAATCTCCTCCAAAAACTGACCTGCAGCAATATTCTCGTACTGCTGTATTGTAGTCTTATTTATGAAACAGTTCTTAAGCACCCCAAAATATGAAGTTGGAATGGGAATTTGTTCTTCTTGAAAAGGGACCTCAACTACAACAACATCAGGTTGGACTGCCTTGATAAGAAGCTCCACATCTAAAGCAGACTGTCGAGATAAACTGTGTGTAGCCAGTAAATATACCACACTCTGTCTCAGGAACACGGATTTGCAAACACAAATTCCTTCGTTTGGTCAGGAATCAAAAGCCCACGAACCAATCTATCTGAAGATTTCAAGTTGCCATCACGCCAGAAATCTCGCAACCAATTCAGGATTGATATAGACATCAGGATTCAGGAACTAATACCTGTAATAAAACAATTATTGCAAGTTAATTTGGAGCGCCTGAGTTTTTTTAAGAAAAAAATTGTGTAAGCAATATATGAATATACTAAACATGTATGGTATCAGTACAATATATAAAATTTTCTTTCAAGAAACATTTTGCTGCCAAAACAAATATATATTTCAAATGATAACCAAAGTCACCACATGCCCCAAAAGTAAAAGTTGCAGGACTGCCGGCAGCCATGAGAAATAAATGTCCCATTTAGCCACCAACAGGAAAGCAGAAAATACCCAAGCACGTGAGTCAAAGGAGAAAAGAAAAGGAAAAAGGCATAATTAGTAGAGAGCCCACAAGGAATTATATGTGAAATTCAATCATCAGTACAATCAAAGGAAAATCCAACTGTTTTCTTAATTGTATCCTGACTCACAACTACATAGATACGAAGCAAAAAAGTTGAAGAAAGGTCAGAGAGATGGTTGGTGCGTGAGATGCAGTGGGCATTAGACCTCATGAATTGGCATCAATTAATATTATTCTTCTTACCAAAGAAATTAATTTTGTTCTCTGTTCAAATGCAAACATCCAATGATCAAATCATATTTGCCAATTGGTTCACGTGGCAGATAAAGTTTGCTGCTACTAGAAGAAGTTCTATTGAAGAAAAGGTCATTAATCAGATGATGCAAGCCATTTTGATCTTTTGAATGTAAGCCATTTTTTTTTTTTTTAATAACACAAAACCATTCACACATTTGCTCATTCAATGACTTACACAGGGAAATATATGCAGACATAAGTAGGTATATGCGCACACATACATAACCTGGCACCTAACACAATCAGATAACACCACATACATCCACCTGACACCTAACACAAATCCAAAAGAACACAAAATATAGACCCAAACAGCTACAAGAATTGACACGTGAACCTAGTTGGAAGTCTCTTGCAGGTTGAGTCTATTAGAAGATAGAAAAAGAGAGACTTGAAGCAAAGACACAGTAGATGACTATAATCATAGAATAATATGCAGATGGGTCTAAATTCGAGTCATGCTACCTACACACTCCATTTCCCTCTCTACACACTGCATTTAAATAAAAAAAAAATAAAATCAAAAAATTCCTAAACTACCCTCGCCATCTCCTTCCTTCTCTATCCCTTCTCCTCGTTGTCCACCGCCCACCCTCTCCCCTTCCTCTCCTCTCCCTCTTCCCCATCATCTTCCTCTCCTTCTCCCTCTCTATTTCCCTCTCTTTCCCTTTCCTTGCTCGTCACCGCCCGCCCACTCTCCTTCTCCCTCTTCCTCTCCTTCCCCCTCTCTATTTCCCTCTCCCCGCTCATCGCCGACCGCCGCCCGGTCACCCTCTCCCCTTCCTCTCTCCCTCTCACAGTGGACAAGCAAATGGAGAAGAATCAAATGCTTTGGATGTAAAAAAAAAAAAAAAAATTGCCATTGAAATCGGCGAATCCGATTCGTTCGGCGTTACAGGGCCGAACGAATCGAGTTTTCTCGGCGTTACGGGGCCGAACAAACCGAGTTTGTTCGGCCCCGTAACGCCGAGAAAACTCGATTCATTCGGCCCCGTGTCGCCAAACGAATGTAGACAATGGGTAGTTTAGGAATTTTTTGTTTTTATTTTTTTTATTTTAAAATGCAGTGTGTAGAGAGGGAAATGGAGTGTGCAGGTAGCATGACTCCTAAATTCCCCCTATTGCACAAATTACTTATATGACCATGCCTTGCTTGACCTCTATGCCTCAATATCTAGATATTGCTTCCACTAATTAATTGTTGAGGATTTTATCGTTTGTGCCGTAGTGGTCCTAGGGGTCCTTTTTTATTTAACTTTTTGGAATCTGAGTTGGTCGGGGATATACTCACTAGCCCACATATGCGAGCGGGGGTATCCCCTCTCATTTTTTCTTCTTCCTCCTCTTCCTTCCTCCAACTCCTTCCACCTCTTTCCAACTACTCCCCTACCTGCACAGCATTTTTCTTTGTGATATGGAGACCATGACGGTCTTGAAGTCATGGTCTTGAACTTGTCCCCACAATATATGTTTCCATTGTAGTGGTCATAAGGGCCCTTTTTGGGGGTTTTTTTTTTTTAACCAAAGTTGGGGGGTGATATAGCCACTCGTCTTTAATCCAAAACACAATCCTCACCTATGCAACTCAGCACACCATCTCTCCCATCACCGTCATCCATCTTTCTATTCAAAGTGCATCATACTTGAACCCAACTGCACACAGCCAAACAACCACCTCCCATCATCTTTGGTCTTTATCACCTCAGAGCCCCATCATCCCATTATCTTCCTTATCCCTATTTCTCCCACAACCTAAACAAACCAATTTGAAGCCATCTGAGAGAGCTCACCTTCTCTCTCTTTCTTTAGTTTTTTTTTCCTTCTTCCAACCAGCTCCATAGATGCAACTAAGCCCATCTTTCACATCTTCCTTTCACCATCATCTTTAACTTCACCCACGTTAAAGATGAACAGTCCAGGATTTTTCACAACTTTCTCATGATTTATGATGAATTAGGCTTCCAAATCTGACCCAATAGCCATTATGAAGAGATTTAATGGTTCAGATTTTGCAAAAAGGTTCCACAAAAGTCCAAAAATCAGCTTTTGAACATGATAGACGGTCTGGATCTTAATTGTGGAGCCCAGAAATGAGGTTTCCAAACACAAAATCAGTAACCTCTAAGTTACCATCCAATGTCACTATAGCTCTGCTTTTTTACCTTCCATGGAATTACACAATCGGATGGGGAGAGGTCCGAACGTGGGAATAATCAGCAGCAGAGGAGAGAGAGTTCCTAGCAGCAGCCCTTTTCCACGCTGAACCAAACGTGAATTTTCCACAATCCCGGAAAAGCACGAGAAATCCTCTCCTCCTACGTTTGTGAAACGTCCTCTAAAATTATTACCTTATATATTGTCATTTGAGTAAACTAAGCACATAAGAGGATATTTGGTTAACCACTACAGATTATCAACTATAAGAGAATTAACAATAGTCTAGCACATAAGCACATTGACATAAATTGTCACTATTTTTATAAAGTCATTATCAATCTTATACTCTTTAGCTTCAAAACAAAAAATCTTATACTAGCTTCATAGCTTACAAATCTGATGTGCAGCTGGTGTTTTGATGTTTGTGCCATAAGGATGTTTGGTTATTTCCAATGCTCTAAGTTAAAGAAAATTGCATTTTGTTGAAAAAGATCATCAATCACGAAACTCAAACTTGATGGGATGTGATTTCATATGACAGTCCCCACACACCCTATGCAAACACAACCAATAAGCAAACAAAGAAAACTAATCTCGGAATAGGTTTTAAGTAGTGAGGTAATGGGGTTTTAACAGATACACAACATTTGTGTGAAAGAAAGAGGAGAGTGATAAGGCATGCAATTAATCTATTAAATTTTGATACGCAAATTGTGTAACCTGTACATGCATCCAACTAATCTAACATAATCATTGGTTTTGTATTATGAATAGGATTTTATGATTTAGGAATCAAATGTCTGGATCTTCACCGCACTAGACCAGTAGCATTTCACATACCTTGTAGTTAATCATCAGTAGCATTACCTTGAGAATTATTTAGATGATCATCAGTATCATTAATTATGATTATATACGCTGATAAATTAATTACTCCAATTCTTTGATTTCATAAAAGATGTTAAAGTCAGATTTGAGACAAGATTTACAAAAAAAGGGCATTCACATTCACATTCACTTCATATTACAACACTGTTAGAATTGAAATAATACAGATGGTACATAAACAGAAAATCCCAAATCTCTCTTTAATCAATCTGATTAAAACTAATGGCTTCATAACAACTCAAGAACAGTAGATAAGTATCATTATATGCGCTGATTCATTAAATACTCCAATTCTTTGATTTCATAAAAGATGTTAAAGGCAGATTTGAGACAAGATTTAAGATAAAGGGCATTCACATTCACTTCATATTACAACACTGTTAGAATTGAAATAATGCAGATAGTACATAAACAGAAAATTCCAAATCTCTCTTTATTCAATCTGACTAAAACTAATGGCTTCATAACAACTCATGAACAGTATTAGATAAGTATCATTGCAATATTACTAGCATCATCATCATCTATACAAAAAAAAAAAAAAAACCCTGGAAAACGAAGGATTAAAGAAGACGAATTAAGGAATATGAAGAACAGAGCCGGCCAAATAAGATGGAATCGATCGATCAAGAGAGAGATGCCAAGGAAGATGGAGTCAATCTATCAAGAGATGGATGTAACGGGTAGTGGAACCAGTAGTTCGAGAGAGAAATTCATACCTGTTGACTGTGAAATCGCTTGCGGACACTCTCCTCTTTTGACGGAGAGTATGGAATGAGGAAGAATATGAGAGAGAAATGGAGGTATGGATTGAAAATGTGGTTAGGGTTTTTGGTGGATGTTGTTGGGGTTCATGGATTCCGGACTTCGGAGGGTTGGACTTGGACTTGGAGAAGGTGGAAGAAGCGGGAGGGAGGAAGGAGGTGAAAAAACCACTGTCACTAACAAACGGACAGTAAAAAAAGCAGACCCAGAAAGGGGGGGTTATGGAATGTCTATCTAACTGGCCTGATTTTTAACAAAATTTACATACCTGCCATTAGCTGCTATGCAATAAACTGGCTACTCCACTTCCCACTTCAGATTATCCATTTTGATTGATGGATTTTCATCTAGGTCAGGTCCCTCTCAAATCTCAATCAAGCAGTAGTGGGCAAATTAAACAGCGTTGATTATACACCGTTGGATTGGATTGGATTGGATTGGATTAACATGTGATTGCCGTTCTTACAATTGTTATAGCCTATTTAGCTTACGACACGTTGGACGTTGGGCCCACCTTAAAAGAAAGAGGAAGATGGGGATCCAACGAATTTTTTTAATACTGGTTATTTGATGTTATCTGGGCCGTTGAAGGATCGATCTTAGGTGGGGATAGAACATGATTACGAGCTGGCAGCGTACGTCCCGGTTCGTTCTCGTGTCATGCCCGCATGCCTGTCGAAAAGATCGACCGTTCATTTATCCTGACGTTGAACAAAACGGACTGGCCTGGCTGGCCTCACCCTGCGATTGATAAATCTCAGCCACTAATAACCAGCCAATCCAATTAGGAGACCAATGGATTCATCATGCAAACTAGCAAAATGTGCCCACGAAAGATATTTACATCAAAGAAACATCTAACGAGATTTCTAATATAAATTTTTGTCCACACTATATGGGAGGCCCCTCAAGAGTTATAGATTAGGGGTGGCAAAACCTGACTCGAGTTATTAACCCAGTTGGGTTTGGGTCAACCAACATAATCTAAATAACCCATTTAAACAGGTGTTTGACCCGCACGTCTAAGATCATTTCAATTATTTGGTGATTTTTAGTTTATATTTATTTAGTGGAATGACCTGACCCACCCCTAAATTGAGCCGTCCGATCCAAGGTTTAATCAGGAAGGAGAACATGATGTGCAGTCTTATATATCTTAAATATGGTTACAAATAGGTCGAGTCTGGGGTGGATCCATGCTGTATCTGGACCTGGATCCGTTTCCAAGCCATGGATCTGTACACGAACCCAGAAATAGCCGAGCCGCTTCGGACTCAATGTAAACGGGCCCGGTTCGTTTCGGTTCCAACTCCAGATAGGCAGATACAAAGAATGGAGAAGTAAAATGGGTGGCAAAGTGGTAAATATATAAGCTTTTAAGGGGTGAAATGACTGCCATATTTTCCTACGTGCACAAACGTAACGTCTCATTTTCATGCTTCACAACTTTTTAAAAAAAGAGGCAAACAAGTTGATGGCAGCATGGTAAATATTACTTATATATTTAAGGATTACATAATTGGTATGCATGCTTCAAAGTTGATGGCAGCCATTTGATTGAACACATTTAAATTTCATCCAAATGGATGTTTTGAATGGGTAATTAACAGGTATGAAAGAGTTAAAATAACCCTATGCAATGTGATTCTTAAGAGTATAATCAAATAATTCAAAGGGATAACTCAGTTGGTGTAGGACTGGTCTGCACTCGGAGGTTGAGGGTTTGAAATTGCACTACTACACTGGGGCCACTGAGAATTTATCTGGCCTCCCCTGAGCCCATGGGGATTATTCTAGCCCAAAGGGTCGAGACAACCTCCGCTATGGAAAAAAAAAAAAAAAAACATAATCAAACCAATATGGCACGGGCACCCATATCATGATTGTAACTTGAAAAAAAATCCAAGGTAGGCCCACAACGCGATCAGAGAGCCCCTTTGTGAGTGAGTAAATGGGGCTCTCCCTATAAATTTGGGACCATTCCAAGTTCATTGGATCAAAATATGGTTCGCATCAATGCCAGGGCCACAGAATCGAGCCCTTGGGTTGGAAGAAAATGTTTAGTCAGTTCGAGGCCCGAAACCTATATGTGGCCCACATGGATTGGGGACAAACTATTTAGACCCATAAAAATCTCCATGCCAAATCTAAGTTCAACCAGATGTCATCTATGGCACTTTTTAGATTGGGCATGATAAGTTCCATTTAGCAAAATTGGGCCATCACAGAAAGTTTCAGCTCACTTGACCTATGGTCATCTGCAAACGGTGAGAGCTTCATCTTCAGTCCGGTCTGGGCTTGTATGTCATCTGTTCGGTTAGTTTTGGCAGGTGTTAAGGGCTGAGTTTGGATGTACTCTAAATGAGAATTTAGAAATGAGAGAGAATCATCATATTCATATATACCAGTGTGTGATTTGATACTGCATATATTTAGAGTGTTTGGAAGTATCCAATCTTGCAACTGATTCAAAAATACAGTTAAATAAATAATCATTTGTTTTGGCATGTATGGCCACGGGCGGCGCCACATTAATCACAGTGGGTTCAATTGACCCCACTGAGATCTGAAAAAATATTTAAAAATAAAAAAATTTATGTCATGAATTGAAAATTTGAGTTTGACCCCACACAATTTAAGAGTTTCACCCCTACATTAGCTAGCTTTACACATTTTCTTTATTGCTATAGTAATGAACAAAAGTCACTATAAAAATACCCACCGCATAAGTTAATGAGCCAACTGTCTATCAAAATAAAATAAAAAATTAATGGGCCCACATTGCTGATATGAGCTCTAGCAACGAGCTTTTAGAACTTCAAAGAATTGGTGACATTACTATAAAATTAGTGGAGACAAAGAAGGATATCATATACCAATTGGTTTATTTGTTTCTAAAGTCCGGGTTGATTTTACTAGTAGCGACTGCGACGGTAGAAAGAGCTTTTTCAGCAATGAAGTACGTAAATAACATGTTGCATAATCGAATGGGCGATCAATGAATGAATGACCGTTTGGTCACATATATTGAAAATGATGTGGTTACTAGTATTGATAATAAAGCTATTATGTAACGATTTCTTCACATGAAAACATGTTGAGGGTAGCTGTAGGAGTTTATGTATTTGGATTTTCTTTTCGGATTAAGAACTATTAATAACAATATATTAAAATTTCTATATGTATTTTTTAGAATTCAATATTATCTTTGTTGAATTATCAGAAATATATTATTTGATAATTTTATATTATAGTTGTCGAATTATCGAAAGTAGATGAAAGATGCTGATAAAGGGGAAAACAAATTTATTTAATTTGTGGAAGATAAGTCTTTTGTTGACCCCACTGACTTGAATTCTTGGAGCCGCCATTGTGTATGGTGGGAGTAGTATTGAAATTTCAAATTAAATTGGATAGAAAAATGAAAATGGTTAATTTTAAGGGATTGTTTGCCTAAAGTCGAGATCTTTTTGCTAAGTGAAAATCATGGCAAGTTCCCCCATACATTTTCATTACAAAAAATTGCTCTTTTTACCTTTATACTGTGATCTTAAGCATATAATAAGAATTGCCAATGTAAACTAATAGAAAATCTGTCCAAAAATGATTGATTGGTTACAAACATAGAGAAAGAAGCCTTTAATTTAATAACATTGATACTGAGATGATTTTCAAATGCTTCCAAGCATGAGAATGTATAATGACAACTTAAAAACAAATATTGAAATTGATAAACAATGCTATTTTATTGGGAAAAAAAGTTGTTTCATGTTCTACCATCACTTGCCAAAGCTGTTTCATGGTCTACCATCATTTGCCCCACCCACCACCATGAAATCTTGGCTCTGCCACTGCCCTCATTCCAGTGTCGTTTTCCGCCATAGATTGATGAAACTGTCAGTCAAATTTATCACATGAGTACTTACCAAAGTGAAAAACAAAAATGAGGTAAAGAAAGTTATGTTACTTACCCTTACTCAGCAGAATGAGAAATAGGATGCAAGCCATATTTATATATTATCCTAATTTTACTTGTTGTTTTCATAGGGCAAATCTAGTAGGATCCATGACACTCGAGTAACAACTTATTTTATTTTATTTTTTATCATAATCATAAGTAAAAATTAACTAGCATTGGTTAAGTCTCATGTGAAATAAGAAACTAATTCATATTAATAATCATAAACCTATTCTAAACTAATATTTAATCATCATAAGAAACACATAGATGTTGTGAATTGTAAGCCTATTTGTGTAATCATAATATGAATTAAAGTTATAACATAATTAATTAAAAAGAAATCGACATGTAGCTCTTCAACAATATGTACGCAAATATTTGTAAACCAATTCGCTTTGTCTCTTCTTTTTTTTTTTTTTTTTTTGAACGGTAATTTTCATTAAAAGCTAATAGTACAAGAGGACTATACTAACAAGCTTACAACCCACGATAAGGTAAGCTCAAGTATGTGGTAAGACCCACGTGGAGATGGGGATGGTAGATTTTAAGGACTCCTAGGTCATTCCTCTCTGTGAAAAAAAAAACAGCTACAACCGTGACTTCTATCATCTCCATCTGAGCTCTAAAAGTTTTAAACTTTGATTTGTGGGACCAGCATTATTTGAGTTTAGAATAAAATAAACTTTAGCTTAGAAAAGCTAACGCTGTATATATTTATTTTTTTTCTTTTTTCGGCATACAATAAAATTCCATTCAAAGTTCATAAACTTACGTTCGAAGTACTCATGCCCAAGCGAAACCTTTTGTCCCATTTTTAAAGCCGTCGTTCTACTTGAGCATGTCGTGCTTTCAACGTCGTCGTAACCTCTGAGTGCTTTCAATGCCGTCCTACCCAATGGACCAAAATCTAAACTACCAGCGCATCTACACAAAAGAAAGAGAACACTCACACTTTTTTAATTTACATTAAAATGTATAGGAATTACATACATATAATGATTAAAAATAAAGATAAAAGATAAAATTTTAACAATAAACATCAAATGATTTATATATATATATATATTTAAAAAATATATAATTTGATGTTATTTTTTAGAACTGACATTTCATATTATTTTTAATCACTCTATTTATCAAAGGGATTTGATCCGGTGAGAACCATTCACACGGAGACTCTATGAGAATTTTTCTGTGGGGCCCACTGGGGGTCCCGTTTTAGAATGGAACCGGTGGGGATTCAATGATCTATATGAGACCACATCAAATATCAAGTTTGGCTTTAATTCCATACTCCTAACCCCTTCATCCATAGCCGACAAGCTCAGGGCATTCGTATGGATATATAGTCGATCCAACGGTCCAATTCATTCGCATTAGTGCTAAATTCGGGGCGTGTATCTAACCAGGGTCCCTGCCCTACAAGACTTAGATTAGGTGATAGCTAGGCCCCACCCATAGCTCATTATTTTCCTTCATTAAATTCATAAATATTTTAATGCATACAATCCAATGTTACAGAGTAAGAGAACTCTTTGATTGCTTATAACCTTGCTTCAAACTTGGCTTCAATAAAAAGAAATTATACAGCGCTGCTCTAATATTAATAATAGTAATAATAGGAACAGGTGTTAGGGGGGCTTGGTTGATGATGATCACATGTAAAACCTAAACCAATTAATATATATGAAAGGGACTGTTTCCAATTGAGAAATCAGTCCCGATTTGTTCAATGATTTTGACCACCCCAGTGCTTGTCAATGACTATTGGTTCTACATTTTAACTTATCTAGGCCATAATGAATGCAAAATGAAATTGCTTTATAATGCCTACTGGTATTTATATATCTATTTAAATTAATTAGGGGGAGCCCACTCTTTTAAGTTATTTAAGATCATAACAATTGTGGGATCCAAATGGCTACGTGATTGCAAATAAAAACTTTTGATCTAGATGGCCATAGTGAATGCAAACCGGAATTGCTCCATGGTACCCGTTGTTAATTATATAGCCATTTAAATTAATGACGTGGGACCCACTCTTTTAACTTATCAAGGACATGATAGTTGTGGGTTTTTCTCCATGATACTTGCTTTTAATTAATTATATCTGCTCCATGATGCAAGGATTAGACATTCAATATCAACCAATCATCCAAAGCCCCCTTAATCCATATTCCAAATCTCCATTCTCATTTTTGTATTTAACTTTCAAGTTTATAATCAAACAAAAACATGGACAATTTCACTGAGAATATGAGCTTCTTCAACCACATGCATTAGAATCTCTTACGACAACAAAGTCCACCCTCTCCAATGTTTCCTCCCTTTGATGTTTCTCTTCGGGTACTATCCCAATACAACCATCGTTTAGCTCTTTCCTTTTTAATTTATATAATTTATATGAAAATAAGGTCCATTGTACTCTTGCCATGTCTTGATCACAGATTTTACCACTAACTTTGATTAATCGGTTAAAGAAGAAGGCAACCGGCTTTATCTCAGTATGTGAAAAACACGTATAGAACGTCGAATCTACATAGCATTCAATGTGTGTTTTTTTTTTTTTTTTCCGTAAGGCCCTATTTTGGATTATTCAAATGTGTAACTGTGAGAAAAAAATAAAACAATTAGGCTTTTCAATAAGGAAATGTAGATTTTTGACTTTTCCTA
This sequence comes from Cinnamomum chago, assembly GCA_038049695.1. Classification (NCBI taxonomy): domain Eukaryota; kingdom Viridiplantae; phylum Streptophyta; class Magnoliopsida; order Laurales; family Lauraceae; genus Cinnamomum; species Cinnamomum chago. The sequence goes on from CP142451.1 coordinate 4,114,379, forward strand.
TTTTGGGCACCACTTGAGAGAGCTTATTTTTCGTAGGCTCGAGACTGACCCCAAAAAACAAGACAAGTTAGAAATCGAATCCATTGATAATAGCAATAGTTAGAGAAATTATGATGACGGGTAGTTCTTTTGTTTGAACCGAATGTACTTCTCATTGATTTCTTTACCAATATATTTTCTTTTGTATCTTTTGGATCCTTCAATTTGTTGATTCTATTTTCTCTTTTTTTATTATTATGTTGCATTTTCTGATCTTATATTGTTTTGTCATTATAAATAATTATTAATCAAATTTATTTTTCATTTTTTTACAGAGCATAATCATAATTGGTGAAATTATATAATCATTAGAAAGGACAATAAGGGAAGATTGGGATTCTATCGAGTTTTGTTTGGCATTAACCTCTTGTAAATTTGTCATCTTTTCTATTTTTCCTTTTTCTCTTTTTGAATTTTTGATTACATTTTCTTTTAAATGTGCAGATAATTTGTTCTTATGCAGAAAAAAGCTTGGTAAACAAAAACTCTTAATTGATATCGGACAATGTAGTAAATGTTAAATGGGTAAAGTACAAAGATGATTTGGACCCTAAACTTTGACTTTACATGGTCCACAGATCTTTTCATTTTTTAAAGGATATATTACCTAATTAAAAAAATAGTTCAGAAGATAACCTGACCCAAATACAAGAAATAAAAGCAGAAGTCATAGGATATGTAGAACCATTGCCTTTTGATAAATAAAAATCTTAACTTCAATTATCAAGTTTATAATTAAATTTTGTAATTAATATTAAAGAAAAGTTCTCTTTCTTAATCTAAATTTCTAGCTATTGTAAAATTGATCACTAAAATAGAAACTAATATATAGAATTTTTAAATAATTGATATAGAATAATTTTAAAAACATTGTATTTATTATTTAAGTCAATAATCATCTTAGATATTTTTTTTCAAAATATAGCCCTGGCAGCATGGGTTCAATGTGTTCTTTTCAAGTTTCATATTAATTTTTTCTTTTTACCCAATGAATTCTCTTTATTAAGTTTATTATGATTTTTAGTTAAGTTTGCCACAAAGTTTAAATGATCTTAGTTTATTTTCCTAACTAATCAAAGGGGATCACAATTTGATGTAAGAATTTATTAATATTTGTAGAGCCCGGGCTTAGCATGGGCCTTTGTTGCTAGTTTATATATATGAAAGCAGCTGTTTTCAATTAAAAATTAGCCTCAATTTGTTCAATTTGTTCAATTAATTTTGACCCTCCAAAAATTATTGACTATCCTTTTATCTTCTTTGGAGAAGAGTAACTCCTTCCATCATCTTCCAAATGGTAACTCCTACCTCTCTTCTTAATTTCTCTCTTGCAAATTCCAGGACTTCTATTAACTCCTCCAAATCACGATCGGTAACCAAATATCCTCCAAATTACATTCGATAACCAAATCCCTAGGCAAAAGATTTCCATTCCATAAAATTGTCAATTATCTATGTTCCGCAAGGCGAAAAGGGAAGAATGGAATGTAAAATCCTCACCTTCCTTGTGCAAATCATCTCTTCGGATTGACTTTCTCGCGGACATGAATGCTTTTCTCTCAAAGAACAACTCTCTCTCGATTCTTATTCTCATTCTCTCTTTGTGGGGGTGACATGGCCTTTATTATATGGATTTGATTCTTGGTAGTGGGTAGGTGAAGTATTGCCTTTTCTTATTGGCATAGATCACAAAACCAGAGGAATATTAAAACTTGGCACGCCACTTGTTCATGTTATCTCCATTACACATCCCCAGCAACCCGGTGCTATGAAATATCATATGACTAATGATTGTCATTCCCAATAGACCGAACATGTGTGGATGCTATGTCATGATTGCATTCTTAATATCCAATACCACCATTAGGACAAAGTTTTGTGCTAATATGTTGGGTTATGATTTGTAAGTACATTTGCCAATAAAAAATAAAGTTGATTTTTTAATATTAGATTTATTGGTCTTCCACTTTGTTGTATTCCCTATCATTTGATTTTTTTTTAGTGTGGCTGGTGATGGATGCAACGAGAACTCAATCTATAATATTATACTGCTTTGTCGGACCAGTTCTCTAAATTGGTACATTTGGTTTGTTATTAAATACAATTTACAGTCTCTTAATTCTTTTGTTCATCTTATAATCCTTTTGTAATTTAATCATATTTCTTGATTGGAATCATTATGCATAATTCATGGACACCTCATAGTATCTTAATTTTTTTAGAAAAAAAATTATCTTAAAATTTATTTATTTATCTTCTACACATGATCAATCTAATAGTTACTAAAGTAGTTCATATTAGTAGAACTTCAAAATTCATGAAAGTAGTTAATTTGGATTTGGATGGATCTTCATTAAATTTGTATATTGATAATTTATACTATAGCAATTGATTTTAATGTAATTTATACAATTTCAATAAAATTCACACCAAAATAATAATATTTTTTAAATTTTTTTAAAATTGATCAATATTTTTTAAAATATTTTATATCATTAATTATATTGTTCGTGCTAAGCAGGGGTGCGCTTTGCTAGTGTGTGGGCTCATAGAGAAAGGTTAGTGCACAGGTCAACTCAGTGTCAGAAACCATTTGTTGGTGCCACTCCACTAAACCCACACGCTTGATCCTCGTTTAAATCGAGGGAAAAAATTCAAGGAAGAAAGGAACAAAGGAGCGAAAACAAAATCCTAAAATAGGGAGGAAGAAAGATCCAATCCAATACAATCCATCACTCAATCTCCCATAAATTTCTTGGAAAATTCCAATCTTGAGCACCCCAAGAACCCCTTTTTTTCCTCACCTTTGTTTGGATTTATTACTGCAGTCGGTCTTCTTTTCTTCAACAAGAACGCCGACATTCAAGACCCCACTACTTCTTCGATCGAATCTGTTGAAAATTTGATCGATTCCGGTGTTTTCTCACTCTAAAAAGTTCTGGGTTTGCTTCAAAATCCAAACTTTCGCGTCCCAAATCTCAGGTATGTCAAGAACCGTGGTCTCTACGGTGAATTCGGCTGTGCCCCTTTCGACTGGCTTTTGCGGCGCTTCTCGGTCTCGGAGATTTTTCCTTCCTATTAGAAAGAGATTGAGTTCTTCCTGTGGAGAGAAGATCGTCTGCGCTTGTTCAGCGCCTCCGAGGAATTGGGGTGATGGCCCTTCTGCAATTACGATCAATGTAAGTTCTTGGATCCTAATTTTCTTTCTTGAAGTTGAACTTTATCACTATAGGACTTGTTGAATCGAGTTTTAGTTAGGAGCGAGGTTGTGTAGTTGAATTTCAGTGCTTTCAAAGTACTAGGGCTCGTTTGTTTTCTTGGATTTGTTTTCTTTGAATTGGAAGAAATGTAGTCCTAAAAGTGGTTAAAACTGAAGAAACAAACGTGAAGACCGATAGATGGCCATCAAATGATCTTCCCTTATAGGAAAATTAAATAAAGGGAGATGAAAACGAATACCCAGACATCATTCTAGCAAATCAAATCCTAGGAATGTCAGGTTCCCATCTATATTTATATCTATGTACCTTATATCCTTTATCTCTCACCAATTTCAATATTCCTTTGTTGGAATCTGTTTTAGGATTAATTCCTAGGAATTCATTTTCATGCAAACAGACGGGCCCTTAGGGTATGTTTATGTGGCGTATTTCTTTGGAAATTTAAAAATGGTTTCTGGGATAGAATGATTTTCCATTATTCTTTGTTTACATGTTTCCCGGTTTTTATTTTTTTCTGCTGTTTTTGCGGGAAGTAGATTCAAGCCCAAAGGTGGGAAACCATTTTGATGATTTTTATGCAAGTGGTAGTAGAAATGTAGAAACACATTTCAGCACAGAAACTGAAACCACAGAAGATGAAGTCTTTAAGTTTTCATTTCCTCAAAAATAAGCACCCACAAACGAGCTCTCAGTCGCCTTTTTTTTTTCTCCTTTTCTCTAAGGTTGGTTGGTTAAGAGTGATGTGTTTTTTGTGGGCTTTCTCTTAGGATTCATCTGTATCAGAGAATTTGGCTATAGGTCGAGAAGTTGAGGATGAATCAGATGTCCTTATCGAATGTAGGGATGTTCATAAGTCGTTTGGAGAGAAGCAAATCTTGAAAGGTCTGAGCTTCAAGGTGAATTTCTTTTTCCATTTTTGTTGTTGTTATGAATTTGTAATTATTTCAGTTGCTACTTTCTCCATATTTGTACTGATTGAGGCAGAATATTTGAAAAAAGAAATCTCTCTCCTTATATGATATCCTATTTCCACAATGCCACCACCACTGAGCACAATGGAGAACCGTCTGCTCTTCCAAAATATGTGAACCATTTACTATTGGGCTTGAAAATGGTTCTAACATTGTTGAAGGGGATTCAAAAAATGTGGCTAATTGGGAAGTTGGCTTCCAAGACAGCCATGTACCCACGGTGGTTTGCTTTTTTGGAAGCGGTTTAAGGAATATGTTATAAATTTTAGCATTATTTTCTTCGGTTGGTTCTGAATCAAGCACCAAGTGAGATGCCCTTGCCAATGTGGTGTATCTCATCTACAATTTGTAGCTGCTTTTTTGCTTAACATTTTTTTTCTAGTTAGAATTTTGGCTTAATAAGTTTTTCTTACTAATAAAAAAAAAGGATGTAATGAGTTTATCCTGTCATGTGACAGTACATATCATTAACTATTCAAGTGAAATGATATTTTTAACATTGAAAGAAACTTCTCATAAATCTTCCACAAATTCCTTTGATTTTCTCTTTGTTTTTAAGTTTGGTCTATACCTCATGGTGTAATTAGCTTGTTCATGGCTTTTGTTGTTTTATAGTTCCGAGTACTGAAATTATTACCAATTTACCATATCATTGATAAACTATGGCGTAATAGTCCATAGAGACTTTTAGTTTGTTGCAAATCATTGCACCAGAGCAGGTAGCCTGGTCCACAGTTACCTAGTTCGCTCAGAAGGCCTTTGGACTGCGAATGGCTCATTTCAAACAATTTGCAGTTTGATTCGGGAGTTATTGATGAACTAATCTCATTTAATTATATAAGTCGAGTCCTATAAATCCATTAGCGTTGCCTACCTAAAATTCCAAGAAATTCAAAAGCACTACACCCCTATTTATTACACTAATCCATATTTAACTCCAATCAAAGTTGACCCCTCCTTAAGCTATGTACCTGGATACTAGTATAAGCTCAATGTATCCGTGTTGGACTGATACGAGACTCATATCGGTACCCGATACTGTACCGATACTTCTAAGGTACAAGCTTAGCATATCCTAACTACCATGTCCATTATGTCTCATAATTCTTTTAATTTTCTTGTTAAGGAACATGAACAAGGATAATTTCATTAATTCAAAAGTTATCTGAAGAAAAAATTACGACACCCGTATCTGTATCCGTATCCGTATCCGTATTCATATCCATATCCATATTAGTGTCCTAGATTTTCTGAAAATAGGACCAGAGACATCCAGTATTAAGCATAAATGGGTTGGGAGCCTGACACGGTTTAGACCTCAAAGAAAAAATTGGAAATCTCAGCAGCAAGACAAAGCCCATTTATTACTTTGACCAGAAATGTAAGCCTCGGCCAAATGATGCCTTATATAGCTCCAATCCTGTCCCGTGCTGGCTTTGAACCACAAATCCTGATGATTGATCCATCCCAGGACCATCGGTTTGCTATGCAATCTATTGAGCATCTTAAAATGGCTTTTTCCTCTGGAAAGAATTTATGTGTGGCAGACAATTTGCTGATTGTTTTCCGTTGTATCATTTTCTGCAAATATGTACAGATCAGAGATGGAGAAGCTGTAGGGATAATTGGTCCTTCAGGAACGGGGAAATCAACAGTGTTGAAGATTATTGCAGGTCTTCTTGCTCCGGACAAGGTAAGTGATCTTATGCCGTCTTGGAGAGTAGAAGATTTTCTTCATTGGAAGTCTCTACTGAAAGGAAAAACCCTCCAAATCTAGAGAATTTTGTTGGCCCTTAAATGTCTGAGCAAATGTAACCTAGACAGCTCATTAATTTTCCAACCTACTCTCAATAACACTTTTTCTAAAAGTCTGTTGATGCATACACAGGGAGAGGTTCTTATCCGTGGGAAAAAGAGACATGGTTTAATCAGTGATGAAGAAATATCCGGGCTTCGGATTGGCTTGGTATGCCTTCTATTTGTGAAATCATATGATTTCTAGTGCTAATTGTATCTAGATGTTTACTTTTTAACAAACATAAGCGATATCCTATCAGCTATCTTACATCATTTTACTATTTCTATTAGTGATATTTGAGAGTTGATGGCTTTTATGGAGTAGGCACCTCTTGTTGCTGGGTAGAAAATTATATTGTTGACGCATTAGGCCAATACACTAGTAGATCAGTTGGTGAGGCACCTCCCTTCCACAGAAACAACTAGGGATCAATCACTAGTTGTAGTGCTGATGGTGACGGACTTGTGTGAGTGCATGTGTGGGTGTGTGAGTACTTACCTAAACAAAAGGTTTGTGATGTAATCATAGAGGGGTCACTGTTATGCTCTAAAGCAAGGATTACCTGCACTTTTTTTTAGGGCCTGCAACTACATTTTTTAAATGAATAAAGAATCTATGAGAGCTGTAATTATACGCATGAAGTCCTGTTTTTCTTTAAATTGGGAGTGACTCCTTTATTGATGCAGACCGTAACACATTAAAGAGATAGAAAAACACAAAGTTTTCACTGCAATTTGAGTGAAATTTGGGTGAATGCAGGATCATAAAGATGGTTTGAGTAGATGGTTTTTATTTGTCATGGGTGGAGCTCTGTTGTACCCATTTGCCATATGGAGTTGAAGGCTGATCCCGTCTTTTCCACATGACTAATCCATGGTGTTGTGTGTGCTTGCTCCTACACACTATACATATACAAAGTCATTGAGGAACTAGACTCGCAACTAGACTAAAACTCTAAAATATTTGGACATAGACTACCTAATCAGTGAATGAGCCATGGCTTTAACATGAGTCCAAATCGTTCGATCTTGGGCCCATTGGATAGGTGATCAGATAACCCATCAAAAGCAGTGTGTCACTTGGATGTAGTTTGACACAGCAAATATGGTTGTCTCTAATTTAAAAAAAGAAAGGAAATTAGTCATGGGAAAACACATCCATAATCCTCCCCCTCCTCCCCCTACCACCACCAAAAAAAAAAAAAAAAAACCAACCTCTGCGCCTTCTCCTCTCTTCTTCCCCCTCCTCTCTCCTGAATCTTCCCTACTTTTTTTTTATTTGCATCAAGGACCCACATAACCGGCAATCCGGACCCTGTACAAGTGAGATCAAGCACTTGTAGAAGTGCAATGTATCAAGGCTGTGTTGTGCAAAGGAATTGAAAGTTATCCTGAAGGCACAATTTTAGAAGCTAATTATCAGGTATGAGTTTCCCTGCTCATGTACTAATAATAGTGACTTAAAGAATAAAATGGTAAACCTTCTTGCCATAATTGCTTAAAATGGACAATTTTTTCTAACTGTCAGTTACATTTCTATCCTCATCTTTATTCAATAATCTTTCATCGGTTGATGCTGTAAGATTTTATTTGTTACAGGTTTTTCAGAGTGCAGCACTATTTGATTCTCTGACTGTTCGAGAAAATGTTGGTTTTCTTTTGTAAGAGACACCCTAAATTCTCTTCAAAACCTCCATTTTCAGGCTAACAGCATGATCCTGCATGAGCTTTGCTTGGCCCGCATGTGTTTGACATTTGGGTGTATTTGATTATACTAGGCTACATGCCAGCAAGCAGATCTGGTCAAATTCAAGCTGTGCGATAGGTGATCCCTGGTGTGGATGACCTGGCTATAAAATGACCCAGGTCCTCTCACTTAATGGACTTTGTTGAATGTACAGTTGAAAAAACTCCAGTAGTTCAAATTTAACGCATGTTCAGTCCATTGTGTGAGTTTAAGCAACTGGCTTAATGCCATTTTGGTTATCTACACAAAGGGTTATGGCTTGATGTGACAGGTGCAGCATCATATGGAGCAGTGCCTGGTCTTTGCAAAGATTGATCCTTCAATTCCTAATGTTGAGTTTGTGGCATTTGTTCTACTGGCAGGTATGAGAACTCCAACATGTCACAGGATCGAATAGGGGAGCTTGTGACTGAAAATTTGGCTGCTGTTGGCTTGAAGGTGCAATTGATGACTGGATGCTGTTATTTTTATTAGATTCAAATGAACTTCTGGGCATTGTGATAGTTTTCGCGGACCGCATCATTTAAATGGATATATAACCTTTGTGTCATGGTTATAAATTTCATTCAGTACCAAGTCGACTTAGGTGGTTCAACTCATTGTTGGGTCTCCGACTGGGACAATTAAATTGCCTCGCTTGGTCACGTCGGTGAGCACGATGCCATGGACTGGCACAAGACTAGCATGGTCTAGCACAAGACCCATACAGACTGAGTTGTGCAATGATTCAACCAAAAACATATATAGAGTTTCATCTTTTCACATTTCCTCTTCAATTTTAAGCAAAGAAAACTAGTACCAGTCATCATTAGTTTTTAGCAGTGCTTGGTGATAGAGACCAAGGATAAAAAAGGCATTTGCGGTGGATGTATCCCCCAAAACGATACTTATCAGGTGGCACATACCAGTTGTGGTGATACATATTGGTTGACAGCATGAATCTAAAATGGGGTAAAAAAATTTCAGGAATTGCCCTGTGCTTGTTTTGATGCATGCATAACCTGCACTCAGCAATAGAAGGTGAAGACCTTCGCTATTGATCATCAGAAATGTCTTTGGTGTCCTGCACATGCTGACACGCCACCCGGAAAGACAAGGTGAAAACTGTCACAATAGATCATCAGGGATAGAGATGATGATGTGCCACATATGGCTTGTAATATAGATTCTGGGCTACATAGAGAGGTTAACTTTTATATGTGCTTCTGAGCCTCTTGCTGACATCAGTGTGTAAGATAGAATTAAACAATGAGCGTTTAGATTTATAATTCTTACGGTGAGTTACTTGATGTGCAACTCATTTACTTAGGATATTTTGCTTATTCTATATCCACAATAAAGCATGGACTGAAGAGTACAAATTAGCAAAGGTGTTGATTAATTGATGATATTTTAATTTTATACTGTGTAGGATGTGGAGAATCGATTGCCTTCTGAACTGTCTGGTGGAATGAAAAAACGAGTCGCACTAGCTCGGTCCATCATATATGATAACACGAAGGAATCAGTAGAACCAGAGGTGCGATCAGATTTTCTTTTACCGCTTCTATGTGCTCTTGTTTCATGTCCATATTCCATTGATGCTATGTATTTTAATTTTTAAGTCCATAAACAGAAAAAGGCAAAACTTGTACTTCAGAGAAAAAATGGTACTTGATGGTGAACTTCAATTAAGTGCGAAGCGCCAAGTGTTCTAACCTAGCAGTCATAAGAATTGTACAAATAAAAAATTTAAGTATCCAATCATGATGCATTATGGCATTGTGTAGTCCATCATAGTGTCTGGTGCTGGTCGACTCTACAAGCTTAAAAGTAGAGCATGAATTTGGATATAATTCATAGGACTGAGAGTTTGGATTGTATGGATCTTTTGATTCGAGTTCTTATATGGAAGAGTTATTGATAAACCTCTAATTTTTTGCCTTTTTTCCTTTTTCTGGTATTTTCCCTGTTTCTTTTGCTTCTATAATTTGATCAGTCATCTGGAAGAGTTTAGTCTTGCTGGGAAGCATGTTTTAGATATCAAAAGTGATGCTGAAATTTGGAAACAAATCTAAGACTTTTATTAAGGTGACATTTAAAGTTGTGCAACATAATTCACGAAAAACCTAGATGTATGATGAAACATAAATCTGTTGGGTCAATATACCAAATTTACCAATTTCCAATTGTGTACCTGTTCACTTCTTTCTGGACAGGTCCTTTTGTATGATGAACCAACAGCAGGGTTGGATCCAATTGCATCAACTGTAGTGGAAGATCTCATTCGCTCTGTCCATTTGAAAGGAGAAGATGCTCTTGGAAAGCCTGGGAAGATTGCTTCGTATGTGGTCGTCACTCACCAGCATAGTACTATAAGAAGAGCAGTTGACAGGTAAATATCTTTCTCGACTCCCCTCTGCCATCTTTCTTCTTCTTCTTTTTGTGAATTGTTACTCTCTTCCATCTTTCCTTTAGAATATTCTCCTTGTCATGTCTAATCCTACTAAGGGTCTTCCAACAGGTTGTTGTTTCTCTATGAGGGGAGAATTGTCTGGCAAGGAATGACTCATGAATTTGCCACATCAACAAATCCCATTGTTAGACAGGTAAGCTTGCATGTGATGTTACATTTTAAAGGGTGGATGCCAACTTTAATTGGTAAGCATTTTTAGGACGCTGGTATAATAGGAGTACTAAATTTCAATATGTAGGAGCAATTATAGAACAAAAAGGTGAGTTTTGAATTAAATATGGGGAATATGCATAGGAGGGTAAAGTGGAGACAAGCAATTAGAATGTTATGTAACTGCTGATCGCCAATTAGATTAAAGGGCATTTTATAATAAGTTTGTTAAGAATTTCTTTGTTGTATAGAGTTGAAAATGTTGGACAACGAAGAAATGCAAGGAAGCTAAAGTCCATGTGGCTAAGATGTATGCTAAGAGGGATATGAAGCAATGTTTTTAAATGTTGAGTTGTGAGGCGAGTCATATTATTCGGCCAGAGAGTGGGGTGCTATTCTCATTAAGTGGAACGTAAGCCTCATGTGCATGCTTTTTCTAACAAATAATGGTCAATTCTCCAGGATGCCCCTTTTTCCTAGGCCCTTTTTAGGATTTCATATAAAGGGCTTATGACGAATCCAATCCTTTCAGGCAACTACTGCCATTGATCTGGCACGGATTCTACTTTAACACTGATCAGAGCACAAGTCACTACTGGGTTTTACCACAATAAGTTTGCACCATCCATAGCCATTAAACTTTTGAGTACCTAAAACTATTTGTAGGATCATTTGATCAGCCTGACGTCTTTTGCATATCCCTAATCTATGTCCGAAGCTTTCCATCCTTATCTTCCTTTATTGTCATGCATCTTGGTGGGCCCTAGTGAAAGTGGTCTTAAAGGCACAAATCCTGGGTGCACAGGAGCATTGCTTATAAATAATTACACTAAAAGAGAACAAAAAATAGAAGCCGGTAGCAATTTGGTTTTACCAGCCTTCTAATGAATTGACTAGAGCTGAATTAAGTCTAGTTACAATGGTCTTAAATTTAAGAAAGAAAAAAGAAATACCTTTAATTTCTTAAAATTACAAATTGCGTGATGCAGGCCCTAAGGGTTAGGGCTTGCGTGGGAATTGCTCGAAGCACAACAATGGGTGCTGAAGCACGTGTCCAAAGACATAATAAGTCTCCGCACCTCAATGGGAAAACCCAATTTTCATTAATCAACTCTATGAAATAATCTTCTAGAATGCCATATAAATAGAAAAACATAACTGAGGGCCTAAGAAACCTAATCAAACTAAGAAACTAAATAATATTGGAAACATAATCCCAATTATAATAAAATAAGAAACTAACATATAATAAGTGAATTAAAAATCCTAAATCTACTTGGGCCCTACACATGTGGCCTGAGGTCCATCTTCATCACTCCCTCAAGGTGAGCCTCAAGGCCTAAGCACCAAACACTTATAAAAACACTGGTGTGGAGAGTTATACTTGACAGAATCTGGAATGAATAGATAAGAGGCCGCCTGTGGATAATTCCAATAGAAGGACAAAATCAATGGATGCTATTTGAGATTGTTTGGACACGTACATGTAAGGCCAAAATTGTTCTTGTACAACATAATGAAGATTGCAAGTTCAAGGAACTAGGAGAGACAAATGAGGACCTTCAATGTAGTGAGGAAAGGCATGTTAGGCCGTGCATTCATGAAGAACGATACTTTAGATAGGTTTGAGTGGAAAAGCAAAAACTCAAAATGGTTGATATAAATAGATGGGGTAAGGATATGAATGGCGGTAAGTTGATGATCTCTTGATGGGGATTTTAAAAGTGTGAGGGTAACTTAAAACGCTTAATGAAGTTCGTGTGTCTTGTTTTGCTTTTGTAGGGCATTTGTGTGTACGATTTTTGTAATTTCTGGATCTCTATCTCTATGGTTGTCTTATAATTGCATTGCTTTCTTCATTGTCACCACCAAGCCAAGGAGGGAGAGTCTTACCATGGTTTGTAAGACAGGGAACATGGCCTTTGCTCTGTTATTTGATAGTAGAACTCTTAAAGCTGACCCCACCTTTGGATGGGATAAGGCTTTTATGATGGTGATAGAATTGATCCACTGTGCATTTGGGACTTCTAAACATGAATCCGCATTAGGTGCTTGGATTCTTTTTTTTTTCTTTTTTCTTTCTTATCCACTTAAATTATTTGCCAAAATTATTCTACATTATTGGAGCAATAAAGGTCAGAATAGGCAGTGTCTCACCAATGCCATATCTGGTTTCTGTGCATGATCAGAGAAATTGATAGATACTCCTCCCTTCTACCAAAATATTGAAACCAAGTACTTTTCTTAGTAAATCCCAAGCGCATTAACGCAAGAACTAAGATTGTCTTCTTTTTCCTTTTCTTCTTTAATCTTTTTGCAGTTTGCATCAGGCAGCTTGGATGGGCCGATCAAATATTGAAGAATATACTTCGGGTGTACAGCTTAAATCATGAATTTGTGGTTTCATGTGATCTGGAGATTTTCCAGTTGGTATGAAGAATGAGATGAGCTATTTCAGCCACGGTTTTGCCAAGCCAACCATAAGCAGGTTTTGCTGTGTAAACACACTACCATGACACTGATGAATAAATGTGTGGTATCATTTGTAGAATTTTTGTAGTGCAACACACTCAAGCCCGATGGAGATGAGCTGTGGCTTGTTCAAAGATGATGCCTGGCTGCTGAAACACCAGTTTTCAGGTTCAATTTTTTCTGTTGTTATCTTATGAAGTCTTATGAGATTACAATTCTACTGTTCTCAATAAAGGGTTTTTTGTTGGAGCCCCGTAATGAATAACAATCAAAAGCTTGATATTATTGCATTTTTCATCTTTTAACACATTAGATGTGGTATTGAACACTTACCTGGCTCCAGTCTACATACACTCAACACAAGGAATTCACTTCCTCCAATCAGAAGACATCACTTTGGACACATAAGTATTTTCAAAACCAGTGTGATTATTGCATCTTGGCCCTTCTACAAGGTGGCCCACCACCAGGGTTACCTACCTCTCTCACTATTAATTAAGTGCCCATCAAAGGGGCAGGTTGCAGTCACTGTAATTTTCAGTATTATGCTTCTCCTTGCTCCCTGATAATTTAGTCCTTTCTGAAAGAACACCTACAGTTGGTTAGTATTCTTTTTACCAATATGGGATTCTATTTTGGTACTACTTACATATGTACAAGGATCTAAACTGATTATCAGGTGGAACATACTGTGGGTTGATCACTGACCCATTTGGACAAATCCAACCTTAATTTTTATGGATTTTTTCTTCTTTTTTTTTTTTTTTTGCAGTTGAGCACCCAAAACCCTCTCCTAATTTATAAGGTATCACCAAATCTTACCCTAATATGAGTTGGCTCACCATAAGATCCATTATTTAAAAAATAAAAAATAAAAAAAAGTTGATTGACTAGTAGAGAAATCCATTTAACATCACTTCTTCAACTCAGGATTTCTCTACCTGCCAGCCTTACCCTCTGTTTGGGAAGGTGGGGAAATGGGGGGAGGAAAAAAAGGGGGGAAAATGAAGGGAAAATGATTTTGGAGAGTGTTTGGGAAGGGGGGGGAGGGAAAATGGCATTATTTTCCCTCAAAAAACCCATCCCCCCCCCCAAAAAAAAAAAAACAAAAAACAAAAACAAACAGGGGGAAAATGAAGGCAAATGAGGGGAAAGTTTGGAAATGACTAAAATGCCCTTTTACTTCAATTGAATTTTTTCAAAAGTAAGGATAAAATTGTCTTTGTCTCTATACCTCACAAATAAATAAAATTATACTTTTATCACTTTTCTTTTCCCTACTTTTTGACTTTTCAAACAAAAGGAGAGAAAATTAATTTTTCCTCTCCTCACCTTTATTTTTCTTTCCCCTCAAATTTTTCCTCTCCTCCCCTCTCCTCCTCGCTTTCCAAACAGAGGGGAGGATGGGGACTCCTGAGGTCATAGGTATAGCCACGTGGCCTACAACTGACGTGGACTTGCTTTCTTAACAAGTATTGGAGGGTCAACTGCTCTTGGCTAATGGCTAAGTGTGTGAGATTGATTAATGAATATTCTAATCCAATAAACTAGACATAAATGTAATAGAATTATTTGCATTATCATGGTTTGTTAAAGCCAAGTCACGTTGATAAGTCCAATGACAGATCAGCCAATGAAAAGTTGTCTCCCCCTTGTCTGTCTTCATCCAACCTTAGACTTTGGTGCCCATCCCATCTACCTCGGAAGAAAGCTGTGGAGGAGGAAATGAAAAGCATCATCATTTTTCTTCTCAAAAAGTGACATTTGACCTTTCTATTGCTATTTTTTTATTTTTAAAGAAAGGTTTCAAAACGATTTTTTCTACTACATACCTTTCTTTTTTCAAAGAGAAACATGATGTTTTTGCCGAAATAAAAATTACTAACATAATGAAGAATTAGCACAAGAGAAAAGACTAAATATGTTTTGTGCAGAACACTCGAGAAAACAATGGATTAAATGAGTTGAAAAGGTGGAACTCAACAATGGAGTCCATATATTTCTTTTTGGGGTAAATGATGGAGCCCACCTATTAAAATCAAAACCACTCAAAATGAATGGCCTCACCATATATAGAATTTCCTCTAAATTTGACTCCAAAAGGGGTTGACCCCGCTATAAAACTGACCATAGAATGAATAACGTGATAAATAATACATATTATTGTGTTAATCGGATTATTCATCATATGGTTAATCTTACGGTGGGCCAATTTCTTTTGGAGTAAAATTTAGGGATATCCCTCACTCACACAGTGAAACCATTAATTTTGAGCGGCTCACATTTTCAATAGGTAGTCTCACCATACTTTGAAGTTTCACTCCTTCAACTCAAGAATTCAGTGAAGTCACGGAAAGCCAAAGTTAATACCGGCGTCATCGAAGCATTGTCCCATTTATATTGAGCCAATTACATGAATTCTGCTTCTCTATTTTGGTCTATCCACGCATCCATACCTTCAATTTGTTAATGTTTTAACCGAAATAACATCAATTTTTAAAATACCCATATGGTTCCAATTCTGATACTTGAAACAATAATATCACTCACACTGTGAAGTTCCTAGGGAACCTGGAGGCCACAGATGGGCCCACCAAATCCCAATGGAAGGACCAAACAGGGGATCCCTGTTTGGACCAAACAGGGGTCTCCACGTGGGGGCAGAGGAAAGAGAAATTGACTTTTTTCTCCTTCGCCCCCCATGTGGAGACCCCTGTTTGGTCCAAACAGGGATCCCCTGTTTGGACCAAACAGGGGATCCTTATCATGGAAAGTCTGAAACGTGGGTTGCTCACAGGGCTCAGCAGACCACAAGTCTGGTGCTCATATTATTATTTTCCTTTCCCTAGTTTTAAATTCCCAAGTGGATTTGTCTAGGCATATGCACCAGTTAGGACATTTAGGTTGCCATAAACTATAGCAAGGCACACGTGACCCCTGCAACATCATCTGAGTTGTTCATCTCATTGGCCCTATGATGCATACATCAAAGTGGGCTACTTTAAATTTTATTTTCTTTTATAATGCAAGGTTCCAATCCTTTGAACCAGAATAATCTTTACGGGCTCAGGAGAGAAAGTCGGGTAAATTTTCCATGTGGTCCCAGTGTGGTAGTGCAATTTCGAACCCACAACCTTCGGGGGTGCAAAACGTGGTCCCAGGCCAATTGAGCTACCCCTCGGGATTTTAACCACTTTAAAACTTAAAAAAAACATGAGAACGGATAAATGTATTGGATCATTGATTTGTCCAAAAATGTATGATTTTGTATATTATATAATTTTTGCAATTTAGCATATGACATGTTGAGATTATGAAAGATTTTTTTTTTCACAGTGACGACTATCATTTTACTCAATATAATAGCATAGTTAATAGAAATTATTCTTGCACTGATCTTATTATAGAATTGATTGTAACTGCCTACTTTAACTGGTGGCAGCTTATAAGTCATATCACTAACCTAAGAGGTATGTATCTATGGAACCTATCCATTTACATATTCAAATTCTCCAATATAAGAAAAAACAGTATGAAAACTATTTTTGAAAAAAAAGAAAAGGGGCTTCTATCCAAATTCAAGCATATAGGATATGAATCCTTTGTGTTTAGTCTCAAAATGTTAGATTTAGGACTCACTATAACCATGTATATAATAATGTATTTTAAGAGTCTACAAAGCTTGAATCATATTGTCGTTTGATATGTATAGAAAAGCAATTCTGTGCACGGTTCGCATTTGAACTGTGCACCGGGATGGTGAAAGAGCTAGACCCCACCAGTTGATCAATTTCAGGCCAGTGGCTCCTTTTTACGGTTCTCACGCAAACTGTGCAAAGGAGAATATTTTCCATTATTAAGATAACTTATCAGTCCAATGCTCAAAATGTCTATATCAAGTCATACTTTTTTTTTTTTTTTTTATAACGGTGAGTGTCCTAGCCCTTTGAGCCAGACTAATTCCTACGGGCCCAGGGGGAGGCGGGTAAATTTCCTGTTGCTCTAGTGCGGTAACATACTTATTAAACCAAACCCAGAAACAGAAGGAAAATGAAATTGTAGAAGCTTTGCTTGTGCTGATGTTGTTGAGGGATACTGATTAGGGGTGTCGAATCAATTGAAGGGACAACAAAATTTGGATGAGATAATTTAGAGGTTGTTGGGCGAGTTTAGCTAAAAGGTTAATTCACCAGATTGAACTCTGCCCCCACTAAGTGTAAGGTTAATTTCAAACCTTCAATATTCACCTTCTCCCATGGTTCGTTAAGTGAACCTTTGGTGATAAGTCACTTTGTTTCCTTAAGCCAGCAGTAATGGTAATTATATTATATTGCACATGGCACTTGGGGCGGAAACTTGGAAATATTCAGTCTATTTGCCCTAGAATTAGAAGTAGATGGCTATTGTCAAACATCACTTTCTTAGTTTCTTAGTCCTCAAACAAACAGAACTCTGAAGGAAAGAATAGAAAGAAAATTGGGTCACTAGTTTCATCTTAGTAGGGGCCATTTCCATAAAAATAATTTTATTATTATTATTATTATTATTTTGCAAATTAGCCCTCTAGCATAAGTCGCAAAGTATTTTATGTTATTAGTTGTCCGATCTAATCTAAACTAATGATTTTGGGCCTTGTACTTGTAGATATTTCAATTGTTCATCTCAAACCTTTGATTAGGTGATTACCAATGACTAATGGAAGTAATCATTTATAGATAACCAACTTAGGTGTTTTTGTTGCATTTTGTTGACCAATGTGCACCACCAATATTGCCAAGCAATCGTCATGTGAGCAAGACTCTTTTAAAAACCTTCATAAGCATCGCCAATAAGAGTCTACGCAAGGGGCGCAGTGCAGAATCCTCTATCGCCAACATTTATAAAAAGAGAACCTCCAAATTAAAGGCTCAAAAAACTCCACACAACTTCTATATGAGATTTCATAGGAGAAAATACCCCACATAATAACAATAATTTTCTTTAATTTAGTATGGTCCTCACCATTTGTTCAATCAACTGCTTATTACATGCCTCTATACGTACGAGCAATGGTCCAAATCCGACTTAAATACAACGACATACACTATTGAATTGATTTAATGCAATACATGTAACTATATTTTTCATAAATTTTCAATTTCACATGTATGGTCTTCGTTCAAAGTGAAAATTATGTCATTTTCTATATATAGAGATTTCTATGATAAGGTGACCTTGTCATCATACAAAACCAAATCTTTTCAGCTGGCATGCATCAAAATGAAAACCTAAACAGGGATGAGTAAATAAGTAAAATTGGTTCATCCAAATCAAAATCAGGACACATGTCGGCCCAACCAGAATATGACACATACCACATACATTGTAACAATCAGCATGAGGAAGATGAGGGTGATGGATGGTGACAACAACTTTATGATGACTAGATGGACACCAACTCATTCTTTGAGCTTGGTTTACAGGCTCAACTTGACCTAAGTGGTCCCACCAAGAAGGTCAACATTAGATGATGCATGTATTTCCTGCCCTTTGAATGTACTAAGAGGTAAAGGAGTCATTTTTTACAATTAATTTTCTCCAGCCGCATAAACCTACTGTTGTTAGAAAGGTATATAATGTCGTAGCTTGTGACCATGGTCCATATACATTGGCCCAAAACGTTTTATTAGTTGGTTCATTTTTAATTAAGCATAAGTTTGGTAGAGCACACCTTGAGTTTCAGCTTGGCTCCTTAAAAGTTGACTTGAGCTTGATTTAGTAGTCGAGGTCATCCTCAAGTTGGTCCAAGCTCAACTCAACTTGTTTACACCTCTAGGTGTAAACATTGATGCTAGGAACTACCCCATGAATCTACATAGTACATACCAACTGTAAGATGGGATTAAAAGACCTTACCACGGATTAAAGGTGAGCTGAATACTTTCATATGTTCCTAATCAAACATTTCGTAGCCTCAAAATTTAACACTTCTCTTTCTTTTCTTTTTTTCTCTTGGGAGGGCTTAAAATCACACACTCACTTCTTAAGGAGGGCTTAAAATCACACACTCACTTCTTAAGGAGGGCGTTCGGCAGGGGCGGACCCAAGAATTCTTTCGGGAGAAGGGGGTGGGGAATTATTTAGAAAAAAGTTATTATTTAGGGTCCCACATATAAAAAATACACGTAGTTTTCAAAACATTTAATAGTCTTTTTGGAAACTTTGGAGGTTCGTATGTAAAAAATCATAAAATATTCTAAAGAAAGATGGGTTTTCAGAAATCCTAGGGGCCATACATAAAAATTCATAAAACTTTCTAAAGAATAAAAGGGTTTTCAAAATTTTTTGAGGGGACATATGCCAGTGGCATTCGGTGTCAGCCAAGCTACAGTTTGAATCTGAATTTTGACAATTTTATGAATGTGTATCATAATAATTAAGAGCCCGTTTCTTTGTATAAAGTCTTATTACATAAGAGTTTGTGGTCAAATAGGTTCCAACAAAAGATCAATTAAAGAGGTAAGAGATGTAGATGAGACCTAACTTTTTACAAAGGTGAAAAAGGCTAGGCATTTAGTGCCCATATCTCCTTGATACATTTTCATTTAAAAGGAAAATCATTTGGTGCTTGTTTTTTTTAAATTCACGAGCTTCTTCAATTTAAGGGCACCAATGTTTAACACCTCTTGGCTCACATATTTGTAGAAGTTTTAAGTTAAATTCAGTAGAAATAACTCCAAAGCCATATCACATTTCCTTGCACTAAAATTTCATGTTAAGACCTTCCATTCCTACCGCAAAATATTTATTTGAGCTACATCCAGATGACCCAGCAGCAAGATTCACAGCCTTTAAATAAATTAAGATTTGTCACCTTGATAATTGCATAGTTAGCATCCCTTTCAATGGTCTTTTTTTTCACTTAAACAAAAACACAAATTATTTTATTAGGGTCATGATTTTCTACCAAGCTTAAGATTCAGAAGTACAGCTAAAAATGGTTTAACAATTTATATTATACTCCTTGAAGCAAGTATATATGATGTTATAATATTAGCTTCATTCATGCACATGAGTGGAAAACACAACTGCTGATTTGGCAACTTCTTATTGGCAGTTTCACATCTCTCATTTGATTTTATAATTATTTTATTTCTTGTCTTGTTGCGTAGAGATAACGGAGGAAAGTCGACAGTCAGAGGGCACTCGGCTGAGACAAAAAGGTGGGCATCAAGTAAATGCTCCTGCTTTGTCATTTAATTACGAAAACAACCTTTGAGAATTTTAGGGATTCTTGCCTTGGGTTGGGCCTAGCTCACTTTAGGTTAGACATGGGTTTTTTCTTTATTGCTAAAGATTGATTTTGGGTTAGGACAGGCCCGTGCCACTATTAGGTCTCAATATTAGATGTTATAATTCAATGGGTTTAGACCTAATTGGCCCAACCCAAGCTACATCGCCTTGTTGGGTCGTAACGATGGCAACGGGGTGGGTTTGGCATCCTAACTCACTTACAATATTGAAACATAACTCGTGGACACTCGACCTAGCCCAATGATGGCATAGCTTGTACAGGTCAATTTTACTATCTCCTTATCACCCCATCAGATGCATCCTCTCTATATTTTATCAAACAATGTCTAACTTTTAAAATAGGTAGAAGACACACACATGGTTTACAAATCTTACACTACAATGGGTCGAACTCGAATCATAGGAGCGATATTGCAAAAGAAAAGAAAATATATGTTGTATATATGAGCTTGAAAATGGATATTTTTAAATTTTAAAATAACTATGGAGTCATTTGACACTCCCACTTTTAAAAGTTATTTCAAACTAAGTCAAATAAATTGTTAGAATACTTCAAATTCTATTGACAATGTTTTATATCAATGCATGGTTCAATATATAAAACCTTTTGCCCCTTTCTCATAAAGCCATAAAAAAGTGACATTCTCAAATAGACACAAATGTCTAAAGCAATCATATACCTTTTTGTTGTGTTTTTCATTTAGCGAGTTTGCTCGTGAAACTTTTATAAGAGCACGCTAGAACGGGTCATACTTTTAACCCGACGGCCCATTAGGTGGGGGGAATTTGGTAATTATCCTTGACATCAGGGGTAATTAGCTACAAACTATAGATAAACAGATCATAAATCCCCTTCAAAAAGTAGGCAGAGAATCCACTACTTTTCCTTCCCCCACCACAATCATCCTCTTCCCCCCTTCCCCTTCTGCACCAAACACAACACCCCCAAAACCAGAACCCACACACTTCATTTCCTTTCCTATCCAATCCACTCCATAGTGCACATGACCTCCTCCTCTTCCTCCTCACAACGTCAGATGGGCCCGGGTCTGACCCGCTATGTATCAGCCCCGGGCTCCCTCCTCAAGAGCCTGGCCGACTCAGTCATCAACGACGACCCCGAATTCTCAGCCGTCGGATCAGATCCCATGATGGGCCGGTTCTTCTCGGGCGATTCCTCCTGCCTCACCACCACATCCGAGTCCACCTGCAGACCCAACCCAACCAACCCACCCAACCATAATAACAGCAGCGTTGTGTCCTCGGCCGAGGTGGGCGAGAGTTACACGACCGGGGGATCCAAGGTGGGCCTTGAGAGATCGTACGGCTTTGGTGATCTGGCTGTTGGTGGGGGCTTTGCAACGGCTAGTAGTTTGAAAGGTGGGCCATCTTTGATCAGGCACAGCAGCTCTCCTGCTGGGTTCCTCTCCCAGCTCATGGTGGATAATGGTATGAGCTAAAAAAAAAATCACTTTCTCTCTTTTTTTTTTTTTTTTTAATTTCTTATCTGGGTCATTTAATTGGGGTCATGATTGGGTGATCCTGACCGATGATTTGATGGGCCATGGGTCGGATGGGTGATGGTCAAAATTTGGAATTGGTTTGATGACTCTGACCGTTCAATCAATGACCCGGAATTGGATGGTTGAGAATGGCCAAGTCTCAATTTTTTTTGGAAGTGGGCCCACTGGTATAGAAAATCTTGGGGGCTATTGAACCATGATGCTCGAGAAACCTGGACAGTTTAAATGGTGGGGCCCGATCAAGGTCTGTCCTCCACAAATTTTTTTTTTTGGTTGAACTCCGTGGAATCTTTTCCTCCATGCTTTCAGTTGGTGCTAATTGGAGAAATCGTTGGATTCGGATTCCTGCTGTGTGGTTCGTGGAATCTATCCGCTGGTGGGGCCCACCAGCTTGGGTTGAATCCCAGTCTGGTGATTCTATCTGCATGACTGGTTGTGATTGAGATTAATCCAACGGGTCTGTATGACTCCAGGGGAAGTGTGCTTCTTTGATGGGGCCCAGCATTGATGGTAGTTGGCCTAAAATCTTTTCCTAAAAATGGATGGTTGGGAAACATTTACAGCAGTGGTTCTGAACCAATCAATCAAGGCCGAGTTTCTGATGGCACCGGTGGGCCACCTGACCTACATCGAGGTCTGTGTTGTAAGATTCCTCAGTATTTAATGCCGAATTGACCCTGATAAAGTGGGTCCCGTGAGGCCAATCTGGACGAAAATGGTGGGGCCCAGGAACATGGTCTTCATTCTCAACCCCTCGTGTCGTCTGTGTTGCAAAAAGTCTTCGGATTCGGATTCCTCGTGTCTGCTCAGAAACTTTCCCAAATGCATGAATCAGTCCTGTAATCCCTTTCCCATCTGCTGGGTCCCACTGCTTCTAATCCTCCATGTGGGCCCCCCACTCTTTCCACGGTCCAGATTTGGCTGATGTTTTCCCCACCGGAGTCCGTTTTGCAGCTTGCTGCTTAGGAAATGGAATTCCCTCTAAGCATTGATTTCAGATTCATGTCCTCAATGGGCCCCTGTTCAAATTCACTTGGGCCCACTAACATGCCACGTGGCTTTCTTTAACTTCTTATTGGTGGCTGACAAGTGACAAACATGGTGGGACCCACCAAAAGTTGATGGAAGTGCTGTCTATTTCAGTTGGGTGAGATTCGAACCGGCCAAAGAAAATTGTTTAAAACTGGTCAAAACTGGAGGAAATGTTTTGTTTTGTCTCTGCCCATGGTTTAGCTGTTTTTAGAAGAAAGATAACAAGTGTGTGGTTTGTGGGGGTTGGGTCCTATAACTGGGACCCAGATCCGGACCCACATCCTATTGAATGTAGTGAGTCCAGTGGTCCTGGTCTGGCTGGATCCAAGTGGAAACATTTTTGTTTACATTCCCTTTGACCATGGTAAGAGGAGAGGGAAATTTCTCTTTGTAATGAAACCCTGGGCCTTCTTGTGGGGCCCACATTCCTTGATTATTTACAGATTTCAGTCAGGGGTCACAATGGGTAATCATTTATTCGGGTCCGACCCGGATAGACACATGAAACATGGGGTTTGAGTAGTTATTTTGCACCCATTTAATTTTCAGGCTTGAATTTGGTCCTACTGAATTGGACCCTGTGATATTTGAGCCTACTTAATTTGACACTTATCCAATCATTACTTAACGTAGTTAATTGTTATTTATCGGCCCGTCCATCCGTGATTGGGCCCTTTTGGACCGAGGAATTCCCATTTCATATGAACCTATAATAAATTCATTAATTATCACATCATCATCTTAATCTTATCCTATCAATTCTGGTTCCTATATAATATATCCCTTTAATTGTTCTATCAAAGTCCGAGTTTTGTACCCTGTGCCAACAGGGTGAATCCTTTGACCTTGATAGGAGTTGGATTCATACTGGATGTAGGGTATTGCCCCAATTCAATTGGCAAGTCAAGTCCAAATCTGATCATTTCTTGAATGTCCAGATGATGATTCTTGATTCATATTTCAGATGGATCCATTTCCAGATCCAATTCTAGACTGTACTGTCCATTTCAGCCTTTCAGTTCAGTAATATTTACATTGATGCTATCAGGAGCATGGATCCAATCTGCTCATAATCGGATCCAGAAGTAGGGTTAAGAGTTCGAATTGATCACGGATCCCAAAAATGGATGTGCATTGATGGTGCTAGACCTTGATATAAGATTAAGGGGCCCCCACACTGATCTCATGGTTTCCTTGTATTCCATAATTTCTTTGTTATTGGTTAGGGACTTGTTTTGTTGATAAATAATAAGGGTATGTATGCCTCTGTTATTTTTGGGAGATCTAATGGGCATTTTGGTCAATTGGCAGCAGGTTTTTCTGTTACAAGAGGAGTTGGAAACTTCAGCTCTCAACCAGGGTATGATGGAAGCCATGGAATTGGCAATAGCAGGTTGAAATCTCAGCTTAGTTTTTCTAGACAGGACTCGCTTTCTCGGATCTCCGAAGGCAGCATTCCTGATGAAGTTGGAGAGAGTGTGGCAGGGCGCAATGGCACTGACGACACTGCTGGGAATGTGGGGCAATCTTATATGGCGGGAAATTTTCCTATGGCTTCATGGGATGATACCAATTCAATCGTTTTTTCTCATCCACCAAGCAAACGCGCCAAAGACATCAACGGAAACATCGTTACCGGTATTGGCAGCTTAGAGACTCAGGTAACAACCTATGGATTGTTAAAGAATATTGCATATTAGGAAGTTTGGAGTAGTTAGGAAATAATGATATATTTAATAAGATTTAGTATTGAGTTTAATATATGATTGATGATAGTGCAATGTACGAAAAGTATCAGTCGACACATGTTAGTTTAGATGGGTAATGCTCAATGAAGATAGTCTTAGCCATGGGGGTGCTTTGGATGCTACCCCAAAGGTGCAAGTCTTGATGGAAAATCTTAACCATCCAATTGGTGGACATCAACTGTGTGGAGTGATGTGGACCAAGGGAGAAGAAATAATCAAATGATCATATTGAATGGTTCATAGTTAACTGTCCTAAATTCTAATGATCTATGGAGATAGTTCCATTGGTAATGAAGTTCCATTGGTAATGAAGATAGTCGCCGTCCAAAAACAAGACCAACAATAGACAAAGTATCAAATGTCATCAAATTGACACATGCCTAAAGCTCGCACCCCACTTTTCCAAATGGATTTTCATGAAAGCTTATTGCACGAAAGTTTCCTTTCGATTTGATTCAGGGCCTTTTGCTTGGAGGTACTACTGACGAGAATTATGGGTGTTGAGGATTTCTGACACTGGTGTAAGATCATGTCCCTTGAGCATTTCAAATGCTGCATTTGGTTGCTAGAATTTTGAAAATAGACCTACCCAAAAAGTCACTGTTAGCCTTTTAAATTCTCAGAATTCTAGCTTTTTAAATGCCCGACTGTACTTCCAACGTTTGGAATTTCACTTGGGGAACAACATTTGGAGAATTTCATTCTCTTAGACAAAAACTCTCAAAATTCTTGCAAATAAAGAAGCCCTTAATTGAAAGGATACATATGACCATGCCAATACACCTCACATATTCTTTCAATAAAGAGATACACTGAGTAAATTTTTTCCGAGGACCATCCTCTGAACAAGATGAAATTCTTGGAACCTATCCTCTATCTGGGGACCAGTGTTTACATCATTTTCCATTTCATGTTCTTTGAAAGTTTCTTATTGGTTTGCATCTTCATTGTCCCTTTTGGTAGTGACATAGTTTACTGCAAACATGCTTCCAGGCAAACTGCAGTCGTAATTCCAACTTATGGCATTGGAAGAGTTGTTGTTAGAGTCCTTTTCAGAAATATATTCAGATCATGGTTAACCTTTGCCTCTTGGATGTAAAAGTAAAAGCACAATAGATGTCCAACCTTAATCCTAATTAGAAAGTAGATCTTCCCCGTTCAACTGGCAACATGCCAAATAAGGGATCTTAATCTATCCAAACAAAGAAGGAAACAAAGATTCTTAAATATAATAGGAAAGCTAATCCTAGTAAAATGTTAAAAAAAGAAAAAGAAAATAAAAAAGATGGTTGAGATCTCAAAACATGTGTAGGTACAAGACTTGTGAAAGTTGAGTTTTGATGAACCCTGTATGGCTCTGAGGTGGCCCGCATCATATGCCTGCGGCAAAATGTTCTAGTAATTCCTTTAGCAATTTGTAAATACAGGCCTTTATGAAAGAATATGACCTTTTCTTTTGCTTCAAAAGGGTGTTATTTTAGTAGTATGAACTTTGAAGGTGTTAGAAATGTGTTGTATCTCATGTATTTGTAAGGTTTTGGTGCAAAATCTAATGGTAAATTTACTTATTTCTGTTGTGGTTGTTGATTTTCAGTTTAGTCTACCCCAAACCTCACTAGAGATGGCAACTGTGGAGAAGCTTCTCCAGATGCAACCAGACTCGGTTCCTTGCAAAATTCGTGCTAAGCGTGGTTGTGCTACACACCCTAGAAGCATTGCAGAGCGGGTTTGTAACACCAGTTTTATTTGTGTGCATGCATGTCATCATCATCATAATCATAACTTATCTAATCTAAGGGCTTTCATTCATGCATAATTGTATGTACATTTGTGCCAACATGTGGTGTAAGCCAACATATGGTGTAAAGTTTATGAATAAAAGTTCCATTTAGTTATGGAATAAACTAGAGCGCCAAAACTATAGAAAAATAGACCCGAGTTTATTTTTATTTGAAGCAAAGTCCACCATTTTCAATTCTATGTAATGAGGCTCATCCATGATCAATCCATGCCCTTACATGCACAAGCACCTGATTCCCCATGAATTGGCAGCCATTCCAATTTCACACTGGTCGGAATGTTATTACTTTTGGAGCCTTTCACAAAAGAAAGTAAATCCTCTCGTGAGAGACGTCTCTCATGAGTGTCACCTATTAGATGAGCATACTGAGATGAGAACCAACCCGTGATCTAGATCACTGTTATGGTGATCAACGTTTCCAAGAATAGAACTCCTTTTGATCACCTCTTTAATGGGAATTAAAGGTACAACTCCTTTTTTTTTGGTGATTCAGTACACAACTTCAAGTTTGTGCTAATAGACAACGGTTTGCACTATGCAAGAAGCAGAGAGAGCCTTTGAAAGAGGATATTAAACACTATTTATGCAACCCATGTATATGACTTACATCCATCCTCATGTATAAAGATAGCCAAAGTTGCAGTATGTGTGAACAGGGTGAACTGGACTAATAGCCCGTAGTGCCAACTCTAAAATGGGCCTATAAGAAGCACTAGTCCCAGAACTGCACTAAACCAATGGGCCTATAAGAATGGGCATATAAGAAGCACTAGTCCCAGTACATACTCTTTCTTTGGAAGTACAATTGTGTTTGTGTCATGTTTCAACTGAAATTTTGTGCCATTGTCTATTGTACATTCGTAACCTGTAACTCTGATTCACATTTTCAGGACAGACGAACAAGGATCAGTGAGAAATTGAAAAGGTTAGAAGATCTTCTGCCGAATGTGGATAAGGTAAAACATCATCTCAATCTAGGGTGTATGAAATGCAAAAGGTAGGGTTTGTCTTTTGTTGGATAAACTGAATTATGGCTGAAAATGCAGTTTGTTGGCCTCCCAACTTCATATTCATTATTGAAGTACCTCATGTTCATCTAAAATAGAGGGGCAGGACCCATCTAATCCACAAACCATAGGATTGACTAAGTCAGATAATCACAGTACTGGGGAAAACTGTCTCACTACTTCTCATGTAGGTGGAGTGTTTTTTAGAGATGGTGGTTTACAGCTAACAATAAGGATACAAGTCTACAACATTTAAATTTAAAGATACAACTAATTTGATAAGGACACAATGTGACGCCCTGGAGTCCCACATCGACTATAAAGAGGAAAGTGAATGGGGTTATATGTATAGCTTACACCCTTACCTTGCATGAGGCCTTTTGATGGGTTGAGGCCCATCAGAAACAAAACCGTGAGGCCCGTGGGCCAAAGCGCACAATATCATGCATGGGTATGGGGTGGGGCGCTACAAATGGTATCAGAGCTGACTCTCAACTATTTCGAGTGTGGGTCCCATGCCGTATGCCGTGGGCGGGTCTCCATGTGGGAGGGCTAAGAGGGCTGGCAAGCTACAAAGATTGGCAGGTTACTTCCACCCTTACCTTGCATGAGGCCTTTTGATGGGTTGAGGCCCATCAGAAACAAAACCGTGAGGCCCGTGGGCCAAAGCAGACAATATCATGCATGAGTATGGGGTGGGGCGTTACACACAACATCTAAACTTAAGCCTAAAAATACAACCAAACTTATAAGAATACAATGTTTAAACTTAGATAAGTGAACAAATACATACATATATATTTACTAGGGGTGCCACTTACCTCATTGGTAAGCTTTTTCTTCTTTTTAAGTGTAAAGGAAGAAAAAGCTTGTCAGTGAGGCAAGTGGCACACCTAGCAAAAATATATAATAATAGAAATGAGGACTCTTTCGGTGAAAGATGCAACCTACTATGCTTCTTTTTCATATGGTAAATCAGTTTTTACAACTTGTATAAGGATTATAGTGCTGATATATGTTTGCTAGGTATGCCACTTGCCTCATTGACAAACTTTATATCTTTTTAGAGGGCTAGTAAAGGAAGAAAAAAATTTCCAATTAGGCAAGTGGCATGCCCAACAAAAATATACAATAACAGAAATGAGAATTGTTTACGTAAAAGTTGCAACAATGTTTCCTTCTCATACAATACATCTAATTTTGAAACTTGATTGCTATGCTTAATTTTACAAGGTAACTATACTGGGTTGGTTTCCTTGATTACAAGAAACAAAATCGATAAAATCAATTAGACCTTTTGTACATCTAAATCAAGGGTATTTGAAATGGAAAATTTTGTGGTTTGTCTTTTAGTGGGTCGTTATGGCTGAAATTTCCTTGATTACAGGAAAAGAAAGGA
Source organism: Cinnamomum chago (assembly GCA_038049695.1). NCBI lineage: Eukaryota > Viridiplantae > Streptophyta > Magnoliopsida > Laurales > Lauraceae > Cinnamomum > Cinnamomum chago. The sequence goes on from CP142451.1 coordinate 4,143,034, forward strand.
TAAAACCAATAAGACCTTTTTTACATCTAAATCTAGGGTATTTGAAATGCAGAATTTATGGTTTGTCCTTTGGTGGGTAAACTAACTTGTGGCTGAAAGTGCAGTTCATTGAGTGTAATTTTAGAGATGATGAGAAGTTACAACTAATGATAAGGATACAATTCTACAATGTTTAAACTTAATATAAAATTAATTTGATAAGAATGTAGCGTTTATACTTAAAACCTAAGAATACAGCCAAACTAATAAGGACACAATGTTTAAACTTAAATAATGTTTTAAACTTAAACTAAGATAAGATGATTGTGGGTGTTTCACAAACCAGTAATGCACATACAGACATATATATTTGCTAGGCATGTCACTTGCCTCACTCGCAAGCTTTTTCTTCTTTTACCAAAATTTGTGAAGGAAGAAAAAGCTTGCCAATGAGGCAAATGGCACACCTAGAAAAACATATATAACAACAAAGATGAGAATTGTTTTCAGGAAAGATGCAACTCTGCTTCTTTTTTATATAGTAAATCAAATTTTACAACTTATATAAAGGATTAAACAGAAACAGAAAGGATAAAATCAATGAGATCTTCACTGGTTGTTAGGAAACCTTAGATGAGGTCAATCCTGTGGATTTGTTGATTGGTAGATTGTGTTGGATATGGTTCTTCACTTTGTTGAGGAAGAAGGGACAAGATTCCCATGGAAATGGGAAGCTCTTTGGGGGCTATTTATAAGCATTTCACCCGAAGAATAAGTAAAAGTGATATTTGCCGCACATATGCATGTGGGCCGAGCTGCAGCTAGTCTCACAAGTGTGTTTTGGCGGCCCAATCCTACTAATGCTAAGAGTTCTGTAAAATATTTAAGAATTAATAGATATAAATCTACCACTTGGGAAGTTTTTTGGTCCATCATTGTTCCAGTGGTCCATCAGTCAATAATTTGGATCCACCTTCCCGTGGGTCTAGCATGCATCAACCTAGACCTTGTAATACTAGTTGGTTGGCCAATTTAAGCTTTTTGACCAAAAAGAAAAGGATACCCCCTTACATAATTCTTTAGCTATTTGCTATTTGCTATTTGGTTATTTTAAAGATCGTACTTTTGTTCTTTTGATTGGAATTTTACAGCAAACAAACACAGCAGAGATGTTGGATATGGCAGTTCAGCACATCAAAGACCTTCAAGGACAGGTTCAGGTAATCATTTACAACTGGAGTAGCCCTGATATCAAAACGTTGTTCGTTGAGTTAATACTAAAATGACCACAGCAAAGAAAAATTTATTTCTCGCGTGATCAGTGATTCTACTCTTGCATGAGGCATGCAAGTACAAGATAAGCCATTCAACCTATTAGGTCCTGCCATGAATAGTCTATAGACCAAAATCAAGCAGAGAAACCTGGCCCTTCACTTGGAGGATTTCTGGGGGAAAAGTGGATCATTTTTATATTGGTAGACTGTTTTCTTAACCACCCATTTCATACCCTCAGAATTCAGCCGATCAAATGGAAGCAATTGCCTGGTTTGATTCCAAGATATGGGATGGATGCAGCAAAGACATGCCATGAATTTTACACATAAAATTGAAGTATTGGATACGATCCAATATGTTGCATATGTTTTAAGTATCTGGGAAGCATGGGTTGCCATCCAATGCAGATTTTATGCTATTGCCCATCCAAGGTAAGACCTGATGGTCATAGCTGCATATCTACACGCCTCACATGCATGAAGATGGAGTTAGTGGCAAACTTGAAGAAATTTTAAAATGCCTTGCCCATTTTATCCAAACTGCAATTGGCATGCCTTTAGGGCTGCATGTGACCAAGCCAGGCCAGAGGTTGGGTACACCAACCTGTAATGCTATCTGGCCTAAGCCCAGATCCACCTGCAGTCCTAAGTGAGAGGCCCAGATGAACATTTACAAAATATTTAAGCCTGCTACTGTTAAGTAGATCATCCCAGATGGGCTAGTTATATGGCTTTTGGAGATGCAAATTCCCAAGCCCATCTTATTTACATGTAGGGCCAAGCCAAAAACTATGCCAATGTTAAACAGGTATCAAAACCAAGTCCATATCCAGCCCAAGTTGGGTTGCGCTTGTGCCTTGTAAGCTCTCTGCGGCCATGTGCATATAAGGACATTGGGGCTTGCTTGGGGCTACCACCAATCCAGTGGAGTAGGGGTTGTGAATATCTATGTAGAGGTGAGAAACTCACAAAAAATGGGGCTAATTGGATCTCGATAGGGGTGCATTTTAAAGTCTCAAAAATCAAAGACGAAAACATATGAAAACAGGCATTTCAATCCAGCAGTTAGTATTAGTCTGATGATTGTCAATCCGTTTTCTTTTCTTTTCTTTTTTTCTTTTTGCTTGAAACAAAGTATTCTTAAGTTAGAAGAGGATGATTTTCACACTTTTTTTTTTTGCTTGAAACAAAGTAGCCTTTAGACAGGAGGGATGATTGTCATTTCATTTTCGCAGGTGCTGAAGCAAGAATGCGCGAGTTGCACATGTGGGAGCAAACCAATAGTGTGATCTTATGATGATGACGACAACGACGAAGACCATGATGATGAAGCAAAAATGGAGTGGTTTGGTTGAGAATTCTGGTGGCAGGTGTTGAGGAAACTGAAACAGCTCCTCAAGGAACCACCACTTTGTGTACTGTGTTGTGTACATATAAGAATCCCTTTAGATATTTCTTTGATTGCTGGAGGGTTATGAGATAGTTTTTGCTCAAAAGAGAGCTTGTAAAACAGATTTTGGATACTATGTTCTTCATATCAGTTAGTTTGTGCTTTAACTTCTCAGGCATAATACATGAATAGCCTTTGATGATTTAAATTATAATAAGGTCTTGACTCTTGGCATCAGGTGTGATACACTGATCTTGAGATCTGTTATAATGCGCCTTTAACTTCTTGTAATCATTTTTGTTTTCTTCTAACACTTTATGATCTCTTTGTTTTTTTTTTAATAACAAGTTTCTTTTTTATGAAATATGGGAATAATCCTTGGCCAAAAATCCATTTGCTTGGTCATTGAATGGGTGGTCCAGCGCATGGGCCCACTTGGAAGCTAAACAATCATGGGGAGGGTAGGGGTTTAAAAGGTCTCCCTTAGGCCTACCTATGTGGAAAAATTGAGAATCATCTGATTTAAGCATGTGATGTTTTGAGATCTAAAACATTCGATAGGCTGATTTTGACCAAAATTTGCATGATCAATAAGGCTCCTACGAAATTCAGATGAAGTACCAAAGTTGGGCTGGTGGCAATTCACAGGAGGTGATCATGTGGGCTTCACTGGCTGGACCGTTCATTTGACTGTCCAGTAACATCAAGTATGTTATATATTTTGAAAGTATCTTATATTGAGTACGTATGATCGGGGGTGCAATAGAGGGCCTGGTCAGATATTGACCCGACCCAAGCCCCAAATAGTTTGCATGTTGGAACCCAAGTCTGCTCAAAAGCCAATTCCGCATCTTATTGCAATTAAGGTTGAGTTGGGTTGAATCTAAAATTATAATTCAATTTGCCTTTTAAAAGGGTAAAAAGATCTTTGTGTGAAGGCAAACATAATGTGCCTTCTAGGATCAATTCTTTCCCTTGACACACACCTACCTTTAAATTGTTACTGCACCAAATTTGACACTCAAACAGCACTTTGTTCATCATTGGATTTTACTACAATAAGTATGCATGATGTATATAACCTTCATAGGCTTAGGATCATTTGATAGGCCTAATATCTTGTGAACCCATATCCAAATTTACCGATCTCCGCGTCTCTCGTGATTGTCATGCATCTAGATAGGCCTATGAGACACCGTGTGGGATGACTCATTCATCATCATCATTATCATCATCATCAAAGTCGGATGACTCATTATACAGCATAAATATATTTATATTATTAAATACTCAAGAACCAAATGCAATCCGACCTGAATTCAACATAAGCTTCTAAAATCTAAGACCCGAGATAGACCTAAACTCGAACAGGCCCAATCCAAATTTCATACTTGTCCGGTGGGAGCTGGTTGGCCTCAGTTTGGCCCAACCCAAGTTTCACCCTTACTTCCTGCGAAGTCTTCCAGAAAGAACAAATTTACATGCAAGATGGTACCTAAAAGACAACGTCCCATGAGTCTTGAATCTCATCAAATGAGACCAGAAGCTTGGATAAACATCCTCACAACCCATGTCACTGTCTATTACCTTACCCTTATAATAAAAAGAGAGGATATATAGTGTCGTGCTTCCAGCTGCTTGACGAAATTTCTCTACTCCATTTATGCTGCCTGCTCTTAGATGCATGACAGGTGCATGTCTGCTTTCTCTACACCATTCTTGCTGCCTGCTTTGGGGGACCCGGTTAGATGAACACAGGTGCTCCTTAGTTGCATGAGTTTGCCAAATGGAGGGAGATACGGAAGGTGTTGGATTTCAGACCACTCCCGAGGAACCCACGTACATGCAAATTTCCTTCTATTTTTTCTCTTTCTTGCCACAAACGATGGTCAGAAGAAAGGAAAACGACTCTCTCCTTGTTGATCCAGCACAGCAGGTATGAGTTCACTCCTCTGTTTTTGATTTATTTATAGGATAGACAAAATTTTCACATGAAATAGGTTCTCAAAGAATTTCTTGATTTATTACATTACATGATGTAGAGACTGTTTGATGAAATGGGTGAGTAAATTTTTTTCATGGTGAACAAGTTGTTCGATGAAATGCTTAGCTCAAATTTTCATGAAAAGTGTGCTGTTAATTCTTATATTGCAACAGAAGTTGTGAAATAATTTCTTGATTTTTATATTATGAAGAAGAGGTGGTTTGATGAAATGGGTTGATATGTTTTGGAGTCCAGACCCAGTTATTTATAATCTGACTGGGACCCTTACCACTATTATCAATTTTAGTGTTAATAGTTTGAAGCAAAACTCTAGCCCACAAGTTATTGAGGACTTCTGTCCAATTGGTAGCTGCCAGCCTGCCACACTTTTGCACTTGCCTATGCCTGTATGGAATCATTTTATAATTTTTTTTTCTGGGAAATGCTTGATACAGTAGATTGCAATTTGGAAGATTATTTTTAACTGTGTGAGGACATTCTCAATTTAACTGTGTGATAATCAAAGGAAAGGCCCACTCAATTAGCCTTACACAAAATTACATATTGACAAACCAATTGGTAAAATTGCAGCTATCATCTCATTTCTCTAATTCCTGCTTACAAATACAATCCTCAACCATTCGTCTACACACCTCAAGTGAAACAGATGTGAGCACAGCAACTGCCTTACCTCTTCCTTGTCTCTGTATTTGGCCAAGCAGATACAACATTCTTGTTAAATCCAATATACATCAGACCCCATTTAGGCTTTCTTCAGCTTTTATGTTATTCATTATGGATTTAGTTGTTTGAATGTCTGATATAAAGATTGCAATTTTAATATAAAAGTAGATTTAAAACTTGATTCCTCAAAAAAAATTTATTTGATTTTCTGCTGGATAGAAAATTTGTTCTTTCTTTCTTTTTCCAATCTTAAGACTGAAACATGCTTCACATTATAAACCTATTCAGTTTTTATTTATTTGCATTAGAAATGTTTGTACCATAATCTATTACTCTCTCAGTGATAGATGCTTTTTTTAACATCATTGTGTCACTGAATGTTAATTTCATGTAAAGATCCACTGATGGGCAAGGTGTAGGGTATATAGATGAAGATCTGCAGCAAATTAATAACAAGTATATATGCATATGACCAACCAGCTGAAGTTTTTTTTTTTCCCTGAAAAAAGTAAAGCCCAAAAAAAAAAATGATGAAATGAATCCAACTAACTAAGGGCTATGGAAAAAGTGAAACATTCGATGGTTTATTTGATACCTACTGAATGCTCTAATCAGCCTAAATTTAAGAAATTTTCAGCTAAAGTTACAAAAAGGTATCAGAGTGGGCATGTTTTTAGATTCAAAAGGATCCTCAATTGATTGCAGGCAAACTATAGTTTTCTTTAATATCACAGATGCTACAGGTCATTTACCTTGTATTAATTGCTGTTCTTGTTCTATTTAATTTCCATCTCCATGGTTGTGTGATATTATCCAATTGTTGCAATCTGCCTTCTTGAAAGGTCATTGCTTTTGTGTTTCTGACAAATGTCAGGGCCTTCTTTCAACATGGAATTGTAATTATTAAAACAATATATTGAAAAACCGATACGATCATTAGCTCCTGTTGTATGCAAGAGTTGTTTGGCTTCTTTTTTAATAATCACCTGTGCTTTCCTCTCTTGAATCATGGTAGCTCTGGCAATACATACTTGTGAGATGTCCAACCTTATTTTATTTTATTTTTTTAATTCTTCGTTGATAATCCATAGCGTTGCATTTAGGATATGAACAGACTCTTATCAATTTATGACTGTCATTAAGAATTTGTAATGTACTATAGTTGCAGCCTTTGTTGTTTTATTTAATCTCGTCTAGTAGCTTTTCTTTTTTTATATGTGGTGAGATATCTGGCAACACTGCTTCTCATGAAAATTCCCCAATGGTATTGCATGTTTGGTTTGAATTAAGTGCCTATATGTCTATGAAATATGATATGGGTGACTTTTTCTCAGTGAAGTTTGACATCTATAGCCTTGGAGTATTGTTGTTGCATATCATGACTGGCAACAAAAACCACACTATTTATGATTTTGACAGATCATTAAATCTCCTTGGATATGTTAGTTGCTAAAGAAATTTACTTTTAACTTGTTTAATTATTCCAAATACTTTAGTTTTGTATACAATTTTCCCATGAATTATGATGTGAATTGAATCAATTTGATCATTGAGCTGATGGATCCATCATTAGGCAATTAATCTATCACATTTGAACTTAGAAGGGACCTTCATCTGGCTCTCCTTTGTGTTCAAGAAAGCCCATCGGATAGGCCATCTATGTTGGATGTTGTTTCTATGCTTACAAATGAAGTTATCACCCTTCCTATTGCTATGAAGCCATTATAGTGTACAAAGGCTTTGAAGTTCATTGTTTAAATTTAAAATAGGCACTTTCAAAATTCTACTCTCATTCTAACATAAAACCATTTCAGGACAAGTTCCAAGTCATTGGCCATGGGTGATATTCAATCCATTTAATGAATAAGATACTGGATTGCATCAATTTCAAATACTAAATGTGTTCTTTCCTTTTCTTTTTATACTCTTTCGGAAATTAATTTATTTTTTCTCAATCATTCTTTCGGCATTTCACGGGTTATCACAAAATCTTCACTAACACAACTCATAAACACCATCTCCAACACCACCTCCAAAAATAATCCATCCAATCTCACCATCTCCATACAAGTACAACTCTGGTCTAAAATCATAAGAACTACAAGCCTTCTCATAAATGGTCCTTATTATAAGAACAACATTAATACTATGATTAACGATTTTAGTAGAAGAGAAAACATTACATTTTTTTTTATTTTGGTAGAAATAACAGAGGGACCCGTCTCTCTTGAAGCAAATGGTATATTAATGTTTACTTGAATTTTGGTTTACGTAATTTCTTTAAAACATAGAATTATAATGTTTTGGCTTCTTGCTTTCTTATAGTTGCATTGCTATGTATATGATGGTTGCATAGACAGAAGACATTGAGCGTGGCATGCATTTAGCAGTATTCAATATTGCAAGCAAAGGCAGCGCAAGTGAGAATCTGCATCTATCATGCAAATGCAATCTAAAATGTTTGTTCAAGTCTATATACAATCTAATAGTGCGTCTGAGTAGGACATGTTTTTTGTACCTTCAAGATGAATTTCAGGGTTTAAGCATAAGGTTTTTTTTCCCCTTCTTGCCTATTTGTGTTCTTAGTGCCCAGCTAATTATAGGATTAGAACTTTCAAAATCTAGGATCTTGGGTTAACTCAAATTCCCCAGTCGTTGTTATTCTACTTGTTAATGATGGTGATGTTGTTGTTCCAAAAGCCCTCCATAAGTAATTGCTGTTAAAATATTTGTTCTTCCATTTACTGAGTTTTTCAGTTTGTTGTTTGGATTGGTTTGGGTTTCACAGCGATGCGCCATAGCTTTATGTTGTTGATTATCCACTATATTCTATTTTTATCTTCTACTTTTTAATTTCTTGTTGGTATTGGTCTCATTTCGTGCATGCTACCTTCTTTATATCATTTGATGCTTCTTTGTCTTTACTGGATTATTATTTACAAATAAGGTAATTTTTATAAACTTTGCTTTGCACAAAGCAAGTTCTGCTAAAAAGAACAATTGTAGTTGGGGCGGGGACTGCAAGAGTATCATATTAACATAGTTCAATTATGTTACAAGGAGATTGAATGCTAAAAGAGAAAGGAAATATATAACTTTTTTGCTAAGGAAATATAGAACTTTTTTGGTGAGGATGTGAAGTTGCATACTGCAGATAGATAAAAAGATTATGATGTTGGTGTTCTATTTAGGGGCAATTGGGCGGAGGTCCCTGAACATTTGATTCTATGGCCTTAAATCCACACTTTCTTTTCATAGTGTGGTAAGTCCTTCTTCCAAATTTGAAGATCTAAAATGTCCAAATTGCCCTTTCTTTAAAAGCCCTTATCTATTTAAACATAAATCATATCCCATGATTAGTGGGATATGCCATTAATAATGGCTAGCTACTATTTAATTGGCCACGATTAATGAAAATCCCATTAATGAGATTTGGAAATAAATTTAAAAAAAAAACAAATAAAATTCAAAAGACGCAAATAAATTTCAAAATAATGCAACTAAATTTCAAAAAACGCATATAAATTTCAAAAGAACGCAAATAAATTTAAAAAGACAAAAATAAATTTCGAAAGACATAAATAAAATTCAAAAACACAAATAAATTAAAAAAAAAAAGAAAATAAATTTGCCAAACTAAGATAAACCAATTTCCCAAATTTCCAACAAATTTGCAAAACACTCAAGTATTTTTTCCAAGGACTCAGTTAAATTTATTTTGAAACACGTAAATAAATTTCAAAATACAAAAAAGAAAAAAAAAGCCTCTGTACACGTTAGCAAAAGCAGAACTCAGACAAATTTATCTGAGTTTTGGCAAAACTCTCAAATAAAACTTAGATAAATTTGACAGAACTCAGCCAAATTTATTTGAGTTTTGGCCAAACTCAGATAAATTTGCAAGGACCCAAATAAATTTATCTGAGTTTTTCCAGAAGTTCAGGTAAGTTTGCCGAAAACTCAAATAAATTTATCTGAGTTTTGAAAAAATTATCTGAGTTTTTGTCCAATTTATTTGAGTTTCTGAAAAAAATTTAAGAGTTCTTGGCAAATTTATCTGAATTTCTTAAAAACTCTGATAAATTTTCTAAACTCAGATAAATTTTTTAGAATAAGAAGCACAGACAGCATAAATAGTATATAAAGAAACAAAAGGATAAAAAATCCAACAGTAGCCAGTTGTATCAAAATCTGGTCATGTTGAAGACAAAACCAGGATGACCATGCAACCCGTTTCATTGTGTAGGTTGAGCATAAACTTCCAGACGTCGATCTAGAGGGGCCGGACCCACTTCAGCCGTTGTGTCTTGGACATGTGCTGCCTGGGCGTTAATGTTTATGCCACGCATCTATTCATGATGACGATAAAAAAACGTGTGCTCTTTGCAAACCCTCTCTCTCTTTTTCGTCTATTATCTGCAAATCCGGCAACACTTATCCAAAACAGAGATAAGCGATTTTCTTCAATCAACAATCATGGCCAACCTTGAAATGAGGGGGAGAATGAAAGATTTAAAATTTTGAAATTCATTTTTTTATGCCTAAAAAGCTAAAAGGGCAAATTTGAAATTAGTCATGAAAATGTCTGATGTGGCGTATATAGGGACCTCTTGCCAAACTATGTACAGCTGTATGGACCATAGGCCTTAGAGGAAAAGTCGTTGGACTGGATGCCTTACAAGACCAATATGAGGGACTCTTGGCTAATTTACCCTTCTATTTATAGATTTAGTTTATTTGCACATTAGCTAGCAATTTATCTTTATTTATTGATTTAGCTTTCTATCACATTAGCTAGCAATTTATCTTTGGCGATGTAGTTGTTATAAATAGAGGAAAAAGTATATCATTCATGTTTAGAGTCTAAACAACTTGCTCAGGGGAGAAAATTACAAAACTGAATGAGAGTTTTAATCAAACCGAATTACCTGAGAAACATGAGCCATACAACCAAGTTACCATTATGGATGCTACCATTAGCTATTTAGTTACACCAGGTGCTCATCTCATTTCATTAAAAAAAATGCATAATATTTCAAAAGCTTATTTAGAATGATGATCTTTACTTCAACATCTTTAGATTCACCATGTGCATTGAAGCTGCCACTTATAAAAGCTTTTGTACCATGCCAATTAACAACATCAGTGGTTTGCAAGCAAAGCCAGCGCAAGTTTAAAGACTAAAGGTAAAATGTTTGCTCAAGGCTATGTACAATTTAATAGTGTTCCTCACTTACATCATATGATAAAATGATTAGCTTTCTTGTGCCTAACATAATTTTTTATAATTGGTTTTCTAATCTATCTGACCATCATCAACAAAAGTAGATAAACATATTCTAAACTTGCTTCATGTACTATTGCTTACTGCTCGGATGCTGTCATCTTTCATTAATTCACACTTGCACAGACACACACAATCCATTTTTAGCTATCAACAACAAATTGAAGCTGGTAAGCTAAATTCTACTTCTTTTCGTACAAAGCATTCATAACTACTGCACATGTATCATACATGCATGTCTCTGTATCAAGACCTTCCAATTCATGGGCCCTATTATAAATCAAACATCAGATGTGATGATCTTAATCATATGATCTCCGTCTAATAAATCAAGTTTCTGTTAGCTTCTTCTTCATATATTTGTTTCAGCACAAGCCGGGCTCCACTAGTTTATAGTAAAAGGCCTGTTCTGCTCTCCCTTTCTAAGAGAAACACAGCTGACACCACCACCTTCCCCTCCCAAGATTACAGAGAATTCAACTTTTTTCGTCTCATTTTAATTATCCCTTGCTTTGGTTTTGACTAGTAAGTTTGATTTTATTCAATTGAATTCATGGGTGATCCTACAATTATCAAAAAAGATTATTTGATTTCATTTTTGGTTTTTTTTTTTTTTAACAGTTCAGTTGAAGTTGCAATAGGGGACTCATCAAAGGCTTTTCATATTATGGTATGTTTTGCAGAGTATCGTATTGTTGCAGTTTATCTGATATTGGGATAAGAGTATCTTTCTGATTTATGATTTTTATGATTCACATTTGATACATATTTATCATGTGACCTTCTTTTCATTATTTTACAAGAGAACCCCTTATCCTTCAAAAATGAGCTATTATCCCTAAATTATATTTTTATTGGTAACATGACTGAAGCCCATAGCTTCATGCTTGCAACAGTAAACTGCATATACTACATAAACACCTTGTTACTGTGAAATACAATCGACACAGGCTTAAAAAAATGCTAAATGTGAAACACTTTGAAACTGCACATTGGACATTGTGGGTGATTAGCTCACACTGTGCAAGAAGCCATAACCAACTTCAGAAGAAAAGAAATTATACTGATCCAAAACTGGAGTATCATAATGACATTCACATAATGATATCAAATGATTAATGCCAATTTATACATATTGTACTCTTGACTACATCTCCAGCCCCACACCACCGCCGCCCCTCGCCCCTCGCCCCTCCCTCCCTCTCTTTCTCCTCTTCTTCTCTCTTCCTCCTCCTCCTCTTCTCCCAAAAAAAAACACGAAAGCACTTGGGAGTTGTTATTCTTCTTTGTTCTGAGACACAAATGAAAAAATGTGCAAAAATTCCAAAATCCAGAAAAGATTCAGAAAATTATTCTGATCATCAAATGACAATCTAATTGAGTCACATTACCTTTTACCGAAAAAAATTAAGTCACATTACACTAACAAAAATTACAGTAAATTTTACTCACTATCTTTTTCTTTTTTTTCATGGGTGTCTAAATGCAGTTTTTGGTGTAGCTATGTAAATTTCTTGATTACTTCATTTAAAGAAATCTAAATTTTAAGTACTACATTTTAGCACACCCTTATCATGGGAGAACCAAATCCAATTGCAAGCTTAATGACTTCATTTTTCTCCAATTGTTCTGTTAATATTTTAACGATAACAAATTTGAGTGATTTCTGTAGTTATTTGATGATATTTGTTGATGGCTTTTGTTAAATGATCAGATACAACTAACTGTGATGTGCATTCTCAAGTATCATACAAGTAGTTGGTTACACATGATCTCTACTCATTCTTAAAATATTTCTGAAGTGTGATGTTGATGTTCAAATGCTTCTCTAATCCTCAGGAATCTCAATCAACAAACACAAGATACCATAGGCCACTTCTCCTTCACGCCATTGGAGTTTCAATTCTAACCATAGTCCACAAAATTTACCAAAGAGCAGAACACTGTCATGGTCCCATAGGCTCCCTGGCACAGAAGCTGGACACACTCGCCAGCCCCATTGCCCACACAATCATACATCAATGGCTGGCAATCCTTTCCTTCACCGACGAACAAGTTTTAGCCGTCGAAAGTGTGATCGAGACCCTCTTCCCACCTTCTGAATACATCTTCGACAAGACAGACAGGTTTGTTTCCATAGCTGAGACCCTCCCAATGAAAGTAGACAATGTTGTGGACCAATTAGTGGCAGTAGTCCACCAAGTGCCCTTTTTCAGCTGGTCATCAACCTATTTAAGTTCAGGCCTGAATCTCTTGGCATCGATTTTGGTAGGCCGGGAGTGCGAAGATGTGGAGGAAAAGGAGATCGTAATCGATGTCAATTCTGATAAACTAGCTAATGAAGGACCAAATGTGAAGAGACCTCAACGCCCTGGGAGCAGCAAACATGTTACAAAGCCTAACTTGGTGGAGGATTGGTCTATATTGAATGATACTCAACAAGTTGAACATGTCAAGAAACCAAACTTGATTCCTCATATGGAAGGAGTGGAGCACATTGGAGTGACTAATCTGATAAAGAAATGGTCCAGTTTCAAAGATGATACTCGACGAATGAAACAAGTCGGAAAACCAAACTCAACTTCTCATGATCGCAAGCTAGCTAAACATGTTGAAAAGTTGAATTCAATAGAGAGGGTGTCCATTTTGGATGATATTCAACATGCCGAACCCAAGTTGATGAATCATCATTCATCTTGTATTAGCAATGACACTCATGTGAGGCACGTCACAACCACATGCCAAGAAATATTGGATGAAACAGACGAGATTGCAATGAAGGAAGAAATTGGCGAAGAAGGCCAAATGAACCGCATGGGCGGAACCCAGGGACACTCAGACACGCATAAGAGTTGTCATGAAGAGGTGAATTTGAAGGATGACCCAATTCTAGAGCTGTTTGATGCAGGTTGGCACATGAAAAGGGCTAGAAAGAGAGGTCCCTAGATGATACTGGTACTATAACATCTGTGAAGGATGTGGTGTTGCATATACTCAGGTTTTTCTATTTGTAGTATATAGTTCAACTTCAGTGTATTGTATGTAATTTGTGTATCTTGTTTGATTACTTGACCGTTTATAGACAAAGTAGAGTGAATGAATATAGAAGTTTTAATACAGGGGAACAAACATATGCATTGTGAGGCCTACTTGAGGTCGAAACTCAATTTTTTTTCTTTCCTGGTGTTTTTTCTTTTTTTTTTTCAGTAAATATGGCATGAACCCAAAATCTCAAAATTGCAATGGTCCGCGTCTTTTACTGTACCACGGGCTCTTGGTTTTCACATAAATCTAAAGGGCTATATTATATACTATATGGCACTTCAATCCAAATGTCTCATTTGGATAACCGAAAACTGAGTGCAGGTAACTTGATTTAGACATAAATGAGGGCTCATGCAAGTCACACGGCTAGCCATTTTGTCAAGGGTTCTTCTCTCCATCGGAGAAAAAAAAAAAAAAAAGACAAGTCGCCCACCGTGGGGCTCGAACCCACGACCACAAGGTTAAGAGCCTTGCGCTCTACCAACTGAGCTAGACGGGCTTGTTGTGCATAAGGATCATCTTATTTATATATACTTATTTTGATGCGCTTGGAAAAGAATTCCACCTTCCGCAAGTTGCAGGAAGTCTGTGTGGAGATTGTATGCCCCCAATGACTTGAGCCAGTGAAAATCCTCATTTTTTAGGATTTTCATATCTAATGTCCTCCCATTGGATTTGAAAATTCCCACTTTTGCAAATCTCTCGACTTTAAACATCTATATGCAACAATATCGACGTGAAATTCTGAAGTACAATAAATTTTCAACGAAAAATCCTTATTCCAGGGGCACTGAGGAATCCTTAGATCTGGAAATTCCTCGTGAATTCTTCGCTTGGTAGAAATGTGCCTTTAATAATAACCATGTTATGGTTACAACCGTTCCCATCCACCCAAAGTTGTAGCCAGGCCACAGCTAATCAACCCAAGCCCGCATTGCTCAAGAACTATATGCCCTTTATGTTAAATATGTCGGTTGAGGCCGGGCCTTTACCAGCCCAGCCTTGGCCACAGACCATAAACACACAGCCCAATCCAACCTAATGCCAGGGCCAGGTCAAACAAGATGGACCAGCTCATGATCTTGAGGTGCAACTTTTTTCTATCTATCCATTAATAGCAGCCTGACAGTCGCAGCCAGGCCAAAACTTGTCCCAATCCCATCCTATTCAATCACCTGGCACATTATTAAGGATATGATCTAGCAAAAGAGCTTTAAAAGTGGCCCAAATCCATCATCAAAATATTCTTGACAGCTTGATTTGGACTAATGATTAGCCTCAGATGAGAGCACCAACACACTTAGGATCATTTGGATAATATGAGAGAGGGAAGGAGACCTGTACATATTCATTTCTTTTGAAGGAGGAAAAAACACCCCTGTGAAAAAAAAAAATGGAAAGGCAAAAAAGGTATGAACAAAAATTTACATTGGCTTCAGCCCAAAGCTAAACCCTCAACACTGGTAAACTGAATAGCCCTTGCTCTTCCTCCACAAAGAGCCCCATGTCCTCCCTGGCTTATTCGATGACAATTTACACGTAGGTTTTATCTCTGGGACCCCAGTGCTACTTTCAACCTGCTGCACCACCTGAACATGTGATGGATCAGCAGCATGCCGCTGATCCCGAAACAGGATTAGCAGCTTCCTTGCCTTCTCCTTGCCTCTTGTTGTCCCATTGACTGAAGCTGTCACCAATGATGGGATCACGCCTTCCTGTAACACCATTTGACTGCATTTCTTGTCTTCATTACAAAGAAGTAAAAGACAGGATGCAGCCTGCTCTTGCTCACCGGGTTCACCCTCTAACTTAGCAACTAGCCCACAAATTAAGCCAGGTGCTGATACAATTTCCTTCTTTCCTGATTTGCTCAATGCCAAGTTTGCAAGGATGGCGATTGACTTCTCAGCCCACATGTGCTCGGTGGTAAGCCCAGTGGTGCCTGTAAGGAGAGCCTGTAGGCTGCCAATAATGCCTGCTGAGATAAGTCGGGGGGTGTTAGAGCGGAGAGTGGAGATGTTATAGAGGGTATGCAATGCATCAAGCTTGCATTGTCGATTGGAGTCAGCTTGGAGAAGCTGAAATAGGAATGGCACTGCAGAACCTGAGCCAATGATGGGCTTGGCTTTGTCAAGGCAAGAAAGGTTGAGAAAGAGAGCTGTGGCGGACTCGTAAGTATTAGACTTCAAGATCATCTCCTCCAATAGTTTAATTACTCCTTGAGATAGCATCATTCCTTTGTTCCTGAAAAGCATATAAATGAGATAATGAGGACCACCCCCAATTTGAATTGACATCTTCACAACCAAAATGGGTTCATGTTAACAAAGAGGATATACTAAAATAGCAATACAGTGATCAGTTTATGTACATTAACTTTAATTTGGGTGCTATGCGCCTATGCCATGTTAAGAGTATGCACATCTGAAAATACAAATGCATATACTTTTATCCCATCCTTGGTGAGGTCCACAATTTGAACAGAATGGATGCTCTACATCTCACGTAAAGTAGAAGGATTCATGTTTTTGATCCACCATATATCCTAGAAAGGAAAATAGGAATGACACCATGAATGCTACATTGAAAGCATATATATTTATGTACCATTACTTGTGAACAAAAAACTGTGATAGAAGACTTCAAGAAGCACATTGATGCCCAGGAAGATTTCATTAAACAATGTAAAAGTGTGAGTTCTAGTGATTAATGGCAGGCAAAAGGACAGCAAAACTGCATACAAATGAATGAACATCTTGTAAATTACCACCGTGATATAAGCCTTATTCCTCAATCTGAGGTGGAGTTCTAATAATCTAATGATTGAGGAAATAAGTGGTCCACATATGGTAACAAAATGCAATTTAATGTACAGGTGATGAAAAGGTGTTATAACTTATAAGTGTCTCAACAGCCATGCATTTAAGTTTTATTCAGTGGGTAGTGAAGAACTGAAGATAGTTACATTTTCAAATTCAATAATTAGCTAGACAACAACATACCTCTCAACCTGTCCTCTATCTATGCTATATGTATGGACAAATTGAGTTTCAAAAAAAAAAAAAAAAAGAAAAAAAAAATCCAGGTCCAAAATCTATCATCTCTCACAAAATGAAGTCAGAAACCACAGATGAAAAACGATGAGTTACATAGGACTCACCTGTCATTATCAACTGCAAGGTTGAAGAGAGCCATAGCCCCGATCCCTTGTGCATTCTCATTTCCTTCATGTACAGCCAATCTTAGAAACCGCACCAATGCCTCAACAAACCCATTAGCACCCATAAAATCCCTAGCTTCTTCATCATCTTTCAGCGACAACCTTATCTGTTCAACCACTTTCAACTGTGTCCTCAAGTTCTCACCCTCATTCAAAACTGCCATGAAGCTTTGACACCTTTCAAACATATACACCTCTTTGTCATGAGCCTCCTGGCCAGAGCTATCTAAATTTTCCACATCATTTTCTTCAAGTATCTCTGCAGTTTCACTCTTTTCTGGAGAAACCACCATTACTCCCTTAAGCTTGCAAGACTCTACGCTCTCTGTGGATCTTGTCGAACCTTCAGACTCTGACAAAGCTAATCTCCAGTAATTGAGATCAAGAGACCCGGGAGGCCCATCAGGAACAGGAATTTCATTATGTTCGCACCACCTAGTAATCAGATCTTTAACACAGTAATTAGGAGTTAAACCGACATGAGAGAGCTGCTGCTGAGTTTTCGGGCATGTAGTGTGCCCATCAATTAACCACTTTTCTATGCAGGCCCGCTCATAAGTCTGCCCAGATGAGATGATAACTGGGTCATACATAAGTTTCAATGAGATAGGACACCTGAGCTCTTCAGGTGGCATTGGAAGGTTTCCTGATCTCGGACTATTTGTCTTGAAGTTGAAAGAACTAAGTTTCGAAAGCTGTCGCTGGAAAGCATGACCATTACCAATGGGACCACTACAATCCTCAAAAAAGCCTTGGACTGTAGGGGAACAAGGAGTTGAACCTTGAGAATCATTATCATCTGAGAATTCACTTCTAAATAGCTTAGAGTATTTTCTCAGGAGATGCAACAGGTAAGCAATGATGGATTCCTTCCGTTTGTCATCCTCAGCGCGGGCCCTCTCAATCAGCCTCTTAAGAGCTCTTCTCTCTATTAGAGCTGCTCTGGGTGAAGTAATATGCAGCTTCAATACAGCTTGGCGAAAGATCTCTAACTCACTGTAGTCATTAGAGCTACTGCTAAATTTTCTCTCCTGCTGGAGTAATGCAATCACTTCATCACCAACCTGCTTCTCTGATGGATCAAGTGCGAAAGTGATTCTTTCAAGCTCGCTTGCAATCTCCAATATCTGTTGTCAACAAGATTAGAAACAAATTAAACTTGAAGCCTTAGGAAAAACACAATACCGTGGCGGAAACTACCAGGATCATTTATACCTATGTGATGATCAAATGAGAAACACAAAAAAGAAAAAGAAAAAACACCAAGCAAACATAATAATAATCTCCTATGATGGTACAACTTGTCATATGAACCGTATGGATCACCAAAAGGATGACCTTCCGCATGCAATTTCTACGATGAGCATATAGCTGTCAAACTTTGCATGTTTCCTGTGTTTAGCACACAAAAATTTAAAAAAAAAAAAAAAAAAATGACAGCTAAAGGTGCAAATAGTGGTTTTCACTCCAACTGACCCAAACCTAACCCTGTCTGCTTCTGTTTTTCCGAGTTTGGTTTTGAAGAAGCATAAGGATGCAGGTTCCACAAACTGAGTCAAAATTAACCCACTTCTCTAATGCGGGTTCGGGTTTGGATTTGGGTTGGGTTGGATTTCGGGTTCTGCTATCATTTTTTCCATCTACTTTGGCAGAACTATCCATTTCTCTTCAACCTTTATGGGTCTTTGCATATATATAAGAATTGCAAAACATAAGTGAAGAAGAAAGAAACATTCCTATTATTTTATAATTAATAATTAGTTTACAATAATATCATCATAATCATTAATGATAATAAACGTGAATACTTTGCAAGGAATGAATTTTTTTTTGTCAAAACAATTGCATTAATAAGACTTTATACATAATACAAAGTATAAATGGGTCATGTCCTATTTTGTCAGGCCCCATGTGGTCAACCTGACCCCTTTTTAATCAAACTTCTATATAAACAAACTGCAACTTCATTTTTTAAATTAAATCCAAACCTGCATTGGGATACAAAAGCACCATTCGAAATGAATCATGGTTGGTCGAGCCCTACGACCCATAGCATTGGCCAACCCTTTTGCACAACAGGTTACAGCTTTTGATATAGAGTTCAAGTTTCGGCCAATATTATTGAACTGTGTTCCATTTTCTATTGATTCTCATTTACTGTTAAATGGATCAACTAACCATGGTATGTTACAGGTGATGCATACTAATGATTTAATGACAAATGTTGTCTGGATATTTACAAAATCAAGATCAGTATTAGTTACCTGACAACCAATAGCTTGGGGAACGATGTCTTCAACACGCCTAAGGCTTTCCTCAAGAGCACATTTTGCCTTCTCAAATTTTATTAGCACAGAATCACTGGTGATAGCCTAAAATTCAATAGAAAAGGACATCTATTAGTCACCCAGGTCAAAATGAGTTGAGGAGGACAAATATGCAGCAACAACTTGAAAAGACTGACTAGCGCCCTCAAGCAATTCCGTAAAATGCTCCTTCAACGGAAATAGCAAGTTTAACAGATTAGATCTGATCAGCAGGGACCATAACATTAAATCTACATCATAAGCAAGGTAGTTCCTGCCTGAAGGATGCCCTTTTCATGGTTGTGGTTTAGTTCTTTAAGGGGTCGTTTGTTTCTTCCCATTTACATATGTAAACATCCCACATGTGAAATGGATTCATACCATTTATGTTTGTTTACAACATTCACACACTGTGTGTAAATCACATATATTTTTGCTATGTAAACTATGTGCAAAAGAGGCAGCACAGTTTCACACCTCATGAGGTGTGAAATGTTTACACACCATGCCCAGTTTTGGTGGTGCTACAGTGCCCACCCGCCCAAGACGCCTTTTTCATTTTTTATTTATTAATGTGTTGTGTGGGCCCCATTTTCACAATCCAGACCATTAATCCTCCTCAAAATGTCATTTCTAGCTAGGTGTCCAAATTTCAAATGTTGATTCAACATGGATCATGAAATACCTTTGAAATCAATCACTCGTTGAAGGCGCAACAGTGCATTCCACGATGTAAGAAAGGCAGTCCGTTTTTTTTCTAAATTTATGAACAATTTGGGGATCTAATGCAAGATCTGAACCGTAGACCCTCTTTGTATGGCCAACAACATTTAGTAGATCAAATTTCACCCGTTGATCCTTCATGGATTGTGAGGTATTTGCAAAAAATCCCAGAGCGTTAATGGTTCAATTCTATTTTCCGTGGGCCATTTTTTCCCGATCCAAACCTTTAGAAGGACAACAATGGTTTTCGGGTCAAATCTCATCACTTGATTCATCATGGATTTTTTAAAATTTGTGAATAACAGTGAAAAACATGTGAACCGTTAGATGCAATTAGATTCACATTTGAAGAGGTGTGAAAATGAAAAACGATGGATTATGTTTCACATGCGATTCATTTGCATGTGTAAATGAGTCACATGTGAGTTATTTACATATGTAAAGCATTTTCACATCACATGTGAAATTAACAAACTATCCCACTCGCCATTTTAGTCTATCTGGAAAGAGAGGAGTGACAGGAACTTTAGATGGATTGGTATCATCTACGGACGCTATCATATTAGTGGTGCTACAGTGAATATCAAAGTGGGAAGACAAAGAGATTATGGTGTTAAGTAATTCTACTATTGTTTCCCTTTTTCATGTACTGGATTGGTTAACGGATCACAGGCACGTGTTCTTGCTAAGCAAGAAATAACCAAAGGGAATATAAGTGTAGGGCCTTGATGCCTTCTTAGAGCTCGATGAGAGCCTTTGTTTCTTTTTTATTCTTTTTTTTTTTTTTTTTTTGGTATTCAGTATAAATCCCTTTCTACATTGATTTTTAAAAAAAGTAATTATTACCTATCAAAATAATTAATAACTGGCGAAGATCAATTACACAGAATATGAAGCAAGTACAAAATTTGGTACCTTGAAGGGGGGAAGAAATTGATAGAAATACCGATAAAAAAAGAAATTGATATAAATATCCCGGTGCCAAATTTAAGGCTAAAAGACTTCTAAGTTATTAGAAACTTCGAAGAGGGCAAGTAGGCAACACAGAGAGACAAAATGTATAGCCGAGCTTATAAATTGATTAGAACCAGTCTGTCTTAAAATTCTCAAAATAACACAAACCTAGAAGTAAAGAGACACTAGGAAGAAAAAATGGGTCTTTTTTTTTTTTTTGTAAGATAAAGAAGAAAAAGAACACTTCCACTCCATGTTAAAATGTACAATAGTAGTTAATAAAAAAAGACCAAGAGTTCTAATTTACCAAGTAAAGTTTGCTACAATTTGAGCAATGCTGAAGAAGACCCTTCGCCTTCTCAACTGCCACATGCAATGAACAAAGAGCCTGTATCCCAGACTTGCTCCTTGGCCGTGCTGCTTCCAAGGCTGGAAAAATTCTCAACAATTTACACACAACCACAGAAAGATCTCTATACATCCCTCCATGTAGCTGCAAAACATGCAGCACAAATTTATTAACCACCATCTCAGAAATTAACGAATTGGTGTTTATGGATTTATGATACATCATCATTTTCAAAGAGATTTTGATAAAACCCACACAAAATCAATGTTCTAAAAACAACAGCACCACCCCTGGCTCCAATCAACAATAACCTTGACATTTTCCATACAATCATCAATCACCATGATTTGGTACTAGTAAATCCCAAACCAAATTCAACATCTTTTATAAAACAGAAAAAACTTGCAAACTGTAGTAAGTATAGCTCCTCTTCAGTCATTAGATTAAAATCAATTAAATACCTTAGCATTGCTAGCTGCAAAAAGATTTTCCTCAACCTCAGATGCATCCATTGGTACTCTCTCAACAACTTCTAAGCGAGCTTACTTCATCTGACCCTGAAGATAGAAAAAAGGCACAAAGAAGATTTCCAGTTAAACAAAATACAGATCTTCCACTTTACATACCACTGCACTTGAATCCTTGACAATTCTAGCTACTTTCAATCTCAAGAAGCATGGGAAATTTACACACCAGCCTGACAAGTAGCTCGTATATTTTGAAAACAATGATTTTTCATCAAAACAAGAATATCACAATTTTTATCAACAATATGAATAAAAAAAAAAAAATTATCACAAGGCCAGAAACTGCCCCTGTGAGATAAATTGAAAGATTACTTGTAGAAGATCTTAAGAGATGAGGGAGGATAATTGAGACCATGGGTGAAGCAGAGAGTAATGACATATCATTTTGTGAAGTAACTAAAAGCATAGCATCAAAGAAAGTTGACTGGAAGAACAGAACCTCACAAAGGTGAACCTGAGTAGATGGGTTTCATAACATTGAATGAATAGGTGTGTCCTTAGCTAGTCAGAGGATGACAATCTATAGAATGTACCATATAGCAGGTAGAGTGAACTCATCATTCCTACACACGTGCAAAGAATGATGTTCACTGATTGTTGCTCCCCATTTGTGCATGACCATATGATAAACCACAACTTTCATTTAGCAGGTCACAGCATTAATGGGCAATGAGCTAAAAAGATCCCACAGTTGAGTAATTTTCACCATTCAAACAAAACCCATCACATTTCACACTTCAATACAGGCAAATGCATCCTGGAATTATCTAATCAGACAGAATTTTAGCACATTTCCCATCCACGGTGGGGCCCTCTAGATATCAATCTGAAATTCTCAATCACCCCAACACAAATCCCAAGCAGCAGCCTCAACTTAATCATTAAAAATAAAAAACCCAAAGAAGTATAATCTCTAATGACAGATATTCCTTTCAAAATTAGAAAAGAACAAATTTTTCAACTGGATTTCGACATCTCATCGATTTCCATCGAACCCCAGTAACCAAAACAGCTGAAAATGAAATAAAATTGAAACTTTCACTGTTGTGATTGCAAAGACAGTGATAGACCAGAAAATTCCAATCACACAACCGAAAACAAACAAAAAAAAGGAAGATCAATAAAACCCAGTTTTCAGAACAAACACAGCCCGAATGCAAAGGCAAGCCGAAGTAAGTTGGGGTTTTTTGGAGAGAAACCATACCAGAAAAAAAAATCTGAAAATTTTCCAAAGTGGGATTCTTTGGAAGTGACAGAGAAGGCGATAACAGAAGAAAATCATAAACTTCTCACCAGCGCTTGGTGAAAAATAAATGTGTAAAAGAGAAAGCTTTTGTTAGGGTTTTGGCATTTGGAGGGAAGAGAAGAAGATAGGAAGATGGAAATGTGAGAATGAGGAAAGGGAAATTGGGAATTCTGTTTGCCATGGATTTTATAGCGATAGGGTCGAGTTGGGATTATATGATCCTCGGGCCAAATTTTTGAAAAGGGAAAACTTTTTGTTTTCTAAAGACACCCCTGAGGTTTGAGTAGATTTTAGAACTTACCCTATTTTTGAAAAATACAAAGAAACCCACATTTACTTTGAATGAATTTCTTATAAAACACCCTTCATTAACTTCATCGAGAATAATGAAAATTAGAGGTGCCAAACTCAAGAAAGATGTGCACGGCCTTCAATGTATATGGATTGGTCATGGGTCAAGAATTTTTTAACCATAGTTAAATGGGCCGAATACAATCCCATTCTGAGCCTCTCTTTGCCACCTCTACTCAAAATAATTAATTTCTTTAACTTTTTGAAGTTATAAGTAAAACGAGCTCCTTATTTCAAATCGAAAACATTGCTCTAGCTAAAATAACTTAACACTAATTCAATTTCTTAGCCATTACATGCTCTACCGTATGGTATGGTAAATCCAAAATTCCTCTTAAAATGGGACCATTATAATCAATAGAAGAATAAATGAGAACTAACTTAGATGGTTAAGGGAGGGTTTCGGATTTAGAACAAAGGATGCTCCACCAATCCACTAGTAGCTCAGTAGTGAAAAACCTTCTTTTTACAATACACAGTTAGGGATAGTCTCTGGCTATAGCATTGATATTGAGGGGCTTTCGGAGATTGTCAATAATGTAAGTATTTATTATAGCCTATAAATGAAAATAAGGGTGCTTGATGCTTTTGAATGTGGGGTTCTTTTAGAATTTACACAAACCTGTGGGGTTCACTAAAAAGCCCTTTTGCAAATGATCCTTGACCTTTGAATGCGTGGATTCTGTCGGTACATGTAGGGCCATGTGAGCTTCTCTAAAGAGATTCCTATGATGGACCCCTCTATAGGCAGACAGCCAGGGCCCACAACGCAAAATCTAATGGAATATACTAATTATCCTGTATTTGACCATGGTGATTTTGAATTCGAATTATCCATGTGATACAATCGCCACTGATCCAATGGGTCATATATATATAAATATATATATGGATGTAAATGGGTCGGATTTGAATGGATATATAGTGGATCCAACGGTATATTGTGGTTATAAAAAATGGACTAAAGAGGAATTGACCCCATTATGTGGGTTGAGACTTGAAACCTGCACAGTACAAAAGAAATAATTTTTACATTGTCAAGTTTTATAAGTTTTGCACACTAATACTTTATCAACTTATTACATTGGAAAAGCATAATTAAACTAATAAAGGAAATTCAAATGTGTTTCATGTTGTTGACTTGATCACTTTAAAGATGGAATAACTCTTGTGAGAGAGAAATTTTCAATGATGCTATAGCAAAGCATGACTAGAGCAATTTGAAGTTCAAAGTGGGTTGAAATTTCAATCAAAGGCCTAGTTTTATGCACAACTTTGGCCAGTCACCATACAATATATCTAGTTTTCAACCAGGAACTTTTGTCACAATTGTCTTCCAACACGGAATTTTTGGTATATTATTGAGAAATATCATCAAAAGTAAAATAATTTTTAGATGATATAAATAATAAAATAGCATAGCACAAATATACAAAACACTATTTATCGGGCCTACATGTGTTGTGGGTTGTACATGCGTCTTAGAGACTACTCGTATCGGATCACGGTTTGCTCCTAGAGATTGAGGGTTTGAAACTGTACTACTACGCTAGGGTCACAATGGATTTACTCGGCTTTTCCTGTGCCCATAGGAATTAGTCTGACCCTAGGAGCTAGGACACCCTTAATTATTAAAAAAAAGAAAAGAAAAATCATCACGAGGATGCTATCGTCAGCAAAATCCTATTTACAAATAACATTTTAGACGTTTAATAGTTTTTCCATATTTATTCCAATTTCTCGTGATACCCTATTTTCATCTTTAGCCATGTTTTTTAAATATCCCAACATTATTTAAAAAAAAAAACTACATTTGAGATATATAGACACATATTTGTGGGTGAGTAATTGAAGGAGAGAAGAGAAATTGGAGAAGGGCAATTTGGGAATGCATAAAAAGACACGTCCCACATCGCGGTTTTCGCCTGTTTCATCTCCTGGATTAACGGCCGACATTTCCATACCTTTGTCGGTAGTTTTGTCAGTTAGCCGTTGCTACTCAGATATTTTCATACTTTGATTGGCTTGCACTTCTTTTCTTCCTTGCTCAAACAGTGCCCTTGATTATGGAGAAAAGCTCTTACTTTCTCATCTGTGATCATGCTGTTTGACACGTCTCAAATTGATGTGAGATCCTAACCATCGAATTAAGTGGGGCCCACTTTAAAGACCTGGATAAAAGACAAAAGAAATCTCAAGGGATTTCCCATGGGAAAACAACAAAACGTAATCTGACTTTTCCGTTAATCAACCTCTTTTTTCCCTCTCTCCCTCTTTACTTCAAAACCCTAAAATCAATCAATCAAATCATCAATTTTCCACCAGAAAATTTTTGACTTTAGTACATCCATGATGGGACCCACTCATTATAGAATCCTCTAGAATGTATAAACCACAAGCCTACCAAATTCAAAAGATCATTCGTTAGAATTTAGCACTTTGAACTTTGAACCATCTAAGTTTTAACTTTCCTAGGCTAAAACCCATTTGTTATCATTTGAATGGTGAGAAATGTAGTGCCCATGTGGCCTTGAGCTCATGACCCATTGAATTTGAAGCCTAATAAATGTTCAGCTCAACCATCACAAGCACATGTCACATGGATGATAACAGTTACTTCGATGTATTGTTGTGGTTAAAAGTTGATAGATTGGTTTGGAGATGGAGTTGCCGCCTGGGTTGATGTTGGAGGAGTGGGGTTTTTTGGTTTTTTACACAGCTTGAGACAAGTATGCTTCTTTTTTTTTTTTCTCTGTGTGTATGTTTTTTCACAAGACTAGGGTCTCCAATAACAATATTTGACAACTTGATTTGTCAGTTAGCTAGATCCTAGACTTAAAGGGGGGTTTCAAAATAGTTGATGATCCCATCATGACCTGTGAAAACCATGACATGCTTTTATATGGACAATTTAGGTGAGGGTTTTGCAAGTCTTAAACTTGATAGTTTTTCTTTGGTATAGTGACTGCAAGAGGAGAGAGGTACACAAATCCAGGGGAAAAAATCACTCCTTGAATAAGACTGTTTTGGCATGCATCTCTTTCACTGTATAGTTATGAGAAACTTTTGCATATAGGTAATTATACATATATTTACAAGAAATTTCACCTTTTTCAAAAAAAAAAAAAAGAATGTCACGCTGCATTAAGGTGCCATTAATTAGGAGACGAAGCATTTGAACATAGTTTAACAATTTGAAAACTTAACTAGACTCAACTCTAAAGGTCACCAACTTAAGTAACTTGGGTCGATTTGGCTAATACTCAGCCAACTTACTCAATTCACCCTATAGTACTTATGGCCTATCGAGCTTAGTAAACTCAGAGACCTTTTTTTTGTAAGATAAGTACAAATTGTTGTATGTCATGATGTGAAGTTAAGCCTATCTCTTGTTTAAAATCTGGGTGGTATCAGATGATTCAGATCACCTCAAACTACCAACCGACCCTATTAATAATGACTACAAATAGCCATTAGTTGCCAAGGCTTTGAGTAAAGGAGCAGCAGGTAATCTCCATTTATGGCTTTTAAACCTATATTTAGGTTTTTTTTTTCCAATGTAATTATAATATTAGCATAAAAAACCCCAAAAAAAAAATCATCTTCTTTAACAAATCAAAATTGAAATCCACATAGATTCCCAGGAAAGCACTGTCAGCATATGGGCAATCAGAGTTTTGAGCGACGGTAGCATTTGTAATGAATGAGGTTCATGGCATGTATCTCAAGTTTGGATAAAAGAAGAGGGTTAACGTGAAATTGAGAGTGTGTTGTAAAAAGTTGTCGGGCTTAATATGAGTGTAAATTAAGATGAGTAGAAAAGAATAACTGATAAAGTCCACGCTAAATAGATAGAATAAGGCTTTAAAAAGGTAAAATGACTAACATCAAAAGTCATGCCATGAAAAAACAATCTTAAAATCATTTGATCAAGTTGAATATATAAAAAGAAATGTGCCGACTTTAATTACCACGAGATAAGGTTATAATGATGATGATAATGATAATGTATGGGTTTTTTTTTTTTTCCAGTACTCACGCCACATTGTAAGGCATCGATTCAAGTAACTCGAGCAAGTTTTATTTAGTTTTTCCCAGACTCAGTGAGACTCATTCAATTCTATGTCAAGTCAATTAGATCTAGCCATGGCAAATGGAATCAAGTTTTTGAATTATGGGTGTTAAATAAGATGCTCAGAACTACTGGGCTTTAGATTGACGTGGGCCTTGCTAGTCGCATTGGTATCATTGTTATCAAACCAAGCTAAGCCAGGCTAAACAATTAGACCTTTAGCTAGATATAGGCCCAACAATGGAGAACTCAGGATTTTCATTTAAGTGAAGCGGGCAACGGTTAAGTTAAGTTAAATAAGAAAAAAAAAAAAAATTAATATATTATTTAAAGAATTTTTCGAATCTCACGGTCGCACCCGTGTCGTAACACCTAGGTCCACCCCCAAGCTCTCTTTATTTACTTTTCCGTATAAAAGTTAACCCATGCCTAGCCCAATAGCTTTGGGTCTATGTATCAAACCTATATCAGAGTAAGGCCAGTTGGACTCAAAGCTGCATATCAGGTGGAGTGGCCCAGTTAAAACCTGGCAATTCTCTCAAGAGTCCGTTTGCCTGCAAATTTAATCAGAGCTTGAGTAGAGTAACATTCATCCTGATTGGCTGTAGACTTCTAGCTCAGACTCTCTAGTGCCCGTTTGCATGAGGAGAGGATTAGAAAGGAGTGAAATACCACGCAGAAATAAAGTTAAAGAGGAGTGGGTTGAAATAAATTAATGACACAATATGAAAAGCCTGCATGAGATCGAACAGATCTGAAAAGCCCAAATGGCACCATATGAAAAAATGGGTATGGATCCAGGATCCAGGATTTAGCCCCACTTATAATTGGGTGGATGTTCAGGTTCAGGTCCATGCTTCCAAAAAAAAAAAAAATGGAGGTTTAGATGTAAGTCCAGGTCCCCACCAGTTCATACACATGGACTCTTCAAACCATGTTTTGGGCCCATTCGATGCCTTCCATTCGTGTTTGGATAAACTGCAGAGCTGATCTAAACCCGACTCATTGTTTGTCCCTAATGAGATGAAATGCAAAATAGAAGTATTAATTCATTTTCATTTCTTGCACCACCTTGGCTAACTCACGAACCAAACTAAGCTTAAAACCAAAGAGTCCTTAAGAAATCAAATTTGATGGGCCACAGCTTGTTGGACTTGTTTTCCAACAAGAGAATTTCATGCATGGCAGGTTTCTATTTTCCAGAAAGTTAGTACTCTTGCATTCCTTTCTCTCCGGTAGGAAATCTAAATTCTCTCTATTGAGAATTTAGCTTAGTTCTGCACGTCAAAAGTTAGCACAGTTCCATTTGTAGCCGGTTTGCAGCCAAACATTCCTAAGCTTTGTGATTAGTTCACTTAAAATGAGAGACCATTTAGGCCTAAATGAAAGCCAAATGCTAGCAAATTTCTAGGTTCACCAAGTGAATATCCTATACATCTAACCCTTACCTAAAAGTGATCTACCATAAGGAACACCATTACCTAACTCATCATTTACTTACATACACACATGTGTAGACTATTTTCCGGAGCGTTGCCCGCTAAACCCACACAAATACACATAAAGGCAAGTTTGGAGTGGGTTTTGAACATAAGATGTGGCGATCAAACCCACACCTTTTGCCACTCCCCCAACCCCAACATGGGCATTTATATATAGGAGCCATTGCATCTATTCCATCCACCTTTTATAGAAACCCACTGCTCATATATTTCTCCATTGGGACTTATATGTTGATAGGTTGGTTGGATCTAGTAGGTATCATGTGAATCCACTATCATTACATTAATTACATGATCCACAATGGTTATTTCACTTAAGTGGATCCACCTTAAGATTTGATATAATTCTCATTAAAAGAGCATTTTGGTATTTCATAAATAACCTACTTACCTGACCCATTCTTTGTCTCTATATACATGGACCCATCACATCCAATCCATCCATTGTTCTATAGAACCCCACCGTCCATGTATTTCACCAATGAGTCTTATAGTTGGATAGATTAATACATAAAATAGGTATCATGTGATTCCACCATCTCATGGTAACTACACTTATTTAGGTGATCCCACAATGTTATATTATTAGATGGCCCACCTTGAGATTGGATAGAGGCAGATGAGTGTTGACATTGTGGACCTGTTTTCCGGTCATGTGTGGTTGGTGATTATACGTGGAGTAAATGGATGAAATGAGGCCAATGTGGAAGTATATTTTAGTATATATATATACTGTTATAAAATCTTACAGCAATTGCTGGTTTGCCCGAGAGGTTAAGGGGGAAGACTTAAGATCTTCTGCACATAAGTGCGCATGGGTTCGAACCCCATAGCCAGCATTTTCTTTTTTTTTTTACCCTTGTGCCATCTTTTCTACTTCTTTCCATGGATTTTGTTTTTCACAGAAATTTCTTTACTTGTTCTCTAAAAATAATTCCTCATTCTTTCCTTGGATTCTGTCATCAGTGATACTTTTTTTCCCATTCCTAAATGATTTGTGTTGCCAGTTTTCTAAATTTCTCTCTGTGGCATTTGTATTTTTTATCTTATTTTGCACAGTAATTTTTTTTCCTTCTTGTTCTCTAAAAAATTTCATCATTCTTCCTTTGGATTTTGTTATCAATGTTACTTTTCTCCCATTCCTTCTGTGGATTTTGTTAGGAGCTTTTTAATTTTTCTAAAAATATATATATATATGTCATCATTCTTTTCTCCCATTCCTTACAATAGATTTTGTTTTCAATGGAGCCTTACGCTCATTTCTTCTATGGATTTTGCTTTTATTGTTATCTCATTCTTTCTCCCATGTATACGCTCATGCAAATTTGAGAATCATGCCCACATGCTTGTGGGCCCACCTACGGCCACAAAAGTCATTTGGGAAAGTGGGAGGTAGACAAATCTCAACTATATATATATATATATATATATGAAAGTGCTCCTATGAGAGACACTCTCATTAAGTTTATGAGAGATGGGTGTGGGCCCTCACATTTAAGTTGGGGGCCCTCACATTTAAATTGGTGAGAGTGGATATGGAAGTGAGGGCCCCACCCATCTCTCATAAACTTTGTGAGTGTCTTTCATAGGAGCACCTCACATATATT
This sequence comes from Cinnamomum chago, assembly GCA_038049695.1. NCBI lineage: Eukaryota > Viridiplantae > Streptophyta > Magnoliopsida > Laurales > Lauraceae > Cinnamomum > Cinnamomum chago. The sequence goes on from CP142451.1 coordinate 4,173,531, forward strand.
TATATATATATATATAGGTCTTCAAACTATCAATCCAATTAAATCAACATACGTAATTCCTTCCTATGACCCTTAAGTTTATTTTTAGAAGGCACCATTGTTTTAGTTTCAATTCCATTGTGAGTAAAAGTTGAATTAGTATCAAATTTGGGGCTGTTGCAATGTGGGAAAAACTTGGTCATATTTAGGCCGAGTGTCAAAAAGTTAGAATACGCCGCACATAATCGGCGAGAATGGTTCTCATTTCAACATTACTAGTTTTTCACATTAACATTGGAGACTTAGTTGACAATCTCCTTCAACAACGAGACGTTAAATATATAGAAATGTACAAATTTAAACACTTTCAAGTGAAACAATACCATAGACTACGTTGTGGTTGTAGGTGTATAGGGATTAGGTCTATTTGACATTTGAAATTGATTCAAATAAATATTCTGAGTGATTTAAATTATTTGGTGAGGAAAAACCTCTGCCAAGTAATGTGAGCACTGCACCTAGTGAACCTATCTTATAAGCCATCAAAGTAGACCATAAAATAGGGACTCGCTCTAATAGTCTCAGATCACAAGTTCGGCACTCATTTAAATGGATTGGACCATTGAATTTGACATTTGAAATTGAAAATTTATGTTGGATAACCATCCAATCTATGATATTTTAAATACCTCAATTGAAAAACTGCATTCCTAGTTTCATCATTCAAAGGGCTTGCTAGAAGAGCATTATTACCCGTACTTACATGAAATACCAGGAGTAACCACGTCTCTAGTTTAACTTAAATCTATAGGAAGTAAGAAAGGGATGACTTAGATTAGATTATCACAAATTTCAGTCCTTTCTCTTTCCTACTCCCCATTTTTTTAAATTATGTGAGTCTTACTAATTTTCTTTCTGTTAGCAGTATACAAATAACAATAAATAGTACTCTTATCTTCCTCCTTCAACCATACACCTTGATTTTCGTCTCCATTGATCTTTTTCTCTACTTAAATATTCCCCTAGCTCAGAATTCAAGTCAATTTGTCGAGCTATATTCTCTTCATAAGAATGTTCCGTTTTAATTTTATCAATTTTCCATTTGATTCTCTTATCAGTTTTTGCAAATTTAAGTTTGATCCACTGAATCAATGATTTTCCAATAACTTAAATAGTGTTGTAACTACCCCAGGGCCGGCTGGACCACAAGTCAAGGTCCCAAATTTTCTCAACTTAAAAAAAAAAAGCAATTTAATCAGTTTGTTTCTGCCAAAAAGAAAGCCTCTAACAATTGATTCAAAAAAAAAGAAGAGAGAATTTCTATTTGCAGCTTAAACGCCCACTTTAAAAAAAAATAATTTATTACCAAAATAGCGATATGTGAAATGACGAAAATACCCATGAGCTTCATCTTCTCTGCAAATGCACCACTATGAAGCCCCGTCCAGATCTCATGTGCACAACGATTCACAGCCGTCCACATCTTTATGTGCACGACCCTAAACCTCATTGCACCCCACCAGCGAGCGATACATGGTTGAGATTGGATTGGAGCTCGTCAGAGAGAGATGGTCGCGGCTAATGGTGGGGCATAGAGGAGAGCTCGCCAGAGGGAGAAATGGTCGCCTGTGATAGAGCGATCGTCGGGGTTCAGTCGCAGTAGGAGTGAAAGAGGAGAGGAGAAAAGGGGAGGTCGCCAGAGGGAGAGATAGTCATCGGTGATGGGGCGACCATCGAGGTTCGGTAAGAGCAGGTGGGAGGAATAAAATAAGAGGAAAAGAGGAGTGGAGAGGAGAGGAGAGAGAATAGAAGATAGGAGAAGATGAGAATAGGGTGTTTTTGGTATTATTGGGGTTGGGCTCATTGGCGGACATACATACAATGGGCTGGGGGGCTTCAAATTGGGAAAAAGCCCATAAGGGCCCTTAAGCCCAGCCCCCACTTAAAAATACCCCAAGTCCCCAGTCCCCCCACGTTCCCTTCCCTTTCCACTTTAACCTAAACAGTGAACCCCTGGCTAGTGGCTACCGACATCGACATGAAGCCATCCCTCACTCCGGCAGGAGGCAGGGCAGGTACTCATATCTATCTTACTCTCTCTCTCTCATTAGGTAAAAGAAGACAATGAAAAGATGTTTGTTCTCTTGAAAAACAATGTTTGCTTTTCCTTGGAGCATGTTGGTTTGTGATTCCTTGATCCAAACAGGCATGCCATTGGAACTAGGGCTGCACAAAAAATCCGGTATCACCGCAAAACCGAACCGAACTGACTGAACAAGGCGGTTCGAATCGGTTTATAGTGGATCGGTTCGGTTAACGGTTTGAAAATCATAAAAACCGCTTACATTGGTCGGTTATTGGTTTGAGCCCACGGTTAACCGCTTAAACCGAACCGACCGTATGCGGTAACTTAAATATTGCTTTTTTACTATTTTAGTCTTAGGGTTTCATTTTTTACTTCTTTCATAGTTAGAGTCGACAACTCAATTCTCACATAAACTCAATTGTGAACACTACCTTAGAGGGCATCATGTGGAATGAATGTTTCACTACAAGCTGGTTATTGTTTTTTTTTTTTTTTTTTGATGTGCTTGTGTTTAGTCCAAACTCTTTTTTTTTAGTAAAATTATTTTTTATATGCGTTTAGTCCAGTATAGATTGTTGGATTTTTATGTTTGCACCAAACATTAGAACAAATGCAAATGATGGGGTATCATCATTTTAAAATTTCCAATGTCTAATTTTCAAAAAAATAAAATAAAAAACAACGGTTTAACCGACCGAACCGTTTGGTTCGGTTCAGTTTGGTTTAAACCCTCTCCATCGTCGGATTGGATTGGTTAATTGAAAAACCGACAGGTTCGGTTTGGTTATTGGTTTTAGTGTTAAACCGATCCGAACCGCCCATGTGCAGCACTAATTGGAATTCTCCAAACTAGTGGAGTGATGCTACCTGTGGTGGTCAGCACATACTAGGACAAAAGGGTGTCACCTTTTCCCACTTCAAGTTTTTATACTTTTATTTTTGTTCCCATTATTCCATATGTTAATAAAACCTCACGTAGCCTTTAAATGGTGATTATGACATTGTTATATTTTGATGAAGATGATGATGTGGAATGGGCCCAATGGCAATGGGCTTGATTTTTTATGTGAGTTTGTTCCTAATTCCTATCAAGAAAAAAGTGGCTGTTGAATTTTGCTTTCAAAGTGGTTTTTGCGGTTGAGATCCTTTTTTAAAATTAGAAAATCTGTTTCGGAGAGACCCCGGCCCGAATATTCTCTTTGCTGATATATGAAGGTTCTGACTTTGGCTAACATGTAAAGGTTTGTAAATGCAAGACATTTTCTCTTTTGCGAAAGTTAAAGCTAAGAAATAGCAATTGACCTTTTCAAGTGACTATCTTAAACCCCCCAAGTCAAAATCCGGGGTCCTCCAACTAGTTGGGCTAAGCAAAAGCGGCCTTCTTATTTTCTTGGTGGGCAAAATATTTGGGTGCAAATAGAATCGTAGACTTTTACAAAAAGAAAAAACCATCGCCTGGTTTCCCAAAAAGAAGGCCTCCAAACACCTGATCACAAAACAGAAAAGGAAAATATTAAAGTCCTTTCACCATTGAGAAAAGTTGTTGTCGTATCGGAAAGAAGGGGGATTCCAGGAGCGGATTTTGTTGAAGATGTCCAGACATATCTTACACAATCAGGCCTCGATGTGAACTCTGCTCTTGCATTTCTTCAAGAAAGGTCGGTCCTTTCCTCCTTCACATGATCACTGGATTAATGGGTCTGATCCCCACACCCTTACTTTTTTCCAATCTATGGTTGAAATTCTGTCTGGTTTTTTAGTTTCATACGATTTTAGATTTGTTTGGGTAGCTTTTTTTATTTTATTCTTTCATTTGGGTAAGCTTTAGATTTCCTTTTTCTGCAGTGTTTGATGTGAGATTTAACTAATTTGATTTGGGTGTTCTTCATTCAACAAAGAAATCTCTGTTTTTGATAGTTTGGTTGGTTTGTATATCAATTTTGGTGGTGGTTTGGAAAGAATGGGTATTGACAAAATGTTTATTACTCTGTTGGGTTTCTCTTAGATATTATGCAATTTCATTTTTCCTGCTGTTTTTTATGAGATGGTTATATCACAGCGAAGCTGGGAGAAAATTGTGTTTTTATGATGTGTGGAACCTCACAATAGTGTTGCATTGAGAAAAAAAAATGCTATCTTTAGGATTGAAAATTGTGTATTTATTGTGTGTGGAGCCTCACAATAGTGTTTGCATTGAGAAAAAAAAAATGTGATGTTTAAGATTGAGTTCTGAGCAGAATGTTAGAAGTCATGACCTTTGCTGCACAAACTGCTTTGAGAAAGTATATGATCCTAATTTTATTTTTAAGTCATTGAAATGCAAACTCGCTAAACAAAGAAATTAATTTATTCAACATTCCAATCGGACAATGATTTCCCATTTGCACCTTGAGAATGATACAAATATGTCTGTTGAAGCCCGCATATCATAGGAATTTCTTCTTAAAGTGTCAAAGGAGAATTGCTTAAACAGGTGTCATTTAGGATTGTCGCTTTATGCCTCGCATTGTCTCAAGCCGGCCCTGCTCCTCCATGAATATTTTTTCGTGATTTACCATTTGTCTTTGGTTATAGTCTCATATTCTCTAAATTAGATACTATGAAACCAAAAAGGTCTACCTAAGTTATAGTTTTTTGGACCGTGAACTTTCATGTCCACTCTATGTTGCCAATCACCTGTCTATTCTTTCCTTAACATGAGTAAATCTTTTATTGTAGATTCTGGTCATAATTAGTGGGTTAACAAGTGAAACTCTATAGTCGAGTGAGCTCACCAAATGCTCCAATAGAAGTTGATGCTATCACAATATTGACTCATATGATGAATAACATGATTAATAATACATACAATTGCATTAATCAATAAAAAGACTATTTTCATATCCATCATTTTATCTCTTAACAACAGTTGACATGAGGTGGGGCCCATTGGTCCAACCTTATATAAGAGGTTTTGGAGAATCAATTGTCTTTCACAAAGAAAGGGCCTACTTCATTATTGCTGGCCATCACCACTATGTTGCCTATTGCTGTTAGTTTTATACTCTTTTTTATTTTTGGATAACATGGGAACCCGCCGACCCCTCTCGGTTGATCATTGGTAAACCCATGGATATATAGCAACACCCACTAGCACTATGTATCAGGTAAGGCCCTTTCTATCCAGTGTTTTCTTTTGACATGATTAGATGGTTGGAAACGTGAGGTAAAGATGGCGGCAGAAATAATAACTCAATATGACTTTTTAAAATAAGAAAACAATTCAATATATCTTTTTTTGGAAAATTTTGTTATGAGCATGGTGCTCAGTGTATTATTGTATTACAGTGAGGGCAACATAGTGGTGCCCACAACCCACCTAACCAAACCGTTCACACACAAAGGGCCCACTTAAATTACACTAAATCCCATGAGTTTACAGCCATTTGAATGACTACTGGATCTAAGAGTCAAAGTCTTTTGTTTGATATAAAACAATTAAATTTGTTGGCCATGTATCAAGCCGTTGGAAGCATGAGATTAACCACAAATTAGATACTTAAGACCTAGCTATCAATTATGATCCATCCATCCCGCACTTTATCCCATAATCTGTGGGGCCCCAGGTAGCCCCCACTAGGTGGTGTGGATGGTATGCCCATGATCATTATGCTCACGGGAATATATCCCCTTCTTTTTTCCAACAGTGGAATGGTGGATTAGAATGGATGTTTACCATCAAACATGCATGGTGCGCTTCACCTTTTGTGATTATTATTCAATTTAGTATATTCTTCTCAAGGTATGGTTCATATAAATGGAAGGATGTGTATGTGCAACGAAAAGAATCCGTAGTAGAGAGAAAAATTGTTCTAATTTGTTATATAACCCTGTTTCCTGTCATTTAATGCAACACATTTTACTCACAAAAATGAGTAAATCGAATCGATTTCATCAATAGAGATGATTTTAATTTTCTATTTAGAGGTAGGAATGTGGGATTCCTCTTTATTGCAAAAATAAAAATCCAGTGAAAGTGAAATCCTCTCACCGCACAAAACACCCAAACTATATAAGCACACTACACCTGCTAAAAAAAAATTGATCTCATGTTATCAACTGCTAAGGTTATCAAACTAGAAGCATCAGTTTCTTTTTTTTTTTTTTTTTTCCACATGCTAATACACGAAGACATTTTTGAAACTTGTAGTAGTTGTAGTTCCAAAGCAGCAGCGCCATCACACGTAGTACAGAAGCAATGAAAATCTAATTTCCATATGCAAACTTGGGACATGAGGAGAAGAAGGTTTGTGTCGTGGTAAGAAGCAGCAGGATAAGGGCAGCAATAAAGGATATGATTGCCCATGGATTCTTGAAGTAATCATGAACCAGTGAAGCTCTCATTTATGGCCAAATCTTCTCACTATGGGCACTGATTTCTTGACAAACACCCGACAAATAAAAATCATCATCATACACTGTCAACTCTCTTCCCATGTGGTTGAAGAGATCGGCCACATGTTTCTCATTTCCTAAGCCATTATCAATGATTCCTTTCTGACAGAGAATTTCAACATCCTTGCTGGTGTTGATAAGGCAATCCATGAAGGCGGTGTATGCTGAGATGTATTTCCTGCAGTCTCTATTGCTGCGCTCAAATGCAATGAGGTTAAGAAACAGTATGCATGTCTTATTCCAAACCTCTATAGGGGGGATTTCATGCACTCCTTTGTCAAACTTTATGTGCATGAAATCTACACCACCATTGAATATGTGATGCCACTTTCTAACTCTGAACTCAACTCCTCCCTCTTCAAGTTTGGATGCGCAAGGGATCCTTTTGAAGACAGTTTTCTCTTGGGGCACTTCTTCTGAGGAAAGATATGAGCGTATTTCTGAGGAAAGTGATGAGTGTATTAAATGGAGTAGATGCTGGAACCTGAAATCATGGGGAGGATTGAAGTATTGTTTCTTGTTCGAATTCAACTCATCGAAGTAGAGAGAAGCACTTTCTACAAGAGTAGGAGGTGATGAGTTGGAATCATAAGGAGACGAGTTGGAATCATATGTTAGTTGAAATAGAAGCTGGAGAATAAAAAAAGGAATCTGATTTTCGATCATCTCCAAGTCGGCCATTACCGCTTTCTTCATCAATTTGAGATCAAGGATAGGATCGTCGAGATCAAGGTTAGGATCGTCGATTTTTTTGTAATTCTTATAAAAGAGCTCGAGAATGAAACAACCATCTAGAACCATCATTTCCACAAAAGAATTCCTATCAAGATTAATTGCCTCTGAGTAGCTTCTTCGGGCTACTTCGTCCACCCGTCTAACTTCATGCACACAATCCTCGAAACTGCGAGATGGATTCCGAGAGATGAAGTGACGTAGATATCTCCATTTGTGCCTCGTAGCTCAGGTTTTCCATGGTGAAATGGACCGATGGAGATGAGTTGAGGATTGTAAGGCATCCTTGTTATATCGGCGGAGGCTGCGAATGACTCTGGAGATGGAGGATTGAAAGCTTCTAGTCGATGACACTAATTCCTCTGCTTGCTCACAAATCTTCATTTTGACTGAATTTTCACCCAATCTTGATCCAAACGGTCCATGATCGCAATATTTTCTTGGGGAAGCAAGTCTGCCATCTAACTCGTGTTTCTTTCTCTTCTGATTCTCAGCTTATATACATACAAAACGATGAAGGAGAGGACAGATTTCTGCAAATTGTTTTAAATAAGGATTTTAAAAGGGGAGAATCTGAAAAAAAAACTCCTTAAGTTTCGGCCTTATTTAAAAATAGGGCACTAGTTTCAAAACTTTTTAAATTAGTTCCTAAGTTTTTCAGGAAGTTTTCAATTAAGGACATCCATCTATTTAAAATTATCTTTCGACAACTTTTTTCGCTATTTTTTTTAATATCCAAATTACCCTTCATTGTAATAAAACTCTCATTCACTTTCTCTATATTCTCTTCATTTCCCGCGCCGGTGTCCTCAATGTGATGAATGACATCCGGTATTCCCACAGCAATTGGCTGCATGTAGTGGCTGCTAAAACCATATCATGGCTTTAAATGAAGGGTAATTTGGATATTTTTCAAAATATTGAGGAAAAAAATCACCAGAAAATACCTTTAAATGGCGGATATCCTTAATTGAATATTTACTGGAAAGCTTAGGGATTAATTTGAAAAGTCTCAAAACTTGTGTCCTTTTTTGAAATAAGGTAAAAACTTAAGGCCAGATTTGAAAATTTCCCTTTTAAAAGACACAAGTTTCAAAACTTTTCATACTTTTCATAAGTTTTACAAGAAATTTTCAATTAAGGACATCCGTCCATTCAAAGCAATTTTAAAAATACCCAAATTACTCCATATTTAAATAAAATCCTTATTCATTTCCTCTAGATTCTCCTCATTTCCTTCACCGACGTCCTTATGATGATCATGAACAACCGGTATCTTCATAGCGATCAGCTACATGTTATGGCTGTTGGAACCATATTATGGCTTTAAATGAAGATTGATTTGGATATTTTATTAAAGAAATTGAGAAAAAAATTTATCAGAAAATACCTTTAAATTACTGGATGTCTTTAATTAAAAACTTGGTGACTGATTTGAAGAGTTTTTAAACTTGTGTTCTTTTTTAAAATATGATAAAAATTTAAGACTGTATTTGAAAATTTCTCTTTTAAATAATTTGTTTCTCTGCCACTTGTTAGATAAAGCCATAGGCCTCGCCCAAACCAAAATAATTTAAAACATTAAAAGACTAGTCATTAGAGAAGGTAGGTTTCACTGCTATGCGAGCCACGTGTTTTGCCATGCGAGCCACGTTAGATCTTAGAATTCTTCTTTTCTTTAAAAAGATTCGACCCCACTAGTTTATTTATTTATTTGTTTTAGAATTTTTAATTGCAAAGATACCCATTTTTTAGTTTTTAGATTTAGTACAGTTTTGACTTAAGAAAATGACCTCCTGACATATGCCCACCGATTATTCTTTTTTTATTTTTTTTTATTTTATTAGAAACTAGTGAGAGGTACGTGCTTGGTCAGTGAGGGCTTTTGTCTGCAGTGACATGTTTAAAAAGAAAAGAAGGAATAAAAACTTAAAAATGAGGTAAGAGGATAGACATGTGGAGAGGTGTGAAAGTGAAACCAAATAATGTAATGGCACACATGGGAACCAGACCTAGTATACTGGACTCTTTAATGAGATTGATGTGTTAAAAGCAATCATGGCATTTACAACTGAGCTCCACAAGCACATAAGTTGGAAGTCTAAAAGATAACTAACAAAAAGTTATTATTGTATGCTATATTTTAAAAAAGAGATAAGTATTTTATTTCAAGAATATTTTAAATTCCGGAATATAGGATTGCAAAAAGTTTGAGATAAGCCATGTGTCCCTCTCCCAAAAAGTCTCTGTTGCCACGTGTCGCTCTCTGATGAAGAGTCCGGATACTGTTTTGACGAAACAACTTTTGCCACGTGTAAGAATCCGCCATGTCAGATGGACTTCATTAATTGCTACTTTGTAACGGAAAAAAGGGAAAAGAACAGGGTGATTTTTACAAATACAGTGAATTTTGTGGAAAAAATACCTACACCACCATTCTTCTCCGAGACAAAACCCTACACCAGCGGTTCTTCACCAAGAGAACCTTTCCTCCTCCTTTTTTCTGCAATAGGCAGGAGCTTCTCCTCCCCCCTCTCTATTCTCAGGTATGGCGATCAATCCCTCCTCCCAAGCTCGAACCTAAGCAGGCAAAGCTGGTTCGGGATTAGGCTAAGCACCCCTAGATTTGAGACAGACACAAAACTCCAATGGATTGAGATTAGGCTGAGCACCCCACGATTAGGCCCGTTGGCATAAAAAAATTATACAATGTCCAAAATGTAAGCCCCAGACAACTTAAACACTCCAAAATATGGATCTGGTAGATTTTTCTCACACAAACCAACATGTCTAGGCCCATGAATTGTTGTTTGATCATCCATAAATTTCAGGGGGACAGAATGACCAATGTCGCCGTTTTCGAAACTTTTTAAAAAAATACCCTTGGTTAAGATAATTATCAAAATATTGCCCTACATGCATGCATGATATTATCCGCTTTAGCCCACGGGCCCCACGATTTTGTTTCTGATGGGCCTCAACCCATCAAAAGGCATCATGCAAGTTTCCTCTCCATAGTCGATGTGGGACTCCAGGGCGTCATAGACACTGAGATTGCTCATATAGATAGAGGTCAATGTAGGTCTTGGACGGTTGAGATTGACTGGCTTAAAGGTAAGAGTGACCATTTTCATCTTCAAAGGCTAAGATGTGAGGATTAGTAGAAAGGACAACTAGTGAACTGCACATACAGTTCAGCTCCATTACGGCCACCTGGGGCCACCCTTGATCAGTGTAGGTCCTTTTACGCTCCTGCATGATCTTGCACCAAACTCAATTTCAGGCTTATGAAACCCCTACTTGCCACATTTGGATTAAATCTAAATGAAGTCCATGGCTAAAAGGCATTAAACTTTTTAGGGTGTTAAACCAAGGGTTAGGGTTATTTGACGGGGCTGATTTTTTGAACTACCCTTATCCATGAGAGGACCTTTCCATCTATCCCACTCTAACAATAGAAATCCATTCTAACAGGCCCTACGCTATAGGCCACTTATCTACGGTATGCCACAAAATTTGATTTTTTTTCTCCCCTTTTATGATAAGAGAGAAGAGTCCATGGCTCATTTTTATAGTTACAAAGAGTCTTATTTATCAACTGATACTCTCTGTTTTTTTCTTTTTCTATTTTGGCTAAGTTTAGACTACCAGTTGGAAGTATTAAATGCCTTGGGATTTTAATAGGATTGGTTAGCAGAGGAAATTTGATAATGAGTGATACTCTTGATAACCCAAAGGATCAATCCCTATCCTTTAGTGTCATCAATGGGCCCCAAGAAATTGTAGAAACCCCCTTTAGAAAAATTTTAAGACATTCTTATCAATGGACCCCAAAAGATTGTATTTTAACATAAGCAAACCCACACCATACGCCACTCCACCAATTCCCGGATGGGTACCTTCTAATAATTCCATTGTCTTGCTTCAAATACCCTACCCTTTTATAACTGTATATGACATACTTTATAACCCTATCAATCGATTTGGATCCATTCATCAATTGAATTATATGTGTCCCACCACTTTAGAGGTCCACGGCATACTTGTTACTCCAGCGAGCGTCCATCCATTCTATTTTGCTTCATGTGGGAGATTTGGTTACATTTTCAAAATTTGGTGTGCTCTCTCAATTCCCGTTCAGTGGGATATGCCATTAAATAGGCAAGAGTCATTTGGAAAGAGGGAGAGGTGGGGAGTGAGTGATAAATGACGTTTTATTGAATTGAATTAGATTAAATAATATTAAAAGAGAATTCAAAATTGTGGGGATAGTCAAAATCAATTGGTGCTGATTTCAATTTGAAATTGATCTCTTTCATATATAATATAATAATAGAATGTACCTTAAGAAAGGGTGAAAAAGGGTTCATGAGGAAATTTAGGTTACTATCAAGTTCATTGCACCAGTAGGTGCTATTACTTATTTACACCATTGCATCAATGCATCATCGGAGCCCCATCATTTGTACAAGGTACAAACTACAAACATGTTCTTATCATAAAATCAACAAACAAGTCCTTTCACAATTTCAATCCTCGATCTATTTTTGTTAGTTAACGGAATACAATTAAATTTAGGAGCTATGTAGAAATAATGGATAGATTGGAATGGGGAACCCGAATTTTCATGTACCCAACCTCAATGTAGTTGAGACAAAGCTTTTATTATGGTGATGTTGTCGAAGAATATACCTTCTATGGTGCCATAATAGTGACACAGCATGAACTTCTCCACTCCTCTGGATTCACCCCTTTTTCCTGTGCATCTGATTAGAATGGAATGCATAAGACCTTTTCTTTTTTCTGTCTATTTGATAATAATAGAATTTACCTTGCTTTCGGGAGCATTGTTTTTCTCTCCGCAAATTTTGGGCTTCATTAGTTCTGACCTTGAACATGCCATCTTAAGAAAGGATGGATCCAGATATCTTTTCAGACAAATATCGGAACTATCATTGTCAAATCTGAAAGTAAAATCATAAGTTTTTCCGTATCCCCACATCTTCTAGGAAGAATAATAAGAAATTCAATAGTTCTTGGTTGTCAAGGAAGAACAAACGTGGGGGATGATGGCATTCTTCATAGGATTCCATAATAAACCATGGAGCATCATTGTGGACAAGGTGATTCTGTTTGGTATGAATTTTAGGATGCCAATCAGAACCTGTAAAACCACCATTTTGTATCAAGGAATTGAATTGTTATATAATTTTACAAAATTGTATCATGATAGGTTTCTACAAAACGTAATCTAGATTCCACAAGCCATCGGAGAATCGCCAAAAACAAAACCTACACATCTCCAATTACAATACCTTACTAAAGTAAGGTCATTTTTTATTTAGCACTTACCAAAATTAGCATCCCATCCAAATAAACAAATGGCCCTGCTTCTGATTTTCACCTCCACCCATTGAGTACTATTAAATTGCTGCCATTGAGAACCATCCTACATGCATTTTTACCATCTCAAAACCCAACCAAAATGGGTTCATCCACTGTACTGAGTAAGAAAATAAATATCATCTTGCAACTGGATGGTCATGCTCATGAAATTATAGACAAACATAAAATGATGAAGATAACACGTAATATATCTAACCGTTCAACTTATAAGATGAGACTAGTGAGAATACGTATAGCCTCTGCAATAAAAAGAAAAGTAATGATCACTTCTAATAAATATGCTAAAAAGAAATAAGTTCTCAAATGATCTAAAAGATAAAATGTCCAAATGCTAAAGATGTGCTTGCCGTTACAGAATATAAAGCACTAAAGAAGTGAAACTACTGACCATTATGACCTTTGATTCAATGAAGTTCGAATAGAATTCCACTCTCTCAAAAACTAGAAAAGGCCCTCACTCATACTGACAATTTTTTTTTTTGAATGGTCATTCATACTATACTAACATTCCTTTCTTAATATAGTCTTGACAAAACTAAATAAAGCAGTAAACATCCTAACTAAATATGAAAAGACTATTTTTCCTTGGGAGACAAGGGCCTGTTTGGAAGGACAAGGCAGATTAAATTGCAATGCAAGTGTAAGAAAAACAAGAATCTATAAACATGTATAGCAGTACGAAATCAACTTCAACACATACAAAACCAACAGCTTGAAGTAAACGCATAGACTTCTCAATTGCAGATACATAAATTTCGTTACATGACTGCTTCTTCTTTCCAAATTTGGCAGATAATGGCCTTAATTAGTTTGAATTACACAAGGAAAAGAGATTCATAAAAAAAAAAAGACATTAAATACACCATCCATCACTTACTATAAGTCAGCAACAACGCACTACTCTTCACACCACCAGCAACTGCAATAGCTAATATATTTGCAGCAAGCCAAACAATAAATTTTGTTACATGATCGTTGCTTCTTTGCAATTTTGGCAGACTGTGGCCTTAATCAATCTGAACAACACAAGGAAAATAGATGCATTATCTATTAAAAAGCATACATTAATATACCATCAATCACTTCCTACAAGTTAGCAATAACCTACCGGCTCTTCACACCACCAGTAACCGTAGTAGCCAATATTTTGGCAACATGCCAAACAACTCAACCACTAATAACTGCACAAACACAAACACGGACAAATCACACCATAACTCCATAACAAACAGAAACACAACTTATCAAACAGAATAGAAATATAATGTGGGATCAAGCACTGGTGGTACATAAAAAATTTCCTCTTGCATATACAAGACCAACAATTTATTCATGTTCCCTTGTGCTTTGTATGTGTCCAAACCAGTGAAGAAGATAGAAAGGAGGAGTTTCTACCTCAAATGGCACAAAGTGAAGGCATGTAAAGCTACAAATTTATCCAAGTTTGTGATAAAAATGTTCTCAACATGAATCGCTTGAAGTTGGAGATTAGTTGAGAGCAATTGGACAACTGTGCTCAATGGAACTAGGATTTAAGGATATTCAGCTGTTCTATTCACAAAAATCAGAATGTGATGCTAAATTTGATTGGATTGCACTGTTCCTTGTTTTGCCTAGGAACACCGGGGATGATTGTCCATTATCTGTGTTCTTTAACGGTCAATGTTCTAGTTAAAACTGATGGCTGAAGTATTCAAGAAACACATTTTGAGCACATATTATCTGACTGATCCTTTAGAAAGGACAATTAAATTTAAAAAAAAGAAATATTTAAAACAAAAAAAATAAAAGTCCTAGAAGATCAAGCATGAACTTTAGCTGTAGCGAGAACAATAGTTTCTAAACTTGCAATAGAGAGGTGACAGAACGCCCATTCAAGGGGACAAGCATCTTTCAAAAAGGATGAACTGGTTGAGACATTTCATCAAACACTTTGTGGGCAGATGAGATTGAATTCAATCTTATGCAACAAAGACAAAAAGATGCGGGGTTTTTGTTTTCAATCTCTATCCCTCTTTTTGGCCTTGCATATCATTAAACAAAGCGAGACATCATCTCTTCTTTGAGTTTGTAAGTCAACTTTCAGACTCAGTCTACGCCTGTGATTCTGTGTTCTAAGCACCTCATTAATTAAAAGAACAAAAAAACACAGTGCATATTTCAATGAGATTTCAAAGGAGATTTTTACCTGTTTTTGATCCAACTGATGATTGTCTTGTCCGTGTACAGAGATCATTAACAAGAGGCAGAGAGAGATTAAGGAAAATGTCATGAAATTACCTAGCCAATTACAGGATCACTGAAAAAAGGTTGGAGACTTGGAGTCGTTCCTTGATGTCATTGTCTTCCCACTCCAATGCTTCCCACCATGAACTCTCTCCCTTCATCACTGAAAAAAGGTTGGAGTCGTTCCTTGATGTCATTGTCTTCCCACTCCAATGCTTCCCACCATGAACTCTCTCCAAGAATATGCTTTAGTGCAGGTGCTACAATATTGGTGCCATTGGAGAGGAAGGAGAGACTCTTCAACTTGGGACATCCACAAATATCAATAGTTATTAGTGATGGCCATTCGAAATTAGAAAACCCTCGGCAAATGCTAACCAATTCCGGGAGATTCCAGAGATAAATCCAATTGATATTAGGGAGGATGAGTCTATCATTATTATAACTTATAACATTATGGGTATGGCTTGCCACAGACATTGACATCTCCTCCTCCTCTTCAATTTCTATGATCTCTTCCATGTTCGAACAATATTCGACCAAGAGTTGTTTTAAACTGCAGAGTTGTCGAATAATACCCAATTGGAAAACCTTCTTCAAATTATCACAACGAAATAAATTAAAATATGTTAGTTTGGAGAGGCTTCCGGGCAGGAATGGACCATCGCATAAGCTCCTCAATTCTGGAAGACTTTGAATGTCAAGCCTCTTCAAGTTGGGTAGCAGTGCACAAGTCTCCTGTTGCTCATCTCCATCAAAGAGAGTTTCCATTTTATCACAGCATATAATCCAACATTCTTTCAACTCATTCATGTTTGCCAGCCCCAACTCTGATAGCTTTCTTGCTGTGCGGTGATCCTGTAGAAGAAAATTGGAACAATGAGCAAGAGTCTCCATAATGGCGGCATGTGATGTCCCAAAACCACCGTTATATACCAAACATCTTTCCCCTTCTTGAGCGTGAAGATAAAAAGCCGACAATCTATTTGTTCTCTGAGTGCCAACCCGAAACCGGAATCTCCTAAACCACATCGATTTGCTATGACGTAGAAAATGGTCGAGACACTCCACTTTTGGAAAGTATGCATCGAGATAAGTGAGATGTTCCGACCTGCACAATTCTTTAACCATGACTTCCATGCTTTCATCATCCCACTGTTCCTTTTCAAAAGAATAACCTCTATCAGTGACAGACAAGCTCAGCTCTTCTAAATACGGAAGCTTTGGAATTATTCCAATTGGAACTCTCAACTTCATGTTCCATTCTTTAGTGTCCTCGCCATCATCATCTTGGGAACAAGCGTCATCGTCATCGTCAGCTTCATCTTCGGAACAAGTATCATTGTCATCTTCCTTGTCATCGTCATCGTCATCTTCGGAACGAGCGTCATCGTCATCATCATCTTTGGAACAATCGACGTAGTCATCACTTTGAGAACAGTTGAGGTATTGAAATTCCACTATCAAACGTTTCAAACTAGTTAGTTCCCCAAGCTCTCTAGGCAGATATTTAATTGCTGTGTAGCCTAAATCAAGCACCTCGAGCTGCTTGAGCGCTCCTACTTGGGATGGAAGTTCTTCTAAATTATAACAATTCTTCAAATAGAGACCGCGGAGATTAACCAAGTTACACAAGGAAGGCGGCAAGGACTCTATTATTGTCCCACTCAAGTCTAGAATACATAGAGAATGCATACATTCAAAGAAGGAATCGGGGATCATTGTTAGATGATCATTATATTGCAACAATAATGTGGACAAAGTGCTACAGTTCGGCCTCTCCAACAAACGTACCAAACTACAACCCATTAATGATATCTTTTGTGCTTGCAACCATTCATTCTCCTCTGGTGGATGCTTTACATGCTTACCAGTTTTTACTAAGAACCCTGAAGCTTCTTTCAATGCAAAATCCCTAATAATGTCATGCATTTTGACATATTCTTCACTATGATCAACTCTCTCCAACAATGATGCATCGACAAGATTCATTACCATATGCCGACCATCATCTCGTGCCTCTTCAATGCTATCAACTCCTTGAATGTAGCCCTCCAACCAACAATACTCTGCCAATTCAACTATCACTATTTTAGAGTCTTCTGGGTACAACGAGCAGCACAAAAACAAGCTTCTTTCAAAATCATTTGGTAACCGATCATAACTGATTCTCAAGCAGGAGAACACTTCATTTTCCATGCCTTTAATTTGAGACGTAGATGGTAATTGCAGTTTCCTTAGCGTGTTCCTCCACACACCAACATAACTAATCTTTCTCAAAGATGAACCAATAACGATGATGGCAAGTGGTAAACCACTACATTTTTTAACAATATCTCTAGCAATTGGTTCGATAGAAGGAGACATGGCAACATCCCCAGCTTTTTCATTGAAGAGGCTCCATGCCTCCTCTTCAGATAGTTTCTCCATTTGTATTTCCACATCTGTTTCCATCCGCCGACATACGCCTAGGTCTCGGGTGGTCAACAAGACCTTACATCCATTATCTTGATTTGGAATTGGGATCCCAACATCAGACAAATCAATTCTTTCCCAAGTATCATCTAAAATCAGCAAGAACTTCTTCCCCCTTAAATGGTGATATATATTTGTTTTTAGTCGATCGTCAGACATATCTATTGCAGTACATTTCAGACGTTCCGCAACATCATTTTGCACCTTTCTTCGACTTCCTTCGCCCGAGACAGTTACCCAGATGACGATGTCAAACATGTGAGATTCTTCCAGTCGATTGTTCAACAGCTTTAGAGTTCGTGTCTTGCCAATGCCACCCATCCCCCAAATTCCAATCTTTCGGATGCTAACATCTTCAATAAGGCCCAATATCTTCTGCAATCTAGGCTCGGAGTCGGTTGATGAATTAATTTCTACAATTTGTGGCTCAAGTTTCTCCAATGGTGCATTAGAAAACTCTTTTCCCTTCAACTTTGGTCGTTTATTATTAAGGTCAGTGATTTCCTCAATAACATCACCTACACGTTTGCCCAATGTCGGCCTCAATAAAACATTAGAACACTGCATATGCTCGTCTTTAATGGACTGCACCTCAACCTCGAACTTTTTCACATCTTCAAGCCACAATTTACTTTCGCTTGTTGCCAGATTTGGTGATTCTTTAGTTGTTTTTTCCAAATCATCCCTCCGGGCAAATAAATGCTGAGCATTTTTGTCCAGTTGCTCCATTTTCTTTTCGGGATTTGTAATGTAACCAATTGTTGGATTACCAAAAATATCATACAGGAGCTTCCCAGTTTCTAAAACTGATTGAATTTTATCCATGCCTGCTAAGAAACTAAAAGACAATTAGGAAAAGATGAACAGTAGCATCAATACCATCCAGATTATGTAATACTCACAAACACATGTAACGGTTTGGATATTCAAAATGACAAGTGTCAAGCAATTGTGAAAGAAATAGTTCTTGATATGAAGATTTTGCTATATCTATTGAAATTCCCAAACGAGTGATGTTGCTCTCTGGATATATGTATGATAACTGTACACCCTTTTAATATTTCAATAATGAGCCCTAGACTTTATCTTTGTATACAAGTAATACAATCATTTAGTATATCCGTCAACCACCTTTTTCAAGGGTTTTTTTGTTCTTGGTAAAAGTTTCCTTTTCAAGGTTAAAGTTCAGAAATTACAGTATTGCAGGGGGTATTTTTTGTCCCCTACCAAAAACCCTTGAGCCCAAGACCCCTGGCTTCATCGATTATAGGCAGAAACCCAAAGCCCACAACCAAATCACTGTACTAATTAAAAAAAAAAACCGGATGAACAAAAACCAACATATTAAATAGAAGAGTGACAGTTTTAAGAAAGTAGATGGAGAAAAATATGAGGCCCACCACTGAAATAATCATACATGTGCTCGCAAATCAAGTGGATCACTATGTCTATAAAGTTGCAGTAAAATTTTAATCTCAAGGCCTGCTACAATTCACTTTATGGTCAGACTGTAATCAATATAAGTGATTTCTAAGTCTAAAATGAGCTGTTTGGATGGTGAGGAGCGGCATTTTGAAAATTTTAAGATATTCTATCACAAATTTCTGAGAATTTTAAATGATATTCTATCACAATTTTTGAAAAATTTAAATGATATATAATTACACATACAACGTTGTCAAGGAATTCATCAGTTCAAAAATACAGAGAGCTAAAAATTTGAATGATACTTGAATCTATGGGTGTGGTTAGAGATAAAGATCCTCAAGTATATCAGCCACTCTTTATATGTGTGCTAGAGAAAAGAAACATTGATAGAAAGGAGAAAATCTAGGATCAAGAATATATGAGGGTCAAAACCATTAATCTAGAATCGAAAGTATCAGAACTTGTTTAAAATCAATTGCAAATTTCACCTTCAATTTTTTTTAAAGCAAGATATTCTTTCAATGGGCACTTCAAATTTTCAGATGTTTTTATAGTTTTATACTGATTTATTTCAGTGGATTTCATATTTTGTAATAATTGTTTAAATTGGTTTTTAGTGTTTTGATTTGATTTTGTCATGATTAGAATTTTGAAAAATAAAATAATGAAAGATTTACGTGACAAAATCACCCTTGATGGCCCCTAAACCAAAAAGGCCCCAATTGATATTTTGAAACCGGAGTGGTCCCCTGGGTCTTTCTCATTCTTTATATATATATATATATATATATATATGATGAGAACCGGTCCTCTAAGGATGGTCCTTAAGGTCCGCACAGTTTCGAACGCCCACTGGGGCCCACCTTATGACCCATCTAAATTGACCACACATTCGCAACCCCCTTATAGACACCAAATCCCATGAATTTGCATGGATTCAGATGGACTAGACTGTTTGATTGAGGGTTAATTTTTCTTGTTTGTTATAAAGCTATTAAACTTGTGGACCACGGATGAAGAGGTTAGAGGTATTAGATTGACTTCGGATTTGATATGTAGGTTGGCCCCACTTGGATCTTTCGGTCCCCCTCTGTCCCATGACTATTGGGGTATATATATATATATATAGAAATATTCAAGTGAGGGATTCTCTCACCATGTGTGGTGAGGGACTCCCCTTTTTTGGGAGGTTTCAAGTACAAAATGACTTTTGTACTTGATGGGAGTATACATTTTTGTACTTGAAACCTCTCAAAAAAGGGAATCTCTCACCTGAATACCCCTCATATATATATATATATATATATATATATATATATATATATATAGACACACACACATACATATAATGTGGCTCCTCTACACACTACAATGGGCGTGAAACCCATTTTCCTTTTTCAGGAAAAACAGCTCAATCCCCTTTTTTATTTCTTCCAATCTTGTAGGCCCCAAGTTCATCATCCAAATCTTGTCTGTGCCTAGAATGCACTATTTATTTTTTTAGTAAAGTTTTTAAAGAAACTAGAAATCCTCTCCTCTTCCTCTTTTCACCTCATACATAATATATACACATCTAGTTTAAACAAATGCAGTACAATGAATGACTATTGAGAATGATATGAAGTTTGTGTTCACAATAACACATCGTCATGTTTAAATATATGAAACTTAATATGTAAATTAATTTGATTTACATATCTCAAGCATAAAATGAAAAATGACCCAAATAATTATTAAATAGAAAGCAATAATTTTCCCATTAAATCCATGAGAGGGTGCACTTTAAAATATCCATTAGTCTTTTTTTTTTCACCGTTAGTCTTTTTTTTTTCACGATAGAGAGAGGAGAGAATGTTCATGTACAAAGAGGAAAAGCCACATAAATCCCTCACCGGATCACCCTATGGTGAGGGATGAATCCACATAAACATTCCTCTCATATATATTTATATAAAGAATGGGTGCACACACATCGCAAAAACAACAACAACAAATAACAAATTTCATTTTATTAGCTGCTAGTTCAATTGGTAAGGGACATTAAAGTATTCCATTGGGAGCAGTTAGTTTATCCCTAGATAGAATCAGTGGTGGAGGCTTTTTTTCTTGTGGAGGGGCAAGTGATGGATGACTGGTTATATTTTTTAATCATTGATTTTCATTACATTTTAAAATAATTTTTTTACATTTTTTTAATATTCAAAGAAAACTCCTAAATTTGAAAAATACTCTAAATATTCTTAAGACATAATTTCTGAAAACTTTATTAAATAGGTTAGAATATGAACACAATAAGTTATTCAAATGAGACAAAACGCTCACTATAATTATTTTAGATGAGAGAGAAACATATTTCATGTAGTTGACCCAATATTGTGAGAACAAGTCTTTGATGATGACGACGACACGACGGCTATAATGAATCCAAATTGCTTTAAAATAATGACTTTTTCTTCTTTTAGCACCGAGAGTTGTTTCTTACTCTATTCAAAGTAGTACCCATGCCGGATTGATCGGATGAAACCCACCATTAATTAAAAAATTCATTTATTGGTTATTTGTGATCATTTGATGGGCTCCAATGCAGGTGATTGAGAGGGAACATTTAAAGTAATTCACCAAGTCATATAAGACCATAGGATATAACTTGTATGTTAACGCAAAGTTAAAGAGTCCGAATCCTTTGAATGTCTCACTACAACGCATGCATTGGTATACAAGTAATAAAAAAAAAGTACCTTGGAAATTTCCTTTTCTGCGGAAGTTGTTTTCCAACCACTCCACTGGAATTTATTTTCTGAGGAATTGCAAAAAAATAGTATATTTTTACGTTTTTCCATAAAGGAAAATGGCCACACTAAACGTGGATGTTCCTGTAGTGCAGAAAATCATTTCCACAATTCTCAATCTTTCCATGGAAAACCGGCTACACAAACGTGCACTAAATCTAGTGAGTAATGAGCACACTCTCCCACCCCGAGTGTTATCTTGACCAATTAGAGTAGGACTGTTTTTGTTTTTCACTTTTTTGGCAAGGTTTTTTTTTTTTTTAATTTTCCTTTTTTAAGGGAGAGGAGGACTCTTGTAATTAAGGATTTATTGTATATTATGGACTATTGTAATGAAGTGTAAGTTTCAACTTTGTCCTAAAGTTTGAAGATACTCTACACGTATTGAGTAATCAACATTAATTCATGATGATCATCGATGAGAGATCTGTTTTTCTCCTTGTTTTGGAGTAAAATTTTCATTTTTCTTTCTCTATTTTTTATTCTTTTGGTACCCAAACAAGGACTTGGGCAACCATTAGAAGCCCCGACTATGGGGAAGAAAGCCTGAGAAAGGCTACTCAGAGATCGAACCCCCCGTAATAAGGT
The DNA here is from genome assembly GCA_038049695.1 of Cinnamomum chago. Lineage (NCBI taxonomy): Eukaryota > Viridiplantae > Streptophyta > Magnoliopsida > Laurales > Lauraceae > Cinnamomum > Cinnamomum chago. The sequence continues at coordinate 4,195,674 of CP142451.1, forward strand.
GAGATGCGAGATGCCAAACCAACTTGGCAACCCCCGGTATGGGTGAATTTTTCTGTTTAATCGAAGATTTTGAAGTTTTGAGTTGTCATATGGCAACTTAGGAGGGCAAACTAGGAAAAAAAAAAACAAACAAACTCTTAATCCTTTCAAAAGAGAAGTATGAGTTCTCACAATTTAACAATTACAAAAGGGGAAAAAATGAAAGAAAAGCCAGAAGTTCTCACATCATAATAAGTAATGAAATAAATTGTATCCAGGATTGAGATGATAACATGCCTGATGCTTGGCACTTGGTAGTAGGAAGATTGAAGAAGATAAGACTCGAGATTCTTCAGCTGATGGGTGGTGATTTCCTCTTGTGCTGTGCGTTATACAAGGATACTGAGATTTGTTCATATAGCTATAGGTCAATGCAAGTCTTGGGTCAATGAAAGTCTTGGACGCTTGAGATTGAATGGCTTAAAGGTGACAGCGACCAATAGAATCTTGAAGGGCTGAGATGTATGGACCACCACAAAGGACAATTTGCTGCAGCGTACCTGAATTCAGACTCAAGGTGCCCTTGCTTACCACAGTTGGATTAAATTTTTAAATAGTGTATGGCTGAAAGGCCATTAAAATTTAAGGGTGTTAAATGAAGGGACTAGAAAAATCAAATGAGGCTGATTTTGTACATGGCCTTTATTCGTAAATTTTTTTTTTCATCTATGCCGCTTCAAAAAATTAAAAATGTATTTAAATGGGCCCCACAATCTGGAACATTTATTCACTGTATGCCATCTCCTCGTTGGTGAAGATTTTTCTACCATTGGTCATATCAGTAGTCAGCCAATTCTGCGATACATTACCCTTTTTTTGATAAGAGAGAAAGGTAGAAGTGGGGTCCATTCCGTACTCATAATGTCAAGGCAAAAAACAAGAAAATCATTAAAGTAGGAGAAAGAACCTTATCTTTAGAAGAAGAAAAAAATACTAAAATCATGATTATATATATAAAAAAATGATTGAGTGATATTGCTTTCCTTCCCTCTAGTCTGCATGTGAATGTGATCATGTGTATGGCCCAACTCTACTTCGGCAATAACATCAGAGTCCCTTTATTCTGCACTGATCATGTGTGTGGCCCACCTCTAAATGTTATCTTGTGCCTGCCTCCACGGTTCCTCCACATTATCATGTTATCATGTGTCCTGTCCCTTTCTGAGCCATGGTGTCTTGTCTCCTCTTCACGTTTGAGGCCTCAAGCAATGAATCCACACCTAGATTATGGGTTTGTTTGGGAAGGGGAAAAAAAAAGGGGGGGAAAATGGGAGGAAAGTGATTTGGGGGGTGTTTGGGAAGGGGGGAGGGAAAATGGGGGAGGGGGAAATGGAGGGAAAAAGTTGTCTTTTTGCCTCAAAAATTTTCTCCCCAAAACAGGGGGGAAAATGAGGGGAAAGTGATGATGGATTGATGAAATGACTAAAATGCCCTTAGACTCTATTTGAATTTTTTTCAAAAGTAAGGGTAAAATAATCTTTTTTCTGTACCTCACTAACAAACAAAATTATACTTTTTCATTTTCCTTCCCCTTACTTTTTTACTTTCCAAACAAGAGGAGAGAAAATTAATTTTCCCTCCCCTCCCCTTTATTTTCCTTCCCCCTCAAATTTTCCCTCCCCTCCTCTCCTCCCTTCCCAAACGGACCCAGCTCTTTTCTATCAAGCTCTCTGTATGAAAAAGAGAGAGACCATTGAACAAGGGGCTTTTTGAAAAAGTCTTTCTTTTTTTTTTTTTTCAAAGTGTGTTTTTTCACCTAGGGCTACGAGAGCACCTCCGTTTGAAAAAAGATGGAGAGAGAAAAAGCTTCTCCAAAAGAAAACGTGAACTATACGACAAACCTTATACTCTTGTGGGAAAAAGAAAAATGAAATCTTAAATTTTGAATGGCTAGCACTCCAAAAACGCTTCTCTTAATAGGGACAGCCGGATTGCATATGATAATTATAAAAGTCCGTCGGATGAAACAATCTATATGAAAGCTAGTTTTGTTTGAAATTTGGACTACATAAGATCATCTTAATCCTTTAATTCATAGCCCTAAAATTTAATAATTTTAAAGACATCACTTTAAAAAAAATTCAATCCACCAGTGAATAAAATTTGGATGAGTGTCAAATTTTGACTTGTGACCATTCATTGAAGAGGGAGATAGTGCATGCAAAAAGATTAGATTAACTTAGGGCCTCTTTGGATGTATGGTGAATTGAAGTTTCAAATCAAGAGAAAATAAAATATAAGGTGTTATGATGGTGTTTTACCTGTAGTTGTTTGGCATGGAGTCTTTTTTACTTTTTTTTATAAAAAAAAGTGGAGTTTTTGTCTTTTAATGGAGAAAGGAGGTTGCTTTTTTTAATTTTTTTTTGAAAAATTTGGAGGGAATTTTGAAATTATGTACTTTTGATATAACCTCTTGTCATTTTTTTGTCTGAATTCACTCTACTTTCACTTAACTAGTTAATTGTCAAACACGCCCCAAAAAAAGGGGAGCCAAAGTGGCATTTTGGAAGATTACCCATTATAAAAATATTCATTTGTTTGGGCTGTGCCGTTGTGCAACTCACATATTGTAAAGCGTAATGGATCAAATTCATTTGCATCCAACGATGGACTTTGGTGGGATCCAGCAATCGACAGGTGGCAAGTAAAACGAATGAAGAGAAAACCAGTTTCTCTGGTTATAACTTGCAATCTTTTTAATCAAGAGAGAAAAAAGTAGGAATGGGTAAAAGTTAAGGATCATAATATTTGGTCCAAGTTAACCATCTTGATATGGGTGCCATCTAAGATTGCTTGTGCTCGAAAAAAATCACTTGACATTTGCCATCATCTTGTTTCATGTAATTGAATTCTAAATTTTTAGATATAATTATAATTAAAGAAAAAAAATTTGAGTTAATGATAATCAAATTATCTCCACTCTGATTGAAAAATGAATGAATGGACGGTGCGAAATAAATACCCAGCCACCACCCTAATAGTTCAAATCCTAAAAATTAATCATCAAATTATCTCCACTCTGAATGAACGGACAATGTGAAATAAATAACCTACCACCACCCTAGTAGTTCAAATTAATTCTTAAAAAAGCGAGGAGTGCATGATCTACAGCTTTGTCTTGAAGATGTTTTCGGGTCCACTCACTTTAGCCTGGCCATGTTGAGACCTTTGTTTGATGTTGTGATTTCCGTGTCCATAACCCTCACCCTCTTGATAGTACTTTTTCAAAGAACCTTCAAAACTCAATTGTTCAATTTTACTTAGGATATAATTGAAAAATATACATGCGTCTTTAACCTTTACCAAACAGGCTCCTTTATGTTTCGTTCACGGGTTTCAACTTCAAGATGTCCACGCGTCTTTGATCTGTACAACATGGGCTCCTTGCTACTATGTTCGTTCAATCATGTGGTTACGAACTTTTTTTAATGAAAGGATTTGACTAATTAATCTTTTTTTTTTATCAATGCTATCAACTATGATTTCAAAGTAGTTCTCTATTATTTCTCTCTGTCCTTTCCTTTCTTAAGGGGAGCATCTGGAAACTCTAGTCTAATTTCGAATGAGCTAATTAGATTAAGGTTTTAAAACAAACGTCCCAAAATTTTAATTTTAACTTACAACTAATTTGCAATAAGATTATAAAAGATAGCTCCACTTTGACATTAGAGGCTTTGGTAGACAGTAGAGCTATCTATAAATAAGCACTTATAGGAGGGTATTTCTCTTTCATTTCTCTAAAATTTTGATTTTAACTTGAAAATGACCAAATATTCAAGAATGAGATTTTCAGATCTCCTACTGCTGCTTAGTGTCCTCAACTCCGACACTCACATGTAGTGTCCGATTTGTATTTGGTTAGTATGCATTGTAAGAGCCACTGTATCAATTATTGAGTGATATTGCTTTTCTTCCCACTATTTTGCATGTGAACATGTGTATGGCCCACCTCTGCAGCATTAAGGTCAAGTCCACGATCTGGAGTCCCTGCATCTACGGCTGCGCAAAAATAACCATAACCTGCCAACCCGCCCGCTCTGCTCCGCCCCGTTTCGCTACAAGTGGATATACGTCAAAACCACCTTTAGGCGGGCGGAACAGTTTCAATCCGTACTAATGAGCGGGCGGTTATGGTTTAACATTTGAAACTGCCCCTCCCACTCATTATTAAAAAAAAAAAAATACAAGTGCAACTCATCATGATCCTATATAGTGCAACTCCAATACAAGTCTAGATTATATTGTATGACAGTTTGACGACCTTACAATTTTATCACTAAACTAAAGCTTGATGTTTATTATCTTTTATCAATTATTATTCTAACTATGATTTTTTTTTGTTGCAGGATTGCTTCAAATTATATATCGATCTTTACGAACTTGAAGTTTAGATTTTGAATTTCTTTTAGCATTTGGACATTGAATTTTGTAATTTTGAAGTTTATTTATTAAAATTTAGACATTGAATTTTTGAATTTAGATGTTTCTTTATTAGATTTTTGACTTTTGGACGTTAGATTATATAAGTGATTGTATTTTTTAATTTTGGTAATGCCTTTGGACTTTAATTTTTCATTGATATACTTAGTTGAAAATCTTGTTTAGTACTGATTATTGACTTTTATTAAAAATCATGTTTAATTTTTATTCTTTATGTTAAGTACTTTGAAACTTTAGTTACATTCTATTAAAAATAAAAAAAATAAAAAAGAGAGAGATAGGTACAAATACCAAACTGCCCAACATGCCGCCCAAGTCGCCCAATAAAAAAACCGCTCAAACCGCCTATACTTTGGGCAGTTACAGTTTCTACTTTTTACAAACCGTCATAAAACAAAACTACCAAAACCGCTCAATAACCGCCCAAGCCGCCCGTCGTGCACCCCTACCTGCATCCACCACATTATTAGGAACCTCGTGTATTGTGAGTTGGGACTCTTGGCCCTTTCTTGGTGAGTCCGGATCCCCTGTTTTGTACTGTTTCGACGAAACAGCTTTCGCCACGTGTAAGAATCTACCATGTTAGATGGGCCTCATTAATTGCTACTTTGTAACGGAAAAAAAGGAAAAGAACTGGGTGCTTTTTACAAATACAGTGAATTTTGTGGAAAAAATACCTACACCACCGTTCTTCTCCGGGACAAAACCCTACACCAACGGTTCTTCACCAAGAGAACCTTTCCTCCTTTTTTTCTGCAATAGGCAAGAGCTTCTCCTCCCCCCTCTCTATTCTCAAGTATGGCGATCAATCCCTCTCTTTCTTTCACTTTCCCTTTCTCCCTCTCTCTCACAAACCATGTGTTTTTTTTATTGATCTGTTTCTCTTCTTTTTTTTATTGATCCGTTTCTCTTAGATCTTTTTATTTCATTTTTTTTCTATTCTTATATATTATTTCATGATCTTGAGATGTGGGTGATCTTATGAGTATGGCCGAGGCAGTGGGCATGATTACAAGCGACTAGAAAAAAACAGAATGCTAAATAGTCCTTAGGGACCAAGCTACACACAGTAGGACTGCACAAAAAATCTGGTATCACCGCAAAACCGAACCGAACCGACCGAACCGGGCGGTTCGGATCGGTTTATAGTAGATCGGTTCGATTAACGGTTTGAAAATCATAAAAACCACTTACACTGATCGGTTATCGGTTTGAGACCACGGTTAACAGCTTAAACCGAATCGACCGTATGTAGTAACTTAAGTGTTGCTTTTTTACTATTTTAGCCTTATGGTTTCGCTTTTGACTACTTTCAAAGTTACATTCCAAAACTCCATTCTCACATGAACTCAACCGTCAATACTACCTCAGTGCATCTTCTCTAATCTCTCAAATGCTTTTTGGAACTTCATTGCAGATGGAGGGATTACTATACAGGGTGTTTTCTTTCCATCATAATTCCTACCTCGTTTCAATAAAGTTTTTATCAGAAGACTGCACTCTTGAGAATGGTAGAAAAGCCAGTAAAGCCTAGCCTTTTGATGGTTGATTTTGGTCTCACCTAACCAATGTGTTAAGAAACCTTCATTTCTGAAAAATACAGTGGGTTCTAATACAAATTCCGTTTGTGTGTGACTTTTCTTGACATGAACTATTATTTTATTATAATTCCAAATGGTATCATGTGGAATGAATGTTTCACAGTAAGCTAGTTATTGTTTTTTTTTTTTTTTTTTGTACGCTTGCGTTTAGTCCAAACTCTCTTTTTGGAGTAGAATTATTTTTTATATGCGTTTAGTCCAATCTGGAATGTTGGATTTTTATGTTTGCACTAAACATTGGAATAAATACAAAGGACAGGGTATCATCATTTTCAAATTTTCAATATCTGATTTTAAAAATAATAAAATAAAAAACAACGGTTTAACCGACCGAACCGAACCGAACCGAACCGAAACTGTTTGGTTTGGTTTGGTTCGGTTTAAACCCTCTCCATTGATTGGATATGATCAGTTAATTAAAAAACCGACAGGTTCGGTTTGGTTGTTGGTTTTAGTGTTAAACCGATCCGTGGTTTTAGTATTAAACCGATCCGAACCGCCCATGTGCAGCCCTAACACATAGACCATCTGGCCAAGGTTTTATAAACATCCAATCTTCTCTAGTTTCTGTTTTAACAATTACTAACTTTAAGATTTAGTCATGACTCTAGTTTCTCAGGTTTGGCTTTTCGGTTAGCTTCATGGAATTGCTTGCTGCTTCTTTGTTAATAGAACCGAAATGTAAATGTTAAACAAGAACATATGGTGAATGAATTGTATTCTAGCAAGCTTGAGAAGTGGGAAATATAAGATTATTGAGATATGAGTCCTGTTTTCTATGATAAAATTGTATAGTTCTTCTAGAGAAGATCATTGGATCACCTAAGTTCACAATTCTGTTACCTCTGGCTACTTGCTGAGATGGACCTCATGGATAAATATACCTGAATTCAATAGTGGGCTTGCTTGATTTAAGCTGTGGGGGTGTTGAAATTGGGATTTGGTGATTTTCTCCTTGATTATTGTTTTTATGCCTAGTGTGGCAGTGCAGTTTCAAACCCTCAACCGCGGGATGCAAACCATGGTCCTACGCCAACTGAGTTACCACAATTAAAATGGTAGACTTAGGTGCATTGCAGGAGTACTTTCTTATATAAGCCCACTCCCCCTCTCACTTAAAGAGATGGGCCCATGTTAGTAAATCCAAACCGCTCATAAGCACTTCTACATTGTGTATTGGCAATGGTCCAAATACATCTCTAATTTCTCATTTTTAGAACGATTTTACATACATCTAAGAATGACATAGAGTTAATCATGTTTTTTTCACATGGTGGAGTGTCAAGAAAGCTTGAATCAAGTCCTAAATATTGAGTTCTTTTTTTTTGGCGGTCAAGGGTGATACTTCCAACTTAAAGTGTCTAGGCATGTGTGTATTATTATGGTGTCAACTGCACTCAGCCATGAGTGTATTGGCATTGAGTCGAAGTTTTGCTAAAATTCAAACCGTTGGAAATATCTGCCAACCAACATTTACCGTATTTCAAAGGGCTCGAATCCAACACGAGTCTAGCCCAGATTCAGATCTAGTTAGATAAGTCTGAAAAAGAGCATTTTGATAGTCTGCGTTGGGGTTTGCCTAGGCCTTAAGATGCGTTTTTATTGACAACGGCCATTTACTTCATTGGTAAGTGGCGGCAGTTTTTACCCGGCTGTCAAAGGTTTGAACCGCGGGTATGTCACCTTTTTCCACTTATGTGGGCCTTCTTCCCACTTGTGTGGGCTATCTTTTCGTGTGTGTGCGGGCTCTCTCTTGGGTCTCAACCCCTCTAGCTGGTTACCAAAAGAAAAAAAAATGCGCTTTTTATTAGGCTATTTTTTATGTCTATACAATAATATACCATCTATTTAATAAATAAAATAAATATGGTATATCTATTTTAAAAAAAAAAAGACTTTCCACTTGTGTGGGCTGTCTTTTCGCGTGTGTGCGAGCTCTCTCTTGGGTCCCAACCCCTTTGACTGGATTACCAAAAGAAAAAAAAAAAGAAAGAAAAAAAGATGCGCTTTTATTAGGCTATTTTTTATGTCTATACTATAACATACCATCTATTTAATAAATAAAATAAATTTGGTATATATACCGTATGTGTGCCACCGATGGGTGATTATTATTTTGCTGGGTTATTTCATTAACCCAACCTCAGTTGTAAAGATGAGATATGGTTTGAGAATTACTAATGGGCCTTAATCAGGCATCAATCCATTTACCAATCAATCGGGCTCATATTAAAGCATTCATTTTTCGGACATGAATTGTCGAATTGAGGTGGGACTCCTCAATTGTAAATGGATTTGGGCTTGGACGTATATATAGGCGAGTTTGATGCAAATCCAACCTGCTTACATGTGAGATCATAATTCACTGCAAAACTGACCTTTTAGCTGATCTTTTTTTAATGAAGACTAATCACATATTTGATCGAGCTTTTTCACACAATAAGGACAACATGACATGGATAAAAACCCTTGACTCAATCCTACCTCCATGAATTTATAACATCCTGAATTTCAGGTAAATAATACTTACCATTGGCTAGGAGGTGTGTGTAAAACAAGATTAAATTGTGTTTCTCTAGTCCGATGGTAAATGCAGATCTTGTTCAACTAAGATCTTGTACGGCGGACAGTTTTGAAGGACTGCTGAAGCATGCCATTGATGGAGTGGAATTACAACTTCAATGGTTAAATCTTTACAAGGTCCATCCCATGGGAATTAATTTTAGAGCTTTTTTAGTATATACACCCCTAAGGTTTGTAGAATTTGTAAATAAGCCCTTGAGGTTTTAGTATTTGCTAATAGACTCATGCATTTTCGATTTAATACCTTCATTTTCCACAAAATCAATAGTTTTCCAACCGCCATATGTTTTTAGAACGAAATGACATTTTCGTGCATCTCTTTTATCCTTAAATGCATAATTTCAAAAGCTTGGACTCAGATTTTTTTATAAAGCATGTGACATTAAGAATTTCACTTGGTGGGAGAGAATAACCCTACATAAATTCATTTTTGTATAATTTTTTTTTTTATAAATAATAATACTCATTTTTTGTTTAATGGATGTAAGAGCAAAATTTTCATTTATATAAAAATCCAACACAAATTTAATGGTGGCTATCCATTCATATTAGGAATATTGATTTTGGGGGCATGAAAGGTATTAAAAAAATCAAGGGCCTATTTACAAATACTAAAACCTCAGGGGCCTATCTACAAACCCTATGTGGGTATATAAAAAAAGCTCATAATTCTTTTTCCTTACTTGATTGAATAGAGCATCAACTTCGTATAGAAGAAGTCTCGGTATTGTGTTTGGGGGCAATCCCCCATCGGGCCTGGAAAAAAGCTCAAAAGGCAAGCGGTAAAGGGCAAAATATGGCCATGCTCAAAATTTTTTTGAAGAAATTAGCCCATGCCCTCGTAAAAAAATTAGCCCGGCCACTCTCAAATGACAAAATGGCGAAGAAAGTAACATTATGCTATAGTTTCCCCTCACACACATTAACTTTTGTGAATTGGTTTTACTTACTAATGGATTGAATCTAAAGCTTTTTTTTTTTTTCTTTTGCCATAAAAAAAAAAAAAGAAGAAGAAGAAAATGTTAGGATGATTATTGGGCTTGATGTTTGTCAAATTCAACACTTGGGCCTAATCTTTCTAAACATATGGTGATAATCATTCTAACATTTGGGCCTAATCACCATACGGTGGGTCACTTTCATCGCATTTTCATCATCATTCCGGCCTCGCCCCTATCTAATCCAAACACACCAAAATTCAATCCTTCATCTATAGCCCTCTAGTCCACCATCTTTATATTGTGAATTTATGTCATGTGTGGTTTCAAATATAGGCTATTATGATACTAACATGAGGCAAACTTCCTATCCATAAAGACCAATAATGAATTGCAAATATCGGACAAGACTTGATTTATACATGCATGTACAACCATAGTCTATATATTTTAGTTCACTTGTATCGGTCATATCTGTAATTCTAACACCCTTTTTATTTCTTAATGGCTGAATATTTGGAGTTAATCCTTAGCTACCAATAGCTCAGCAGTGAGGTAGTCTCCGCAGCTCCCTCCACAAAAATAATGAGGGATTTGTCCCTGGCTGTAGCATTGGCATAAGGAATTTGGGGGTGGCAGGGTGTGTGCGAATGCATGGACATTTACTAAAGTAAATAAATATTTACTTCCACAAATGCCCGCGCATTATCTCTTCGTGAGTTCACCTTATTTATGGCTGGATGGGTGAGTGGTACACTACTTATGTGAAGACCTGCCTCCTAAGGATCAATCCCCAAATAGCTATGTGAAATGAGACACCCTTGACCATTGGGGTGTTGCTTATCCGTTGTAGGGGTAATGCAGTTGCGCAACCTAGTTATGAGGTTTTTTTTTTTTTTTAAATAAAAATATGTGCATATCCCTAGTAGTACGGAAAAAGAGGGAATTTATTTTTCATTGGTTCTCCCTATTTTCATCATATATTAGAAATTTATAGAAATTATAAATATAAGGCAAATATCAAATTCCACAAAAAAAAAAAAAAAAAAACATTATTTGGAATACAGCTTCCAAAAACCAAGAGTAAAATTATTTCTTGGAATGCTTTGCAACCCTCTTTTTATGACCGGAGGTGTTTGGAAACCTAAGCCATTGTCAATGATTCCTTTTTGACAGAGGATTTCAACATCCGTGCGCTGGTGTTGATAAGGCAATCCATGAAGGCGGTGTATGCTGATTTGTGTTTCGATCTGCTGTCGATATTACATTGCTCGAATGCTATGAGGTTAAGAAACAGTATGTATGTCTTATTCCAAACCTCTATAGGGGGGATTTCAAGCACTCCATTTTCAAACTTTATGTCCATGAAATGCCCATCATCATCATTGATGTCATGCCTCTTTCTAACTCTAAACTTAACTCCTCCCTCTTCAAGTTTGGATGCGCAAGGGATCCTTTTGAAGACACTTTTCTCTCGAGGCACTTCTTTTGTGGAAAATGAAGAGTATACTTAATGGAGTAGATGCTGGAAACTGGAATTTTCATCGGCAGGCCTGATGTTTTGTTTCTTGTTCGAATTCAACTCATCGAAGTAGAGGAAAGCACTTTGTACAAGAGGAAGAGGATATGAGTGGGATTTATGTTTTAGTTCACATAGAAGCTGGAGAATAAAAAAAGGAATCTGATTTTCGATCATCACCAAGTCGGCCATTACCGCTTTCTTCATCAATTTGAGATCAAGGATAGGATCGTGGATTTTATTGTAATTCTTATGAAAGAGCTCTAGAATGAAACAACCATCTAGAACCATCATTTCCACAAAAGAATCACTATCAAGATTAATTACCTGTGAGTAGCATCTTCGGGCTGCTCCCTCCGCCCCTTTAACATGACACAAAAAATCCTCCAAACTGCGAGATGGATTCCGAGAGATGAAGTCATGTAGATATCTCCATTTGTGCCTCTCCATGCCTCGTAGCTCAGGTTTTCCATGGTGAAATGGACCGATGGAGATGAGTTGAGGATTGTAAGCATCCTCGTTATATTGGCGGAGGCCGCGAATGACTCGGGAGATGGAGGATTCAATGCTTCCAGTCGATGACACTAATACCTCTGTTTGCTCACGAACCTTCCTTTCGACTGATTTCACCCATACTGATTCCAACTCAATAGAGGTAATTATAGGGGTGAAAGTGGGTCGGGCCGTCCTAGGGCCGCCCGCGGACGGCCCGTTATAGGCTCGGCCCGAGCTCGGCTCAAAAGACAAAAGAGCCGAGCTAGGGCCTAGTAGGAGGCCCGTTTGCTTAAAAGGGCCGAGCTAGGGCTTGATGAAGCCCGGCTCGTAAGCCCTAGGGCCTACATATATTATAATACATATATTATATATAAATAATATAAGGATTTATTCAGGTCAAGTGGAAACCGTTGGATCATTAAAGTGGATCCAACCAACGGCTGCCCAGTTTTTAAATCTTGTAACTCTGAAACAATCTTTCCTTTGTAGTTATTATTTTTTATTAACAAGGCTCTATTCTTGTTGTTATAGGTGATGCTGGTGATGATGAAAACTTTATTTTATGATGTTAGCCGAATACTTTATTTTTTTCTATGATGCTATTGGAGTTTAATTTGATTTGTATTATTGTTGGAGTTTAATGATGCTAATCTAAATTAACATTGAACTATTATGGAGTGTTGGAACTAGGCTCCCTTTGCTTTTATGAAGTCTTTCTTATTTTAGTTAATTTTAGTGCTGCAATCCAAATTATGAGAATGAGAATATGGGATGAATGCATGCATTTGACCATTTTTTTATTCTGGTTTGCATATGCAGATTTCTTTGAATTCCTACAGGATTTTTTTTCCTGAAAATATTTTCTTTCAGCTAGTACTATATCATTATAAAACAGGCCGAGCTCACGAGCCGAGCCTAGGGCCTCAATCGAGCCAGGCTCAAAGGGCCGGCCCTAGGGCCTCATAACTTAATAAGGGCCGAGCCCGAGCCAGGGTTTTTGAGGCCCTCTAGGGCTAGGGCCGAGCTAGGGCCTACTAAAAAATACTAGGGCCGAGCCTAGGGCCTGTCAAAGCCCGGCTCGCCCCGGCCCACTTTCATCCCTAGAGGTAAAGGCTTCTTCATGCGGTTGGATATTTTCATCGTGGGGCAAGTCTTCCATCTAATTCTTGTTTCTTTTTCTCTTCTAAATCTCAGCTTATATACAAAAAGATGAAGGAGAAAATTTTCAAATATGGACATAAGTTTTTTACCTTATTTTTAAAATAGGATATGAGTTTCAAAACTTTTCATAGTAGTCTCTAAGCTTTACAGCAAGTTTTCAATTAAGGACATACGTCCATTTAAATCTATTTTTTGGAAACTTTCTTCCTCAATTATTTTAAAAATATACAACTTACTCTATATTTAAATAAAATCCCCATTCATTTCCTCTAGATTCTCACAATTTCCTTCAACGAAGTCCAGGGGCGGAACTAGCAACTTTTGTGTGTGTGTGTGTGTGGGGGGGGGGGGGGTTAAAAAAATCCATTAAAAAGTTACAAAATTTAATAATTAAATACATAATAAGTAGCACTCAAAGGTGGAATTACGTTACTATATATTATTTAGAAAAATTAGTATCTCATAAATTCATGTCAAAACCCTTGTCAACTTGTACTCAAAAGTGGAATTATTGATTATTATTTTGGAACAAACAAATATGCCCACTATTATATATTTATGAGCAAGACCCATATTTAAAATCTAGACCATTGAAAAGGGTGGTCCCACTCGTTTTATCTCGTCGAAAGAATTTACTTCCATTGGATTTATTCTAACATAGATAAATAATCACAATTAAAACATAACTTTTTTAGAATTTTTTTTCCTCTTGCCTTTCTTTTCTTCCATCATTCTAATATTTCTCCCCAAAGATCTGCTATGATTTTGTTTCTTTTTTAAAATTAGTTTTGTTCCTCCTTCCTTTTCTTTTTTTCTTTCATTATTCTAATATTTCTTCTCCAAAATTTCCTATGATTTTATTACTTTTTTTAGAATAAAAAACTATATTGATTAATTAATATTATAAGGAGGGCCATCCATCGGAAGATCATCGGGCCAAAAGGGACCTTAAATAAGATTTCCAAAACTTCGGAGGGCTCCATGCCCGCCCCCCCCCGCCCCCTCAAATTCCGCCCCTGCCGGCATCCTCACGGTGATTATGGACAGTCTGTATCTCTACCGTGATTAGCTACATGCAGTGGTTGTTAGAACCATATTAATGATTTGGGTATTTTAAAGAAATTGAAAAAAGAATCCTATCAGAAAATACCTTTGAATGACCGGATGTCTTTAATTGAAAATTTAATAAAAAATTTAGACACTAATTTGAAAAGCTTTCAAACTTGTGTTTTTTTTTTTTTTTTTTTTTTTTTTTTAATATAGTAAAAACTTAAGATCTTATTTGAAAACATTTCTTTTAAATAATTTGTTTCTCCGTCACTTGTTAGATAAAGCTATTAGAACATTAAAAGACTAGTCATCAGAGAAGGTCGGTTTCACTGCTATGCGAGCCACGTTAGAAATATAGCATGGTCATAGATTGTGTTAACCCACATTGTGACTGGAAAATTATCATCGAGTTTGAACACAACAACAATCTTCTTTTACGACCGGAAAAATTAGTTAAGATGATCTAGACTCAAGTACCTTTTATAAAGAATGAGTATGAAGCAGGAAAATACTATTTCATTCAATCCAATGACCGGCTGTAAAAAACTCTCAACGAAGCAGAGTTAAAACGGCGACATCGAAGCAAAAGATTTACCACCACCATTTTGTGAGACCCCAGAATACCGAGGGATTTGTGTTTGTTGATTAGGCAGGCATTGAATTTTTGGGATGACAAAAGGTCAAAATTGGATGTGAACAAGTTTTCTGATTGCCAGGTAACTTGTACGAGGGTTTCTAATTAGGTCCGCATCTCATGAATGGATTTTGGTCCACTTACACGCTTTGCACGAGTCCGAAATCCGGATCCTCGCACTGCCAGCTTCCTCTTTTTCGTGACCATCTGATTGGGAATGGGGTAAAATGAGGGGAGGAAAAAAAAGGGGGAAAATGAAAGAAAAGTGAAAATTTGACGGTGTTTGGAAAAAGAGAGGAAAAGTGCGGGTAAAATTCGTGTGGATTCCACCTTAAAACTTTTCTTTTAAAAATAGGAGAAAGTATGAGGAAAAGAGATGAATCTTTGTCATTTTACTAAATTGTCATTTTTCACTTTTTCATAAAGTAAAAACTCTACTTAATTTTTCACTTTTTTTTCCCTACTTTATGACTATCCGAACAAGAGGAGGTAAAATTAATTTTTCCTCCCCTCCCCTTCCCCTCAAATTTTCCTTCCCCTCCCGTCCCGTCCCCTCCTCCTTCCAAACATAGGGTGAGTGACCAACCGCATTACGCCACGTTAGCAGATCATTTCAGTGGTTACGTGAGCAGAGGGATGGCATACTTACCTGAGCAGAGATTGTAATATGGAGAGATTGGATGTCTGTGGTGGTTGCAAGTTGCAGAGAGGACATGAAGAAACGGGGTGTACATTTGTTGCTGCAAATTTAATGGACAGTAATAATGTAGATGGCACTGTCGGTGCATGTCCTTCAACATGTGTAACATGGCTACATTTATTTCCAACTACATTCAAGACTCAAGGAAAGTGATGCAGTGGCCCACTTTGCCTTGTCAGTTTCCCCTCCAATCACTAGCAGTAGTTAACAAAATCAAAAAGTCTACCTGGACAAACTTTTTGGTCAGAATTTTGAACAACTCCTATAATATCCCTTGAATATTCCTTTGATATTCAAAGGATATCATAGGAGTTGTCGAAAATTCTGGCAAAAAAGTTTGTCCAGATAGCACTACTGCTAGCAGTAGTTAACTACTCAACATGTGTAACATGGCTACATTTATTTCCAACTACGTCCATTATTGAGTTGTAAAATGTAGGTGGCACTCTCGGTGCATGTCCTATTTGGACCAAACAAAGGATCCATTTCCAGACTTCAAGGAAAGTGATGCAGCGGTCATTTGCCCTGTCGGTTCCCCTCCAATCACTAGCAGTAGTTAACAAAATTGAATTGCGGATGACGATGCATGCCCGTCCATACATGGCCACGGCGATGCTCACTTGCCTTGTCAGTTTCACCTCCAATCACTGGCAGTAGTTAACAAAATTGAATTATGAATGGCGATGCATACCCAATTCAAATTTTCAGGGGTGCACAAATCCGTGTATATGTAAAACAAATCCGATCCAAGCCGAAGGTAGACAGATTGGTCATAAATTGAAAATCTTTTAATCTGTTAGCAACAGATGGGTGATGGATTTCACCCTCAATCTACGGATTCAAGCCGATCCGATCTGTTATCATTAAATATAAATAAATAAAAAAACTTAAGGGGTCTAAATATAAGTTAAGAGGTCTAAATATAAAAGAAGAAAAACCTTTGGGAGTCAAAATGTAATTCACTTTTATATATAAGTATAACAAATGAAACCTTCGACCAAATTTCACCCGAGCCTTGAGAGCATGTTCTTCAAATTTTCTTTAATATTAGATTCAACGGATTAAACGGATTAAACCGATCCGGTTCGGTCTTCCATGGATCGGATTAATTTTTAACAGCCACGGATTGGTGACAGATTCCAAATCCAACAATCAGTAGGTAACGGATTGGTGACGGATTTGGCCTAATCCGCACCAATCCGATTCGGGTACACCCCTACAAATTTAATTAATCAATAATTTGGTGTTTGGATTTGAACTTTTTTTGCGTTTTACTAATAAATTAAAAGTTTAGATTAGGGTTGTCGATCGAGTCGTGTTAACGAATTCGTGTTGCAGGTTAACGAATTCGTGTTATAATCATCTCAAACCGTACATAAACATGACACAATTATTTAATGGGTTAAATAATCGTGTCGTGTTAATCATCTCATTAAATAAATAGGTCCAAAAATCAAACACGAACACGACACAATTATTTAACGGGTTACACGACACGACCCATGTAACCCATTAAATATATTAGCTCATTTCGAACCATGTCAGTTAACACGCATAACCCGCTTAGCCCGTTAATTATTTATAAAGTGACTCATTGTCCATCTGATTGTATCAAATAGCCTGAAGTCTAAATAGGTGAAAAATAAAATATCCCCTCAGTTTGCAGTGAAAAATAAAATAGCCTCTCAGTTTGCCACCAATGATCACTGAGTAATCCATATTCCATAGCATATAATAACAACTACAATAAAAATCCAATAACAAAAACAAGTCATTAATCATACTGGCTTGGAGGGTTGTTAATGGGTTACCGGTTTTATTCGTTAACAGCCAGTTAATTTAACGTGTTAACGGTTCCGACCCGTTAACAACATGAACCTATTAGTTGGATGCAGGGGAATTCATAAATGGGTAAAAAGAAGGAATGAGCGTGCACAAAACTGATGTGGTGCCTCTAATTTGTCACTACATATACTACCAAGGATGATTGGAGTAAGAATGGGAGAACATTGGTTGAAAAATCTTGGATCCTAAACCAGGGTAGGGTGGGGTGGCTTAATTTAAAAGAAATATTGGGTAAAGGGACAAATGTGAAAGAAAACGGCACAATAAATCTCAAAATCTACATGGGTTTTTTCAAAAAGTTTTTAACTCTTTCAGGTTTGGCGGGGGCTTTAGCCCCCACAAACCTGTACCTAGGTCCGCCCATGGTCCTAACAACAACAAAGAGGGTCCCAAGAAAACAGAGAGACTAGAAGGGGTTTCTGAGTTGCATGGATTAGAAGCATAGTCATATGCATTTTCTTTTATAATTTAAATTGCAAATTGGCATTCTCTGTAGATAGTCTATTTAGAATTCACATTGATGGAAAAAATTTAGAGATAGTTTAGGGTAACACTGATGCAAGGTTCGATGAGTTACCACAAATCTTTGCTGCAATCATCGATTGGAAACAATAGTGCCTAGGAGAAAATTGCATAATGATGGGTTGAACCAAGGTTGATATTTATACTCACGTGCCTATACACATAACATTTTCATGCACTAGGCTGTCATCCACATTAAGTCTCTACCTGTAGACCATAGCCCATAATACGCAGGTATGAGATGAGGCGGAATGCAGATAATTCTTCCATGTTCTAAGTATTGATGTAGCTATCCAATTTGCCCAATTTCCCCAATTGACTAGTATTCCATTAGTCATCTGCCCAATTGACTAGTATTCCACTACTCTATATAGTCATCACATACTGTACAAACCTATCAAGCATATATCACTCCACTTCAAGGGCACCTTTATTAACACTGCAGTTAGAACTGTAGCATCCTCTTGAGGTGAATGTTGGGTAATAACAAAATAAATAAATAAATGACAAGACAAAATAATTATGTGTGGCTTAGAATATTAGATGCATATG
Source organism: Cinnamomum chago (assembly GCA_038049695.1). Classification (NCBI taxonomy): domain Eukaryota; kingdom Viridiplantae; phylum Streptophyta; class Magnoliopsida; order Laurales; family Lauraceae; genus Cinnamomum; species Cinnamomum chago. The sequence goes on from CP142451.1 coordinate 4,213,753, forward strand.
ATATGCCATAAGCCAAGGTGGATATGAAGAGCAACGGAAGTTTTTTTTTTTTTTTTTTGTTAAAAAAGAGCAACAGAAGTTAGAAGTGGGGTTGAGTACTAAGAAGAAAGAAAACCAAGACATGTGAGATTGGAAATAAGAAACAACTATTATATAAGAAGTAAAGAGAAGCACATAATTTGAATAAATGTTGTCTACCTATGCCGCACTCTTCTTCTATATAAGAATTCTTTCCTTTTTATTGGCATAATGCTAGACTTGTCATTGGGACAGGCCGGGCATGGGTTGTCCAATCCCGTCCCGAATATTGAACGGGCCTGCCGAGGGTTATCCAATCCCGGTCCTAAGTTGAGCAGGCCTATGTCAAATCCCCTCCCGTGTGGGTTCGGGCTGAGCCCGGGCCAGACCTCGACTTTAGCACGATCTTGAACATAAGATCAACATTCTCTAATTATTCTTATACTGTCACGGGACTTTAAGCCCTCATTTTTTCCTGGCTTGGGACTGGCAATGCAATGCAACAAGCAACAAGGCGGAGTTAAATTTTTTCCTTCCACAACATTAAAAAAATGAGAGAACAAATACAAACAAATAAGAGAACTAATCTCAGTTTAATCATAATCTTGCTGGCTAAAAGTTTTTCTTGCCTCTACAGTCCCAGCATTAAAAAATAAATCAAATTAAAAGAATTCATGTGTTACGGGACCAACGAAGTGAGTGGTCTGTATTAAATCCCCAAAATAGAAAAAACGCTAACTAATTTGTCATATGCCAGATGATTTTTCTAATCACAATTCTGAAGAAGACATTTCCTATCATGATTTCACTAATTTTGCACTACTGCAGTATCCCCTTTGATCTCTGGCTCACGTATCCCAAAGAGAAAAAGAAGAATCTCTGGCTTGTGCGTAATGTTGCTTCGCGTTACATACAAATGAAGTCCAACAAATAAAAAAGAGCAAAGAAAGCGTTCTGCAGTGAGAGCTAAGGAAAAAAATGGACTATGAACACTATATCTAATGCCTTTTTATTTCATAAACCATATGGTGCATGCATGAAATTAATAAACCAAAACATTCCAAGTACATAATCAAATTCATGTATATAATTTACTTCTATCTCAAGCAACTGAAACTAAATCAAAAGTTCAATAATCCATTAAACAAAAGCAAACTCCAACAGCACATTCAAGTTATCTTCTTGGTTCTTGAATAAATGAAGGAGCTCAGCTTGGAATCATGAAATTATATTAGAGGGGGTAGTTTCGGTAAATATATTAAAAACTTAATAAATTTATCTTATAGCCGGGCCGGGCAAGGCTTGGGTATGGCCTGCTTTGCCCAGTCCCAGTCTCATTTTGGCCGGGCTTTCAAAAAATTGTCCAAGCCCAACGCGCTTGGCTCAAAATTTTTTTAAAGCCCTGTGTTTTTGGGCTTGGGACGGGCCGGGTTAGGCCAGGTACCCATTTCAATGAGTTAAATTGACAGGCATAGTTAGAATTCTTCTTTTCTTTAAAAAGATTCGGCCCCACTAGTTTTTTTATTTATTTATGTTAGAATTCTTAATTACAAAGATACCCATTTTTCAGTTTTAGTACAGATTTAACTTAAGAAGATGACTTCCTCGCATACGCCCACCGATTAGTCTAGTCTAACCTTTTTTTTTTTTTTTCCTTTTTATTAGAAACATCTAGTTGATGTTATCGCTAAGTCCAACTTAAAAAAGATGCTTTTGGCCTGTTTGGTGACTTCATTAGTAAAATGAAGGTCAAACGAAGAGACAAAAAAAGGTGGGGTCACATGAAAAGGTGATGGTTTTTTTTATCATTTAGTGAAATGGTAATATAATTTTTTGACTTATTTGTTTGATAAAAAGAAGATGCTTTTTGTTATCATGAAAAAGTGACTTTGTAACTTTTTTGGGTAAATATAGAGGTATTTTTTGAAATATGGTACTTTTTTTATTTGACCTATTTTCTTTTAATCTCTTGAAATGATCCTTCACCACACACCATTAGTAAAGTGAATTTTTTTTTTTTTTTTTTTATAACGGAGGGTGTCTTGGCCTTTTGGGCCAGAATAATCCCTACAGGCTCAGGGGGATCCGGATAAATCCCCTGTGACCCTAGTGTGGTAGTGCAGGTTTGAACCCTCAACCACCGGATGTAAACCGTGATCCTATGCCAACTGAGTTACCATAATTAAAATGGCGGACGTAGGTTCATTGCAGGAGTACCTTCTTATATAAGCCCACTCCTCACTCACTTAACGAGATGGGCCCATTTTTGTAAATCCAAACTGCTCATAAGCGCTTTTGCGCTGTGTATTGGCAATGCTCCAAATACATCTCTAATTTCTCATTTTTAGGACGATTTTACAAACATCTAAGAATGACATAGAGTTAATCATGATTTTTTCACATGGTGGAGTGTCAAGAAAGCTTGAATCAGGTCTTAATATATTGAGTTTTTTTTTTTTTTTGGGTCAAGAGTGATACTTCCAACTTAAAGCCCCTAAACATGTGTTTATTATTATGGTGCTAACTCCACTCAACCATGAGTTTATCAGCATTGAGTTGAAGTTTTGCTAAAATTCAAACAATAGGAAATTTCTACCAACCAACATTTACTGTCTTTCAAAGGGCTTGATCCAACACGAGTACAGCCCAGATTCAGATCTGGTTAGACAAGCTTGAAAAATGCATTTAGAGAGTTTGCGTTTGGGTTTGCCTAGGCCTTAAGATGCGTTTTTATTGAGAACGACCACTTATCTCATTAGTAAGTGGCGGCAGTTTTCACCTCGCTGTCAAAGATTTGAACTCCCAGCCCCCTTAGCTGGGTTACAAAAAGAGGAAAAAAAAAAAAAAGATGCGCTTTTATTAGGCTTTGTTTATGTCTATACAGTTATATACCATCTATTTAATAATTAAAATAAATTCGGTATATATACCGTATGTGTACCACCGATGGGTGATTATTATTTTGCTGGGTTATTTCATTAACCCAACCTCAGTTGTAAAGAAGAGATATGGTTTGAGAATTACTAATGGGCCTTAATCAGGCATCAATCCATTTACCAATCAATCGGGCTCATATTAAAGCATTCATTTTTCGGACATGAATTGAGGTGGGACTCCTCAATTGTATATAGGCGAGTTTGATGCAAATCCAACCGGCTTACATGTGAGATCATAATTCACTGCAAAACTGTCCTTTTAGATGATCCTTTTTTAATGCAGACTAATCACATATTTGTTCGAGCTTTTTTCACACAATAAGGACAACATGACATGGATAAAAACCCTTGACTTAATCCGACCTCCATGAATTTATTACATCCTGAATTTCAGGTAAATAATACTTACCATTGGCTAGGAGGTGTGTGTAAAAACAAGGTTAAATTGTGTTTCTCTAGTCCGATGGTAAATGCAAATCTTGTTCAACTAAAAATTTGTACGGTGGACGGTTTTGGATGACTGCTGAAGCATGCCATTGATGGAGTGGAATCACAACTTCAATGGTTAAATCTTTATAAGGTCCATCCAATGGGAATTAATTTTAGAGCTTTTTTTTTTTTACACCTCTAAGGTTTGTAGAATTTATAAATAAACCCTTGAGGTTTTAGCATTTGCTAATAGACTCCTACATTTTCATTTTAATACATTTCTTGTCCACAAAATCAATAGTCTTCTAACAACCATATGCTTTTAGAACGAAATGACATTTTTGTTCTTCTCTTTTATCCTTATATGCATAATTTCAAAAGCTTAGACTCATATCTTTTAATAAAGCATGTGACAATAATAATTGCACTTGGTGGGAGATAATAACCCTTCATAAATTTATTTTTGTATCAATACAAGGCTCATTTCATTAAATCTAAATTGATCGTGATGGCAACCAACACAAGTACTTATAACCGATTATGATTTATCCAATTCAAACATGGCCCACCGTTGGATTGAGGAACGCTTAAAAAACACATGATTATGCTTCATGTGTAGGGGGTGTAAAAGAAATATTTGAAAAACAGGCAGGGGGGTAGTGTTTGGCTCTAAGTAAAAGAAATATTGAGGGAATGGGCAAGTATGTAAAAAAAATATTAATTTTTAGAATTTAGGAGGGGGGGCGGGGGGGTGGATTTTAAACTTTTCTCAAATATAAGTGGGGTATTCAAATCCCAGGCCCTTGTACCTGGGTCCACCCCTGGTCATACTTCCCTTGGATTTTGTTATCAATGACACAATTTTCTCCCATTCCTTCTGTGGATTTTGTTATGAGCTTTTTACTTTTTCCAAAAAAAAAAAAGACTTTATTTTCATTGGAACCTTGCTCTCCTTCCATCCATGGGTTTTGCTTTCATTGTTATCTCATGGGCCACAAAGGTTCATTCATTTGAGGAAGTGGGAGATGGAAAAATCTCAATTATATATATAGGTCTACAAAATATCAGCCCCATTAAATCAACGTGATCCTTGCCTATGGCCCTCTAGTTTATTTTTAGAAGGCACCATTGTTTAAATCTCAACTCGATTGTGAGTAACAGTTGAATTAGTATCAAATTTGGGGCTACGACAATGTGGGAAAAACTTGTCTTTTAGGGCATACCTTGATCATATTTGGGCCAAGTGTCCAAAAGTTAGAATGGGCACACATAAACGGCGAGAATGGTTCATCTCAACAGTTACTAGTTTTTCACATTAAAACATTGGAGGATTAGTTGGCAATCTCCTTCAACACTTTAAATATATAGAAATGTACAAAATTTAAACACCTTCAACCAATACCATAGATTACGTTGTAGGTGTATAGGGATTAGGTCTATTTGACATTTGAAATTGATTCAAATATATATTCTGAGTTATTTAAATTATTTGGTAAGGAAAACCACTGTCGAGCACTGACAACGTGAGCATTGCACTTGGTGGGCCCATCTTGTGAGTCATTCGAGTGGACCATAATGCTCTAATAGTCATAGATCCCAAGTTTAGCGCTCATTCAAATGGATTGGACCGTTCGTTCACTACGTCAAAACCGGTTAATAGCCACACAAGTAAGGCAAGCAAAACCAACCGTTAGATATCGGAGAACCATCCGGTCTATAATATTTTAAATACCTCAATTGAAAAACTGTGTTCCTAATTTCAGCATTCCAAGGGCTTTCTAGAAGAGCATTAGTACATGTATATGAAATACCACACTGGGGCCACAGAAATTTACCTGGCTCCCCCTGTGGCCGAAGGGATCTAGTCTGGCCAAAGGGTTGAGACACCCTCCATTATAATAAATAAAAAAAAAGAAAAAGAAAAATCTACAGAGACTTAGAAGTAATAACTTAAATCTCTAGGGACTTAGAAGTAATAACTTAGATTATCACAAATTTCACTCCTATCAATTTTCTACTCCCCATTTTTCTCAATTATCTTAATCTTATTAATTTTCTTTCTATTAGTAGTACACAAATAGAAATAAATAGTATTCTTACCTAGGGGTGCTCATGGGTCAGGCTAGCATTGGATAAATAATTGGGCCGGGCTTGGATATGTAATTGGGGCCCAATTAATAATTTGGCCGGGCTTGGATTAAGTAGTAAAAGCCCAAAGCTCTGCCCGGCATGGCTCTAAGGAATGCATGTAATTTAATTTAATTAGTCCAAACAATTGCTCAAATGCCCACAAAAGTGATAAAAAGCCTGGTTCAACCAGACCTGATTGATTAAATGGGTGGGCTTGGACCTAACTATTATGGCTTGTGCTGGGCTTGGACCAAGCTTAGGCTGGTGTTTCTAAAGTCAGGCTGGGCCTCGATATTGCTTAGACCGGCCGAGCTAGCTCATGAACACCCCCTACCCCTACTTACCTCGCTCCTTCAACCATACCTTCCTTGAGTTTTGTCGCCATTGATCATTTTCTCTACTTAAATCTTCCCCTTGTTTAGAATGATCAAGTCAATTTGTCGAGCCATATTCTCCTCACAACAATTTTTTCGATTTTAATTTTATCAATTTTCCATGTGTTTCTCTCATCAGTTAATCCAGATTTAAGTTTGTTCCATTGAATCAATCAATTTTCCAATAATGTTAGGATCGTCGATTTTTTTGTAGTTCTTATAAAAGAGCACGAGAATGAAACAACCATCTAGAACCATCATTTCCACAAAAGAATTCCGATCAAGATCAATTGCCTCTGAGTAGCATCTTCGGGCTTCTTCCTCCACCCGTTTAATTGCATGCAAACAATCCTCCAAACTTGGATATTCATTCCAAGAGATGAAGTCACGTAGATATCTCCATTTGTGCCTCTCCATGCCTTGTAGCTCAGGTTTTCCATGGTGAAATGGACCTATGGAGATGAGTTGAGGATTGTAAGGCGGAGGCTGCGAATGACTCTGGAGATGGAGGATTGAAAGCTTCTAGTCGATGACAATAATTCCTCTGCTTGCTCACAAATCTTCATTTTGACTGAATTTTCACCCAATCTTGATCCAAACGGTCCATCGCAATAGAGGTGAAGGCATTCACACATTCTGGATCCAAACGGTCGATGATCGCAATAGAGGTAAAGGCTTCTTCTTCAATATTTTCATGGGGAGGCAAGTCTGCCATCTAACTCGTGTTTCTTTCTCTTCTGATTCTCAACTTATATACATACAAAACGATGAAGGAGGGGACAGATTTCTGCAAATTGTTTTAAATAAGGATTTTAAAAGGGTAGAATCTAAAAAAAACTCCTTAAGTTTCGGCCTTATTTCAAAAAAGGACACAAGTTTCAAAACTTTTTAAATTAATTCCTAAGTTTTCCAAGAAGTTTTCAATTAACGACATCCATATATTTAAAGTTATTTTTCAGTAACTTTTTTCCCTGTTTTTTTTAATACCCAAATTACCCTTCATTGTAATAAAACTCTCATTCACTTCCTTTATATTCACATCATTTCTCGCGCCGGTGTCCTCACGATGATCAAGGATACCCGGTATTCCCACAGCAATTGGCTGCATGCAGTGGCTGTTGAAACAATGTCAAGGCTTTAAATGAAGTGTAATTTGGATATTTTCAAAATATTACTGAAACCTCTAAGTTTTACAAGAAGTTTTCAATTAAGGACATCCGTCTATTCATAGCAATTTTAAAAATACCCAAATTACTCTATATTTAAATAAAACCCTCATTCATTTCCTTTAGATTCTCCTTATTTCCTTCACCGACATCTTCACGGTGATCATGGACAACCGGTATCTCCATAGCGATCAACTACATGCAGTGGCTGTTGGAACCATGTTATGGCTTTAAATGAAGATTGACTTGGATTTTTCAAAGAAATTGACAAAAAAAAAAGAACTTATCGATAAATACCTTTAAATGACCGGATGTCCTTAATTGAAAACTTACTGGACAACTTAGTGTTTTTTTTATTTGAAAAGTCTTTAAACTTGTGATTTTTTTTAAAATATGGTAAAAACTTAAGACCTTATTTAAAAATTTCTCATTTAAATAATTTATTTCTCCGCCACTAGTTAGATAAAGCCATAGGCCTCGCCTAGGGATGTAAATGGGCACCCGATTCTCCGATTACCCGGAGGTTCCGACCCGTTAAAAACGGGGTCTGGGTCCTTATTTAGGCCCCGATAAGTAAATGGGTCCAGGTCCGGTTCCACCTTCGTTCGGACCGGTGGACCCGAGACCCGACATATTACCTTAATTTTCGAAAATCTCTCCTAAAAATAATATTTTTTATATATCATTCTCTACCTAAAACCGGACCCGGATCCTGACCCGTCCCATATATGGTTCTGGTTCCGGTTCCAGAGCCAAAAAACCAGTTCCGGGTCCGGATCCAATTCCGCCTTCTCCTTAACGGTTCCGATTCCGGGTCCACCATGGACCCAGACCGGAACCGACCCGTTTACAACCCGAGCCTAGCCAAAACCAAAATAATTTAAAACATTAAAAGACTACTCATTAGAGAACTATGCGAGCCACGTGTTTTGCTATGCGAGCCACGTTAGAACTTAGAATTCTTCTTTTCTTTAAAAAGATTCGACCCCACTAGTTTTTTTATTTATTTATTTTCCTTGCAAAGTTATTTGCCAATCACAATTACCTGACACACTTAGAACAGAACAACAATGACTTTTATGGTAACTTAGACTATCACATGAACCATCATTTATTTGTAAATTCTGTTACATGCATTCCATTCACGAAGAACAAAAGGGGCCTCGAGGGTTTTATCTTTTTTTGGACCAGTGAGAAGGCAAGTGGGGCTTATCTTTTTAAGCAAAGGGAAACATTATAGTGTATATCATGGCTGATGACAAAGAATAGAAACGCTTGGAAAATATCATCCTTCTGCAGATAATGCATATCAAATGGGAAAAAGATTCCAGCTAATGTATATTAGAGATTTTCAGTTGGGATGGATTTAGTACATATTACGAATGTTGAGGAGGCCACTTTTCTACTGCATGGTGGTTTGCATTTTTAAGCTTAACTAAGCAATTGGGTGTCAAAACTCAAAACAACACTACTCTTTTTATAGTAAAGACTCGCCGAAGATCGTGCTATTAAAATTCCAACCTGTCCACTCATGTTGGCCAATATATATGAATGTGAGCTGTTCCCCAACATGAATGTAAATTGAATGTGAGTTGTTGGAGCTTTCTTTATTTGTTCATTGTTTACACATCTGATGCATGTGCGGCGGATTTTGTTTCTTAACAACCAGCCAACTGGTTGAATTCCAGTTTGGTAATTTTATAGTAAAGTAAAAGTTAAATAAAGGCTTTATTTTCTAGACAAGAGGTCACATAAAAAAAACACTTTAATTTAAATTTTTCTCCATCTTTTTCAAAAAAAATAATCAAAAAGCAATCACCCTCATCAACTAAAAAGACAAAAAAACTCCACTTTCCCATACGAAAAATCAAAAAGATTTACTACCAAACAACTAAAAATAAAATACCATCATAACCCACTTACATTTTATTGTCTCTTGATTTTGATCATTTACTTCACTTCATTTCACTTGATTTTAAAAGTAAAATTACCAAACGGGCCTGGGTTCTTGCCAGAAATTGAGGCATTGGATCTCAGCTGCAATGGTGGCCCCATTTGCTAGATACATTCTCTTCTATTTGAAATTGAAGCTATCAACCTCTCCCACAACCATTATCTGGTGGTTTGCATTTTTAAGCTTAACTAAGCAATTGGGTGTCAAAACTCAAAACAACACTACTCTTTTTATAGTAAAGACTCGCCGAAGATCGTGCCATTAAAATTTCAACCTGTCCACTCATGTTGGCCAATATGAAATTGAAGCTATCAACCTCTCCCACAACCATTATCTGGGGTCTTCTATCAAAGCTTGTTTTCAATGATAAAAACCTTGCTTATCTCACTATTTCTTATAATTTCTTTTCAGAGGCTGGTCAGGACTGTAGTAAACTTCTTTTAAGGAAATGGGGGCTATATTGTTTAATCCTTAGATTTGAGTAGAATGATGTGAGTGTGAATGCGTCAAACTATAATTCCTACATATGAAGAGGTTATGAGACTCACATAAGTTCTGTAGCATGGTCATGCAGGAGATACTGATATAACTGCAATTTTTGAGATTAGAAAGTTCAACTCTTCTTTTAAGAAGCTACTTGCTCTACCGATATTTATGGCTCTCACTTCAGCAATTTAAAAAGTGGAAAAGAAAGTGAAATTTTTGCAAATAACCAAATAGCCCAAACAATAAATACACTACTTAAAACCAAAACAAGAGAACAAATTCCTTGTACTGAGCATACCAGAAAGCTATTCTCCCGCTGCCCCCCTGTATTAGCATTAAACCACTTTCATTGTATCTTAAAAACAGTTGCATTATAACATCCAAGCAACTCATCATAATGGGAGACAATGCCTGCAGATAAATTCTATGGTCAGCTTCTAATTGCACCATAAAAAATAAAAAAAAGCTTCTAATTGAGACCTCTCTGCATCAAATGTATTGACCATCTCTAACACTTCTAGTGTGCTAACAACCAAACAAACCCAAAAAAAAAAAAAAAGAAATATTGATTTGAAGCTTTTGAAAATTAAGTTAAATGTGCGTCCAAAAGCAGAGTTAACTCCATTTTATTGCAAATCCCTACAAAACTTGTAACAGCAAAAAAAGATTAATTAGAGCACTAAAAACTAAAAACAGTGCCAACAAGAAAAATCCATCCATAATTAGTGGGATGCCAACATGAAATTTCGTTTCCTTTTTTTGGAGGCAACATATAGCTTCAATTAAAAATCTGCAGAAAGCAAATAATTCAAATTCTCAATAGAGAGAGAGAGAGGAAAACATATACAGTTCAATTGGCTTGAGTGACCCACAAAACCTCCTACTTCAAAACAACATTTATGAGCAATCATTTTTTGGCAAAATAACCTCAAAATAAACTATGAACAAGCAAGTCATAATAAAATAAATAAATAAATTGTAAACATGTCTTGACATAGGCAGTCAGGTACTTGGAATGAGTTAAGATGGGACCGAGAATTTTATATGGAGCAGAGTTCATGTATTGCTTGACCGAGTGAGTTGTGAGTTGACTTTTTAGGATGCTCAAACATTAACTTCTAATGCTTCTATTGAAAAATATAGATTTTATTTTAATCACAATTGATCTTCATTATTAATTATACCATTTGCTGCTCTTAAATAAATCATGGCAGATATTGACAAGATGCTGTAAACACACTTTAAATAAAACTAACTTCAATGATTATTCTTGGGTTTTTAAGTTTTTTTTTATTTAAAAAACCAATTAAAAGCTTTTTTTTTTTTTTTAACCATCTATTTGTAGGCCACCAATTAAAAGGTTATAAATTTCCAATTTAAGTGGTAAAGGATTTGATCATATCATCATAGCATGGATCACAAGTAAGAAATATTACTTATACAAGAATGGGACATGATACTTCTAGTTGTAATTATTTCATCAAAACCTTAAATAACTTCTAGGGCCAGGCTTCTTATGAAGAGAAACAAGATCCAAGTGTGTACAACAACAACAATGAACACACACACATACAGAGAGAGAGAGAGAGAGAGAGAGAGAGAGAGAGAGAGAGAGAGAGAGAGAGAGAGAGAGAGAGAGAGAGAGAGAGAGAGAGCAACAATGAACCAAAAAACACATCAATGATGAATGAACAAATCAAATAACTACCATATTTCAACTTCTTCAATGCAATCATGAAAAGGGAAGAAGGTTTGGGAGAAATCCTACATGTCAACACTGCAAACATCCAATCATATTCAGTGATCATACTACTACAAAGCATGTGCATCATTTCCTTTTGAAGATAACATGAGAAACCATCCATTCTTCTCCATCACTATACACACACCAAGCTCACTTGCTTGGATAAAAAAGACCCACGAGAAGTTAATCAACTTCATTGTTGCTTCTTTGCTTCGTATGAATGATTCTGCCATCTCTTTCTCGGCATCCACATTTGTATCCAGATTGTTCAAAAAATTTCCTTGGAAGAAATCAAACAGAAATTTCTTCATCATACAATAACATAGTTCAGTAGAATGAAATCTCAAAGTCCTAACTCAGGATTCTTGTAAGTTTAGTTGATGAAAGGACTTGATCAGATTATATAAAGGAATGAACAAGTGCAACCAGTTGTACAACATTTGACACATGAACAATCTAATACTTAATTCATGTCACTTACTTTGAAGTAGACTGGGATATATAAGGAAGAATTTTTAGTTATGTATCAACAATTGAAATGATGTTACCCTTGACTACTTTCTGACTCTATCCTATATTTACCAAACATTCATCTCAACATTCTTGTCTTTGCTATACCCATTTCTTTGCATATATTTTTTTCTTGATTTGCTAATATTCTGTCACACTCATTTATTTCCTAGTTTTACCTTAAGAAAGATTATAAAATCTCAAATTCTTAGTCAAGTTCAATTGAGTTTCTTACCATGTGATTATAAAACTACAATACAAAGATCAAGTCAGCTAAAGAAGTAAATTATTGCTAAAAAAGTATATTATTGCTTCTTCCATACATGGTACATGCAAACTGTTTCCCACCGAGATGACTGATACATCATCCTGTAAACATATAGGTGGGATAGAATAATGTTAGATACATATCTACAACACTGTTTCATTTACTAACAAGGAAGATTTAAAATGTCTTACACAAACATTAGTGACTAATGTGGAACTATGAGGCATAGAGGTTTCTCATCCTCAGAAGGAACAAATGTCAACATGCAGGTGTAACCTTATAGGGAACAAAACAATATTGGAAGCTATTCATGAAAGAGAAAAAGAATGAGTACTTTTGTTCGGTTTTCAGCTTTTGAAAGGACTTACAGTTGAAAAAAAAAAAAACCCCGCATACTAATTAGCTAGGGAAGAAACTTGACATCACCTGAAAGTAAAAGAATAATGAAGCTGATGGCATCATATATGTCCCAGCAGGAAATGAATATACCGTGTACCAATCCTCTTCATCAATTGGCTGCATCAATATGCATTTCAATCACCACAATAAACACATTGCAAGAAAGCAGCTATCAATGATGAGAAATCTATTGATTGAAAAGATTTAGTTAAGGAGTTGGAGAGGGACAGGTGAATCCACATTGTATTGCAAACTTAAACCATATGTAGCTGATAAAATGCTAATCTAAAGGAGTACTTCAGAAACAATTTATTCATCAATGTCAGCATCTTTAGGCCTAGTTTTCATAGAGGGTCGATGAAAATGAAATTAGCTGGTGTTTTAATCCATATTGGAGGTTAATGAGCTTCTGCTATAACAAATTTTTCCTCGTAGCTTCAGTTGGCTTAAATTTCCCCTCATTAAAGAACAATTAAGAATAATCAGACTCTTCTTATCAGTCTGAAAGATTCTTGAGATGGAACATCTATGTTTGTTGCAAAACCTTCCCTAAAGAGATCCTTTAGTGGAGTTTTTTTTAGCTATTGCTACGTTTTCCTCTCTAAATAATGAACAGTAATACTATTATGTTGTCTCTGTCATGGCAATTTTTATGATAAAAAATAGTTAAAATGGCAACACTTCCTTTATTGAAGAATATTGAAATGAATAAAAAAAGGAAAACTGTACATGATAAAACAGAGCATCTCAATTACTTCCATCTCTGGCTAATCTATTTGCATTCACATTGGTTTCTCTGTAAACATGAGAAGAAGTGAACTGCAATTTGTTTATTGAAGCTTAGGTTTCTTCCATCAAATCTGTGGTCCTCCTCGCGGGGGAAATAACACAATCTGCAGCAAATCATTTGTTAAAAAAAATATATACTTCTACACCCATAAGCTTATTACTGGTGGAAAAACTTCACAGATAGAATGGAAAGCATTTAAAAGGTGAGGAACAGTCGAGAAAGGGGGAAGGAAGAGTGAGTTCTTGCATATAGGTGGGCCCATAGGTGGTGTCTCCTGCTGTGCCCTCCATTTGGAAAATTGGCCCCATCGTAGGAAAGGGCAGATGCGCAGAGAATTTTCTTGAAGCAAGAAGAAGCAAAAAGTTCATTGCATGCATCCAAAGAAAAAATCCATCCAAAGCAGGAGGCAGAGACGAAACTCGAAACTGCTGCTTTTATATTATGGTATAGACCAATGGAACGTACGTGCAACATACGTAGTTGTCACTGCAAGTGTTTATGTTGTAGTTACATGTTTACTGTAATGAAAAACTAGCAACAAACGCCGGGCTCTTCAAATTAAAAATGTATTGAAGATTTGATATATATTATTGGAAAGAAAACAAGTTTTACCTGTTGAAAATTTTAAATAGAAAAATGAGCACCAATTGCACATGCAAAAAAGAAATAAAAAGACTTGTGAATAAAAAAAATGAAATGCAACCACCTAAATTACATGTGGAAAAACAAAAACCCACATATATACGTAACAACCCAAGAGTGAAAATAGTATTTTTTGTGTGATTTACTAAGCTTGAAAAGCCATTTTTGTCATTTGTCAAAACCAAAACCACAATCTATCTTCTTCTCCCTCTAAGACTGATTTAAATATATTAGTGACATTTGATCTCAAACATGAATTGCACCTCAAGGGTTAGTTTGGCACTTGACTAGAATAGTAAAGGTCAAGTAAAGCCTTCATTTTTCATACAAGATATCACATCAAAAGCACTTTAATTTAAAACCCTCTCCATCTTTTTCAAAAAAAGTTAAAAAGCTATCACCTTTATCCACTAAAAAAAAAAAACTTCACTTTCCCATACAAAAAGTCAAAAAGATTCCATAACAAACAACTAAAAATAAAATACGTACCATCAGAACCCACTTATATTTTATTTTTACTTCAAAACCAACTTTACTTCACTTGACTTTATTAGTAGAGTTGCCTTGTCTAAGAGAAAAAAACTGATATGATTTATGTTTTATATAGAGAAAGATTGATATGAGTTGGTGATATTTAAAATAATACTTGAATGCATAGTTTACCTTGGATGTGGAAAGATAATAAATGAAAATAAAGACACAAGTTTTAGCAAAGTCTCTCATACATCCAAACCAAACCTTAATTTCTCCTCTTGCATAGAAATAGTAATGTGAAATCATCATTGGAAAAGCTCAAAACAATGTGTGATAGGGGAAGGTTGTAAATTGTAATGCAGGTGTGAATATATATATATATATATATATAGAGTTGTTTTAGTAAGGATAAGTACGGATTAGTGATAAGAAAAACATGAAAATTCTTAAATGGATAATCGGAGGCCGATACTGTCACGACCCGGGCCCAAATCACGATAACCACGGGCCGGAAACCCATACTTACTCCCGTAAACCCCGAATTAACCGAAGTTAAAACGGAATCCACAAGGGATATCAATCTCAATAAACCTGTCAATTACACAATTTTTACGGAAATAACTATACTTGACAAAATCAATTTACGAATTTACATGTATACAAAATAAAGTCCGTATACAAAATTAATTACATTCCACAATGAATGTACAAAATAATGTTTCATGACATTTCTCAAAATACTAGAGTTCTTTTCGCACTCGGATGACCATATCAAATGGCATTCCGACCATTCCATTCGATTAGTCCTCCTGGAGGAACCGGAGCGGTCTCCTCCGCTGGCGCCGGGGGCGCTGTAGGACCGGCAGGGGCAATCGGGCCTGTAATGTCATCAATAACACTAATGAACACGACGGTTCAACAAGTATAAACAGATCTAGCAATAGCATATGATAATAATACATATGCACAATTCATTAAATCCAAGTAGTAACAATTATCATTCTAGATAAATCTAGATAGTTCATACAATGACAATAGGAAAACACAAGAGTTGATCAATAGACGTTTACGAGACAGTAACTATCGTAACTTTCATTCACTCATTTCATTTACTTTCATTTTATTTACCATCTTCCCTCAAAGGAAGGATTCATCTTCCAAACGGAAGGCATCAATCAACACCCGTAGATATGATCGGAATATGTGCGACTTACTAGTGTCCGGGCCAGGGACAACTAGCATCACCACGTAGCTCCGGAACGCCCCCAAATCCATCTGTTGCAGCATGATTAATTAATTACTCATTGTTACCTTTAGTAACTATTCATTACTCAGTGTCATGTTTAGGGATCAATTATCAATTCTGTGTGAGTTCAATATCAATTCAGTGTGGCTCTATAATGAGCTTAAAGAACTACTATGTAATGCCCTCTCATTCAGACATCTAAACCAAACAATAAGTGAAACGTTAGTTATCAATGCACGTGTTATTATGGATGACATTACTTTAATTAGATTGTGCATTAGATAACCTTAGCTACCACCTATGATTGTTTAGATATCACCTATATTAGCCTTAACGAATAGGCTTTCAATTCAAACCAGTCACCATTTACCACACGACTCGTCTTAACGAGGTGGGGAGTTTCCATGATCGCGTAAGCGATCTTAGTCCATGCAAAAATCCAAAACGCCAAATTTTTCGTTACTATGAATAATCTGGTCAAGTTCGGTTACCTCGGTAGCCGACACGGTACTGGCGGCTAGCCAAAACTGTACTGGCGGCCAGCCGAACCAAGTTCGGTTAGCTTACAGTCATCTTTCCAGAAGCTGATTTTTCGGACAGGGATTTCTGACCAATTTCGGTCAGCTCGGCGGTCACCTCGCGGCTAACCGAAATTCGGCGGCTAGGTTTTCAGAAGCTGACCAAATTCGGATTTTCTGGCGGTTAGCCTCGCGGCTAGCCGAAATTCACCCAGAAGTTCATTTTCGAGCTTCAGAAGTTCTAAGCAAAAACCACATTTTTTGAACTCCTTGAGTTCATACAAGTTCTATAAAAGTTTAAATCACTAGAAATGCATATACTTGCCTCTCTTGGAGTTTAGTTGCAAAATCCCTCTCTTCCTTAGCTTGGTTGAGATTAAAATCCCCAATGAAACCCTAAATTCCAAGAAAACATGTAATACACCACCCTATAAGTCATTGGTGCTACACATTACTTCTATCTACTCAATAGGACTTTGAAATCTTAAGGTAAGACCATCAACTTACTTGTGGCTCCAAGCAAATTAAGAGACCTTGAGTTGTCCTTCAAGCTCTAACTCTTCAAGAAGGGAGGAAATGGCTTGAGGAAGAAGATGAAGGTGGAGTTTCTTCACTCAAAGCCACACAAGTACTCCTACTCACACTCTTGATGAAGAGGAATGAAAGAGAAAAGGAAGGAGATGAGGTGAGTCTAGGGTTGTTGAGGTGAAATGAATGAAAGTCCCATTCCATTCTAATATAAGGATATTTCACACTAAAGCCCCCTCCTAATACTCTTTATTACGCTTTGAGTCAAATGAAACCTCATTTGGCCTATTTGAGGTCAAATGGGATCGCGTCTATTACGAAAGTTAATGCACTACTCGAGATACACACGTTGGTGTCCAGAATTTCCGTATTCGACGAAATATGTGAAAACCCGTATTTACGAAAAAGTCCTTAGTCTACCTTGTTTGAGTCCAAACTCATTTCAACCTACTCAATTTCATTTCATTATGCTTAATGCATCATTTGAGACTAATTTGTCTTTCTTTGGTCATCAACCTTGATTAATCCATTTATCCATGCTTAATTAGCATTAATCTCAATTAATTAGCCTTAATCATGATTAGTTTGGGTTGGGGTGTAACAGATACGCTGCTGGTCTCAAGTTTGAAAAGAAAAGAAGGAATTAAAAACTTAAAAATGAGGTAAGAGGATAGACATGTGGAGAGGTGTGAAAGTGAAACCCAATAATGTAACGATGGCACACATGGGAACCGGACCTACTATACTGGACTCTTTAATGAGATTGATCGGTTAAAAGCAATCATGGCATTTACAACTGAGCCCCTCATGCACAGAAGTTAGAAGTTGGAAGTCTAAAAGATAACGAAAAGTTATTATTGTATGCTATGTTTTAAGAAAGGGATAAGTATCTTATTTAAGAATATTTTAAATTTACATTAAGATATTTTAGGTCATCAAATTAGATTAAAAGGGTAATTCCGGAATATAGGATTGCAAAAAGTTTGAGATAAGCCATGTGTCCCTCTCCCAGAAAGTCCCTGTTGCCACGTGTCGCTCTATGATGAAGAGTCCGGATCCCCTATTTCGTTGAAACAGGGGAGTACTGTTTCGACAAAACAGCTTTCGCCACGTGTAAGAATCTGCCATGTCAGATGGGCCTCATTAATTGCGACTTTGTAACGAAAAAAAAAAAGGAATAGAATAGGGTGCCTTTTACAAATACAGTGAATTTTGTGGAAAAAATACCTACACCACCGTTCTTCTCCAGGACAAAACCCTACACCAGCGGTTCTTCACCAAGACAACCTCTTTCCTCCTCCTTTTTTTCTACAATAGGCAGGAGCTTCTCCTCCCCCCTCTCTATTCTCAAGTATGGCGATCAATCCCTCCTCCTAAACCCGAACTTAAGCAGGCAAAGCTGGTCCGGGATTAGGCTGAGCACCCCTAGATTTGAGACAGACACAAAACTCTAGTGGATTGAGATTAGGCTAAGCTGGTTCAAGATTAGGCTGAGCACCCCGTGATTAGGCCCGTTGACATAAAAAAAATATACAATGCCCAAAATGTAAGCCCCGGACAACTTAAACACTCCAAAATATGGACCTGGTAGATTTTTCTCACACAAACCAACATGTCTAGGCCCATGAATTGTTGTTTGATCATCCATAAATTTCATGGGGACAGAATGACCAATGTCGCCTTTTTCGAAAAAAAATTTAAAAAATACCCTTGGCTGAGATAATTACCAAAATATTGCCCTACACGCATGCATGATATTGTCTGCTTTAGCCCACGGGCCCTACGATTTTGTTTCTGATGGGCCTCAACCCATCAAAAGGCCTCATGCAACTTTCCTCTCCATAGTCGATGTGGGACTTCGAGGCGTCACAGACACTGAGATTGCTCATATAGATAGAGGTCAATGTAGGTCTTGGACGGTTGAGATTGACTGGATTAAAGGTAAGAGTGACCATTTTCATCTTCAAAGGCTAAGATGTGAGGATCACTAGAAAGGACAACTAGTGGACTGCACATACAGTTCAGCTCCATGAGGGCCACCTGGGGCCACCCTTGATCAGTGTAGGTCGTTTTACACTCTTGCATGATCTTGCACCAAACTCAATTTCAGGCTCATGGAACCCCTACTTGCTACATTTGGATTAAATCTAAATGAAGTTCATGGCTAAAAGTCGTTAAACTTTTTAGGGTGTTAAACCAAGGGTTAGGGTTATTTGACGGGGCTGATGTTTTGAACTACCCTTATCCATGAGAGGACATTTCCATCTATCCCACTCCAACAATAGGAATCCACTCGCGCGGGGCCACTTATCTACGGTATGCCGCAAGATTTGATTTTTTTTTCTCCCCTTTTATGATAAGAGAGAAAAGTCCATGGCTCATTTTTATAGTTACAAAGAGTCTAATTTATCAACTGATACTCTTTTTTTTTTTTTTTTTTTCTATTTTGGCTAAGTTTGGACTACCAGTTGGAAGTATTAAATGCCATGGGATTTTAGTAAGATTGGTTAGGAGAGGAAATTTGATAATGAGTGAGATACTCTTGATGACCCAAAGGATCAATCCCTGTCCTTTAGTGTCATCAATGGGCTCCAAGAAATTGTAGAAACCCCCTTTAGATAAATTAAGATTTTAAGACATTCTTATCAACAGACCCCAAAAGATTTTATTTTAACAGGGGCAAACCCACGCCATACACCACTCCACCAATTCCCAGATGGGTAACTTCTAACAATTCCATTGTCTTGCTTCAAATACCCCACCCTTTTATAACAGTATATGACAAAATTTATAACCCTATCAATCGATTTGGATCCATTCATCAATTGAATTATATGTGTCCCACCACTTTAGAAGTCCACGGCGTACTTGTTACTCCAGCGAGCATCCATCCATGTGGGAGATTTGGTTATATTTTCAAAATTTGGTATGCTCTCAATTCCCGTTCAATGGGATATGCTGAACCCGCGCAAGAGCCCACTTAATGACTATCGAGGTGACAAAATTTGACCCCACCTGCTAGGTCAATCAGAATTTGCCCGTCCAACCCGATCCTCATGAAATGAGGGTTGTTCATGGATCAAGGTTTCCATGACCCACCACAAAAAGGGCCGGATTAACCTCCCCATATAAGTTTATTTTATTTATTTATTTATTTTGCTAAGTTGACCTTCATGCTGGGAGTGATACTGTCAACCTAAGGAGCTAATGATTGATCTTGGGGATATGTGTTGTAGTTTGTACCGAGGTGCCAACACGACACAGATGAGTTTGTTGGCCCCAACAACCTAATCTTAATGGTTTAAAATGGGTACCCAATTTCTAAATTTTCATGATTTGCTGAATTTTAGTGAAGGCGCATTTAAAGGGACATGAAAATAATGGTCAAATAAAAAAGAAAATAAATCAAGAGAGAATAAAATGCATTCATCAAATGGCTGGCAAAATGGTTGGTGGACCATGGTATTATCAATGATATAATAACAATCAAGGTGGAGACTTGACACCCAACTAGTGGCCCCACTATTTTAGAATGTGTTGGTCATCCTTCCTCATTGAATTACTTGGTCTGTGATGCCCACCTGAAAGCATAACAATCAAGGTGAGCTGGTGTTTGAAAGATCTCCTTTTGACTATGCTAACCATTTGATCTGGGAAGTACACTTTTCACCAGGGTTGGGTAAACATGGGTCCGGTTGACCATAGGTTTCTATTGGTGGAAACTTGAGACCCAACTAGTTGCCCCCCTATTTTAGAAATAGGTTAGCTAATCCCAAACTGCACTCAATGAGGGCCCGCCCAATCGGACCTGTACAAACTCCATCCATGTGGATTAACCCATTTAACCCACTTGACACAGGTCGAACCTCTATGTTTGGTCCAAGTCTAATCCATTTCAATAAGGTTAAAAATCAAGTTGCATTAAAAGCCAGAAAAGCCCAATGCAAGTTCAGCTCATTCCACTAAATATAAACTATTCTAGGAATCAAAAATAATAAATCACCAAACCATTGAAGTGGGTTTAGAAATGCGGGTCAACCCAAATCAAACCCGTTTAAATGGGTTATTTAGTTTATGCAGGTTGCCCCAAACACAACTTGGTTTCTAGGTCGAGTGATCAGGTTTTGCCACCTATAGTTTGGAGGGGCCTCAAGGTTTTTAAATCATAGCCTGATAAGTTTCAATGGCGAAATTTGCATGATAAATCTATTGGCCTCTCAGTTGGATTGGCTTTTTGAGTGGCTGAGATTTATCACAGGGTGAGGCCAGGTTGTTCCATGTAGGGGTGGTGACGAGTCAGGCCAGGTTGAGGACTAGGGGTGGTATTCACTGGGGTTGGCATCTGATAATACAATTAGTTGGGCTCAGTCAAGTTCAAATCAGTCAAGTATCGCCATCACCCACCCCTGAAAGTATTGTGTACAATTGGGTATACAGATTCTAGACGCAACTGGACCCAATCCTGGACCACCTTTCCATTAGTTAAATGTTGAGATACACCTCTGACACCCATTGTGATGAGGACATCATATAAACTATTGTTCCATTGGCTACTTACATCTTGAAGGAACAAGTGAGTAAAACACAGTGATCAATCCAGCAATTGGCTTATTGAGATTGACTTCTAATATTTAGATAAAAGTAAATTCCATGGGTGTTAGAGGTATATCAACAATGATTTGGATGATCAAAAGGTGGGCCCCACTTGAAACTTTATGGGTCCAATTTCGAGGGTCCAATTTCAAACTATCAACTAGTCCAAAAAGAGCTAGTTAAATTAGGTCTTAACGTAAATAACTCCCAATACTTCCCATGGTGTTTGATATTATTACTCGATTTAACTGGTATGAAGCATTCAAGGGATAGCCCCTATGAGAGACGCAATACATGTTGTGAAGCAAGGGCTGCAAGGCCAAAAATGAGAATGGTTGGTTAAGGTGAACCTGCCTGAGTTGCAAATCAAATTCCTGCGTTTAAGGGCTGCCTTTCGAAGATCTAAACTGTTCAAGGAATGAGCCCGCTTAGGTAGGTCGATGGTTCCTAAAAGAAATTACCGATGGACTAGTAAGTTTTTTTTTTTTTCCAAAATGTGTGATTAAATATCATAGTTGATAATTCTTATTAAGAAAATCAAGGTTTCTTAATCATTGATTATTTTTATTTAAAATTGAAAACTTTACAATTTTGTAAACATTCAAAGAAAATTTTCTAAATATTAAAAATACACTACTGCAGTACTGGTTGATTATCTATTGAAAAAGTCCATATGGACAAACTGGGGGACCGAACTGTGGGCCCGGTCCCCCCTAACAGCCCTTGGATCCAAGACTCTTGGATCCAAGGGCTGTTAGGGGGGACCGGGCCCACAGTTCGGTCCCCCCAGTTTGTCCATGTAGCAAGCCTCTTATCTATTTTAGTTAGTTAATGGAATACAATTAAATTTAGGAGCTATGTATAAATAATGGATAGATTGGAATGGGGAACCCGAATTTTCATGTACCCGACCTCAATGTAGTTGAGACAACGCTTTTATTATGGTGATGTTGTTGAAGAATATACCTTCTATGGTGCCATAATAGTGACACGGCATGAACTTCTCCACTCCTCTGGATTCATCCCTTTTTCCTGTGAATCTAATTAGAATGGAATGCATAAGACCTTTTCTTTTTTCTGTCTATTTGATAATAATAGAATTTACCTTGCTTTCAGGAGCATTGTTTTTCTCTCCGCAAATTTTGGGCTTCATTAGTTCTGACCTTGAACATGCCATCTTAAGAAAGGATGGATCCAGATATCTTTTCAGACAAATATCGGCACTATCATTGTCGAATCTGAAAGTAAAATCAAAAGTTTTTTAGTATTCCCACATCTTCTAGGAAGAATAATAAGAAATTCAATAGTTCTTGCTTGTCAAGGAAGAACAAACGTGGGGGATGATGGCATTCTTCATAGGATTCCATAATAAACCATGGAGCATCGTTGTGGACAAGGTGATTCTGTTTGGTATGAATTTTAGGATGCCAATCCGAACCTTTAAAACAACCATTCTGTATCAAGGAATTGAATTGTGCAATAGATAGAATTTTACAAAATTGTATCATGATAGGTTTCTACAAAACTTAATCTAGATTCCACAAGCCATCGGAGAATCGCCAAAAACAAAACCTACACATCTCCAATTACCATACCTTACCAAGGTAAGGTCATATTTGATCTAGCACTTACCAAAATTAGCATCCCATCCAAATAAAAAAATGGCCCTGCTTCTGATTTTCACCTCCACCCATTGAGTACTATTAAATTGCTGCCATTGAGAACCAACCTGCATGCATTTTTACCATCTCAAAACCCAATCAGAATGGGTTCATCCATTGTCCTGAGTAAGAAAATAAATATCATCTAGCAACTGGATGGTCATGCTCATGAAATTATAGACAAACATAGAATGATGAAGATAACACGTAATATATTTAACCGTTCAACTTATAAGATGAGACTAGTGAGAATACGTATAGCCTCTGCAATAAAAAGAAAAGTAATGATCACTTCTAATAAATGTGCTAAAAAGAAATAAGTTCTCAAATGATCTAAAAGATAAAATGTCCAAATGCTAAAGATGTGCTTGCCGTTACAGAATACAAAGCACTAAAGACGTGAAACTACTGACCATTATGACCTTTGATTCAATGAAGTTCGAATAGAATTCCACTCTCTCAAAAACTAGAAAAGGCCCTCACTCATACTGACAATTTTTTTTTGAATGGTCATTCATACTATACTAACATTCCTTTCTTAATATAGTCTTGACAAAACTAAATAAAGCAGTAAACATCCTAACTAAATATGAAAAGACTATTTTTCCTTGGGAGACAAGGGCCTGTTTGGAAGGACAATGCAGAATAAATTGCAATGCAAGTGTAAGAAAAACAAGAATCTATAAACATGTATGGCAGTACGAAATCAACTTGAGCACATACAAAACCAATAGCTTGAAGTAAAGGCATAGACTTCTCAATTGCAGATACATAAATTTCGTTACATGACTGCTTCTTCTTTCCAAATTTGGCAGATAATGGCCTTAATTTGTTTGAATAACACAAGGAAAAGAGATTCATAAAAAAAAAGACATTAAATACACCATCCATCACTTACTATAAGTCGGCAACAACGCACTACTCTTCACACCACCAGCAACTGCAATAGCTAATATTTTTGCAGCAAGCCAAACAATAAATTTTGTTACATGATCGGTGCTTCTTTGCAATTTTGGCAGACTGTGGCCTTAATCAATCTGAACAACACAAGGAAAATAGATGCATTATCTATTAAAAAGCATACATTAATATACCATCAATCACTTCCTACAAGTTAGCAATAACCTACCGGCTCTTCACACCACCAGTAACCGTAGTAGCCAATATTTTGGCAACATGCCAAACAACTCAACCACTAATAACTGCACAAACACAAACACGGACAAATCACACCATAACTCCATAACAAACAGAAACACAACTTTCCTAATCAAACAGAATAGAAATAGAATGTGGGATCAAGCACTGGTGGTACATAAAAAATTTCCTCTTGCATATACAAGACCAACAATTTATTCATGTTCCCTTGGGCTTTGTATGTGTCCAAACCAGTGAAGAAGATAGAAAGGAGGAGTTTCTACCTCAAATGGCACAAAGTGAAGGCATGTAAAGCTACAAATTTATCCAAGTTTGTGATAAAATGTTCTCAACATGAATTGCTTGAAGTTGGAGATTAGTTGAGAGCAATTGGACAACTGTGCTCAATGGAACTAGGATTTAAGGATATTCAGCTGTTCTATTCACAAAAAATCAGAATGTGATGCTAAATTTGATTGGATTGCACTGTTCCTTGTTTTGCCTAGGAACACCAGGGATGATTGTCCATTATATATCTGTGTTCTTTAACGATCAATGTTCTAGTTAAAATTGATGGCTGAAGTATTCAAGAAACACATTTTGAGCACATATTATCTGACTGATCCTTTAGAAAGGACAATTAAATTAAAAAAAAAAAGAAGAAATATTATAAAAAAAAAAAAACCTTAGAAGATCAACTGCCCACATGGTCCCTAGATATCTTGTGTGCGATATTGCGCAGCTTCAATTTCAATGTCGAATAGTCCAAGATAAATGTCCCTAGACCCAAGTATCACATTCGCAGCCATATAAGAAAGGGTGAAAAAAGGGGAGGAAATTCAGATTGCTATCAAGTTCATTGCACCAGTAGGTGCTTTTACTCATGTTCTTATCAATGCATCATTGGAACCCCCATCAGTTGTACAAGGTACAAACTCCAAACATGTTCTTATCATAAAATCAACAAACAAGTCCTTTCACAATTTCAATCCTTGATCTATTTTTGCTAGTTAATGGAATACAGTTAAATTTAGGAGCTATGTAGACATAATGGATAGATTGAAATGTCAAACATGAACTTTAGCTGTAGCGAGAACAATAGTTTCTAAACTTGCAATAGAGAGGTGACAGAACGCCCATTCAAGGGGACAAGCATCTTTCAAAAAGGATGAACTGGTTGAGACATTTCATCAAACGCTTTGTGGGCAGATGAGATTGAATTCAATCTTATGCAACAAAGACAAAAAGATGCGGGGTTTTTGTTTTCAATCTCTATCCCTCTTTTTGGCATTGCATATCATTAAACAAAGCGAGACATCATCTCTTCTTTGAGTTCGTAAGTCAACTTTCAGACTCAGTCTACGCCTGTGATTCTGTGTTCTAAGCACCTCATTAATTAAAAGAACAAAAAAACACAGTGCATATTTCAAAGAGATTTCAAAGGAGATTTTTACCTGTTTTTGATCCAACTGATGATTGTCTTGTCCGTGTACAGAGATCATTAACAAGAGGCAGAGAGAGATTAAGGAAAATGTCATGAAATTACCTAGCCAATTACAGGATCACTGAAAAAAGGTTGGAGTCGTTCCTTGATGTCATTGTCTTCCCACTCCAATGCTTCCCACCATGAACTCTGGCATTCAATCCTCCTTAGTGCTGGTGCTACAATATTGGTGCCATTGGAGAGGAAGGAGAGACTCTTCAACTTGGGACATCTACTAATTTGAATAGTTTCTAGTGATGGCCATTCGAAATTAGAAAACCCTCGGCAAATGCTAACCAATTCCGGAAGATTCCAGAGAGAAATTCTCTTGATATTAGGGAGGATGAGTCTATCATTATTATAACTTATAACATTATGGGTATGGCTTGCGACAGACTTTGACATTTCCTCTTCTTCAATTTCTATTATCTCTTCCATCTTCCAACAGTAATAAACACGGAGCTTTTCTAAACTGCAGAGTTGTCGAATAATACCCAATTGGAAAACCTTCTTCAAGTTTTTACATTTAAATAATCTCAGATCTGTTAGTTTGGAGATGCTTCCGGGCAACAATGGACCATCGCATAAGCTCCTCAATTCTGGAAGACCTTCAATGCAAAGCTTCTTCAAGTTGGGTAGCAGTGCACAAGTCTCCTGTTGCTCATCTCCATCAAAGAGAGTTTCCATTTTATTACAGCCTATAATCCAACATTCTTTCAACTCCTTCATGTTTGCCAGCCCCAACTCTGATAGCTTTCTTGCTGTGTGGTGATCCCGTAGAAGAAAAATGGAAGAATGAGCAAGAGTCTCCATAATGGCGGCATGTGACGTCCCAAAACCACCGTTATATGCCAAATATCTTTCCCATTCTTGAACTTCATCAAGCCACACCGTATCCGTTATCTCAGTGCCAACCCGAAACCGGAATCTCCTAAACCACACCGATTTGCTATGACGTAGAAAATGGTCGAGACACTCCACTTTTGGAAAGTATGCATCGACAAAAGTAAGATGTTCCAACCTGCATAATTCTTCAACCACGACTTCCATGCTTTCATCATCCCACTGACCCTTCTCAACACAAATTGATCCACGCCTCACATACAAGCTCAGTTCTTCTAAATATGGAAGCTTTGGAATTATTCCAGTGGGAACTCTCAACTTCATGTTCCATTCATCATATTGAGAACAGTTGCGTTTTTTAAACCCCACTATCAAACGTTTCAAACGAGTTAGTTCCCCGACCTCTCTAGGCAGATATCTAATTGTTGTGAAGCCTCCCAAATAAAGCACCTCCAGTTGCTTCAGCGCTCCTACTTGGGATGGAAGTTCTTCTAAATGATAACAATCATTCAAATAGAGACCGCGGAGATTAACCGAGTTCCACAAGGAAGACGGCAAGGACTTTATTTTTGTCCGACTCAAGTCTAGAATACATAGAGAATGCATACGTTCAAAGAAGGAATCGGGGATCATTGTTAGATGATCATTATATTGCAACAATAATGTGGACAAAGTGCTACAGTTCGGCCTCTCCAACAAACGTACCAAACTACAACCCATTAATGATATCTTTTGTGCTTGCAACCATTCCTTCTCCTCTGGTGGATGCTTTACATGCTTACCAGTTTTTATTAAGAACCCTAAAGCTTCTTTCAATGCAAAATCCCTTATAATGTCATGCATTTTGACATGTTCTTCATCATCACCTCTCTCCAACAATGATGCATCGACAAGATTCATAACCTTGTGGAAACCATCATCCCGTGCCTTTTCAACGCTATCAAATCCTTCAATGTAGCCCTCCAACCAACAATACTCTGCCAGTTCAGCTATCAATATTTCATGGTCTTCTGGGTACAATGTGCAGTACAAAAATAAGTTCCTTTCATAATCTTCAGACAACCGATCATAACTGATTTTCAAGCAAGAGAACACTTCCTTTTCAATGCTTTTAATTTGAGACGTAGATGGTAATTGCAGTTTCCTTAGCGTGTTCCTCCACACACCAACATAACTAATCTTTCTCAAAGATGAACCAATAACGATGATGGCAAGTGGTAAACCACTACATTTTTTAACGATATCTCTAGCAATTGGTTCGATAGAAGGAGACATGGCAACATCCCCAGCTTTTTCATTGAAGAGGCTCCATGCCTCCTCTTCGGATAGTTTCTCCATTTGTATTTCCACATCTGTTTCCATCTGCCGACATACGCCTAGGTCTCGAGTGGTCAACAAGACCTTACATCCATTATCTTGATTTAGAATTGGGATCCCAACATCACACAAATCTATTCTTTCCCAAATATCATCTAAAATCAACAAGAACTTCATCCCACTTAAATTTTTAGATATGGATGCTCTTAGTCGATCGTCGTTGGACATATCTTGTTCAGTACAGTTCAGACGTCCTGCAATATCATTTTGCACCTTTCTTCGACTTCCTTCTCCTGAGACAGTTACCCAGATGACGATGTCAAACATGTGGGATTCTCCCAGTCGATTGTTCAACAATTTTAGAGTTCTTGTTTTGCCAATGCCGCCCATCCCCCAAATCCCAATCTTTTGGATTCCGACATCTTCTATAAGCCCCAATATCTTCCGCAATCTAGGCTCGGAGTCGGTTGATGAATTAGGTTCTACAACTTGGGGCTCAACTTTCTCCAATGGTGGTGCATTAGAAAACTCTTTTTCCTTCAACTTTGGTCGTTTATTATTAAGGTCAGTGATTTCCTCGATAACATCACCTACACGTTTGCCCAATGTCGGCCTCAATAAAACATTAGAACACACTGCATATGCTCGTCTTTAATGGACCGCACCTCAACTTCTAACTTTTTCACATCTTCAAGCCACAATTTACTTTCGCTTGTTGCCAGATTTGGTGATTCTCTAGTTGTTTTTTCCAAATCATCCCTCCAGGCAAATAAATGTTGAGCATTTTTGTCCAGTTGCTCCATTTTCTTTTCAGGATTTGTAATGTAACCAATTGTTGGATTACCAAAAATATCATACAGGAGCTTTCCAATTTCTAAAACTGATTGAGTTTTATCCATGCCTGCTAAGAAACTAAAAGACAATTAGGAAAAGATGAACAATAGCATCAATACCATCCAGATTATGTAATACTCACAAACACATGTAACGGTTTGGATATTCAAAATGACAAGTGACAAGCAATTGTGAAAGAAATAGTTCTTGATATGAAGATTTTGCTATATCTATTGAAATTCCCAAACGAGTGATCGATGTTGCTCTCTGGATATATGTATGATAACTGTACACCCTTTTAATATTACAATAATGACCCCTAGACTTTATCTTTGTATACAAGTAATACAATCATTTAGTATATCCGTCAACCAACTTTTTCAAGGGTTTTTTTTTTCTTGGTAAAAGTTTCCTTTTCAAGGTTAAAGTTCAGAAATTACAGTATTGCAGGGGGTATTTTTTGTCCCCTACCAAAAACCCTTGAGCCCAAGACCCCTGGCTTCATGGATTATAGGCAGAAACCCAAAGCCCACAACCAAATCACTGTACTAATTAAAAAAAAAAACAGATGAACAGAAACCAACATATTAAATAGAAGAGTCACATAGTTTTAAGAAAGTAGATGGAGAAAAATATGAGGCACACCCCTGAAATAATCATACATGTGCTCGCAAATCAAGTGGATCACTATGTCTATAAAGTTGCAGTAAAATTTTAGTCTCAAGGCCTGCTACAATTCACTTTATGGTCAGACTGTAATCAATATAAGTGATTTCTAAGTCTAAAATGAGTTGTTTGGATGGTGAGGAGCGGTTTTTTGAAAATTTTAAGATATTCTATCACAAATTTCTGAGAATTTTAAATGATATTCTATCACAATTTTTGAAAAATTTAAATGATATATAATTACACATACAACGTTATCAAGGAATTCATCAGTTCAAAAATACAGAGAGCTAAAAATTTGAATGATACTTGAATCTATGGGTGTGGTTAGAGATAAAGATCCTCAAGTATATCAGCCACTCTTTATATGTGTGCTAGAGAAAAGAAACATTGATAGAAAGGAGAAAATCTAGGATCAAGAATATATGAGGGTCAAAACCATTAATCTAGAAAGTATCAGAACTTGTTTAAAATCAATTGCAAATTTCACCTTCAATTCTTTTAAAAGCAAGATATTCTTTCAATGGGCACTTCAAATTTTCAGATGTTTTTATAGTTTTTTACTGATTTATTTCAGTGGATTTCATATTTTGTAATAATTTTTTAAATTGGTTTTTAGTGTTTTGATTTGATTTTGTCATGATTGTCAATCCAAGCCCAATCTCAGCAGGCCCATTTAGGCCCATTCATTGTATTGTACTTTGTCAAAGCCCATTTATTGTATTATACTTAGTCAAAGGATAATACTTAGTTGTTGCTATAGTTTAGGATCTGAGATCTTAATTGATTGTAATTAGGGTAATGAGCCCCTACATATATGAAGAATAGTCGACCCTCAAAGGGCACTGTATTGAGCCAACGAATGTGTGATATCTTCCTTCTCTCAAAATGACATGGTATCAGAGCTAGTACTCCAGTTATTTTTCTTCTTCAAGATCCAAAGATTTTTTTATCATCCTAGTTCATCTTCCAAGATCTGGAAGCCATTCAGAACCTATTTCTGCCACCTGATCGTCTGTGATCATCCCTGATCATCTCAGATCAGACGTGGCCCACCTGCGATCTTCATCACCAAATCAGCAGAAGCAGCCCATCTTGGTCGCCTGGTTCTCTTCTTATTTATGACGAATTTCTCAAGATTTATGGATCATCGGAGGTAGGCCTTCTACTATTTTTTGTGGAAATTCAGTTTCATCCACTTGTTTTCATCTCTGCCGTCCAGAATTTTGGATTCTGATTGGTTCTCCCTGGGACCACTTCCACTACGTGCGGAAATACTCCACCCTTCCATCCCCACCCTTTGATCTGGCCATTGATCATCTGCTGGGGCCGACGTGGGAATTCATCCACTGCACGACAGGGACGATTTCTGCACTGTGTTTGTGCATTTTGGTTTCCGACTGTTATCTGCTATAGTCTTATTTCTGTTTGATTTCTGCACTGTGTTTGTGCATTTTTTGGTCTCTTGCTGCCTGGATACAATTGCAGTTTTCTGGATACAACAACCTGTTGTTGCTGTTCAGTTTTCTGGCTATTGATCATTCTGCTCATAACTGTACTTCATCATCAAATTACTGTTGTTGATCTAGTTCTTGCTGTCTGGGTTGCTTTCTTGTTCTGGGTACTGGTACTGCTTCTGGTTATAGTTCCTGCTAGTTACTGGTCTTTCTTCCTTGCTCTTATTACTCCGGTGTGACATTTTTTTTGGTCTGCTCATCATGGACAAATCTAAAATTAAAATGGTTCAGTTTGATGGGAAAAATTATACCTCCTGGGCCTTCCAATTTCAAATTTACTTAGAAGGAAAGGAACTCTGGGCACACATTGATGGATCTGACCCTCAACCAGAGGAAGATGATAAGAAGATTTTAGCTTGGAAAACTAAGGATGCTAAAATCAAAACCTGGTTACTGGGCTCGGTTGACCCACATTTTATCCTCAACCTCAGACCTTGCAAAGCTGCCCGGGAAATGTGGGACTATCTTAAAAAGATCTATCAACAAGGCAATGCTACTCGCCAATTTCAATTGGAACTTGACATTTCTCAATTTACTCAAGGCACCCAGTCTATTCAAGAGTATTACAATGGCTTTCGCAGACTGTGATCAGAATATGATGAGATTAAGTTTGTCACGGTGTTTGAAGCCCTCCTACCTGAACTACTTCCCTTACAACAAAGTAGCCATCGGGATCGGTTTCTCATGAAACTTCATCTGGAGTTTGAGACAGTTAGATCTAACTTGATGAGCATGGCTTCTCTTCCCAACTTGGATGACTGTCTTCAGGAGCTTCTGTGAGAATAACAACGTCTGGTCACTAAAACTACTATGGAACAACAGGGATCTACTGAGGCTCCACTTGCCTATGTTGCTACCACCAGACCACCTCCCCGGGACATCAGTAAAGTTCAGTGCCATAACTGCAAGAAATATGGTCACTATGCAAATCAATGCAAGGCAAAAATCTGCAGATATTGTAAGGCCACTAGTCATGTTATTGAAGAATGTTGGAAGAGGGGTCGCAATTCTACTTCCCGCAACTATGTGCCGTCAGCCCCTGGTACATACACAGTGCCGTCTACTCCTAGTGCTTACACAGTGACCACTCCACCATATGCATTGTCTGACTTCAGTGGTTCTCTGCAGTATGATTCTTCCTCACAACCTGGTTCCTCCACACAATCTGCGTCCCCAGCTCCTCTCACCCCTGAGATGGTAAACCAAATGATTATCAATGCCTTAGCATCCATGAACATCGCAGGTACTAATTCATCTCTTTCCAATACATGGTACTTAGATTCTGGTGCAAGTAACCATATGACCTCTCCACCCATAAAATTACAAAATGTCGTTCCTTATACTGGTCGTCTTACTGTTCAAGCTGCCAACGGAGATCATCTTCCCATCACCTCTGTTGGTGATACCCCTGGCCCCTTACCCTTAACCAATGTTTTAGTTTCTCCTCATCTTGCTACCAATTTGGTTTCTGTGGGACAACTTGTTGAAAATAATTACAATGTCTCCTTTTCTCTACTAGTTGTGTTGTGCAGTACCAGGAGTCGGGGGAAGTGATCGCGAGGGGGCCTAAGTGTGGAAGACTTTTTTCCTTACCAGTGTCTTCATTTATTCAAGATGAAACTTTACATCAGTTATTTTGTTTTTTTATTTGGAATAATTCTCAGTTGTGGCATAATAGACTTAGTCATCCGAATGCCTCTACAATGTCTACTTTATTTCGATCTGGATTATTAAATAAACCTATTGACTCTGCTTCTTTTGAATGTGATGCTTGTAAATTAGGAAAGAGTAAAACTTTACCTTTTCCACACTCTAAAACACGGAGCACTGCATGTTTTGACTTAATTCACAGTGATGTTTGGGGCATTGCTCCGACACTTTCACATAGTCATCTCAAGTACTTTGTAACCTTCATTGATGACTACAGCAGATTTACTTGGATTTATTTATTGCATTCAAAGTCTGATACTCTTAATGCATTTAAATTTTTTGTTACCTATGTTGAAACCCAATTCTCCAAATGCATTAAAACTTTGCGCTCAGACTCGGGGGGGAGTATGTTTCCAATGATTTTCAATCTTTTCTACACAATAAAGGAATCAATTCTCAACGTACCTGTCCGTATACGCCACAACAAAATGGAGTTGCGGAACGGAAAAACAGACATCTCCTTGATGTAACTAGAACACTTCTGATTGAATCATCCGTTCCCCCTCGTTTTTGGACTGAAGCTCTCACTACAGCAATCTATCTCATAAACCGCCTTCCATCTCTTACCATTGATCATTCCACACCTTATTTGAAACTGTTTGGTCATCATCCTGTGTTTGATCACCTACATACCTTTGGATGTGTTTACTTCGTTCATCTCCCTCCCACAGAAAGAACGAAACTAACCGCACAATCTCGCAGGTGTGCCTTTTTGGGTTATGCCACTAATCAAAAAGGTTTTGTTTGTTATGATCCCATTGGACGTCGTATTAGGGTTTCTCGAAATGTTATTTTCTTTGAAAATCAGTATTTCTTCCAAACTCACATGGACTGTCCTCAACCATCTTCACCAGCTCTCTTACCTGGTTTCTCGGATCAGACAACTGTTACTAGGTTTAATCCTGATTTTGTATATCGCCGACGGGAAAAACCTATCACTGCAGATGTCCGTCCTCCTGATCCTCCACCGACAAATGGTTCATCGCCTACTCAAGCCTTGCGTCGCTCCTCCAGAAATTCTAGACCGCCTGAGAGGTATGGAATTACCCATACTTCTTTGATGACAACCCTATCTTCTGTCCCTATCCCAAGTTCTTATTTGCAGGTTGTACAAAAAGATTGTTGGAACCAGGCCATGAAGGAGGAATTTGATGCATTGGATCAGAATCACACCTGGGATATTGTGGAGTGTCCTTCAACAGTAAAACTCATTGGTTGCAAATGTATCTACTCGATCAAACTTAAATCTGATGGGTCCTTGGATAGACACAAAGCTAGACTTGTGGTACTCGGCAACAGACAGGAGTATGGCATTGATTATGAGGAAACGATTGCCCCTGTGGCAAAAATGACATCTGTTCGGTTACTTCTCGCCATTGCTGCCTTTAAATCCTGGCCATTATACCAAATGGATGTCAAAAATGCTTTTCTCCATGGGGATCTGAAAGAAGAAGTATATATGCGGATCCCACAAGGCGTCCCCTCTCCCTCAAAGAGGTCTGTCTGTCGCCTGCGAAAATCATTTTATGGTCTAAAGCAAGCTCCTCGGGCATGGTTTGAAACCTTCAAGGGTCGCTTATGCAAGGCTGGCTTTACTCAAAGTCCTTATGATCCATCTCTCTTTCTATGCCACACATCTACAAGTGTTACGGTGCTTCTCGTGTATGTTGACGATGTCATTATCACGGGCACGGATGTTGGTATGATCAAATCTCGCCAAGCTTCTCTCAAGGAATCCTTCCATATGAAGGATTTGGGCCCATTACATTATTTTTTGGGCTTAGAGGTGCATCAATCTCCCAAAGGTCTATTTGTTAATCAACACAAATACACATCAAATCTTATCGAGTTGGCTGACCTCCATGATTCTTTGCCTGTTGATATGCCTGTAGAGGTAAATCTCAAGTTGAGTAAAGATGATGGCGATCTTCTTCCTGATCCTCATACCTAGCGGCACCTGGTGGGAAGTCTTGTCTATCTCACCATCACTCGACCTGACATATCCTATGCTGTTAATCTTGGGAGTCAGTTCATGACAGCTCCTCGACACCTTCATTTGACAGCTGTGAAGCGCATTATCCACTATCTGCTGAGAACTGTCACTCGTGGATTATATTATCCAAAGGATAATCCTCTTCATCTGACTGCTTATGCAGATGCTAACTGGGCAGGCTGTCAAGACACACGCCGTTCTACTACTGGTTGGTGCATGTACCTTAGAAATTCTCTCATTTCTTGGAAATGCAAGAAACAAGAACGGGTGTCCAAATCTTCCATGGAAGCTGAATATAGGGCCATGTTTTCGGCTTGTTCTGAGATCTTATGGCTACGGGGACTCCTTTCGGAACTGGGGTTCACTCAAACCTCTCCTACTTCATTGCATGCCGACAATACTGGCGCTATCCGCATCACTGAAAATCCCGTCTTCCATGAACGTACCAAACATATCGAAGTTGACTGCCACTTTATTCGAGATGAATATAAGCGTAATGTCATTCGTCTACCTCATGTCCCTACAGAGTTTCAGTTAGCAGATATCTTCACGAAGGGACTTCCTCGGCCTCGGCATCAATTTCTTGTCTCCAAATTGCTGCTTTATGACTCCCCAGCATCAATTTGAGGGGGGTGTCAATCCAAGCCCAATCTCAGCAGGCCCATTTAGGCCCATTCATTGTATTGTACTTTGTCAAAGCCCATTTATTGTATTATACTTAGTCAAAGGATAATACTTAGTTGTTGCTATAGTTTAGGATCAGAGATCTTAATTGATTGCAATTAGGGCAATGAGCCCCTACATATATGAAGAATAGAATTGAGCCAACGAATGTGTGATATCTTCCCTCTCTCAAAATGAAAAAATTTTGAAAAATAAAATAATGAAAGATTTACGTGAGAAAATCACCCTTGATGGCCCCTAAACCAAAAAGGCCCCAATAGATATTTTGAAACCGGAGTGGTCCCCTAGGGTCTTTCTCATTCTTTATATATATATATATATATATATATATATGATGGGAACCGGTCCTATAAGGACGGTCCTTAAGGTCTGCACAGTTTCGAACGCCCACTAGGGCCCAGCTTATGACCCATCTAAATAGACCACACATTCGCAACCCCCTTATAGACACCAAATCCCATGAATTTGCATGGACTCAAATGGATTAGACTGTTTGATTGAGGGTCAATTTTTCTTGTTTGTAATAAAGCTATTAAACATGTGGACCACTGATGAAGAGGTTAGAAGTATTAGATTGACTTCGGATTTGATATGTAGGTTGCCCCCACTTGGATCTTTCGGTCCCCCTCTATCCCATGGCTAGTGGGGTATATATATATATATATATATATATAAATATATATGAAAATATTCAAGTGAGGGATTCCCTCACCATGTGTGGTGAGGGACTCCCCTTTTTTTGGAGGTTTCAAGTACAAAATGGCTTTTGTACTTGATGGGAGTACATCTTTTTGTACTTGAAACCTCCCAAAAAAAGGAATCTCTCACCTGAATACCCCCATATATATATATATATATATATATATATATATATATATATACACACACACACACACATACATATAATGTGGCTCCTCTACACACTACAATGGGCGTGAAACCCATTTTCCCTTTTCAGGAAAAACAGCTCAATCCCCTTTTTTATTTCTTCCAATCTTGTAGGCCCCAAGTTCATCATCCAAATCTTGTCTGTGCCTAGAATGCACTATTTATTTTTTTAGTAAAGTTTTTAAAGAAACTAGAAATCCTCTCCTCTTCCTCTTCTCACCTCATACATAATATATACACATCTAGTTTAAACAAATGCAGTACAATGAATGACTATTGAGAATGATATGAAGTTTGTGTTCGCAATAACACATCGTCATGTTTCAATATATGAAACTTAATATGTAAATTAATTTGATTTACATATCTCAAGCATAAAATGTAAAATGACCCAAATAATTATTAAATAGAAAGCAATAATTTTCCCATTAAATCCATGAGTGGGTGCACTTTAAAATATCCATTAGTCTTTTTTTTTTTCACCGTTAGTCTTTTTTTTTTTCACGATGGAGAGAAAGAGAGAGGAGAGAATGTTCATGTACAAAGAGGAAAAGCCACATAAATCCCTCACCTGATCACCCTATGGGGAGGGATGAATCCACATAAACATTCCTCTCATATATATTTATATAAAGAATGGGTGCACACACTTCGCAAAAACAACAACAACAAATAACAAATTTCATTTTATTAGCTATTAGTTCAATTGGTAAGGGACATTAAAGTATTCCATTGGGAGCAGTTAGTTTATCCCTGGATAGAATCAGTGGTGGAGGCTTTTTTTCTTGTGGAGGGGCAAGTGATGGATGACTAGTTATATTTTTTAATCATTGATTTTCATTACATTTTAAAATAACTTTTTTACAGTTTTTTAATATTCAAAGAAAACTCCTAAATTTGAAAAATACTCTAAATATTCTTAAGACATAATTTCTGAAAACTTTATTAAATAGGTTAGAATGTGAACACAATAAGTTATTCAAATGAGACAAAACGCTCACTATAATTATTTTAGATGAGAGAGAAACAGATTTCATGTAGTTGAGCCAATATTGTGAGAACAAGTCTTTGATGATGACGACGACATGACGGCTATAATGAATCCAAATTGCTATAAAATAATGACTTTTTCTTCTTTTAGCACCGAGAGCTGTTTCTCACTCTATTCAAAGTAGTACCCATGCCGGATTGATCGGATGAAACCCACCATTAATAAAAAAATTCATTTATAGGTTATTTGTGATCATTTGATGGGCTCCAATGCAGGTGATTGAGAGGGAAACATTTAAAGTAATTCACCAAGTCGTATAAGACCATAGGGTATAACTTGTATGTTAACGCAAAGTTAAAGAGTCCGAATCCTTTGAATGTCTCACTACAATGCATGCATTGGTATACAAGTAATGAAAAAAAAAGTACCTTGGAATTTTCCTTTTCTGCGGAAGTTGTTTTCCAACCACTCCACTGGAATTTATTTTCTGAGGAATTGCAAAAAAATTACTATATTTTTACGTTTTTCCATAAAGGAAAATGGCCACACTAAACGTGGATGTTCCTGTAGTGCAGAAAATCATTTCCACAATTCTCAATCTTTCCACGAAAAACCAGCTATACAAATGTGCACTAAATCTAGTGAGTAATGAGCACACTCTCCCACCCCAACTGTTATCTTGACCAATTAGAGTAGGACTGTTTTTTGTTATTCATTTTTTTGGCAAGGTTTTTTTTTTTTTTTTTCCTTTTTTAAGGGCGAGGAGGACTATTGTAATTAAGGATTTATTGTATATTATGGACTATTGTAATGAAGTATAAGTTTCAACTTTGTCCTAAAGTTTGAAGAAACTCTACACGTATTGAGTAATCAACATTAATTCATGATGATCATCGATGAGAGATCTGTTTTTCTCTTTGTTTTGGAGTAAAGTTTTCATTTTTCTTTCTCTAACTTTCATTATTTTGGTACCAAAACAAGGACTTGGGGACCCATTAGAAGCCCCGACTAATAAGTACCGAAAGAAAAGCTAGAAGTTCTCACATCAAAATAAGTACTGAAATAAATTGTATCCAGTATTGAGATGATAACATGCCTGATGCTTGGCACTTGGCAGTAGGAAGATTGAAGAAGATAAGACTCGAGATTCTTCAGCTGATGGGTGGTGATTTCCTCTTGTGCTGTGCGTTATACAAGGACCCTGAGATTGTTCATATAGCTATACAATGCAAGTCTTGGGTCAATGAAAGTCTTGGACGCTTGAGATTGAATGGCTTAAAGGTGACAGTGACCATTAGAATCTTGAAGGGCTGAGATGTATGGATCACAACAAAGGACAATTTGCAGCAGCGTACCTCTATTCAGGCTCAAGGTGCCCCTGCTTACCACCGTTGGATTAAATTTTTAAATAGTGTATGGCTGAAAGACCATTAAAATTTAAAGGTGTTAAATCAAGGGACTAGAAAAATCAAATGAGGCTGATTTTGTACATGGCCTTTATTCGTAAAAAAATCTTTCCATCTATGCCACTTCAAAAAATTAAAAATGCATGTAAATGGACCCCACAATCTGGACCATTTATTCACTGTATGCCATCTCCTCGTCGGTGAAGATTTTTCTACCATTGGTCATATCAGTAGTCAGCCAATTCTGCGATACATTATCCTTTTTTTGGTAAGAGAGAAAGGTACATCTAAAAGGCAAATGTATTTTTTTCAATAAAGATACACATTTTTCAAAACCTGTCAAATCACAAAAGATTAAATCACTTTGAAACAAGAAGATATATTGGGTTAGCTGTTGACAATCTAGTTAACATAAAATATCATAGAAAATATACATTCATGCACGCATGCTATTGGACTAGATGTGACTTACGTCCCCTCACACCTGCTCCAATACTTACAACTAGAACTGAGTGATCCACACTCTCAAATACCACACATTCACTACAAAATTGCAAGGATACCCTACGATGTCGTGTAGGCCCTATAGTCCTATACCCTTTAGACAGCTAAGAAGAGGTTTGAAAGTCCAAACTGTGGGACCCTCCTAAGTAAATTTCTACTAGAGAGGATCGACGGATGATATAGTCTTATTATGCATTTTGATGGGGTGAAATGTCAAACTTCGGCTAATTATACGATCAAATGTGTGATTTTAGGATCTAAAAACTTAAAAGGCTGGTAACTACATATTTAAGGGTCATGAATACATGCAAAGATTTTTAGCAATAGAACTTTCACTTTCCATGGTCTATTTGTTTCAAAATGTTATTAAATATTTTATATGGGAAAAAAGTTGAAATTCTTAGGTATTAAGCCAAATGCAAAATTTCATATACCTCCAAACAAACACAACAGAATATTTGGATACAGCTTTTTTTCATTATAGAAGAAGGTCAAATGAGTACAAAAGGATACATGCCATTTCATGAAAAGTCTAAAAGGCGTTAGCAAAGAGTAGGTGAGATGGTGTAACAGGTATTAAGTTGGGGCTTCAAACCAAACAAGCAAAACAAGATATTAAGTACAAGGGAATTGTATAAAGAAAAGTTCAATCTTATTCAAAACACTTTGGGCAAATTCCTCAACTTCTCCCCGACAAGCCAAAATAAGATATTAAGGTTTAAAATAATTAAGTTCAATTTCTCACCAGTCAATAAAATATTATGTGGTCATTTAAAAAATGTGTACTACTAATCCTTTTTTACTTTGAAAATATATTAACTACATCACAGACTAACCATATACAATACTTAATTTCATGCAACAGAGATAGTTAGTTGGTTTAAAACCATGTATAATAACAACACTAACGTGACCGAATCCACAAATGGATTAAATCAATGCCAAACTGCAACTGTATAAAATTTTATAGTCTAAATTAGAAGATTAGGCTTATTCGATTGGAATGATAGATGGGGCCCATTATCCATGATATCCCTGATACATGCTTGCATCCATGTGGGCACTAGCACTTCTCAGTGTGAAAAATACCATACGCATCACAATGTGCCACATTTCATCTGGATCGTTAAAAGCACAACAGCATACCCAACAAGTACAACGAACGTCTACTTAGTGAGGCCCCTAATAGGCCATGATCCAGATATTTTATGGTTAGCTGTCCCCACTACCGTCGATCATTATTGTGAAAAATCTAGTCAACATCTACCGTTGAATTTCTATCAAATCCAAACCGTCCGTTTTTAGCAGATTAAATTTCAAAGCAGGAAAGTGGGGCCCACAGAAAACACACCCATCGAGGAGTGTGCTTTTTTTTTTATTTTCAGGTAGCAACCGAAACTTAAAAAGACGTGAAGAGCTCCCAAGGGCATTTCTGTTACTTCAGACGAAAGTAGTGGCAACTTCGTAATTCTGATGTGAAATGTGGGGGAATTTCATGCGATGACCTGACTCCTCGGTCCATATATCTCCCCCATAAAGTAAAAGGCAGTTGTATTTTTGCTCAATGAAGATGTACACTTTTCAAAACCTGTCAAATTACAGGGGATTGAATCTCTTTGAAACAAGAAGATTGAATCTTCAATTTTTCATGAAAATCTATGCATCTGCATAAAGCAGAATTATATCTGTGTTTAGAATTAATCAGGGGAAAAACAGGAAAATCATTAAAGTAGGAGAAAGAACCTTATCTTTAGAAGAAAAAAATATTAAAATCATGGTTATAAATGGACCGTTTCATTTTAGGTGGTGCCCACTTGCAACCTATTGTTAGCTTAAATGGGTGGAGATTTCCTCTAGTGCTGTGCGTTATACGGGTCCGTTTGGGAAGGGAGGAGGGGAGGGGAGGGGAGGGAAAATTTGAGGGGGAAGTAAAATGAAGGGGAGGGGAGGGGAGGAAAAATTAATTTTCCCTCCTCTTGTTTGGGAAGTAAAAAAGTAAGGGGAAGGAAAGTGAAAAAGTATAATTTTGTTTTTAGTGAGGTACAGAAAAAAAGACTATTTTACCCTTGCTCTTGAAAAAAATTCAAATAAAGTCTAAGGGCATTTTAGTCATTTCTTCCCTCTCTCCTCACTTTCCCCTCATTTTCCCCCCTATTTTGGGGGAAAAAATTTTGAGGCAAAAAGGTATTTTTTTCCCTCCATTTCCCCCTCATTTTCCCTCCCCCCTTCCCAAACACCCCCCAAAATCACTTTCCCTCCACTTTCCCCCCTTTTTTTCCTCCTCCCATTTTCCCCCCTTCCCAAACAGACCCGGGTGTTAAATGAAGGGACTAGAAAAATCAAATTCGTAAAAAAATCTTTCCATCTATGCTACTTCAAACAATTAAAAATGCATTTAAATGGACCCCACAATCTGGACCATTTATTCACTGTATGCCATCTCCTCGTCGGTGAAGATTTTTCTACCATTGGTCATATCGGTAGTCAGCCAATTCTGCGATACATTACCCTTTTTTTGATAAGAGAGAAAGGTCGAAGTGGGGTCCATTCCGTACGCCTAATGCCAAGGGGAAAAAGAGGAAAAACAGGAAAGTCATTAAAGTAGGAGAAAGAACCTTATCTTTAGAAGAAAAAAAATATTAAAATCATGATTATAAATGGCCCGTTTCATTTTAGGTGGTGCCCACTTGCCAACCTATTGTTAGCTTAAATGTGTGGTTACAATTCAAGGGTCATTTTGATCAGAATGAGATCTTCCGATCTCCTACTCAGTCAGTGTCGTACACTCACATGAAGAGTCCTAATTGTATTTAGACCGTATTCATTGTATATATGAAAAAAAATGATTGAGTGATATTGCTTTCCTTCCCTCTAGTCTGCATGTGAATGTGATCATGTGTATGGCCCACCTCTGCTTCGGCAATAACGTCTGAGTCCCTTTATTCAGCAGGTGATCATGTGTGTAGCCCACCTCTGCATGTAATCATGTGCCTGCTTCCACGGTTCCTCCACATTATTGAGAGCCCTGTGTCCTGTCCCTTTCTGAGCCATGGTGTCTTGTCCCCTCTTCACGTTTGAGGCCTCAAGCAATGAATCCACACCTAGATTTAAATGATGGCAGCTCTTTCCTATCAAGCTCTCTGTATGAAAAAGAGAGAGACCATTGAACAAGGGTTTTTTGAAAAAGTCTTTCCTTTTTTTTTTTCAAAGTGTGTTTTTTCACCTATGGCTAGGAGAGGACCTCCGTTTGAAAAAAGATGGAGAGAGAGAGAAAAAGCTTCTCCAAAAGAAAAAGTGAACTATACGACAAACCTTATACTCTTGTGGGAAAAAGAAAAATGAAATCTTAAATTTTGAATGGCCAGCGCTCCAAAAACGCTTCTCTTAATAGGGACCGCCGGATTGCATATGATAATTATAAAAGTCCATTGGATGAAAAAATTAATATGAGAGCTAGTTTTGTTTGAAATTTGGACTACATAAGATCTTCTTAATCCTTTAATTCATAGTCCTAAAATTTAATAATTTTAAAGACATCACTTTAAAAAAAAATACAATCCACCAGTGAATAAAATTTGGATGAGTGTCAAATTTTGACTTGTGACCATTCATTGAAGAGGGAGATAGTGCATGCAAAAAGATTAGATTAACTTAGGGCCTCTTTGGATGTATGGTGAATTGAAGTTTCAAATTAAGATAAAATAAAATATGAGGTGTTATGATGGTGTTTTACTTTTAGTTGTTTGGCATGGAATCTTTTTGAATTTTTTTTTATAAAAAAAAGTGGAGTTTTTTTGTCTTTTAATGGAGAAAGGAGGTTGCTTTTATTTTACTTTTTTTGAAAAATTTAAAGAGAATTTTGAAATTATGTACTTTTGATATAACCACTTGTCATTTTTTGTCTGAATTCACTCTACTTTCACTTAACTAGTTAATTGCCAAACACGCCCTAAAAAAAGGGGAGCCAGAGTGGCATTTTGGAAGATTACCCATTATAAAAATATTCATTTGTTTGGGCTGTGCCGTTGTGCAACTCACATATTGTAAAGCGTAATGGATCAAATTCATTTGCATCCAACGATGGACTTTGGTGGGATCCAGCAATCGACAGGTGGCAAGTAAAACAAATGAAGAGAAAACCCAGTTTCTGGTTATAACTTGCAATCTTTTTAATCAAGAGAGAAAAAAGTTGGAATGGGTAAAAGTTAAGGATCATAATATTTGGTCCAAGTTAACCATCTTGATATGGGTGCCATCTAAGACTGCTTGTGCTCGAAAAAAATCACTTGACATTTGCCATCATCTTGTTTCATGTAATTGAATTCTAAATTTTTAGATATAATTATAATTAAAGAAACAAATTTGAGTTAATGATAATCAAATTATCTCCACTCTAATTGAAAAATGAATGAATGGACGGTGCGAAATATAAACCCAGCCACCACCCTAGTAGTTTAAATCCTAAAAAATGATCATTAAATTATCTCCACTCTGAATGAACGGATAGCGCGAAATAAATAACCAGCCACCACCTTATTAGTTCAAATCCTAAAAAAAAATGAGGAGTGCATGATCTACAGCTCTGTGTTGAAGATGTTTTCGGGTCCACTCACTTTAGCCTGGCCATGTTGAGACCTTTGTTTGATGTTGTGATTTCCGTGCCCATAACCCTCACCCTCTTGATAGTACTTTTTCAAAGAACCTTCAAAACTCAATTGTTCAATTTTACTTAGGATAGAATTGAAAATATACATGCGTCTTTAACCTCTACCAAACAGGCTCCTTTATGTTTTGTTCACGGGTTTCAACTTCAAGATGTCCCTCTTACCAAAAAAAACAAAAACTTCAAGATGTCCACGCGTCTTTGATCTGTACAACATGGGCTCCTTGCTTCTATGTTCGTTCAATTATGTGGTTTCAAACCTTTTTTTAATGAAAGGATTGACTAATTAATCTTTTTTTTTATCAATGCTATCAACTATGATTTCAAAGCAGTTCTTTATTATTTCTCTCTTTGTCCTTCCCTTTCTTAAGGGGAGCGTCTGGAAACTCTAGTCTAATTTGAATGAGCTAATTAGATTAAGGTCTTAAAAAAAATGTCCTAAAATTTTAATTTTAACTTACAACTAATTTGCAGTAAGATTATAAAAGACAGCTCCACTTTGACATTAGAGGCTTTGGTAGACAGTAGACCTATCCATAAATAAGCACTTATAGGAGGGTATTTCTCATTAATTTCTCTAAAATTTTAATTTTAACTTGAAAATGACCAAATATTCAAGAATGAGATTTTCGGATCTCCTACTGCTGCTTAGTGTCCTAAACTCCTACACTCACATGTAGTGTCCTATTTGTATTTGGTTAGTATGCATTGTAAGAGCCACTGTATAAATTATTGAGTGATATTGCTTTTCTTCCCACTATTTTGCATGTGAACATGTGTATGGCCCACCTCTGCAGCATTAAGGTCAAGTCCACGATCTGGAGTCCCTTCGTCTAGGGCTGCGCAAAAATAACCGTAACCTGCCAACCCGCCCGCTCCGCCCCGTTCTGCTACAAGTGGATATACGTCAAAACCGCCTTTAGGCGGGCGGAACAGTTTCAATCCGTACTAATGAGCGGGCGGTTACGGCCTGACATTTGAGTAGGCGGTTTCAAACTGCCCCACTGACTCATTATTAAAAAAAAAAAAAATACAAGTGCAACTTATCATGATCCTAGTGCAACTCCAATACAAGTCTAGATTATATTGTATGATAGTTTGACGACCTTACAATTTTATCACTAAACTAAACATTGATGTTTATTATCTTTTATCAATTATTATTCTAACTATGATTTTTTTTTATTGCAGGATTGCTTCAAATTATATATCGATCTTTACGAACTTGAAGTTTAGATTTTGAATTTCTTTTAGCATTTGGACATTGAATTTTGTAATTTTGAGGTTTATTTATTGAAATTTAGACATTGAATTTTCGAATTTAGATGTTTCTTTATTAGATTTTTGACTTTTGGACGTTAGATTATATAAGTGAATGTATTTTTTAATTTTGGTGATGCCT
Organism: Cinnamomum chago; assembly: GCA_038049695.1. Lineage (NCBI taxonomy): Eukaryota > Viridiplantae > Streptophyta > Magnoliopsida > Laurales > Lauraceae > Cinnamomum > Cinnamomum chago. The sequence continues at coordinate 4,258,657 of CP142451.1, forward strand.
TTGGACTTTAATTTTACATTAATATACTTAGTTGAAAATTTTGTTTATTACTGATTATTGACTTTTATTAAAAATCATGTTTAATTTTTATTCTTTATGTTAAGTACTTTGAAACTTTAGTTACATTCTATTAAAAATAAAAAAAATAAAAAAGAGAGAGGTAGGTACAAATACCAAATCGCCCAACATGCCGCCCAAGTCGCCCGCTAAAAAAACCGCCTATACTTTGGGCAGTTACAATTTCTACTTTTTACAAACCGCCATAAAACAAAACTGCCTAAACCGCTCAATAACCGCCCAAGCCGCCCGCCGTGCACCCCTACCTGCATCCACCACATTATTAGGAACCTCGTGTATTGTGAGTTGGGACTCTTGGCCCTTTCTTGGTGAGTCCGGATCCTCTATTTCAACGAAACAGCTTTCGCCACGTGTAAGAATCTGCCATGTTAGGTGGGCCTCATTAATTGCTACTTTGTAACGGAAAAAAAAAAAGGAAAAGGACAGGGTGCTTGTTACAAATACAGTGAATTTTGTGGAAAAAATACCTACACCACCGTTCTTCTCCAGGACAAAACCCTGCACCAGCGGTTCTTCACCAAGAGAACCTTTCCTCCTTCTTTTTTTCTGCAATAGGCAGGAGCTTCTCCTCCCCCATCTCTATTCTTAAGTATGGCAATCAATCCCTCTCTTTCTTTCACTTTCCCTTTCTCCCTCTCTCACAAACCATTTGTTTTTTTATTGATCTGTTTCTCTTCTTTTTTTTTATTGATCCGTTTCTCTTAGATCTTTTATTTCATTTTTTTTTCTATTCTTATATATTATTTCATGATCTTGAGATGTGGGTGATCTTATGAGTACTGTCGAGGCAGTGGGCATGATTACAAGTGACTAGAAAAAACAGAATGCTAAATGGTTCTTAGGGATCAAGCTACACACAGTAGGGCTGCACAAAAAATCTGGTATCACCGCAAAACCGAACCGAACCGACCAAACTGGGCGGTTCGGATCGGTTTATAGTAGATCGGTTTGATTAACGGTTTGAAAATCATAAAAACCACTTACTGGTCGGTTATCGGTTTGAGCCCACGGTTAACCGCTTAAATCGAACCGACCGTATGTAGTAACTTAAGTGTTGCTTTTTTACTATTTTAGCCTTATGGTTTTGCTTTTGACTACTTTCAAAGTTACATTCCAAAACTCCATTCTCACATGAACTCAACCGTCAACGCACTGCCTCAGTGCATCTCCTCTAATCTCTCAAATGCTTTTTGGAACTTTATTGCTGATGGAGGGATTACTATACATGGTGTTTTCCTTCCATTATAATTCCTACCTCGTTTCAATGAAGTTTTTATCAGAATGCTACACTCTTGAGAATGCTAGAAAAGCCAGTAGAGCCTAGTCTTTTGATGGTTTGTTTTGGTCTCACCTAACCAATGTGTTAAGAAACCTTCATTTCTGAAAAATACAGTGGGTTCTAATACAAATTCCGTTTGTGTGTGACTTTTTTTGACATGAACTATTATTTTATTGTAATTCCAAATGGTATCATGTGGAATGAATGTTTCACTGCAAGTTGGTTATTGTTTTTTTTTTTTTTTTGCGCGCTTGCATTTAGTCCAAACTCTATGTTTGGAGTAGAATTATTTTTTATATGCGTTTAGTCCAGTTTGGAATGTTGGATTTTTATGTTTGCACTAAACATTGGAATAAATACAAAGGACAGGGTATCATCATTTTGAAAATTTCAATGTCTAATTTTAAGAATAATAAAATAAAAAACAATGGTTTAACCGACCGAACGAAACCGAACCATTTGATTTGTTTCGGTTCGGTTTAAGCCCTCTCCATCGATCGGATTAATTAAAAAACCGACAGGTTCGGTTTGGTTGTTGGTTTTAGTGTTAAACCGATCCGAACCGCCTATGTGCAGCCCTAACACACAGACCATTTGGCCATGGTTTTATAAACATCCAATCTTCTCTAGTTTCTATTTTAACAATTACTGACTTTAAGATTTAGTCATGACTATAGTTTCTCAGGTTTGGCTTTTCGGTTAGCTTCATGGAATTGCTTGCTGCTTCTTTGTTAATAGAACCGAAATGTAAATGTTAAACAAGAACATATGGTGAATGAATTGTATTCTAGCAAGCTTGAGAAGTGGGAAATATAAGATTATTGAGATATGAGTCCTGTTTTCTATGAAAAAATTGTAAAGTTCTTCTAGAGAAGATCATTGGATCACCTAAGTTCACAATTCTGTTACCTCTGGCTACTTGCTGAGATGGACCTCATGGATAAACATACCTGAATTCAATAGTGGGTTTGCTTGATTTAAGCTGTGGGGGTGTTGAAATTGGGATTTGGTGATTTTCTCCTTGATTATTGTTTTTATGCCTAGTGTGGCAGTGTAGTTTCAAACCTTCAACTGCGGGATGCAAACCGTGGTCCTACGCCAACTGAGTTACCACAATTAAAATGGTAGACTTAGGTGCATTGTAGGAGTACTTTCTTATATAAGCCCACTCCCCCTCTCACTTAAAGAGATGGGCCCATGTTAGTAAATCCAAACCACTCATAAGCGCTTCTACATTGTGTATTGGCAATGGTCCAAATACATCTCTAATTTCTCATTTTTAGAACGATTTTACATACATCTAAGAATGACATAGAGTTAATCATGTTTTTTTCACATGGTGGAGTGTCAAGAAAGCTTGAATCAAGTCCTAAATATTGAGTTCTTTTTTTTTTTTTTTGGCCGTCAAGGGTGACCCTTCCAACTTAAAGTGTCTAGGCATGTGTGGATTATTATGGTGTCAACTGCACTCAGCCATGAGTGTATTGGCATTGAGTCGAAGTTTTGCTAAAATTCAAACCGTTAGAAATATCTGCCAACCAACATTTACCGTATTTCAAAGGGCTCGAATCCAACACGAGTCTAGCCCAGATTCAGATCTGGTTAGATAAGTCTGAAAAAGTGCATTTTGATAGTCTACGTTGGGGTTTGCCTAGGCCTTAAGATGTGTTTTTATTGACAACAGCCATTTACTTCATTGATAAGTGGCGGCAGTTTTCACCTGGCTGTCAAAGGTTTGAACCGCGGGTATGTCACCTTTTTCCACTTATGTGGGCCTTCTTCCCGCTTGTGCGGGCTATCTTTTCGTGTGTGTGCAGACTCTCTCTTGGGTTTCGACCCCTCTAGCTGGTTACCAAAAGAAAAAAAAATGTGCTTTTTATTAGGCTATTTTTTATGTCTATACAATAATATACCATCTATTTAATAAATAAAATAAATATGGTATATCTATTTTTAAAAAAAGGACTTTCCACTTGTGTGGGCTAGCTGTCTTTTCACGTGTGTGCGAGCTCTCTCTTGGGTCCCAACCCCTTTGACTGGATTACCAAAAGAAAAAAAAAAAGAAAGAAAAAAAGATGCGCTTTTATTAGGCTATTTTTTATGTCTATACTATAACATACCATTTATTTAATAAATAAAATAAATTTGGTATATATACCGTATGTGTGCCACCGATGGGTGATTATTACTTTGCTGGGTTATTTCATTAACCCAACCTCAGTTGTAAAGATGAGATATGGTTTGAGAATTACTAATGGGCCTTAATCAGGCATCAATCCATTTACCAATCAATCGGGCTCATATTAAAGCATTCATTTTTCGGACATGAATTGTCGAATTGAGGTGGGACTCCTCAATTGTAAATGGATTTGGGCTTGGACGTATATATAGGCGAGTTTGATGCAAATCCAACCTGCTTACATGTGAGATCATAATTCACTGCAAAACTGACCTTTTAGCTGATCTTTTTTTAATGAAGACTAATCACATATTTGATCGAGCTTTTTCACACAATAAGGACAACATGACATGGATAAAAACCCTTGACTCAATCCTACCTCCATGAATTTATAACATCCTGAATTTCAGGTAAATAATACTTACCATTGGCTAGGAGGTGTGTGTAAAACAAGATTAAATTGTGTTTCTCTAGTCCGATGGTAAATGCAGATCTTGTTCAACTAAGATCTTGTACGGCGGACAGTTTTGAAGGACTGCTGAAGCATGCCATTGATGGAGTGGAATTACAACTTCAATGGTTAAATCTTTACAAGGTCCATCCCATGGGAATTAATTTTAGAGCTTTTTTAGTATATACACCCCTAAGGTTTGTAGAATTTGTAAATAAGCCCTTGAGGTTTTAGTATTTGCTAATAGACTCATGCATTTTCGATTTAATACCTTCATTTTCCACAAAATCAATAGTTTTCCAACCGCCATATGTTTTTAGAACGAAATGACATTTTCGTGCATCTCTTTTATCCTTAAATGCATAATTTCAAAAGCTTGGACTCAGATTTTTTTATAAAGCATGTGACATTAAGAATTTCACTTGGTGGGAGAGAATAACCCTACATAAATTCATTTTTGTATAATTTTTTTTTTTATAAATAATAATACTCATTTTTTGTTTAATGGATGTAAGAGCAAAATTTTCATTTATATAAAAATCCAACACAAATTTAATGGTGGCTATCCATTCATATTAGGAATATTGATTTTGGGGGCATGAAAGGTATTAAAAAAATCAAGGGCCTATTTACAAATACTAAAACCTCAGGGGCCTATCTACAAACCCTATGTGGGTATATAAAAAAAGCTCATAATTCTTTTTCCTTACTTGATTGAATAGAGCATCAACTTCGTATAGAAGAAGTCTCGGTATTGTGTTTGGGGGCAATCCCCCATCGGGCCTGGAAAAAAGCTCAAAAGGCAAGCGGTAAAGGGCAAAATATGGCCATGCTCAAATTTTTTTTGAAGAAATTAGCCCATGCCCTCGTAAAAAAATTAGCCCGGCCACTCTCAAATGACAAAATGGCGAAGAAAGTAACATTATGCTATAGTTTCCCCTCACACACATTAACTTTTGTGAATTGGTTTTACTTACTAATGGATTGAATCTAAAGCTTTTTTTTTTTTTCTTTTGCCATAAAAAAAAAAAAAGAAGAAGAAGAAAATGTTAGGATGATTATTGGGCTTGATGTTTGTCAAATTCAACACTTGGGCCTAATCTTTCTAAACATATGGTGATAATCATTCTAACATTTGGGCCTAATCACCATACGGTGGGTCACTTTCATCGCATTTTCATCATCATTCCGGCCTCGCCCCTATCTAATCCAAACACACCAAAATTCAATCCTTCATCTATAGCCCTCTAGTCCACCATCTTTATATTGTGAATTTATGTCATGTGTGGTTTCAAATATAGGCTATTATGATACTAACATGAGGCAAACTTCCTATCCATAAAGACCAATAATGAATTGCAAATATCGGACAAGACTTGATTTATACATGCATGTACAACCATAGTCTATATATTTTAGTTCACTTGTATCGGTCATATCTGTAATTCTAACACCCTTTTTATTTCTTAATGGCTGAATATTTGGAGTTAATCCTTAGCTACCAATAGCTCAGCAGTGAGGTAGTCTCCGCAGCTCCCTCCACAAAAATAATGAGGGATTTGTCCCTGGCTGTAGCATTGGCATAAGGAATTTGGGGGTGGCAGGGTGTGTGCGAATGCATGGACATTTACTAAAGTAAATAAATATTTACTTCCACAAATGCCCGCGCATTATCTCTTCGTGAGTTCACCTTATTTATGGCTGGATGGGTGAGTGGTACACTACTTATGTGAAGACCTGCCTCCTAAGGATCAATCCCCAAATAGCTATGTGAAATGAGACACCCTTGACCATTGGGGTGTTGCTTATCCGTTGTAGGGGTAATGCAGTTGCGCAACCTAGTTATGAGGTTTTTTTTTTTTTTTAAATAAAAATATGTGCATATCCCTAGTAGTACGGAAAAAGAGGGAATTTATTTTTCATTGGTTCTCCCTATTTTCATCATATATTAGAAATTTATAGAAATTATAAATATAAGGCAAATATCAAATTCCACAAAAAAAAAAAAAAAAAAACATTATTTGGAATACAGCTTCCAAAAACCAAGAGTAAAATTATTTCTTGGAATGCTTTGCAACCCTCTTTTTATGACCGGAGGTGTTTGGAAACCTAAGCCATTGTCAATGATTCCTTTTTGACAGAGGATTTCAACATCCGTGCGCTGGTGTTGATAAGGCAATCCATGAAGGCGGTGTATGCTGATTTGTGTTTCGATCTGCTGTCGATATTACATTGCTCGAATGCTATGAGGTTAAGAAACAGTATGTATGTCTTATTCCAAACCTCTATAGGGGGGATTTCAAGCACTCCATTTTCAAACTTTATGTCCATGAAATGCCCATCATCATCATTGATGTCATGCCTCTTTCTAACTCTAAACTTAACTCCTCCCTCTTCAAGTTTGGATGCGCAAGGGATCCTTTTGAAGACACTTTTCTCTCGAGGCACTTCTTTTGTGGAAAATGAAGAGTATACTTAATGGAGTAGATGCTGGAAACTGGAATTTTCATCGGCAGGCCTGATGTTTTGTTTCTTGTTCGAATTCAACTCATCGAAGTAGAGGAAAGCACTTTGTACAAGAGGAAGAGGATATGAGTGGGATTTATGTTTTAGTTCACATAGAAGCTGGAGAATAAAAAAAGGAATCTGATTTTCGATCATCACCAAGTCGGCCATTACCGCTTTCTTCATCAATTTGAGATCAAGGATAGGATCGTGGATTTTATTGTAATTCTTATGAAAGAGCTCTAGAATGAAACAACCATCTAGAACCATCATTTCCACAAAAGAATCACTATCAAGATTAATTACCTGTGAGTAGCATCTTCGGGCTGCTCCCTCCGCCCCTTTAACATGACACAAAAAATCCTCCAAACTGCGAGATGGATTCCGAGAGATGAAGTCATGTAGATATCTCCATTTGTGCCTCTCCATGCCTCGTAGCTCAGGTTTTCCATGGTGAAATGGACCGATGGAGATGAGTTGAGGATTGTAAGCATCCTCGTTATATTGGCGGAGGCCGCGAATGACTCGGGAGATGGAGGATTCAATGCTTCCAGTCGATGACACTAATACCTCTGTTTGCTCACGAACCTTCCTTTCGACTGATTTCACCCATACTGATTCCAACTCAATAGAGGTAATTATAGGGGTGAAAGTGGGTCGGGCCGTCCTAGGGCCGCCCGCGGACGGCCCGTTATAGGCTCGGCCCGAGCTCGGCTCAAAAGACAAAAGAGCCGAGCTAGGGCCTAGTAGGAGGCCCGTTTGCTTAAAAGGGCCGAGCTAGGGCTTGATGAAGCCCGGCTCGTAAGCCCTAGGGCCTACATATATTATAATACATATATTATATATAAATAATATAAGGATTTATTCAGGTCAAGTGGAAACCGTTGGATCATTAAAGTGGATCCAACCAACGGCTGCCCAGTTTTTAAATCTTGTAACTCTGAAACAATCTTTCCTTTGTAGTTATTATTTTTTATTAACAAGGCTCTATTCTTGTTGTTATAGGTGATGCTGGTGATGATGAAAACTTTATTTTATGATGTTAGCCGAATACTTTATTTTTTTCTATGATGCTATTGGAGTTTAATTTGATTTGTATTATTGTTGGAGTTTAATGATGCTAATCTAAATTAACATTGAACTATTATGGAGTGTTGGAACTAGGCTCCCTTTGCTTTTATGAAGTCTTTCTTATTTTAGTTAATTTTAGTGCTGCAATCCAAATTATGAGAATGAGAATATGGGATGAATGCATGCATTTGACCATTTTTTTATTCTGGTTTGCATATGCAGATTTCTTTGAATTCCTACAGGATTTTTTTTCCTGAAAATATTTTCTTTCAGCTAGTACTATATCATTATAAAACAGGCCGAGCTCACGAGCCGAGCCTAGGGCCTCAATCGAGCCAGGCTCAAAGGGCCGGCCCTAGGGCCTCATAACTTAATAAGGGCCGAGCCCGAGCCAGGGTTTTTGAGGCCCTCTAGGGCTAGGGCCGAGCTAGGGCCTACTAAAAAATACTAGGGCCGAGCCTAGGGCCTGTCAAAGCCCGGCTCGCCCCGGCCCACTTTCATCCCTAGAGGTAAAGGCTTCTTCATGCGGTTGGATATTTTCATCGTGGGGCAAGTCTTCCATCTAATTCTTGTTTCTTTTTCTCTTCTAAATCTCAGCTTATATACAAAAAGATGAAGGAGAAAATTTTCAAATATGGACATAAGTTTTTTACCTTATTTTTAAAATAGGATATGAGTTTCAAAACTTTTCATAGTAGTCTCTAAGCTTTACAGCAAGTTTTCAATTAAGGACATACGTCCATTTAAATCTATTTTTTGGAAACTTTCTTCCTCAATTATTTTAAAAATATACAACTTACTCTATATTTAAATAAAATCCTCATTCATTTCCTCTAGATTCTCACAATTTCCTTCAACGAAGTCCAGGGGCGGAACTAGCAACTTTTGTGTGTGTGTGTGGGGGGGGGGGGGGGGGGGGGGGGGGGGCAAAGTTAAAAAATCCATTAAAAAGTTACAAAATTTAATAATTAAATACATAATAAGTAGCACTCAAAGATGGAATTACGTTACTATATATTATTTAGAAAAATTAGTATCTCATAAATTCATGTCAAAACCCTTGTCAACTTGTACTCAAAAGTGGAATTATTGATTATTATTTTGGAACAAACAAATATGCCCACTATTATATATTTATGAGCAAGACCCATATTTAAAATCTAGACCATTGAAAAGGGTGGTCCCACTCGTTTTATCTCGTCAAAAGAATTTACTTCCATTGGATTTATTCTAACATAGATAAATAATCACAATTAAAACATAACTTTTTTAGAATTTTTTTTCCTCTTGCCTTTCTTTTCTTCCATCATTCTAATATTTCTCCCCAAAGATCTGCTATGATTTTGTTTCTTTTTTAAAATTAGTTTTGTTCCTCCTTCCTTTTCTTTTTTTCTTTCATTATTCTAATATTTCTTCTCCAAAATTTCCTATGATTTTATTACTTTTTTTAGAATAAAAAACTATATTGATTAATTAATATTATAAGGAGGGCCATCCATCGGAAGATCATCGGGCCAAAAGGGACCTTAAATAAGATTTCCAAAACTTCGGAGGGCTCCATGCCCGCCCCCCCCCGCCCCCTCAAATTCCGCCCCTGCCGGCATCCTCACGGTGATTATGGACAGTCTGTATCTCTACCGTGATTAGCTACATGCAGTGGTTGTTAGAACCATGTGAATGATTTGGGTATTTTAAAGAAATTGAAAAAAGAAACCTATCAGAAAATACCTTTGAATGACCGGATGTCTTTAATTGAAAATTTAATAAAAAATTTAGACACTAATTTGAAAAGCTTTCACACTTGTGTTTTTTTTTTTTTTTTGAAATATAGTAAAAACTTAAGATCCTATTTGAAAACATTTATTTTAAATAATTTGTTTCTCCGTCACTTGTTAGATAAAGCTATAGCCCTGGCCCAAAAAGCAAAATAATTTAGAACATTAAAAGACTAGTCATCAGAGAAGGTCGGTTTCACTGCTATGCGAGCCACGTTAGAAATATAGCATGGTCATAGATTGTGTTAACCCACATTGTGACTGGAAAATTATCATCGAGTTTGAACACAACAACAATCTTCTTTTACGACCGGAAAAATTAGTTAAGATGATCTAGACTCAAGTACCTTTTATAAAGAATGAGTATGAAGCAGGAAAATACTATTTCATTCAATCCAATGACCCGCTGTAAAAAATCTCAACGAAACAGATTTAAAACGGCGACATCGAAGCAAATGATTTACCACCACCATTTTGTGAGACCCCAGAATACGAGGGATTTGTGTTTGTTGATTAGGCAGGCATTGAATTTTTGGGATGACAAAAGGTCAAAATTGGATATGAACAAGTTTTCTGATTGCCAGCTAATTTGGACGAGGGTTTCTAATTAGGTCCGCATCTCATGAATGGATTTTGGTCCACTTACACGCCTTGCACGAGTCCGGAATCCGGATCCTCGCACTGCCAGCTTCATCTTTGACGTGACCATCTGTTTGGAAATGGAGTAAAATGAGGGGAGGAAAAAAAAGAGGGGAAAATGAAAGAAAAGTGAAAATTTGACGGTGTTTGGGAAGGGAGAGGAAAAGTGGGGGTAAAATTCGTGTGGGATCCACTTTAAAACTTTCCCTTTAAAAATGGGGGAAAGTATGAGGAAAAGAGATGAATCTTTGTCATTTTACTAAACTGTCATTTTTCACTTTTTCATAAAGTAAAAACTCTACTTAATTTTTCACTTTTTTTTCCCTACTTTATGACTATCCGAACAAGAGGAGGTAAAATTAATTTTTCCTCCCCTCCCCTTCCCCTCAAATTTTCCTTCCCCTCCCGTCCCGTCCCCTCCTCCTTCCAAACATAGGGTGAGTGACCAACCGCATTACGCCACGTTAGCAGATCATTTCAGTGGTTACGTGAGCAGAGGGATGGCATACTTACCTGAGCAGAGATTGTAATATGGAGAGATTGGATGTCTGTGGTGGTTGCAAGTTGCAGAGAGGACATGAAGAAACGGGGTGTACATTTGTAGCTGCAAATTTAATGGACAGTAATAATGTAGATGGCACTGTCGGTGCATGTCCTTCAACATGTGTAACATGGCTACATTTATTTCCAACTACATTCAAGACTCAAGGAAAGTGATGCAGTGGCCCACTTTGCCTTGTCAGTTTCCCCTCCAATCACTAGCAGTAGTTAACAATATCAAAAAGTCTACCTGGACAAACTTTTTGGTCAGAATTTTGAACAACTCCTATAATATCCCTTGAATATTCCTTTGATATTCAAAGGATATCATAGGAGTTGTCGAAAATTCTGGCAAAAATGTTTGTCCAGATAGCACTACTGCTAGCAGTAGTTAACTACTCAACATGTGTAACATGGCTACATTTATTTCCAACTACGTCCATTATTGAGTTGTAAAATGTAGGTGGCACTCTCGGTGCATGTCCTATTTGGACCAAACAGAGGATCCGTTTCCAGACTTCAAGGAAAGTGATGCAGCGGTCATTTGCCCTGTCGGTTCCCCTCCAATCACTAGCAGTAGTTAACAAAATTGAATTGCGGATGACGATGCATGCAACAAAATTGAATTGCGGATGACGATGCATGCCCGTCCATACATGGCCACGGCGATGCTCACTTGCCTTGTCAGTTTCACCTCCAATCACTGGCAGTAGTTAACAAAATTGAATTGTGGATGGCCATGCATACCCAATTCAAATTTTCAGGGGTGCACAAATCCGTGTATATGTAAAACAAATCCGATCCAAGCCGAAGGTAGACAGATTGGTCATAAATTGAAAATCTTTTAATCTGTTAGCAACAGATGGGTGATGGATTTCACCCTCAATCTACGGATTCAATCCGATCCGATCTGTTATCATTAAATATAAATAAAAAAAAACTTAAGGGGTCTAAATATAAGTTAAGAGGTCTAAATATAAAAGAAGAAAAACCTTTGGGAGTCAAAATGTAATTCACTTTTATATATAAGTATAACAAATGAAACCTTCGACCAAATTTCACCCGAGCCTTGAGAGCATGTTCTTCAAATTTTCTTTAATATTAGATTCAACGGATTAAACGGATTAAACCGATCCGGTTCGGTCTTCCATGGATCGGATTAATTTTTAACAGCCACGGATTGGTGACAGATTCCAAATCCAACAATCAGTAGGTAACGGATTGGTGACGGATTTGGCCTAATCCGCACCAATCCGATTCGGGTACACCCCTACAAATTTAATTAATCAATAATTTGGTGTTTGGATTTGAACTTTTTTTGCGTTTTACTAATAAATTAAAAGTTTAGATTAGGGTTGTCGATCGAGTCGTGTTAACGAATTCGTGTTGCAGGTTAACGAATTCGTGTTATAATCATCTCAAACCGTACATAAACATGACACAATTATTTAATGGGTTAAATAATCGTGTCGTGTTAATCATCTCATTAAATAAATAGGTCCAAAAATCAAACACGAACACGACACAATTATTTAACGGGTTACACGACACGACCCATGTAACCCATTAAATATATTAGCTCATTTCGAACCATGTCAGTTAACACGCATAACCCGCTTAGCCCGTTAATTATTTATAAAGTGACTCATTGTCCATCTGATTGTATCAAATAGCCTGAAGTCTAAATAGGTGAAAAATAAAATATCCCCTCAGTTTGCAGTGAAAAATAAAATAGCCTCTCAGTTTGCCACCAATGATCACTGAGTAATCCATATTCCATAGCATATAATAACAACTACAATAAAAATCCAATAACAAAAACAAGTCATTAATCATACTGGCTTGGAGGGTTGTTAATGGGTTACCGGTTTTATTCGTTAACAGCCAGTTAATTTAACGTGTTAACGGTTCCGACCCGTTAACAACATGAACCTATTAGTTGGATGCAGGGGAATTCATAAATGGGTAAAAAGAAGGAATGAGCGTGCACAAAACTGATGTGGTGCCTCTAATTTGTCACTACATATACTACCAAGGATGATTGGAGTAAGAATGGGAGAACATTGGTTGAAAAATCTTGGATCCTAAACCAGGGTAGGGTGGGGTGGCTTAATTTAAAAGAAATATTGGGTAAAGGGACAAATGTGAAAGAAAACGGCACAATAAATCTCAAAATCTACATGGGTTTTTTCAAAAAGTTTTTAACTCTTTCAGGTTTGGCGGGGGCTTTAGCCCCCACAAACCTGTACCTAGGTCCGCCCATGGTCCTAACAACAACAAAGAGGGTCCCAAGAAAACAGAGAGACTAGAAGGGGTTTCTGAGTTGCATGGATTAGAAGCATAGTCATATGCATTTTCTTTTATAATTTAAATTGCAAATTGGCATTCTCTGTAGATAGTCTATTTAGAATTCACATTGATGGAAAAAATTTAGAGATAGTTTAGGGTAACACTGATGCAAGGTTCGATGAGTTACCACAAATCTTTGCTGCAATCATCGATTGGAAACAATAGTGCCTAGGAGAAAATTGCATAATGATGGGTTGAACCAAGGTTGATATTTATACTCACGTGCCTATACACATAACATTTTCATGCACTAGGCTGTCATCCACATTAAGTCTCTACCTGTAGACCATAGCCCATAATACGCAGGTATGAGATGAGGCGGAATGCAGATAATTCTTCCATGTTCTAAGTATTGATGTAGCTATCCAATTTGCCCAATTTCCCCAATTGACTAGTATTCCATTAGTCATCTGCCCAATTGACTAGTATTCCACTACTCTATATAGTCATCACATACTGTACAAACCTATCAAGCATATATCACTCCACTTCAAGGGCACCTTTATTAACACTGCAGTTAGAACTGTAGCATCCTCTTGAGGTGAATGTTGGGTAATAACAAAATAAATAAATAAATGACAAGACAAAATAATTATGTGTGGCTTAGAATATTAGATGCATATGATATGCCATAAGCCAAGGTGGATATGAAGAGCAACGGAAGTTTTTTTTTTTTTTTTTTGTTAAAAAAGAGCAACAGAAGTTAGAAGTGGGGTTGAGTACTAAGAAGAAAGAAAACCAAGACATGTGAGATTGGAAATAAGAAACAACTATTATATAAGAAGTAAAGAGAAGCACATAATTTGAATAAATGTTGTCTACCTATGCCGCACTCTTCTTCTATATAAGAATTCTTTCCTTTTTATTGGCATAATGCTAGACTTGTCATTGGGACAGGCCGGGCATGGGTTGTCCAATCCCGTCCCGAATATTGAACGGGCCTGCCGAGGGTTATCCAATCCCGGTCCTAAGTTGAGCAGGCCTATGTCAAATCCCCTCCCGTGTGGGTTCGGGCTGAGCCCGGGCCAGACCTCGACTTTAGCACGATCTTGAACATAAGATCAACATTCTCTAATTATTCTTATACTGTCACGGGACTTTAAGCCCTCATTTTTTCCTGGCTTGGGACTGGCAATGCAATGCAACAAGCAACAAGGCGGAGTTAAATTTTTTCCTTCCACAACATTAAAAAAATGAGAGAACAAATACAAACAAATAAGAGAACTAATCTCAGTTAAATCATAATCTTGCTGGCTAAAAGTTTTTCTTGCCTCTACAGTCCCAGCATTAAAAAATAAATCAAATTAAAATAAATGGTATTCTTTATACAGTCCAGAAGCCTGTGGTCATCCAACCAACAAGTAATTCATGTGTTGCGGGACCAACGAAGTGAGTGGTCTCTATTAAATCCCCAAAATAGAAAAAACGCTAACTAATTTGTCATATGCCAGATGATTTTTCTAATCACAATTCTGAAGAAGACATTTCCTATCATGATATCACTAATTTTGCACTACTGCAGTATCCCCTTTGATCTCTGGCTCACGTATCCCAAAGAGAAAAAGAAGAATCTCTGGCTTGTGGGTAATGTTTCTTAGCGTTACATACAAATGAAGTCCAACAAATAAAAAAGAGCAAAGAAAGCGTTCTGCAGTGAGAGCTGAGGAAAAAAATGGACTATAAACACTATATCTAATGCCTTTTTATTTCATAAACCATATGGTGCATGCATGAAATTAATAAACCAAAACATTCCAAGTATATAATCAGATTCATGTATATAATTTACTTCTATCTCAAGCAACTGAAACTAAATCAAAAGTTCAATAATCCATTAAACAAAAGCAAACTCCTATCAACAATCATACAGCACATTCAAGTTATCTTCTTGGTTCTTGAATAAATAAAGGAGCTCAGCTTGGAATCATGAAATTATATTAGAGGGTGTAGTGGGGTAGTTTCGGTAAATATATTAAAAACTTAATAAATTTATCTTATAGCCGGGTCGGGTAGGGCTTGCGCATGGCCTGCTTTGCCCAGTCCCAGTCTCATTTTGGCCGGGCTTTCAAAAAATTGTCCAAGCCCAACCTGTTTGGCTCAAAAAAAATTTAAAGCCCTGTGTTTTTGGGCTTGGGAGGAGCCGGGTTAGGCCAGGTACCCATTTCAATGAGCTAAATTGACAGCCGTAGTTAGAATTCTTCTTTTCTTTAAAAAGATTCGACCCCACTAGTTTTTTTATTTATTTATGTTAGAATTCTTAATTACAAAGATACCCATTTTTCAGTTTTAGTACAGATTTAACTTAAGAAAATGACTTCCTCATATACGCCCACCGATTAGTCTAGTCTAACTTCTTCTTCTTTTTTTCCTTTTTATTAGAAACATCTAGTTGATATGAAAATTAAAGCCCGGGACCGAACCAGTAAACTCTAAGTAAGACTGAATTGAAAGAAGGGAAAGAAAGCGGAAAATTTACAAGTGTAAGTATTTGATGATGTGAGACAAGGGCTCACAATCCCTATTTATAGACCTTCATGCTGAATTACATTTGAAATGTATTTGAGATCCGCAATGGGATAAGATGTATACGTCATTTACACTGTATCATTGTTGCATATAATATGCATTACTGTTGCTGCTGCATGAGTGAACTGTATTACTGACTTCATTGCTGACAGACTTTATCACTGTTGCTGCTGCATGCGTCTGACAGTCGGCGGAGAAATTATCGCTGTATTTACTGCGGGGAGCAGGATATACTGTATGCTCAGCTGAAGCTGCGGATACTGCAGGGACTTGAGTCTGTAATGTTGACTTTGAATTCCATAATACTTTATTTGGAATAGTGGTCTATGGAATACTTTAATAAGAATAGTAATCCATAGCTCACAAATGTGGACTTTTGGAATTTTTTTATAATTCTACAAAATGAGAGCATACGAATGACCTTTATGAGTGAGGCATATGATAATGACATGTGTTGTTTATAAACACATGATGGTGACAAGTATTTATAGCTTGACTTCATGGAGGCTAGGAATTGATAAAGGAGATAAATGGGCTTGATTGTTTGCAGGACACATGGCTGCATGGGGATAGCTGTGCTGACTTTGGGGACTGCAATGAAAATTGCATTCGGACATCTGTATTGCTGAATTAATTCTGCATAGAGGTGGATGAAGGCTGCATTCGATGGCGAGATTCGCATTGAAATTTGCATGAGATGCATTTGACAGAGCTGAATGAAGACAAATATTTCTTTATTTTAGAATTCATCTGCTGCTCCAGACGGTGGCAGTGTTGCATCAGAATCATCTTTATTGACGGAACCATGAGAAGAAGATACTTCTTGAACGAATCCGCTGTATTTATTCATAAGGGGATTTCTGAGAAATAAAAATTCATTCTGCATACGCTGAATTTCTTTGAGAAGATCCATATGCTGCTGAGTATTGATTGGAGTTGCAGGAGATGAGGTTGTACCATGAACAACATCTTTGAAGCTCTTTGATATTTTTGGATTAGGAGTGATCTGCTTCTTGATTTGAGGAATAGTTGTATTGGGTTGTATAATAAGAGAAGCTTGAGGAGAGGAATGATGAGATTTATTGAGATATTCAGAAACGTCAAATTTATCCCACCATTTAATAGAAGAAATACGAACAAAACATGATGGCTTCATTTCTTGGGATTTACCATATTCCCATCGGAAAATCCATGGAATAGTGGATGAAGAAATAAATTTTAAAAAAGAATATGAAGGTTCAGCAATTTCAAAACTGGATTGAGATTCAAATGCTTGATAATAGCTTAATAAAGCTTCTGGAAGGATGCAGGATTGTGCGCCAAAACGGAGCCACCAATTATGCCAGAACCAACAAGGAATATTTTGATTGCATTTGGATGAAAAACTAATGTACCAAGAATGGGATCGTTTTGAATTCTGATATAATAAAGTATATTCCCAAGCATTCATATAGTCATAGTAGTCATAGGGCCAAGAGCTCCCATTGGGATTGGTGACAGTTTTTGGTGAGAATAGATTGTCTGCCCAATCAGTGATAGTATGAATATGCATAATCTTTATTTTTGAAAAGGCATGTTCTCCATCTCTATCTTCATGAGTGATGATAGCACTTTTTGACTGAATTAGAATAGCTTCATAGTACTTGTGAGAAATATTGGGGGCTTTTGGAACAAAATGGCAATTTTTTCTGTAGAGTTTTGAGAGAATTTGATCAATTGTAAGGTTGGCATGGATTTTATCATCAAGGAAGAAAAGGGCATATTCAAAGATCTTTATGTATTGAGATTTTTTGAAAGGATTGGAACGATAGGGTGCTTGCAGCATGGGAGAAGGATTTAAGGCATTGAATTTATTGTTGGAAAGAATATTTATTGTATCAATGACTGGATTTTTTCCTTTTCCTCTTGGATGCATCTTTCTTCACCTTGTTTCTACCCTGTAAAAATTCACGAGATAGAAAATCGGGAAGAGAATTTGAAGAACCTTTTATATATTCAATGTCAAAATCAAAAATAGCAAGTAAAGCTTGCCAACGAGCAAAAATTTGTTTTGATGCAAGGTTTTTGACATCATTTTCCAAAACTTCTTTTGCTGATTTGCAATCAATTCGTAAGAGGAATTTTTGATTCAAAATATCACTTTGAAATTTGAGTATGCATGAGACTATGGCAAGGACTTCTTTCTTTATTGTAGAGTAATTTTGTTGAGTAGTATTCCAAGTGCCAGAATAAAATCTAATAATTTGTTCCTTTGATTGTGCGGTTCTTTGAAGTAGGATTCCTCCAAATCCTATTTCTGAAGCATCTGTTTGGATTATTTTAAATAAATCTGGATTTGAAATATTTAAGCATGGTAATGTTTTCACTTTTTGTTTGATTTTTTGTATTGCTTCTGTATGTTGAGGTGTCCATTGTTCTGCTGAATTTTTTAAACATTTTTGTAAAAGATTTCTTTCTTTAGAGAGGTTTTGATAAAAATCAGAAACATAGTTAAGACATCCTAAAAATCTTTGTAATTGTTTTTTATCTGTGATTTCATCAGGGAAATTGTCAGCAAATTTGATTACTCTTTCAACAGGAGTTATCATTTTGTTTGATATTTTATAGCCAAGAAATTGTATTTCTGTTTGAAAAAGTTTTATTTTTCTTTGAGAAAGGACTAAGCCATTTTTCTTTATGATCCATTTGAAAGTCTTTAAATGTTTCCAGTGATCATCAATAGATTTAGAAAAGATTAAAATATCATCAATGTAAACAATTGAGAAATTTTTATAAGGGTGAAAGATTTCATTCATCATTTCTTGGAAGGCTGAAGGAGCATTTTTTAGCCCAAAAGGCATGACGTTCCATTCATAATGGCCAAAAGGGACAGTAAAGGCGGTTTTATAACGATCATTTTCTTCGACCTGTATTTGCCAAAATCCTGATTTGAGATCAAATTTTGAAAATATAAAGGCTTCATATAATCGAGTAATAAGATCTTGTTTATTAGGAATTGGATACCTGATTGATTGAAGGACTTTATTTAATGGTTTATAATTGATGACGAGGCGAGGAGCCCCTCGTTCCTTTTCGGGAGCATTTTCAACATAAAAGGCGGCACAACTCCAAGGAGAATGTGATTTGCGGATTAATTTCTTTTGAAGTAAATCTTTAATTTCTTTATCACATAAGTCTAAGAGTCTAGGACTCATTTGTGAGGGCCTTGCTTTAGTAGGAATATCTCTTTCATTAAAAGTAGAAATATATGGTAAAGATACTAGATGCTTTTTTCTATGCCAGAAGGCAGAAGGTATTTCAGAACAACATTCATTTATTAGAGAGGTTTGAAAATTATTAATTTTATTTTCAGATGAATTTGATTTTAATTGATCTTCAATTCGACAGAGATAAATGTCATTTTTAAGATTTTCAATATATTTTTCTTTATTAGATATAAGTAGATTTATTTGATTGATTTTTCCAATATTTGAAAGTATAGAAACAGGTTGAAAATTAAGATTAGAAATTTTTTCAAAAGAGTTTTCTTCAATAAATTGTTTGAGAGTAATAGCATTAATGATGAATTTGTCTTGAGCACTTAATGCATTTATTGAGGTAGTGGAAGGATGTAATTCATTATGTTCTTCTAGATCAGAGATGTTATGTTCTTCTTGATCAGAGATGTTTTCTTCGAGATGAGTTTGTAAAATTGATGTTTTCGATGTAGAGTCTGTAGAGAAGGATTTGTTTATAGAAGTTGTATTTAATGTAGTAGTTGACTCTTTAGGAACTAGATTGAGGGTAGATTGTGGGAAACTATTTTTTAAAGAATTATTTATTTCTTTATATTTTATAGTTTCTAAAGGGGGTTGAGACGATTCAACTTTGCCTTTCTCGGTTTCCCATGTTTGTGTTGATTTATTAATTGTTAGCATTACAGTTCCTTTTTTATTTATTTTGGACGAAAGCCAATCAAAGAAAGGGATATTTCGCCGTTCTTGATTCATTTGTTCATACCATAATTCTTTTACTTGAGATCTCTCAAATTTAGAAAATTTGGTAAAAAACCATTTTGTCTTTGGATGTTTTAATAAATCTTGTTGAAGGAATTGTTTATCAATTTTGAAATCATGTATTACTTCATTAGATTCATGAATTAAGGAAATTGTATTAATTGATGCATTAAAATCGGATTCAGTTAATTTTACTGATTGTATATCTTCATCTTTTGCGTCTGAATAAACAGGGAAAGCTATGCCTGTAGGATGTATTGGGGGTGATGTAGGAATAGACGTTTGATGAAAATTAGAAGAGGCTGATTTATAAGATCCAGCGTCTGAAGGGATTGATCTTTTTGTGGATGAAAAGTGTGATCTTGGTGTATTGGCAAAATTTATTGTTACTTTTCCAGATGGATGTTCTGTAATAGATTCAACATCTTCATTGATTAAAGGTGTGATTTGTTGAGCTTCATCAAGCTCCCATTTTCCAGAAAGATTTACATCTTCCCATGTGATGAGTTTGGGGGTGGTGACTTTATTTCGAAAATTTGTAAGGAATAAGGTGGTTACTCCTTTGATTTGAGATGAATATGCTATTTCAGGGACAATTGTATTCATTGCTTTATAATAAATTCTGTATACTATTGCAACATTTTGTGATTGGGGTTTCATATTGAATCCTTTTGTATGTATTCCGAGAGTGATGGCTTCATGAGCACCGGGATCACTGAGTGATACGGTGTAATTGGGAAAACAATTAAAAAAGGCAGGGCCGTCATGAAGACTGGCTTCTACCATCCCTATTAGGGAATCTCTGAATGAATTATGTCTTCTATCTCGAACATATGCGAGACAGGATGTATTCAAACCAAGTCTGGTTAATGGCTTTATTGCAACTTGAACAAGTGCTATATGCATGTATTTGTATTTTGATTTATGGATTTCAATTTTTTCTGCAGGAATGACCTGTAGATTTTCTTCATTTTGCTGTATTGAGAGGGTTTCTTCAACCGTCTTTATAACATAATTTGATTTTTGTATGAAAGATCCTTCTTTATAAATTTCTTTTAAAGAGACTTTAGGTATTGTCCAATCTTGGATTGATTTTTCTAAATCATCAAAACTTATTTCTT
This sequence comes from Cinnamomum chago, assembly GCA_038049695.1. NCBI lineage: Eukaryota > Viridiplantae > Streptophyta > Magnoliopsida > Laurales > Lauraceae > Cinnamomum > Cinnamomum chago. The sequence continues at coordinate 4,279,165 of CP142451.1, forward strand.
CAAGATTTTTAATTGAAATTTTATTTATTATTGGCATGATGGATGATGATGCAGAAGAAGAAGTAGAAGCTGTGTTAGAAGATGAATTTCTTCCGAATGATCTAAAAATTCCAGACATCATTAATTAATTATAATCACTAATCAGAATGATTGGTGGCCTGTCAACGATTTACGCCAGAAAGCCCTAAACGCTCTCCTGGCTAACGGGCAACAAAGGCGACGCGACAAGGGGGCCTCGGACCCAAATCACTCCTTTTAGTAACAACAACCAATTAACTCTATCTAGTCAAGTTAGATCAAAATTCAGAAATGCAGCTACCTAACATAGATTCGATTCTACTATGCAAACAACAAACAAATAACCAATGAAGGAAAGAGACATGATGCATGCAAAATTTTTGCAAATAAATTGAAATAATTGAAAGCTTAAAGAGCTATCAAAATGGATAAAGGAATTGATACTTCATTGATAAAATATTTCTTACAATAAGAGAAGACTGGGATGGCTCTGATACCAATTTGACGAGACCGGGACCGAACCAGTAAACTCTAAGTAAGACTGAATTGAAAGAAGGGAAAGAAAGCGGAAAATTTACAAGTGTAAGTATTTGATGATGTGAGACAAGGGCTCACAATCCCTATTTATAGACTTTCATACTGAATTACATTTGAAATGTATTTGAGATCCGCAATGGGATAAGATGTATACGTCATTTGCACTGTATCATTGTTGCATATAATATGCATTACTGTTGCTGCTGCATGAGTGAGATGACTTTATTGCTGACGGACGTTATTGAATTTGCTGCTGCATGCGTCTGACAGTCGGCGGAGAAATTATCGCTGTATTTGCTGCAGGAGGCAGGATATACTGTATGCTCAGCTGACGCGGCGGAGACTGCAGGCACTTGAGACTGAATTGTTGACTTTAAAGTCCTTAATACTTTATTTGAAATAGTAGTCTATGGAATACTTTAATAAGAATAGTAATCCATAGCTCACAAATGTGGACTTTTGGAATTTTTTATACTTTTTTCATATGAAAGCATTCGAAAGAACTTTATATGAATGAGGCACATGAAAATGACATGTGTTGTTTATAAAAGCATGATGGTGACAAGAATTTATGGCTTGACTTCATGGAGGCTAGGAATTGATGAATGAGATATGAAGCTCCATTATTTGCAGGACACATGGCTGCATGGGGAGAGCTGTGCTGACTTTGGGGACTGCATTGAAAATTGCATTCGGACATCTGTATTGCTGAATTAATTCTGCATGGAGGTGGATGAAGGCTGTATTCGATGGCGAGATCTGCATTGAAATTTGCATGATAGTGCTGCATGTGCTGGATTTTATTCATTTATGAGGTAGTAATCTGGTGGTTGTGGACTGGGGGTCCATACTCCATAATCATTTTCTCTTTGGAAGAGCTTGATAAGCTGTCTCTTTGTTCTTTCAGTAATATGAAGAGACGATGCATTTTGAAATGTTTCTAGAATTTCATCAAGAACTGTATGGCCAGCTCGAAAGGGATCATAATAAACAAATGTATCTTCTGCAAGATCTTCATCAATGCAGACGACGCGACGACCATCGCTCCAGATTCCCTTAAAAGTACGAGCAAATTCAAAATGTCTTTTGATATTGATGAATCTTTGATTTTGATCAGCTTGAATATTGTAGAATTGTAGACGCTCCAGGCTGTAACTGAGATCTGCAGCATCTGAGGATTCAAATTGTTCTGCTTGATTCCAATTGCGATCAGGAAGATGTTCATAATCATTGATTGGAAGGCTGTATTTTTGACAGAATAAATCTCCGTCTTCATAATTCATAAGGATCCATAATTGATATGGTTGATAAAACCGAAATTCATCTCTTTCGCCAAGAGTGGAAGAGATTGTCATTAGAAGATTGCGCTTGGTGATACCAAGGCAACTGAGAGCATATTTGACAATTGCAGGCAACTGTCGATGAATTGCTAAATTGTCTCTGTCGAGAATGAATCGATGAACTAGACCTTGTTCAATATAAGAAATATCAAATTCATCAGCGGGCAGGAACATCTTTGGAAAACCAGTGGCCCAGCTGAGATAGGATGCTTGATTAATTAGTCGCTCCATGATCTGACAAGAGAGAGTTTCTTCTCTAATTCTTGCAGATAAATCGTCCGGAAGAAGAGTATTAACCCTTTCCAGGATTTGGTGTCGGTATTCAATTGGAGGGAGGGGTGACGATGCACATTGCTGTTCAAGCATTTGAATTTTTGATTCTAAATATTTGATATGATTTGACAAATCAGAGAGGTGCTTTCGCATTAGAAAATTACGTTGGCCGGTAAGGCATGCACTCCAAATATTATCAATAAGGGTTTGAGAAGCAGCAGAGGGTGCTGGATAGAAGGATGGAAAAGGTATTTGAAAGGGTAGTTCTTCATTAACAGGAACAGAGGCTTTATCTGAATCTATGGGTTGTTTGCCTTTATCCTTAGAAGACATGACTGGTTCCCTAAGGGAAGAAAATGGAAATTAGTTATGAAAATCTGTAGTGATGCAATAAAAAACTGTATTTTGGAAATATGGAGATGTATGCAATTAAGTATTAATTCCATTTATCCTACCAAGCCGTGGGCTTTCTATGAATTCAAATTTGATAGGCTTATCATCAATTGATGTATGAATTCCATCGGTATTTACAGAAAATGGCTGAATTTTTAATAAGAAGGGTGTTCCTAAGATGACATCATTTGTTAATGTTTTTGTTACAGCAAAGGAAGTTTGAATGCATTTTCCATTTTTACAGATATGAGCATTTGGAATCTTATAATTGACTATTATATTCTTTCCATTTGCTGTGCCAATGGTGTAATTTTTTATTTTTTCAAAATACTTTGTTGGAATTAAGCCTTCACGGATGCAATTTACATCTGCTCCACTGTCAATTAAACAGTCAACAGATAAATTAAATTCTTTGATTTTTAGAGTGACAGTAGTATACCATTTATGATAATGATATTTGGTAATGGAATTTACGAATTCTTGAATTTCTTCATCAAATTCTTTTTCGAGATTAGAATCTTCTTGATTATTTGAGCTGAATTCTTTACCTAATTCAAGGATTTCAATTCGTGTTTTGAGTTTAGCAATTTCTTGGGTTGCTTCTTCTTTTAAGTTTGCAATTTCATGTTTTGTTTCATTAACTTCATTATGGAGATCTTGAAGGGTTAAAGGTTTTGAAGAGCTTGGTTTTTGGGAAAGAATATCTTTCATAGAAAGTGATTGAAAATCTTTATGTTTCTTTGAGGTTTTGTCAGTAGATTTATCTTCAAGCATTTTTCTATAATATTTTTTCTTTTCTTCTTCAGAGGAAATGTTTTCTATTAATTCCAGAAGTAATTCATCTTGAGCATTTAAAACATTAATGGAGAAATAAGAAGATGAGGAGGAAGAATCATAAGAACTATCTTCGCTTTCGCAACATATACAAATATCTTTGTTATTTTCGGAATTATGAGAATGATAATCTAATTCATTGATTTTCTTTTTTGAATCTTTATTAAAACAGTTATTTGCAAAATGTCCTTCTTTGCCGCATTTATAGCATGTGTAATCAGATTTATTAGTTTTATGGTTTGGGGACGAGCTGGATTTTCGCTTCTTTGAATTGTGTTTTTCATGGTTTCCTTTTTTATATTTTTTGTAATTTTTATAGGATCGATATGATTTTTCATGATAGCTTTTCTTTTTAGACCGATGTTTAGGTTGATAAATTCGATTGGATGGATTTTGTAGGGGTTCATAGCCAAATTGATAGCAAAAATCCCCTAATTCTTGTTTACCAATTTTCTTTTGTTTATGTAAATCGGCTTTAATTTTCATATCACTGCAAATAGACATACCAACACGTGAAATTTTTTGAATTAAATCACCATATGTATAGTTAGCATAATTTAATCTTCCATTATTTTGTTCTCTTAGAACATTTTTTACTTTTTCTGCAAAATGAGTTGGAAGGCCAGAAATAAATTTTTCTTTCCAGAAATCTTCATTAGAATTGAATAATTGAAAAACAAGGGATAAAAAGACATCTTTATACCATCTGAAATCAGATAAAGTGCGACATCTCAGATTGATTAATTGTTCTCTGTATTTTTCTATTTGATCACTAACATTTCCAGAGAAATTGATTAGAATATTATGAATTAGAGTTTCAACGGCATTAGAAATTGGCTGATTATTGGTATTAATAATGGGTTTACCTTCTTCAGTTAGTTTGACTGAATTTAGGATACTTGTTTTTTGGATTGAGGTTAGATAATATTCCCACCAGCCATGAAGTTGGCCAGTAAATCCTATTATAATTGATTTAATGATTTCAGCTTGTGTATTGCCATAGATCATGCCTGCATTTGTATATAGTATCATATTGCGCAGAATATTAAGAATTCCATATTCAGTAAGTCCATCAATATTCCATTCGACTAATGAACTACCATCATATTTACAATTTGCTATATCAGGAATTTCTTCAAATTTCCCTTTCTTTGATTGGCTTTCGTCAAAAATAAATAAAAAAGGAACTGTAATGATGACAATTAATAAATCCACACAAACATGGGAAACCGAGAAAGGTAAAGTTGAATCGGTTCACCCCCCTTTTGAAACCATAAAGCATAAAGAAATAAATAATTCTTTAAATAATAGTTTCCCGCAATCTACTCTCAATCTAGTTCCTAAAGAGTCAACTACTACATTAAATACATTAAATACAACTTCATATTCAACTTCTATAAACAAATCCTTCTCTAAAGACTCTACCTTGAAACCATCAGTCTTACAAACTCATCTCGAAGACAACATCTCTGATCAAGAAGAACATAATGAATTCCATCCTTCCACTACCTCAATAAATGTATTAAGTGCTCAAGACAAATTCATCATTAATGCTATTACTCTCAAACAATTTATTGAAGAAAACTCTTTTGAAAAAATTTCTAATCTTAATTTTCAACCTGTTTCTATACTTTCAAATATTGGAAAAATCAATCAAATAAATCTACTTATATCTAATAAAGAAAAATATATTGAAAATCTTAAAAATGACATTTTTCTCTGTCGTATTGAAGATCAATTAAAATCAAATTCATCTGAAAATAAAATTAATAATTTTCAAACCTCTCTAATAAATGAATGTTGTTCTGAAATACCTTCTGCCTTCTGGCATAGAAAAAAGCATCTAGTATCTTTACCATATATATCTACTTTTAATGAAAGAGATATTCCTACTAAAGCAAGGCCATCACAAATGAGTCCTAGACTCTTAGACTTATGTGATAAAGAAATTAAAGATTTACTTCAAAAGAAATTAATCCGCAAATCACATTCTCCTTGGAGTTGTGCAGCCTTTTATGTTGAAAATGCTCCTGAAAAGGAACGAGGGGCTCCTCGCCTCGTCATCAATTATAAACCATTAAATAAAGTTCTTCAATCAATCAGATATCCAATTCCTAATAAACAAGATCTTATTACTCGTTTATATGAAGCCTTTATATTTTCAAAATTTGATCTCAAATCAGGATTTTGGCAGATACAGGTCGAAGAAAAAGATCGTTATAAAACCGCCTTTACTGTCCCTTTTGGCCATTATGAATGGAACGTCATGCCTTTTGGGCTAAAAAATGCTCCTTCAGCCTTCCAAGAAATGATGAATGAAATCTTTCACCCTTATAAAAATTTCTCAATTGTTTACATTGATGATATTTTAATTTTTTCTAAATCTATTGATGATCATTGGAAACATTTAAAGACTTTCAAATGGATCATAAAGAAAAATGGCTTAGTCCTTTCTCAAAGAAAAATAAAACTTTTTCAAACAGAAATACAATTTCTTGGCTATAAAATATCAAACAAAATGATAACTCCTGTTGAAAGAGTAATCAAATTTGCTGACAATTTCCCTGATGAAATAACAGATAAAAAACAATTACAAAGATTTTTAGGATGTCTTAACTATGTATCTGATTTTTATCAAAACCTCTCTAAAGAAAGAAATCTTTTACAAAAATGTTTAAAAAATTCATCAGAACAATGGACTCCTCAACATACAGAAGCAATACAAAAACTAAAACAAAAAGTGAAAACATTACCATGCTTAAATATTTCAAATCCAGATTTATTTAAAATAATCCAAACAGATGCTTCAGAAATAGGATTTGGTGGAATCCTACTTCAAAGAACTGCACAATCAAAGGAACAAATTATTAGATTTTATTCTGGCACTTGGAATACTACTCAACAAAATTACTCTACAATAAAGAAAGAAGTCCTTGCCATAGTCTCATGCATACTCAAATTTCAAAGTGATATTTTGAATCAAAAATTCCTCTTACGAATTGATTGCAAATCTGCAAAAGAAGTTTTAGAAAATGATGTCAAAAACCTTGCATCAAAACAAATTTTTGCTCGTTGGCAAGCTTTACTTGCTATTTTTGATTCTGACATTGAATATATAAAAGGTTCTTCAAATTCTCTTCCCGATTTTCTATCTCGTGAATTTTTACAGGGTAGAAACAAGGTGAAGAAAGATGCATCCAAGAGGAAAAGGAAAAAATCCCGTCATTGATACAATAAATATTCTTTCCAACAATAAATTCAATGCCTTAAATCCTTCTCCCATGCTGCAAGCACCCTATCGTTCCAGTCCTTTCAAAAAATCTCAATACATAAAGATCTTTGAATTCGCTCTTTTCTTCCTTGATGATAAAATTCATGCCAACCTTACCATTGATCAAATTCTCTCAAAACTCTATCGAAAAAATTGCCATTTTGTTCCAAAAGCCCCCAATATTTCTCACAAGTACTATGAAGCAATTCTAATTCAGTCAAAAAGTGCTATCATCACTCATGAAGATAGAGATGGAGAACATGCCTTTTCAAAAATAAAGATTATGCATATTCATACTATCACTGATTGGGCCGACAATCTATTCTCACCAAAAACTGTCACCAATCCCAATGGGAGTTCTTGGCCCTATGACTACTATGACTATATGAATGCTTGGGAATATACTTTATTATATCAAAATTCAAAACGATCTCATTCTTGGTACCTTAGCTTTTCATCCAAATGCAATCAAAATATTCCTTGTTGGTTCTGGCATAATTGGTGGCTCCGTTTTGGAGCACAATCCTGCATCCTTCCAGAAGCTTTATTAAGCTATTATCAAGCATTTGAATCTCAATCCAGTTTTGAAATTGCTGAACCTTCATATTCTTTCTTAAAATTTATTTCTTCATCCACTATTCCATGGATTTTCCGATGGGAATATGGTAAATCCCAAGAAATGAAGCCATCATGTTTTGTTCGTATTTCTTATATTAAATGGTGGGATAAATTTGACGTTTCTCAATTTCTCAATAAATCTCATCATTCCTCTCCTCAAGCTTCTCTTATTATACAACCCAATACAACTATTCCTCAAATCAAGAAGCAGATCACTCCTAATCCAAAAATATCAAAGAGCTTCAAAGATGTTGTTCATGGTACAACCTCATCTCCTGCAACTCCAATCAATACTCAGCAGCATATGGATCTTCTCAAAGAAATTCAGCGTATGCAGAATGAAATTTTATTTCTCAGAAATCCCCTTATGAATAAATACAGCGGATTCGTTCAAGAAGTATCTTCTTCTCATGGTTCCGTCAATAAAGATGATTCTGATGCAACACTGCCACCGTCTGGAGCAGCAGATGAATTCTAAAATAAAGAAATATTTGTCTTCATTCAGCTCTGTCAAATGCATCTCATGCAAATTTCAATGCGAATCTCGCCATCGAATGCAGCCTTCATCCAAGTGCCTGAATAAAATCTCAAAGTCAAACCAAAGAAGGAAATGGATATACTTATAAAACATATATTGAAAAATTCTCTTATCAATCGAATTGGTTTTATAACGATCATTAGATTGAACAAATCCTGGAAAGAGTTAATAGGATTGGTATCAGAGCCATCCCAGTCTTCTCTTATTGTAAGAAATATTTTATCAATGAAGTATCAATTCCTTTATCCATTTTGATAGCTCTTTAAGCTTTCAATTATTTCAATTTATTTGCAAAAATTTTGCATGCATCATGTCTCTTTCCTTCTTTGGTTATTTGTTTGTTGTTTGCATAGTAGAATCGAATCTATGTTAGGTAGCTGCATTTCTGAATTTTGATCTAACTTGACTAGATAGAGTTAATTGGTTGTTGTTGCTAAAAGGAGTGATTTGGGTCCGAGGCCCCCTTGTCGCGTCGCCTTTGTTGCCCGTTAGCCAGGAGAGCGTTTAGGGCTTTGTGGCGTAAATCGTTGACAGGCCACCAATCATTCTGATTAGTGATTATAATAAATTAATAATGTCTGGAATTTTTAGATCATTCGGAAGAAATTCATCTTCTAACACAGCTTCTACTTCTTCTTCTGCATCATCATCCATCATGCCAATAATAAATAAAATTTCAATTAAAAATCTTGAAGAAATAAGTTTTGATGATTTAGAAAAATCAATCCAAGATTGGACAATACCTAAAGTCTCTTTAAAAGAAATTTATAAAGAAGGATCTTTCATACAAAAATCAAATTATGTTATAAAGACGGTTGAAGAAACCCTCTCAATACAGCAAAATGAAGAAAATCTACAGGTCATTCCTGCAGAAAAAATTGAAATCCATAAATCAAAATATAAATACATGCATATAGCACTTGTTCAAGTTGCAATAAAGCCATTAACCAGACTTGGTTTGAATACATCCTGTCTCGCATATGTTCGAGATAGAAGACATAATTCATTCAGAGATTCCCTAATAGGGATGGTAGAAGCCAGTCTTCATGACGGCCCTGCCTTTTTTAATTGTTTTCCCAATTACACCGTATCACTCAGTGATCCCGGTGCTCATGAAGCCATCACTCTCGGAATACATACAAAAGGATTCAATATGAAACCTCAATCACAAAATGTTGCAATCGTATACAGAATTTATTATAAAGCAATGAATACAATTGTCCCTGAAATAGCATATTCATCTCAAATCAAAGGAGTAACCACCTTATTCCTTACAAATTTTCGAAATAAAGTCACCACCCCCAAACTCATCACATGGGAAGATGTAAATCTTTCTGGAAAATGGGAGCTTGATGAAGCTCAACAAATCACACCTTTAATCAATGAAGATGTTGAATCTATTACAGAACATCCATCTGGAAAAGTAACAATCAATTTTGCCAATACACAAAGATCACACTTTTCATCCACAAAAAGATCAATCCCTTCAGACGCTGGATCTTATAAATCAGCCTCTTCTAATTTTCATCAAACGTCTATTCCTACATCACCCCCAATACATCCTACAGGTATAGCTTTCCCTGTTTATTCAGACGCAAAAGATGAAGATATACAATCAGAGTAAAATTAACTGAATCCGATTTTAATGCATCAATTAATACAATTTCCTTAATTCATGAATCTAATGAAATAATAAATGATTTCAAAATTGATAAACAATTCCTTCAACAAGATTTATTAAAACATCCAAAGACAAAATGGTTTTTTACCAAATTTTCTAAATTTGAGAGATCTCAAGTAAAAGAATTATGGTATGAACAAATGAATCAAGAACGGCGAAATATCCCTTTCTTTGATTGGCTTTCGTCCAAAATAAATAAAAAAGGAACTGTAATGCTAACAATTAATAAATCAACACAAACATGGGAAACCGAGAAAGGCAAAGTTGAATCGTCTCAACCCCCTTTAGAAACTATAAAGCATAAAGAAATAAATAATTCTTTAAAAACTAGTTTCCCGCAACCTCCTCTCAATCTAGTTACCAAAGAGTCAACTACTACATTAAATACATTAAATACAACTTCTATAAACAAATCCTTCTCTACAGACTCTACATCGAAAACATCAATTTTAAAAACTCATCTCGAAGAAAACATCTCTGATCAAGAAGAACATAACATCTCTGATCAAGAAGAACATAATGAATTACATCCTTCGTATTCCTCAATAAATGTATTAAGTGCTCAAGACAAATTCATCATTAATGCTATTACTCTCAAACAATTTATTGAAGAAAACTCTTTTGAAAAAATTTCTAATCTTAATTTTCAACCTGTTTCTATACTTTCAAATATTGGAAAAATCAATCAAATACTTACACTTGTAAATTTTCCGCTTTCTTTCCCTTCTTTCAATTCAGTCTTACTTAGAGTTTACTGGTTCGGTCCCGGTCTCGTCAAATTGGTATCAGAGCCATCCCAGTCTTCTCTTATTGTAAGAAATATTTTATCAATGAAGTATCAATTCCTTTATCCATTTTGATAGCTCTTTAAATGTTTCCAGTGATCATCAATAGATTTAGAAAAGATGAAAATATCATCAATGTAAACAATTGAGAAATTTTTATAAGGGTGAAAGATTTCATTCATCATTTCTTGGAAGGCTGAAGGAGCATTTTTTAGCCCAAAAGGCATGACGTTCCATTCATAATGGCCAAAAGGGACAGTAAAGGCGGTTTTATAACGATCATTTTCTTCGACCTGTATTTGCCAAAATCCTGATTTGAGATCAAATTTTGAAAATATAAAGGCTTCATATAAACGAGTAATAAGATCTTGTTTATTAGGAATTGGATATCTGATTGATTGAAGAACTTTATTTAATGGTTTATAATTGATGACGAGGCGAGGAGCCCCTCGTTCCTTTTCAGGAGCATTTTCAACATAAAAGGCTGCACAACTCCAAGGAGAATGTGATTTGCGGATTAATTTCTTTTGAAGTAAATCTTTAATTTCTTTATCACATAAGTCTAAGAGTCTAGGACTCATTTGAGATGGTCTTGCTTTAGTAGGAATATCTCTTTCATTAAAAGTAGAAATATATGGTAAAGATACTAGATGCTTTTTTCTATGCCAGAAGGCAGAAGGTATTTCAGAACAACATTCATTTATTAGAGAGGTTTGAAAAGTATTAATTTTATTTTCAGATGAATTTGATTTTAATTGATCTTCAATTCGACAGAGAAAAATGTCATTTTTAAGATTTTCAATATATTTTTCTTTATTAGATATAAGTAGATTTATCTTCAAGCATTTTTCTATAATATTTTTTCTTTTCTTCTTCAGAGGAAATGTTTTCTATTAATTCCAGAAGTAATTCATCTTGAGCATTTAAAACATTAATGGAGAAATAAGAAGATGAGGAGGAAGAATCATAAGAACTATCTTCGCTTTCGCAACATATACAAATATCTTTATTATTTTCGGAATTATGAGAATGATAATCTAATTCATTGATTTTCTTTTTTGAATCTTTATTAAAACAGTTATTTGCAAAATGTCCTTCTTTGCCGCATTTATAGCATGTGTAATCAGATTTATTAGTTTTATGGTTTGGGGACGAGCTGGATTTTCGCTTCTTTGAATTGTGTTTTTCATGGTTTCCTTTTTTATATTTTTTGTAATTTTTATAGGATCGATATGATTTTTCATGATAGCTTTTCTTTTTAGACCGATGTTTAGGTTGATAAATTCGATTGGATGGATTTTGTAGGGGTTCATAGCCAAATTGATAGCAAAAATCCCCTAATTCTTGTTTACCAATTTTCTTTTGTTTATGTAAATCGGCTTTAATTTTCATATCACTGCAAATAGACATACCAACACGTGAAATTTTTTGAATTAAATCACCATATGTATAGTTAGCATAATTTAATCTTCCATTATTTTGTTCTCTTAGAACATTTTTTACTTTTTCTGCAAAATGAGTTGGAAGGCCAGAAATAAATTTTTCTTTCCAGAAATCTTCATTAGAATTGAATAATTGAAAAACAAGGGATAAAAAGACATCTTTATACCATCTGAAATTAGATAAAGTGCGACATCTCAGATTGATTAATTGTTCTCTGTATTTTTCTATTTGATCACTAACATTTCCAGAGAAATTGATTAGAATATTATGAATTAGAGTTTCAACAGCATTAGAAATTGGCTGATTATTGGTATTAATAATGGGTTTACCTTCTTCAGTTAGTTTGACTGAATTTAGGATACTAGTTTTTTGGATTGAGGTTAGATAATATTCCCACCAGCCATGAAGTTGGCCAGTAAATCCAATTATTATTGATTTAATGATTTCAGCTTGTGTATTGCCATAGATCATGCCTGCATTTGTATATAGTATCATATTGCGCAGAATATTAAGAATTCCATATTCAGTAAGTCCATCAATATTCCATTCGACTAATGAACTACCATCATATTTACAATTTGCTATATCAGGAATTTCTTCAAATTGGAGATTCATTGGAGTGGGTCTACTGTAATAATTTTTTGTTTTTGATGTATGAGTTTTGGGATTGAAAATTCTATTAATTTGAGGGATACATTGATCGTCAGAGTCATCTGTTGATGTGTCAGTATTAGTGTCTGAAGACATTTGAATTGATGTTCCTTCTATGACTGCATTAATTGAGGAGCCTTCATTTATTGATTTACCTTTGTCTAAAGGATTGATTCTTAAAGAAATGTCATTTTGAAAGTCAGCAGGGAGTTTTAATGGCTTTTTGTCTAAAGTCAATTTTGTAATAAATTCTGAACATAATGAAGGGACATCTCTGGATATTTTATACGGAGCTGAAGAAGTTGATTCTGGTTGAGATATTATATTTTCAATTCTTTGAGTTTGTGAACCAATAGTCTGTAAATAGAGATTTGTAAAGTTACTTTGTTCAACTAGATGAGATATATGTTCAACAGTAAGGAGTTTAGAAGTTGGCAGAGCATTTTTAAATGGAGTGGCAGTGATACCAATTCAAGTAAACTCTAATTCCTTTATCCATTTTGATAGCACTTTAAGCTTTCAATTATTTCAATTTATTTGCAAAAATTTTGCATGCATCATGTCTCTTTCCTTCTTTGGTTATTTGTTTGTTGTTTGCATAGTAGAATCGAATCTATGTTAGTTAGTTGCATTTCTGAATTTTGATCTAACTTGACTAGATAGAGTTAATTGGTTGTTGTTGCTAAAAGGAGTGATTTGGGTCCGAGGCCCCCTTGTCGCGTCGCCTTTGTTGCCCGTTAGCCAGGAGAGCGTTTAGGGCTTTGTGGCGTAAACCGTTGACAGGCCACCAATCATTCTGATTAGTGATTATAATTAATTAATGATGTCTGGAATTTTTAGATCATTCGGAAGAAATTCATCTTCTAACACAGCTTCTACTTCTTCTTCTGCATCATCATCCATCATGCCAATAATAAATAAAATTTCAATTAAAACTCTAGAAGAAATAAGTTTTGATGATTTAGACAAATCAATCCAAGATTGGACAATACCTAAAGTCTCTTTAAAAGAAATTTATAAAGAAGGATCTTTCATACAAAAATCAAATTATGTAATAAAGACGGTTGAAGAAACCCTCTCAATACAGCAAAATGAAGAAAATCTACAGGTCATTCCTGCAGAAAAAATTGAAATCCATAAATCAAAATATAAATACATGCATATAGCACTTGTTCAAGTTGCAATAAAGCCATTAACCAGACTTGGTTTGAATACATCCTGTCTCGCATATGTTCGAGATAGAAGACATACCTCATTCAGAGATTCCCTAATAGGGATGGTAGAAGCCAGTCTTCATGACGGCCCTGCCTTTTTTAATTGTTTTCCCAATTACACCGTATCACTCAGTGATCCCGGTGCTCATGAAGCCATCACTCTCGGAATACATACAAAAGGATTCAATATGAAACCTCAATCACAAAATGTTGCAATAGTATACAGAATTTATTATAAAGCAATGAATACAATTGTCCCTGAAATAGCATATTCATCTCAAATCAAAGGAGTAACCACCTTATTCCTTACAAATTTTCGAAATAAAGTCACCACCCCCAAACTCATCACATGGGAAGATGTAAATCTTTCTGGAAAATGGGAGCTTGATGAAGCTCAACAAATTACACCTTTAATTAATGAAGATGTTGAATCTATTACAGAACATCAATCTGGAAAAGTAACAATAAATTTTGCCAATACACCAAGATCACACTTTTCATCCACAAAAAGATCAATCCCTTCAGACGCTGGATCTTATAAATCCGCCTCTTCTAATTTTCATCAAACGTCTATTCCTACATCACCCCCAATACATCCTACAGGCATAGCTTTCCCTGTTTATTCAGACGCAAAAGATGAAGATATACAATCAGTAAAATTAACTGAATCCGATTTTAATGCATCAATTAATACAATCTCTTTAATTCATGAATCTAATGAAGTAATAAATGATTTTAAAATTGATAAACAATTCCTTCAACAAGATTTATTAAAACATCCAAAGACAAAATGGTTTTTTACCAAATTTTCTAAATTTGAGCGATCTCAAGTAAAAGAATTATGGTATGAACAAATGAATCAAGAACGGAGAAATATCCCTTTCTTTGATTGGCTTTCGACAAAAATAAATAAAAAAGGAACTGTAATGATGACAATTAATAAATCCACACAAACATGGGAAACCGAGAAAGGTAAAGTTGAATCGGTTCACCCCCCTTTAGAAACAATAAAGCATAAAGAAATCACTGCCACTCCATTTAAAAATGCACTTCCAACCTCTAAAATCCTTACTGTTGAACATTTATCTCATCTAGTTGAACAAAGTAACTTTACAAATCTCTATTTACAGACTATTGGTTCACAAACTCAAAGAATTGAAAATATAATATCTCAACACGAATCAACTTCTTCACCTTCATATAAAATATCCAGAGATGTCCCTTCATTATGTTCAGAATTTATTACAAAATTGACTTTAGACAAAAAGCCGTTAAAACTCCCTGCTGACTTTCAAAATGACATTTCTTTAAGAATCAATCCTTTAGACAAAGGTAAATCAATAAATGAAGGCTCCTCAATTAATGCAGTTATTGAAAGACCATCAATTCAAATGTCTTCAGACACTAATACTGACACTTCAACAGATGACTCTGACGATCAATGTATCCCTCAAATTAATAGAATTTTCAATCCCAAAACTCATACATCAAAAACAAAAAATTATTACAGTAGACCCACTCCAATGAATCTCCAATTTGAAGAAATTCCTGATATAGCAAATTGCAAATATGATGGTAGTTCATTAGTCGAATGGAATATTGATGGACTTACTGAATATGGAATTCTTAATATTCTGCGCAATATGATACTATATACAAATGCAGGCATGATCTATGGCAATACACAAGCTGAAATCATTAAATCAATTATAATAGGATTTACTAGCCAACTTCATGGCTGGTGGGAATATTATCTAACCTCAATCCAAAAAACAAGTATCCTAAATTCAGTCAAACTAACTGAAGAAGGTAAACCCATTATTAATACCAATAATCAGCCAATTTCTAATGCCGTTGAAACTCTAATTCATAATATTCTAATCAATTTCTCTGGAAATGTTAGTGATCAAATAGAAAAATACAGAGAACAATTAATCAATCTGAGATGTCGCACTTTATCTGATTTCAGATGGTATAAAGATGTCTTTTTATCCCTTGTTTTTCAATTATTCAATTCTAATGAAGATTTCTGGAAAGAAAAATTTATTTCTGGCCTTCCAACTCATTTTGCAGAAAAAGTAAAAAATGTTCTAAGAGAACAAAATAATGGAAGATTAAATTATGCTAACTATACCTATGGTGATTTAATTCAAAAAATTTCTCGTGTTGGTATGTCTATTTGCAGTGATATGAAAATTAAAGCCGATTTACATAAACAAAAGAAAATTGGTAAACAAGAATTAGGGGATTTTTGCTATCAATTTGGCTATGAACCCCTACAAAATCCATCCAATCGAATTTATCAACCTAAACATCGGTCTAAAAAGAAACGATATCATGAAAAATCATATCGATCCTATAAAAATTACAAAAAATATACAAAAGGAAAACATGAAAAACACAATTCAAAGAAGAGAAAATCCAGCTCTTCCCCAAACCATAAAACTAATAAATCTGATTATACATGCTATAAATGCGGCAAAGAAGGACATTTTGCAAATAACTGTTTTAATAAAGATTCAAAAAAGAAAATCAATGAATTAGATTATCATTCTCATAATTCCGAAAATAATAAAGATATTTGTATATGTTGCGAAAGCGAAGATAGTTCTTATGATTCTTCCTCCTCATCTTCTTATTTCTCCATTAATGTTTTAAATGCTCAAGATGAATTACTTCTGGAATTAATAGAAAACATAACCTCTGAAGAAGAAAAGAAAAAATATTATAGAAAAATGCTTGAAGATAAATCTACTGACAAAACCTCAAAGAAACATAAAGATTTTCAATCACTTTCCATGAAAGATATTCTTTCCCAAAAACCAAGCTCTTCAAAACCTTTAACCCTTCAAGATCTCCATAATGAAGTTAATGAAACAAAACATGAAATTGCAAACTTAAAAGAAGAAGCAACTAAAGAAATTGCTAAACTCAAAACACGAATTGAAATCCTTGAATTAGGTAAAGAATTCAGCTCAAATAATCAAGAAGATTCTAATCTCGAAAAAGAATTTGATGAAGAAATTCAAGAATTCGTAAATTCCATCACTAAATATCATTATCATAAATGGTATACTACTGTCACTCTAAAAATCAAAGAATTTAATTTATCTGTTGACTGTTTAATTGACAGTGGAGCAGATGTAAATTGCATCCGTGAAGGATTAATTCCAACAAAGTATTTTGAAAAAATAAAAAATTACACCATTGGCACAGCAAATGGAAAGAATATAATAGTCAATTATAAGATTCCAAATGCTCATATCTGTAAAAATGGAAAATGCATTCAAACTTCCTTTGCTGTAACAAAAACATTAACAAATGATGTCATCTTAGGAACACCCTTCTTATTAAAAATTCAGCCATTTTCTGTAAATACCGATGGAATTCATACATCAATTGATGATAAGCCTATCAAATTTGAATTCATAGAAAGCCCAAGGCTTGGTAGAATAAATGGAATTAATATTTAATTGCATACATCTTCATATTTCCAAAATACATTTTTATTGCATCAATAAAGAATTTTTATTACTAATTTCATTTCCTCTCCCCATAGGAAACCAATCATGTCTTCCAAAGATAAGGGCAAACAACCAATAGATTCAGATAAAGCCTCTGTTCCTGTTCATGAAGAACTACCCTTTCCAATACCTTTTCCATCCTTCTATCCAGCACCCTCTGCTGCTTCTCAAACCCTTATTGATAACATTTGGAGTGCATGCCTTACTGGCCAACGTAATTTTCTAATGCGAAAGCACCTATCTGATTTGTCTAATCATATCAAATATTTGGAATCAAAAATTCAAATGCTTGAACAGCAATGTGCATCGTCACCCCTCCCTCCAATTGAATACAGACACCAAATCCTGGAAAGGGTTAATACTCTTCTTCCGGACGATTTATCTGCAAGAATTAGAGGGGAAACTCTCTCTTGTCAGATCATGGAGCGACTAATAAATCAAGCATCCTATCTCAGCTGGGCCACTGGTTTTCCAAAGATGTTCCTGCCCGCTGATGAATTTGATATTTCTTATATTGAACAAGGTCTAGTTCATCGATTCATTCTCGACAGAGACAATTTAGCAATTCATCGACAGTTGCCTGCAATTGTCAAATATGCTCTCAGTTGCCTTGGCATCACCAAGCGCAATCTTCTCATGACAATCTCTTCCACTCTTGGAGAACGAGATGAATTCCGATTTTATCAACCATATCAATTATGGATCCTTATGAATTATGAAGACGGAGATTTATTCTGTCAGAAATACAGCCTTCCAATCAATGATTATGAACATCTTCCTGATCGCAATTGGAATCAAGCAGAACAATTTGAATCCTCAGATGCTGCAGATCTCAGTTACAGCCTGGAGCGTCTACAATTCTACAATATTCAATTAGATTCAATTCAATTTTCAAATGGAATATTGAACTGAACAAATCCTGGTAACATTGTAATAATTTGATGTTTTCGATGTAGAGTCTGTAGAGAAGGATTTGTTTATAGAAGTTGTATTTAATGTATTTAATGTAGTAGTTGACTCTTTGGTAACTAGATTGAGAGGAGGTTGCGGGAAACTAGTTTTTAAAGAATTATTTATTTCTTTATGCTTTATAGTTTCTAAAGGGGGTTGAGACGATTCAACTTTGCCTTTCTCGGTTTCCCATGTTTGTGTTGATTTATTAATTGTTAGCATTACAGTTCCTTTTTTATTTATTTTGGACGAAAGCCAATCAAAGAAAGGGATATTTCGCCGTTCTTGATTCATTTGTTCATACCATAATTCTTTTACTTGAGATCTCTCAAATTTAGAAAATTTGGTAAAAAACCATTTTGTCTTTGGATGTTTTAATAAATCTTGTTGAAGGAATTGTTTATCAATTTTGAAATCATTTATTATTTCATTAGATTCATGAATTAAGGAAATTGTATTAATTGATGCATTAAAATCGGATTCAGTTAATTTTACTGATTGTATATCTTCATCTTTTGCGTCTGAATAAACAGGGAAAGCTATACCTGTAGGATGTATTGGGGGTGATGTAGGAATAGACGTTTGATGAAAATTAGAAGAGGCTGATTTATAAGATCCAGCGTCTGAAGGGATTGATCTTTTTGTGGATGAAAAGTGTGATCTTTGTGTATTGGCAAAATTGATTGTTACTTTTCCAGATGGATGTTCTGTAATAGATTCAACATCTTCATTGATTAAAGGTGTGATTTGTTGAGCTTCATCAAGCTCCCATTTTCCAGAAAGATTTACATCTTCCCATGTGATGAGTTTGGGGGTGGTGACTTTATTTCGAAAATTTGTAAGGAATAAGGTGGTTACTCCTTTGATTTGAGATGAATATGCTATTTCAGGGACAATTGTATTCATTGCTTTATAATAAATTCTGTATACGATTGCAACATTTTGTGATTGGGGTTTCATATTGAATCCTTTTGTATGTATTCCTAAAGTGATGGCTTCATGAGCACCGGGATCACTGAGTGATACGGTGTAATTGGGAAAACAATTAAAAAAGGCAGGGCCGTCATGAAGACTGGCTTCTACCATCCCGATTAGGGAATCTCTGAATGAATTATGTCTTCTATCTCGAACATACGCGAGACAGGATGTATTCAAACCAAGTCTGGTTAATGGCTTTATTGCAACTTGAACAAGTGCTATATGCATGTATTTATATTTTGATTTATGGATTTCAATTTTTTCTGCAGGAATGACCTGTAGATTTTCTTCATTTTGCTGTATTGAGAGGGTTTCTTCAACCGTCTTTATTACATAATTTGATTTTTGTATGAAAGATCCTTCTTTATAAATTTCTTTTAAAGAGACTTTAGGTATTGTCCAATCTTGGATTGATTTTTCTAAATCATCAAAACTTATTTCTTCAAGATTTTTAATGGAAATTTTATTTATTATTGGCATGATGGATGATGATGCAGAAGAAGAAGTAGAAGCTGTGTTAGAAGATGAATTTCTTCCGAATGATCTAAAAATTCCAGACATAATTAATTAATTATAATCACTAATCAGAATGATTGGTGGCCTGTCAACGATTTACGCCACAAAGCCCTAAACGCTCTCCTGGCTAACGGGCAACAAAGGCGACGCGACAAGGGGGCCTCGGACCCAAATCACTCCTTTTAGCAACAACAACCAATTAACTCTATCTAGTCAAGTTAGATCAAAATTCAGAAATGCAGCTACCTAACATAGATTCGATTCTACTATGCAAACAACAAACAAATAACCAAAGAAGGAAAGAGACATGATGCATGCAAAATTTTTGCAAATAAATTGAAATAATTGAAAGCTTAAAGAGCTATCAAAATGGATAAAGGAATTGATACTTCATTGATAAAATATTTCTTACAATAAGAGAAGACTGGGATGGCTCTGATACCAATTGGACGAGACCGGGACCGAACCAGTAAACTCTAAGTAAGACTGAATTGAAAGAAGGGAAAGAAAGCGGAAAATTTACAAGTGTAAGTATTTGATGATGTGAGACAAGGGCTCACAATCCCTATTTATAGACCTTCATACTGAATTACATTTGAAATGTATTTGAGATCCGCAATGTGATAAGATGTATACGTCATTTGCACTGTATCATTGTTGCATATAATATGCATTACTGTTGCTGCTGCATGAGTGAGATGACTTTATTGCTGACGGACGTTATTGAATTTGCTGCTGCATGCGTCTGACAGTCGGCGGAGAAATTATCGCTGTATTTGCTGCAGGGGGCAGGATATACTGTATGCTCAGCTGACGCGGCGGAGACTGCAGGCACTTGAGACTGAATTGTTGACTTTAAATTCCTTAATACTTTATTTGAAATAGTAGTCTATGGAATACTTTAATAAGAATAGTAATCCATAGCTCACAAATGTGGACTTTTGGAATTTTTTATACTTTTTTCAAATGAAAGCATTCGAAAGAACTTGATATGAGTGAGGCACATGAAAATGACATGTGTTGTTTATAAAAGCATGATGGTGACAAGAATTTATGGCTTGACTTCATGGAGGCTAGGAATTGATGAATGAGATAATGAAGCTTCATTATTTGCAGGACACATGGCTGCATGGGGAGAGCTGTGCTGACTTTGGGGACTGCATTGAAAATTGCATTCGGACATCTGTATTGCTGAATTAATTCTGCATGGTGGTAGATGAAGGCTGTATTCGATGGCGAGATCTGCATTGAAATTTGCATGATATGCATTTGACAGGGCTGTATGTAGACAAATATTTCTTTATTTTAGAATTCATCTGCTGCTCCAGAAGGTGGCAGTGTTGCATCAGAATCATCTTTATTGACGGAACCATGAGAAGAAGATACTTCTTGAACGAATCCGCTGTATTTATTCATAAGGGGATTTCTGAGAAATAAAATTTCATTCTGCATACGCTGTATTTCTTTGAGAAGATCCATATGCTGCTGAGTATTGATTGGAGTTGCAGGAGATGAGGTTGTACCATGAACAGCATCTTTGAAGCTCTTTGATAATTTTGGATTAGGAGTGATCTGCTTCTTGATTTGAGGAATAACTGTATTGGATTGTATAATAAGAGAAGCTTGAGGAGAGGAATGATGAGATTTATTGAGAAATTGAGAAACGTCAAATTTATCCCACCATTTAATGTAGGAAATACGAACAAAACATGATGGCTTCATTTCTTGGGATTTACCATATTCCCATCGGAAAATCCATGGAATAGTGGATGAAGAAATAAATTTTAAGAAAGAATATGAAGGTTCAGCAATTTCAAAACTGGATTGAGATTCAAATGCTTGATAATAGCTTAATAAAGCTTCTGGAAGGATGCAGGATTGTGCTCCAAAACGGAGCCACCAATTATGCCAGAACCAACAAGGAATATTTTGATTGCATTTGGATGAAAAGCTAAGGTACCAAGAATGAGATCGTTTTGAATTTTGATATAATAAAGTATATTCCCAAGCATTCATATAGTCATAGTAGTCATAGGGCCAAGAACTCCCATTGGGATTGGTGACAGTTTTTGGTGAGAATAGATTGTCGGCCCAATCAGTGATAGTATGAATATGCATAATCTTTATTTTTGAAAAGGCATGGTCTCCATCTCTATCTTCATGAGTGATGATAGCACTTTTTGACTGAATTAGAATAGCTTCATAGTACTTGTGAGAAATATTGGGGGCTTTTGGAACAAAATGGCAATTTTTTCTGTAGAGTTTTGAGAGAATTTGATCAATTGTAAGGTTGGCATGGATTTTATCATCAAGGAAGAAAAGGGCATATTCAAAGATCTTTATGTATTGAGATTTTTTGAAAGGATTGGAACGATAGGGTGCTTGCAGCATGGGAGAAGGATTTAAGGCATTGAATTTATTGTTGGAAAGAATATTTATTGTATCAATGACTGGATTTTTTCCTTTTCCTCTTGGATGCATCTTTCTTCACCTTGTTTCTACCCTGTAAAAATTCACGAGATAGAAAATCGGGAAGAGAATTTGAAGAACCTTTTATATATTCAATGTCAAAATCAAAAATAGCAAGTAAAGCTTGCCAACGAGCAAAAATTTGTTTTGATGCAAGGTTTTTGACATCATTTTCCAAAACTTCTTTTGCTGATTTGCAATCAATTCGTAAGAGGAATTTTTGATTCAAAATATCACTTTGAAATTTGAGTATGCATGAGACTATGGCAAGGACTTCTTTCTTTATTGTAGAGTAATTTTGTTGAGTAGTATTCCAAGTGCCAGAATAAAATCTAATAATTTGTTCCTTTGATTGTGCGGTTCTTTGAAGTAGGATTCCTCCAAATCCTATTTCTGAAGCATCTGTTTGGATTATTTTAAATAAATCTGGATTAGAGATATTTAAACATGGTAATGTTTTCACTTTTTGTTTGATTTTTTGTATTGCTTCTGTATGTTGAGGAGTCCATTGTTCTGCCGAATTTTTTAAACATTTTTGTAAAAGATTTCTTTCTTTAGAGAGGTTTTGATAAAAATCAGAGACATAATTTAAACACCCTAAAAATCTTTGTAATTGTTTTTTATCGGTGATTTCATCAGGGAAATTGTCAGCAAATTTGATTACTCTTTCAACAGGAGTTATCATTTTGTTTGATATTTTATAGCCAAGAAATTGGATTTCTGTTTGAAAAAGTTTTATTTTTCTTTGAGAAAGGACTAAGCCATTTTTCTTTATGATCCATTTGAAAGTCTTTAAATGTTTCCAGTGATCATCAATAGATTTAGAAAAGATTAAAATATCATCAATGTAAACAATTGAGAAATTTTTATAAGGGTGAAAGATTTCATTCATCATTTCTTGGAAGGCTGAAGGAGCATTTTTTAGCCCAAAAGGCATGACGTTCCATTCATAATGGCCAAAAGGGACAGTAAAGGCGGTTTTATAACGATCATTTTCTTCGACCTGTATTTGCCAAAATCCTGATTTGAGATCAAATTTTGAAAATATAAAAGCTTCATATAAACGAGTAATAAGATCTTGTTTATTAGGAATTGGATATCTAATTGATTGAAGGACTTTATTTAATGGTTTATAATTGATGACGAGGCGAGGAGCTCCTCTTTCTTTTTCAGGAGCATTTTCAACATAAAAGGCTGCACAACTCCAAGGAGAATGTGATTTGCGGATTAATTTCTTTTGAAGTAAATCTTTAATTTCTTTATCACATAAGTCTAAGAGTCTAGGACTCATTTGTGATGGCCTTGCTTTAGTAGGAATATCTCTTTCATTAAAAGTAGATATATATGGTAAAGATACTAGATGCTTTTTTCTATGCCAAAAGGCAGAAGGTATTTCAGAACAACATTCATTTATTAGAGAGGTTTGAAAATTATTAATTTTATTTTCAGATGAATTTGATTTTAATTGATCTTCAATTCGACAGAGATAAATGTCATTTTTAAGATTTTCAATATATTTTTCTTTATTAGATATAAGTAGATTTATTTGATTGATTTTTCCAATATTTGAAAGTATAGAAACAGGTTGAAAATTAAGATTAGAAATTTTTTCAAAAGAGTTTTCTTCAATAAATTGTTTGAGAGTAATAGCATTAATGATGAATTTGTCTTGAGCACTTAATACATTTATTGAGGAATACGAAGGATGTAATTCATTATGTTCTTCTTGATCAGAGATGTTATGTTCTTCTTGATCAGAGATGTTTTCTTCGAGATGAGTTTGTAAAATTGATGTTTTCGATGTAGAGTCTGTAGAGAAGGATTTGTTTATAGAAGTTGTATTTAATGTATTTAATGTAGTAGTTGACTCTTTGGTAACTAGATTGAGAGGAGGTTGCGGGAAACTAGTTTTTAAAGAATTATTTATTTCTTTATGCTTTATAGTTTCTAAAGGGGGTTGAGACGATTCAACTTTGCCTTTCTCGGTTTCCCATGTTTGTGTTGATTTATTAATTGTTAGCATTACAGTTCCTTTTTTATTTATTTTGGACGAAAGCCAATCAAAGAAAGGGATATTTCGCCGTTCTTGATTCATTTGTTCATACCATAATTCTTTTACTTGAGATCTCTCAAATTTAGAAAATTTGGTAAAAAACCATTTTGTCTTTGGATGTTTTAATAAATCTTGTTGAAGGAATTGTTTATCAATTTTGAAATCATTTATTATTTCATTAGATTCATGAATTAAGGAAATTGTATTAATTGATGCATTAAAATCGGATTCAGTTAATTTTACTGATTGTATATCTTCATCTTTTGCGTCTGAATAAACAGGGAAAGCTATACCTGTAGGATGTATTGGGGGTGATGTAGGAATAGACGTTTGATGAAAATTAGAAGAGGCTGATTTATAAGATCCAGCGTCTGAAGGGATTGATCTTTTTGTGGATGAAAAGTGTGATCTTTGTGTATTGGCAAAATTGATTGTTACTTTTCCAGATGGATGTTCTGTAATAGATTCAACATCTTCATTAATTAAAGGTGTGATTTGTTGAGCTTCATCAAGCTCCCATTTTCCAGAAAGATTTACATCTTCCCATGTGATGAGTTTGGGGGTGGTGACTTTATTTCGAAAATTTGTAAGGAATAAGGTGGTTACTCCTTTGATTTGAGATGAATATGCTATTTCAGGGACAATTGTATTCATTGCTTTATAATAAATTCTGTATACTATTGCAACATTTTGTGATTGGGGTTTCATATTGAATCCTTTTGTATGTATTCCTAGAGTGATGGCTTCATGAGCACCGGGATCACTGAGTGATACGGTGTAATTGGGAAAACAATTAAAAAAGGCAGGGCCGTCATGAAGACTGGCTTCTACCATCCCTATTAGGGAATCTCTGAATGAATTATGTCTTCTATCTCGAACATATGCGAGACAGGATGTATTCAAACCAAGTCTGGTTAATGGCTTTATTGCAACTTGAACAAGTGCTATATGCATGTATTTGTATTTTGATTTATGGATTTCAATTTTTTCTGCAGGAATGACCTGTAGATTTTCTTCATTTTGCTGTATTGAGAGGGTTTCTTCAACTGTCTTTATTACATAATTTGATTTTTGTATGAAAGATCCTTCTTTATAAATTTCTTTTAAAGAGACTTTAGGTATTGTCCAATCTTGGATTGATTTTTCTAAATCATCAAAACTTATTTCTTCAAGATTTTTAATTGAAATTTTATTGATTATTGGCATGATGGATGATGATGCAGAAGAAGAAGTAGAAGCTGTGTTAGAAGATGAATTTCTTCCGAATGATCTAAAAATTCCAGACATCATTAATTAATTATAATCACTAATCAGAATGATTGGTGGCCTGTCAACGATTTACGCCACAAAGCCCTAAACGCTCTCCTGGCTAACGGGCAACAAAGGCGACGCGACAAGGGGGCCTCGGACCCAAATCACTCCTTTTAGCAACAACAACCAATTAACTCTATCGAGTCAAGTTAGATCAAAATTCAGAAATGCAGCTACCTAACATAGATTCGATTCTACTATGCAAACAACAAACAAATAACCAAAGAAGGAAAGAGACATGATGCATGCAAAATTTTTGCAAATAAATTGAAATAATTGAAAGCTTAAAGAGCTATCAAAATGGATAAAGGAATTGATACTTCATTGATAAAATATTTCTTACAATAAGAGAAGACTGGGATGGCTCTGATACCAATTCGACGAGACCGGGACCGAACCAGTTAACTCTAAGTAAGACTGAATTGAAAGAAAGGAAAGAAAGCGGAAAATTTACAAGTGTAAGTATTTGATGATGTGAGACAAGGGCTCACAATCCCTATTTATAGACCTTCATACTGAATTACATTTGAAATGTATTTGAGATCCGCAATGTGATAAGATGTATACGTCATTTGCACTGTATCATTGTTGCATATAATATGCATTACTGTTGCTGCTGCATGAGTGAGATGACTTTATTGCTGACGGACGTTATTGAATTTGCTGCTGCATGCGTCTGACAGTCGGCGGAGAAATTATCGCTGTATTTGCTGCAGGGGGCAGGATATACTGTATGCTCAGCTGACGCGGCGGAGACTGCAGGCACTTGAGACTGAATTGTTGACTTTAAATTCCTTAATACTTTATTTGAAATAGTAGTCTATGGAATACTTTAATAAGAATAGTAATCCATAGCTCACAAATGTGGACTTTTGGAATTTTTTATACTTTTTTCAAATGAAAGCATTCGAAAGAACTTGATATGAGTGAGGCACATGAAAATGACATGTGTTGTTTATAAAAGCATGATGGTGACAAGAATTTATGGCTTGACTTCATGGAGGCTAGGAATTGATGAATGAGATAATGAAGCTTCATTATTTGCAGGACACATGGCTGCATGGGGAGAGCTGTGCTGACTTTGGGGACTGCATTGAAAATTGCATTCGGACATCTGTATTGCTGAATTAATTCTGCATGGTGGTAGATGAAGGCTGTATTCGATGGCGAGATCTGCATTGAAATTTGCATGATATGCATTTGACAGGGCTGTATGTAGACAAATATTTCTTTATTTTAGAATTCATCTGCTGCTCCAGAAGGTGGCAGTGTTGCATCAGAATCATCTTTATTGACGGAACCATGAGAAGAAGATACTTCTTGAACGAATCCGCTGTATTTATTCATAAGGGGATTTCTGAGAAATAAAATTTCATTCTGCATACGCTGTATTTCTTTGAGAAGATCCATATGCTGCTGAGTATTGATTGGAGTTGCAGGAGATGAGGTTGTACCATGAACAGCATCTTTGAAGCTCTTTGATAATTTTGGATTAGGAGTGATCTGCTTCTTGATTTGAGGAATAACTGTATTGGATTGTATAATAAGAGAAGCTTGAGGAGAGGAATGATGAGATTTATTGAGAAATTGAGAAACGTCAAATTTATCCCACCATTTAATGTAGGAAATACGAACAAAACATGATGGCTTCATTTCTTGGGATTTACCATATTCCCATCGGAAAATCCATGGAATAGTGGATGAAGAAATAAATTTTAAGAAAGAATATGAAGGTTCAGCAATTTCAAAACTGGATTGAGATTCAAATGCTTGATAATAGCTTAATAAAGCTTCTGGAAGGATGCAGGATTGTGCTCCAAAACGGAGCCACCAATTATGCCAGAACCAACAAGGAATATTTTGATTGCATTTGGATGAAAAGCTAAGGTACCAAGAATGAGATCGTTTTGAATTTTGATATAATAAAGTATATTCCCAAGCATTCATATAGTCATAGTAGTCATAGGGCCAAGAACTCCCATTGGGATTGGTGACAGTTTTTGGTGAGAATAGATTGTCGGCCCAATCAGTGATAGTATGAATATGCATAATCTTTATTTTTGAAAAGGCATGGTCTCCATCTCTATCTTCATGAGTGATGATAGCACTTTTTGACTGAATTAGAATAGCTTCATAGTACTTGTGAGAAATATTGGGGGCTTTTGGAACAAAATGGCAATTTTTTCTGTAGAGTTTTGAGAGAATTTGATCAATTGTAAGGTTGGCATGGATTTTATCATCAAGGAAGAAAAGGGCATATTCAAAGATCTTTATGTATTGAGATTTTTTGAAAGGATTGGAACGATAGGGTGCTTGCAGCATGGGAGAAGGATTTAAGGCATTGAATTTATTGTTGGAAAGAATATTTATTGTATCAATGACTGGATTTTTTCCTTTTCCTCTTGGATGCATCTTTCTTCACCTTGTTTCTACCCTGTAAAAATTCACGAGATAGAAAATCGGGAAGAGAATTTGAAGAACCTTTTATATATTCAATGTCAAAATCAAAAATAGCAAGTAAAGCTTGCCAACGAGCAAAAATTTGTTTTGATGCAAGGTTTTTGACATCATTTTCCAAAACTTCTTTTGCTGATTTGCAATCAATTCGTAAGAGGAATTTTTGATTCAAAATATCACTTTGAAATTTGAGTATGCATGAGACTATGGCAAGGACTTCTTTCTTTATTGTAGAGTAATTTTGTTGAGTAGTATTCCAAGTGCCAGAATAAAATCTAATAATTTGTTCCTTTGATTGTGCGGTTCTTTGAAGTAGGATTCCTCCAAATCCTATTTCTGAAGCATCTGTTTGGATTATTTTAAATAAATCTGGATTAGAGATATTTAAACATGGTAATGTTTTCACTTTTTGTTTGATTTTTTGTATTGCTTCTGTATGTTGAGGAGTCCATTGTTCTGCCGAATTTTTTAAACATTTTTGTAAAAGATTTCTTTCTTTAGAGAGGTTTTGATAAAAATCAGAGACATAATTTAAACACCCTAAAAATCTTTGTAATTGTTTTTTATCGGTGATTTCATCAGGGAAATTGTCAGCAAATTTGATTACTCTTTCAACAGGAGTTATCATTTTGTTTGATATTTTATAGCCAAGAAATTGGATTTCTGTTTGAAAAAGTTTTATTTTTCTTTGAGAAAGGACTAAGCCATTTTTCTTTATGATCCATTTGAAAGTCTTTAAATGTTTCCAGTGATCATCAATAGATTTAGAAAAGATTAAAATATCATCAATGTAAACAATTGAGAAATTTTTATAAGGGTGAAAGATTTCATTCATCATTTCTTGGAAGGCTGAAGGAGCATTTTTTAGCCCAAAAGGCATGACGTTCCATTCATAATGGCCAAAAGGGACAGTAAAGGCGGTTTTATAACGATCATTTTCTTCGACCTGTATTTGCCAAAATCCTGATTTGAGATCAAATTTTGAAAATATAAAAGCTTCATATAAACGAGTAATAAGATCTTGTTTATTAGGAATTGGATATCTAATTGATTGAAGGACTTTATTTAATGGTTTATAATTGATGACGAGGCGAGGAGCTCCTCTTTCTTTTTCAGGAGCATTTTCAACATAAAAGGCTGCACAACTCCAAGGAGAATGTGATTTGCGGATTAATTTCTTTTGAAGTAAATCTTTAATTTCTTTATCACATAAGTCTAAGAGTCTAGGACTCATTTGTGATGGCCTTGCTTTAGTAGGAATATCTCTTTCATTAAAAGTAGATATATATGGTAAAGATACTAGATGCTTTTTTCTATGCCAAAAGGCAGAAGGTATTTCAGAACAACATTCATTTATTAGAGAGGTTTGAAAATTATTAATTTTATTTTCAGATGAATTTGATTTTAATTGATCTTCAATTCGACAGAGATAAATGTCATTTTTAAGATTTTCAATATATTTTTCTTTATTAGATATAAGTAGATTTATTTGATTGATTTTTCCAATATTTGAAAGTATAGAAACAGGTTGAAAATTAAGATTAGAAATTTTTTCAAAAGAGTTTTCTTCAATAAATTGTTTGAGAGTAATAGCATTAATGATGAATTTGTCTTGAGCACTTAATACATTTATTGAGGAATACGAAGGATGTAATTCATTATGTTCTTCTTGATCAGAGATGTTATGTTCTTCTTGATCAGAGATGTTTTCTTCGAGATGAGTTTGTAAAATTGATGTTTTCGATGTAGAGTCTGTAGAGAAGGATTTGTTTATAGAAGTTGTATTTAATGTATTTAATGTAGTAGTTGACTCTTTGGTAACTAGATTGAGAGGAGGTTGCGGGAAACTAGTTTTTAAAGAATTATTTATTTCTTTATGCTTTATAGTTTCTAAAGGGGGTTGAGACGATTCAACTTTGCCTTTCTCGGTTTCCCATGTTTGTGTTGATTTATTAATTGTTAGCATTACAGTTCCTTTTTTATTTATTTTGGACGAAAGCCAATCAAAGAAAGGGATATTTCGCCGTTCTTGATTCATTTGTTCATA
Source organism: Cinnamomum chago (assembly GCA_038049695.1). NCBI lineage: Eukaryota > Viridiplantae > Streptophyta > Magnoliopsida > Laurales > Lauraceae > Cinnamomum > Cinnamomum chago. The sequence continues at coordinate 4,309,067 of CP142451.1, forward strand.
CCATAATTCTTTTACTTGAGATCTCTCAAATTTAGAAAATTTGGTAAAAAACCATTTTGTCTTTGGATGTTTTAATAAATCTTGTTGAAGGAATTGTTTATCAATTTTGAAATCATTTATTATTTCATTAGATTCATGAATTAAGGAAATTGTATTAATTGATGCATTAAAATCGGATTCAGTTAATTTTACTGATTGTATATCTTCATCTTTTGCGTCTGAATAAACAGGGAAAGCTATACCTGTAGGATGTATTGGGGGTGATGTAGGAATAGACGTTTGATGAAAATTAGAAGAGGCTGATTTATAAGATCCAGCGTCTGAAGGGATTGATCTTTTTGTGGATGAAAAGTGTGATCTTTGTGTATTGGCAAAATTGATTGTTACTTTTCCAGATGGATGTTCTGTAATAGATTCAACATCTTCATTAATTAAAGGTGTGATTTGTTGAGCTTCATCAAGCTCCCATTTTCCAGAAAGATTTACATCTTCCCATGTGATGAGTTTGGGGGTGGTGACTTTATTTCGAAAATTTGTAAGGAATAAGGTGGTTACTCCTTTGATTTGAGATGAATATGCTATTTCAGGGACAATTGTATTCATTGCTTTATAATAAATTCTGTATACTATTGCAACATTTTGTGATTGGGGTTTCATATTGAATCCTTTTGTATGTATTCCTAGAGTGATGGCTTCATGAGCACCGGGATCACTGAGTGATACGGTGTAATTGGGAAAACAATTAAAAAAGGCAGGGCCGTCATGAAGACTGGCTTCTACCATCCCTATTAGGGAATCTCTGAATGAATTATGTCTTCTATCTCGAACATATGCGAGACAGGATGTATTCAAACCAAGTCTGGTTAATGGCTTTATTGCAACTTGAACAAGTGCTATATGCATGTATTTGTATTTTGATTTATGGATTTCAATTTTTTCTGCAGGAATGACCTGTAGATTTTCTTCATTTTGCTGTATTGAGAGGGTTTCTTCAACTGTCTTTATTACATAATTTGATTTTTGTATGAAAGATCCTTCTTTATAAATTTCTTTTAAAGAGACTTTAGGTATTGTCCAATCTTGGATTGATTTTTCTAAATCATCAAAACTTATTTCTTCAAGATTTTTAATTGAAATTTTATTGATTATTGGCATGATGGATGATGATGCAGAAGAAGAAGTAGAAGCTGTGTTAGAAGATGAATTTCTTCCGAATGATCTAAAAATTCCAGACATCATTAATTAATTATAATCACTAATCAGAATGATTGGTGGCCTGTCAACGATTTACGCCACAAAGCCCTAAACGCTCTCCTGGCTAACGGGCAACAAAGGCGACGCGACAAGGGGGCCTCGGACCCAAATCACTCCTTTTAGCAACAACAACCAATTAACTCTATCGAGTCAAGTTAGATCAAAATTCAGAAATGCAGCTACCTAACATAGATTCGATTCTACTATGCAAACAACAAACAAATAACCAAAGAAGGAAAGAGACATGATGCATGCAAAATTTTTGCAAATAAATTGAAATAATTGAAAGCTTAAAGAGCTATCAAAATGGATAAAGGAATTGATACTTCATTGATAAAATATTTCTTACAATAAGAGAAGACTGGGATGGCTCTGATACCAATTCGACGAGACCGGGACCGAACCAGTTAACTCTAAGTAAGACTGAATTGAAAGAAAGGAAAGAAAGCGGAAAATTTACAAGTGTAAGTATTTGATGATGTGAGACAAGGGCTCACAATCCCTATTTATAGACCTTCATACTGAATTACATTTGAAATGTATTTGAGATCCGCAATGTGATAAGATGTATACGTCATTTGCACTGTATCATTGTTGCATATAATATGCATTACTGTTGCTGCTGCATGAGTGAGATGACTTTATTGCTGACGGACGTTATTGAATTTGCTGCTGCATGCGTCTGACAGTCGGCGGAGAAATTATCGCTGTATTTGCTGCAGGGGGCAGGATATACTGTATGCTCAGCTGACGCGGCGGAGACTGCAGGCACTTGAGACTGAATTGTTGACTTTAAATTCCTTAATACTTTATTTGAAATAGTAGTCTATGGAATACTTTAATAAGAATAGTAATCCATAGCTCACAAATGTGGACTTTTGGAATTTTTTATACTTTTTTCAAATGAAAGCATTCGAAAGAACTTGATATGAGTGAGGCACATGAAAATGACATGTGTTGTTTATAAAAGCATGATGGTGACAAGAATTTATGGCTTGACTTCATGGAGGCTAGGAATTGATGAATGAGATAATGAAGCTTCATTATTTGCAGGACACATGGCTGCATGGGGAGAGCTGTGCTGACTTTGGGGACTGCATTGAAAATTGCATTCGGACATCTGTATTGCTGAATTAATTCTGCATGGTGGTAGATGAAGGCTGTATTCGATGGCGAGATCTGCATTGAAATTTGCATGATATGCATTTGACAGGGCTGTATGTAGACAAATATTTCTTTATTTTAGAATTCATCTGCTGCTCCAGAAGGTGGCAGTGTTGCATCAGAATCATCTTTATTGACGGAACCATGAGAAGAAGATACTTCTTGAACGAATCCGCTGTATTTATTCATAAGGGGATTTCTGAGAAATAAAATTTCATTCTGCATACGCTGTATTTCTTTGAGAAGATCCATATGCTGCTGAGTATTGATTGGAGTTGCAGGAGATGAGGTTGTACCATGAACAGCATCTTTGAAGCTCTTTGATAATTTTGGATTAGGAGTGATCTGCTTCTTGATTTGAGGAATAACTGTATTGGATTGTATAATAAGAGAAGCTTGAGGAGAGGAATGATGAGATTTATTGAGAAATTGAGAAACGTCAAATTTATCCCACCATTTAATGTAGGAAATACGAACAAAACATGATGGCTTCATTTCTTGGGATTTACCATATTCCCATCGGAAAATCCATGGAATAGTGGATGAAGAAATAAATTTTAAGAAAGAATATGAAGGTTCAGCAATTTCAAAACTGGATTGAGATTCAAATGCTTGATAATAGCTTAATAAAGCTTCTGGAAGGATGCAGGATTGTGCTCCAAAACGGAGCCACCAATTATGCCAGAACCAACAAGGAATATTTTGATTGCATTTGGATGAAAAGCTAAGGTACCAAGAATGAGATCGTTTTGAATTTTGATATAATAAAGTATATTCCCAAGCATTCATATAGTCATAGTAGTCATAGGGCCAAGAACTCCCATTGGGATTGGTGACAGTTTTTGGTGAGAATAGATTGTCGGCCCAATCAGTGATAGTATGAATATGCATAATCTTTATTTTTGAAAAGGCATGTTCTCCATCTCTATCTTCATGAGTGATGATAGCACTTTTTGACTGAATTAGAATAGCTTCATAGTACTTGTGAGAAATATTGGGGGCTTTTGGAACAAAATGGCAATTTTTTCTGTAGAGTTTTGAGAGAATTTGATCAATTGTAAGGTTGGCATGGATTTTATCATCAAGGAAGAAAAGGGCATATTCAAAGATCTTTATGTATTGAGATTTTTTGAAAGGATTGGAACGATAGGGTGCTTGCAGCATGGGAGAAGGATTTAAGGCATTGAATTTATTGTTGGAAAGAATATTTATTGTATCAATGACTGGATTTTTTCCTTTTCCTCTTGGATGCATCTTTCTTCACCTTGTTTCTACCCTGTAAAAATTCACGAGATAGAAAATCGGGAAGAGAATTTGAAGAACCTTTTATATATTCAATGTCAAAATCAAAAATAGCAAGTAAAGCTTGCCAACGAGCAAAAATTTGTTTTGATGCAAGGTTTTTGACATCATTTTCCAAAACTTCTTTTGCTGATTTGCAATCAATTCGTAAGAGGAATTTTTGATTCAAAATATCACTTTGAAATTTGAGTATGCATGAGACGATGGCAAGGACTTCTTTCTTTATTGTAGATCTACTTATATCTAATAAAGAAAAATATATTGAAAATCTTAAAAATGACATTTTTCTCTGTCGAATTGAAGATCAATTAAAATCAAATTCATCTGAAAATAAAATTAATACTTTTCAAACCTCTCTAATAAATGAATGTTGTTCTGAAATACCTTCTGCCTTCTGGCATAGAAAAAAGCATCTAGTATCTTTACCATATATTTCTACTTTTAATGAAAGAGATATTCCTACTAAAGCAAGACCATCTCAAATGAGTCCTAGACTCTTAGACTTATGTGATAAAGAAATTAAAGATTTACTTCAAAAGAAATTAATCCGCAAATCACATTCTCCTTGGAGTTGTGCAGCCTTTTATGTTGAAAATGCTCCTGAAAAGGAACGAGGGGCTCCTCGCCTCGTCATCAATTATAAACCATTAAATAAAGTTCTTCAATCAATCAGATATCCAATTCCTAATAAACAAGATCTTATTACTCGTTTATATGAAGCCTTTATATTTTCAAAATTTGATCTCAAATCAGGATTTTGGCAAATACAGGTCGAAGAAAATGATCGTTATAAAACCGCCTTTACTGTCCCTTTTGGCCATTATGAATGGAACGTCATGCCTTTTGGGCTAAAAAATGCTCCTTCAGCCTTCCAAGAAATGATGAATGAAATCTTTCACCCTTATAAAAATTTCTCAATTGTTTACATTGATGATATTTTAATCTTTTCTAAATCTATTGATGATCACTGGAAACATTTAAAGACTTTCAAATGGATCATAAAGAAAAATGGCTTAGTCCTTTCTCAAAGAAAAATAAAACTTTTTCAAACAGAAATACAATTTCTTGGCTATAAAATATCAAACAAAATGATAACTCCTGTTGAAAGAGTAATCAAATTTGCTGACAATTTCCCTGATGAAATCACAGATAAAAAACAATTACAAAGATTTTTAGGATGTCTTAACTATGTTTCTGATTTTTATCAAAACCTCTCTAAAGAAAGAAATCTTTTACAAAAATGTTTAAAAAATTCAGCAGAACAATGGACACCTCAACATACAGAAGCAATACAAAAAATCAAACAAAAAGTGAAAACATTACCATGCTTAAATATTTCAAATCCAGATTTATTTAAAATAATCCAAACAGATGCTTCAGAAATAGGATTTGGAGGAATCCTACTTCAAAGAACCGCACAATCAAAGGAACAAATTATTAGATTTTATTCTGGCACTTGGAATACTACTCAACAAAATTACTCTACAATAAAGAAAGAAGTCCTTGCCATAGTCTCATGCATACTCAAATTTCAAAGTGATATTTTGAATCAAAAATTCCTCTTACGAATTGATTGCAAATCAGCAAAAGAAGTTTTGGAAAATGATGTCAAAAACCTTGCATCAAAACAAATTTTTGCTCGTTGGCAAGCTTTACTTGCTATTTTTGATTTTGACATTGAATATATAAAAGGTTCTTCAAATTCTCTTCCCGATTTTCTATCTCGTGAATTTTTACAGGGTAGAAACAAGGTGAAGAAAGATGCATCCAAGAGGAAAAGGAAAAAATCCAGTCATTGATACAATAAATATTCTTTCCAACAATAAATTCAATGCCTTAAATCCTTCTCCCATGCTGCAAGCACCCTATCGTTCCAATCCTTTCAAAAAATCTCAATACATAAAGATCTTTGAATATGCCCTTTTCTTCCTTGATGATAAAATCCATGCCAACCTTACAATTGATCAAATTCTCTCAAAACTCTACAGAAAAAATTGCCATTTTGTTCCAAAAGCCCCCAATATTTCTCACAAGTACTATGAAGCTATTCTAATTCAGTCAAAAAGTGCTATCATCACTCATGAAGATAGAGATGGAGAACATGCCTTTTCAAAAATAAAGATTATGCATATTCATACTATCACTGATTGGGCCGACAATCTATTCTCACCAAAAACTGTCACCAATCCCAATGGGAGTTCTTGGCCCTATGACTACTATGACTATATGAATGCTTGGGAATATACTTTATTATATCAAAATTCAAAACGATCTCATTCTTGGTACCTTAGCTTTTCATCCAAATGCAATCAAAATATTCCTTGTTGGTTCTGGCATAATTGGTGGCTCCGTTTTGGAGCACAATCCTGCATCCTTCCAGAAGCTTTATTAAGCTATTATCAAGCATTTGAATCTCAATCCAGTTTTGAAATTGCTGAACCTTCATATTCTTTCTTAAAATTTATTTCTTCATCCACTATTCCATGGATTTTCCGATGGGAATATGGTAAATCCCAAGAAATGAAGCCATCATGTTTTGTTCGTATTTCCTACATTAAATGGTGGGATAAATTTGACGTTTCTCAATTTCTCAATAAATCTCATCATTCCTCTCCTCAAGCTTCTCTTATTATACAATCCAATACAGTTATTCCTCAAATCAAGAAGCAGATCACTCCTAATCCAAAATTATCAAAGAGCTTCAAAGATGCTGTTCATGGTACAACCTCATCTCCTGCAACTCCAATCAATACTCAGCAGCATATGGATCTTCTCAAAGAAATACAGCGTATGCAGAATGAAATTTTATTTCTCAGAAATCCCCTTATGAATAAATACAGCGGATTCGTTCAAGAAGTATCTTCTTCTCATGGTTCCGTCAATAAAGATGATTCTGATGCAACACTGCCACCTTCTGGAGCAGCAGATGAATTCTAAAATAAAGAAATATTTGTCTACATACAGCCCTGTCAAATGCATATCATGCAAATTTCAATGCAGATCTCGCCATCGAATACAGCCTTCATCTACCACCATGCAGAATTAATTCAGCAATACAGATGTCCGAATGCAATTTTCAATGCAGTCCCCAAAGTCAGCACAGCTCTCCCCATGCAGCCATGTGTCCTGCAAATAATGAAGCTTCATTATCTCATTCATCAATTCCTAGCCTCCATGAAGTCAAGCCATAAATTCTTGTCACCATCATGCTTTTATAAACAACACATGTCATTTTCATGTGCCTCACTCATATCAAGTTCTTTCGAATGCTTTCATTTGAAAAAAGTATAAAAAATTCCAAAAGTCCACATTTGTGAGCTATGGATTACTATTCTTATTAAAGTATTCCATAGACTACTATTTCAAATAAAGTATTAAGGAATTTAAAGTCAACAATTCAGTCTCAAGTGCCTGCAGTCTCCGCCGCGTCAGCTGAGCATACAGTATATCCTGCCCCCTGCAGCAAATACAGCGATAATTTCTCCGCCGACTGTCAGACGCATGCAGCAGCAAATTCAATAACGTCCGTCAGCAATAAAGTCATCTCACTCATGCAGCAGCAACAGTAATGCATATTATATGCAACAATGATACAGTGCAAATGACGTATACATCTTATCACATTGCGGATCTCAAATACATTTCAAATGTAATTCAGTATGAAGGTCTATAAATAGGGATTGTGAGCCCTTGTCTCACATCATCAAATACTTACACTTGTAAATTTTCCGCTTTCTTTCCCTTCTTTCAATTCAGTCTTACTTAGAGTTTACTGGTTCGGTCCCGGTCTCGTCAAATTGGTATCAGAGACATCCCAGTCTTCTCTTATTGTAAGAAATATTTTATCAATGAAGTATCAATTCCTTTATCCATTTTGATAGCACTTTAAGCTTTCAATTATTTCAATTTATTTGCAAAAATTTTGCATGCATCATGTCTCTTTCCTTCTTTGGTTATTTGTTTGTTGTTTGCATAGTAGAATCGAATCTATGTTAGTTAGTTGCATTTCTGAATTTTGATCTAACTTGACTAGATAGAGTTAATTGGTTGTTGTTGCTAAAAGGAGTGATTTGGGTCCGAGGCCCCCTTGTCGCGTCGCCTTTGTTGCCCGTTAGCCAGGAGAGCGTTTAGGGCTTTGTGGCGTAAACCGTTGACAGGCCACCAATCATTCTGATTAGTGATTATAATTAATTAATGATGTCTGGAATTTTTAGATCATTCGGAAGAAATTCATCTTCTAACACAGCTTCTACTTCTTCTTCTGCATCATCATCCATCATGCCAATAATAAATAAAATTTCAATTAAAACTCTAGAAGAAATAAGTTTTGATGATTTAGACAAATCAATCCAAGATTGGACAATACCTAAAGTCTCTTTAAAAGAAATTTATAAAGAAGGATCTTTCATACAAAAATCAAATTATGTAATAAAGACGGTTGAAGAAACCCTCTCAATACAGCAAAATGAAGAAAATCTACAGGTCATTCCTGCAGAAAAAATTGAAATCCATAAATCAAAATATAAATACATGCATATAGCACTTGTTCAAGTTGCAATAAAGCCATTAACCAGACTTGGTTTGAATACATCCTGTCTCGCATATGTTCGAGATAGAAGACATACCTCATTCAGAGATTCCCTAATAGGGATGGTAGAAGCCAGTCTTCATGACGGCCCTGCCTTTTTTAATTGTTTTCCCAATTACACCGTATCACTCAGTGATCCCGGTGCTCATGAAGCCATCACTCTCGGAATACATACAAAAGGATTCAATATGAAACCTCAATCACAAAATGTTGCAATAGTATACAGAATTTATTATAAAGCAATGAATACAATTGTCCCTGAAATAGCATATTCATCTCAAATCAAAGGAGTAACCACCTTATTCCTTACAAATTTTCGAAATAAAGTCACCACCCCCAAACTCATCACATGGGAAGATGTAAATCTTTCTGGAAAATGGGAGCTTGATGAAGCTCAACAAATTACACCTTTAATTAATGAAGATGTTGAATCTATTACAGAACATCAATCTGGAAAAGTAACAATAAATTTTGCCAATACACCAAGATCACACTTTTCATCCACAAAAAGATCAATCCCTTCAGACGCTGGATCTTATAAATCCGCCTCTTCTAATTTTCATCAAACGTCTATTCCTACGTCACCCCCAATACATCCTACAGGCATAGCTTTCCCTGTTTATTCAGACGCAAAAGATGAAGATATACAATCAGTAAAATTAACTGAATCCGATTTTAATGCATCAATTAATACAATCTCTTTAATTCATGAATCTAATGAAGTAATAAATGATTTTAAAATTGATAAACAATTCCTTCAACAAGATTTATTAAAACATTCAAAGACAAAATGGTTTTTTACCAAATTTTCTAAATTTGAGCGATCTCAAGTAAAAGAATTATGGTATGAACAAATGAATCAAGAACGGCGAAATATCCCTTTCTTTGATTGGCTTTCGTCCAAAATAAATAAAAAAGGAACTGTAATGATGACAATTAATAAATCCACACAAACATGGGAAACCGAGAAAGGCAAAGTTGAATCGTCTCAACCCCCTTTAGAAACTATAAAGCATAAAGAAATAAATAATTCTTTAAAAACTAGTTTCCCGCAACCTCCTCTCAATCTAGTTACCAAAGAGTCAACTACTACATTAAATACATTAAATACAACTTCTATAAACAAATCCTTCTCTACAGACTCTACATCGAAAACATCAATTTTACAAACTCATCTCGAAGAAAACATCTCGGATCAAGAAGAACATAACATCTCTGATCAAGAAGAACATAATGAATTACATCCTTCGTATTCCTCAATAAATGTATTAAGTGCTCAAGACAAATTCATCATTAATGCTATTACTCTCAAACAATTTATTGAAGAAAACTCTTTTGAAAAAATTTCTAATCTTAATTTTCAACCTGTTTCTATACTTTCAAATATTGGAAAAATCAATCAAATAAATCTACTTATATCTAATAAAGAAAAATATATTGAAAATCTTAAAAATGACATTTTTCTCTGTCGAATTGAAGATCAATTAAAATCAAATTCATCTGAAAATAAAATTAATACTTTTCAAACCTCTCTAATAAATGAATGTTGTTCTGAAATACCTTCTGCCTTCTGGCATAGAAAAAAGCATCTAGTATCTTTACCATATATTTCTACTTTTAATGAAAGAGATATTCCTACTAAAGCAAGACCATCTCAAATGAGTCCTAGACTCTTAGACTTATGTGATAAAGAAATTAAAGATTTACTTCAAAAGAAATTAATCCGCAAATCACATTCTCCTTGGAGTTGTGCAGCCTTTTATGTTGAAAATGCTCCTGAAAAGGAACGAGGGGCTCCTCGCCTCGTCATCAATTATAAACCATTAAATAAAGTTCTTCAATCAATCAGATATCCAATTCCTAATAAACAAGATCTTATTACTCGTTTATATGAAGCCTTTATATTTTCAAAATTTGATCTCAAATCAGGATTTTGGCAAATACAGGTCGAAGAAAATGATCGTTATAAAACCGCCTTTACTGTCCCTTTTGGCCATTATGAATGGAACGTCATGCCTTTTGGGCTAAAAAATGCTCCTTCAGCCTTCCAAGAAATGATGAATGAAATCTTTCACCCTTATAAAAATTTCTCAATTGTTTACATTGATGATATTTTAATCTTTTCTAAATCTATTGATGATCACTGGAAACATTTAAAGACTTTCAAATGGATCATAAAGAAAAATGGCTTAGTCCTTTCTCAAAGAAAAATAAAACTTTTTCAAACAGAAATCCAATTTCTTGGCTATAAAATATCAAACAAAATGATAACTCCTGTTGAAAGAGTAATCAAATTTGCTGACAATTTCCCTGATGAAATCACAGATAAAAAACAATTACAAAGATTTTTAGGGTGTTTAAACTATGTTTCTGATTTTTATCAAAACCTCTCTAAAGAAAGAAATCTTTTACAAAAATGTTTAAAAAATTCGGCAGAACAATGGACTCCTCAACATACAGAAGCAATACAAAAAATCAAACAAAAAGTGAAAACATTACCATGCTTAAATATTTCAAATCCAGATTTATTTAAAATAATCCAAACAGATGCTTCAGAAATAGGATTTGGAGGAATCCTACTTCAAAGAACCGCACAATCAAAGGAACAAATTATTAGATTTTATTCTGGCACTTGGAATACTACTCAACAAAATTACTCTACAATAAAGAAAGAAGTCCTTGCCATAGTCTCATGCATACTCAAATTTCAAAGTGATATTTTGAATCAAAAATTCCTCTTACGAATTGATTGCAAATCAGCAAAAGAAGTTTTGGAAAATGATGTCAAAAACCTTGCATCAAAACAAATTTTTGCTCGTTGGCAAGCTTTACTTGCTATTTTTGATTTTGACATTGAATATATAAAAGGTTCTTCAAATTCTCTTCCCGATTTTCTATCTCGTGAATTTTTACAGGGTAGAAACAAGGTGAAGAAAGATGCATCCAAGAGGAAAAGGAAAAAATCCAGTCATTGATACAATAAATATTCTTTCCAACAATAAATTCAATGCCTTAAATCCTTCTCCCATGCTGCAAGCACCCTATCGTTCCAATCCTTTCAAAAAATCTCAATACATAAAGATCTTTGAATATGCCCTTTTCTTCCTTGATGATAAAATCCATGCCAACCTTACAATTGATCAAATTCTCTCAAAACTCTACAGAAAAAATTGCCATTTTGTTCCAAAAGCCCCCAATATTTCTCACAAGTACTATGAAGCTATTCTAATTCAGTCAAAAAGTGCTATCATCACTCATGAAGATAGAGATGGAGAACATGCCTTTTCAAAAATAAAGATTATGCATATTCATACTATCACTGATTGGGCAGACAATCTATTCTCACCAAAAACTGTCACCAATCCCAATGGGAGCTCTTGGCCCTATGACTACTATGACTATATGAATGCTTGGGAATATACTTTATTATATCAGAAATCAAAACGATCCCATTCTTGGTACATTAGTTTTTCATCCAAATGCAATCAAAATATTCCTTGTTGGTTCTGGCATAATTGGTGGCTCCGTTTTGGCGCACAATCCTGCATCCTTCCAGAAGCTTTATTAAGCTATTATCAAGCATTTGAATCTCAATCCAGTTTTGAAATTGCTGAACCTTCATATTCTTTTTTAAAATTTATTTCTTCATCCACTATTCCATGGATTTTCCGATGGGAATATGGTAAATCCCAAGAAATGAAGCCATCATGTTTTGTTCGTATTTCTTCTATTAAATGGTGGGATAAATTTGACGTTTCTGAATATCTCAATAAATCTCATCATTCCTCTCCTCAAGCTTCTCTTATTATACAACCCAATACAACTATTCCTCAAATCAAGAAGCAGATCACTCCTAATCCAAAAATATCAAAGAGCTTCAAAGATGTTGTTCATGGTACAACCTCATCTCCTGCAACTCCAATCAATACTCAGCAGCATATGGATCTTCTCAAAGAAATTCAGCGTATGCAGAATGAATTTTTATTTCTCAGAAATCCCCTTATGAATAAATACAGCGGATTCGTTCAAGAAGTATCTTCTTCTCATGGTTCCGTCAATAAAGATGATTCTGATGCAACACTGCCACCGTCTGGAGCAGCAGATGAATTCTAAAATAAAGAAATATTTGTCTTCATTCAGCTCTGTCAAATGCATCTCATGCAAATTTCAATGCGAATCTCGCCATCGAATGCAGCCTTCATCCACCTCTATGCAGAATTAATTCAGCAATACAGATGTCCGAATGCAATTTTCATTGCAGTCCCCAAAGTCAGCACAGCTATCCCCATGCAGCCATGTGTCCTGCAAACAATCAAGCCCATTTATCTCCTTTATCAATTCCTAGCGTCCATGAAGTCAAGCTATAAATACTTGTCACCATCATGTGTTTATAAACAACACATGTCATTATCATATGCCTCACTCATAAAGGTCATTCGTATGCTCTCATTTTGTAGAATTATAAAAAAATTCCAAAAGTCCACATTTGTGAGCTATGGATTACTATTCTTATTAAAGTATTCCATAGACCACTATTCCAAATAAAGTATTATGGAATTCAAAGTCAACATTACAGACTCAAGTCCCTGCAGTATCCGCAGCTTCAGCTGAGCATACAGTATATCCTGCTCCCCGCAGTAAATACAGCGATAATTTCTCCGCCGACTGTCAGACGCATGCAGCAGCAACAGTGATAAAGTCTGTCAGCAATGAAGTCAGTAATACAGTTCACTCATGCAGCAGCAACAGTAATGCATATTATATGCAACAATGATACAGTGTAAATGACGTATACATCTTATCCCATTGCGGATCTCAAATACATTTCAAATGTAATTCAGCATGAAGGTCTATAAATAGGGATTGTGAGCCCTTGTCTCACATCATCAAATACTTACACTTGTAAATTTTCCGCTTTCTTTCCCTTCTTTAAATTCAGTCTTACTTAGAGTTTACTGGTTCGGTCCCGGTCTCGTCAAATTGGTATCAGAGACATCCCAGTCTTCTCTTATTGTAAGAAATATTTTATCAATGAAGTATCAATTCCTTTATCCATTTTGATAGCTCTTTAAGCTTTCAATTATTTCAATTTATTTGCAAAAATTTTGCATGCATCATGTCTCTTTCCTTCTTTGGTTATTTGTTTGTTGTTTGCATAGTAGAATCGAATCTATGTTAGGTAGCTGCATTTCTGAATTTTGATCTAACTTGACTAGATAGAGTTAATTGGTTGTTGTTGCTAAAAGGAGTGATTTGGGTCCGAGGCCCCCTTGTCGCGTCGCCTTTGTTGCCCGTTAGCCAGGAGAGCGTTTAGGGCTTTGTGGCGTAAACCGTTGACAGGCCACCAATCATTCTAATTAGTGATTATAATTAATTAATGATGTCTGGAATTTTTAGATAATTCGGAAGAAATTCATCTTCTAACACAGCTTCTACTTCTTCTTCTGCATCATCATCCATCATGCCAATAATAAATAAAATTTCCATTAAAAATCTTGAAGAAATAAGTTTTGATGATTTAGAAAAATCAATCCAAGATTGGACAATACCTAAAGTCTCTTTAAAAGAAATTTATAAAGAAGGATCTTTCATACAAAAATCAAATTATGTAATAAAGACGGTTGAAGAAACCCTCTCAATACAAAAAAATGAAGAAAATCTACAGGTCATTCCTGCAGAAAAAATTGAAATCCATAAATCAAAATATAAATACATGCATATAGCACTTGTTCAAGTTGCAATAAAGCCATTAACCAGACTTGGTTTGAATACATCCTGTCTCGCATATATTCGAGATAGAAGACATAATTCATTCAGAGATTCCCTAATAGGGATGGTAGAAGCCAGTCTTCATGACGGCCCTGCCTTTTTTAATTGTTTTCCCAATTACACCGTATCACTCAGTGATCCCGGTGCTCATGAAGCCATCACTCTCGGAATACATACAAAAGGATTCAATATGAAACCCCAATCTCAAAATGTTGCAATAGTATACAGAATTTATTATAAAGCAATGAATACAATTGTCCCTGAAATAGCATATTCATCTCAAATCAAAGGAGTAACCACCTTATTCCTTACAAATTTTCGAAATAAAGTCACCACCCCCAAACTCATCACATGGGAAGATGTAAATCTTTCTGGAAAATGGGAGCTTGATGAAGCTCAACAAATCACACCTTTAATCAATGAAGATGTTGAATCTATTACAGAACATCCATCTGGAAAAGTAACAATAAATTTTGCCAATACACCAAGATCACACTTTTCATCAACAAAAAGATCAATCCCTTCAGACGCTGGATCTTATAAATCCGCCTCTTCTAATTTTCATCAAACGTCTATTCCTACATCACCCCCAATACATCCTACAGGCATAGCTTTCCCTGTTTATTCAGACGCAAAAGATGAAGATATACAATCAGTAAAATTAACTGAATCCGATTTTAATGCATCAATTAATACAATTTCCTTAATTCATGAATCTAATGAAGTAATACATGATTTCAAAATTGATAAACAATTCCTTCAACAAGATTTATTAAAACATCCAAAGACAAAATGGTTTTTTACCAAATTCTCTAAATTTGAGAGATCTCAAGTCAAAGACTTATGGTATGAACAAATGAATCAAGAACGGCGAAATATCCCTTTCTTTGATTGGCTTTCGTCAAAAATAAATAAAAAAGGAACTGTAATGATGACAATTAATAAATCCTCACAAACATGGGAAACCGAGAAAGGTAAAGTTGAATCGGTTCACCCCCCTTTAGAAACCATAAAGCATAAAGAAATAAATAATTCTTTAAAAACTAGTTTCCCGCAACCTACTCTCAATCTAGTTACCAAAGAGTCAACTACTACATTAAATACATTAAATACAACTTCTATAAACAAATCATTCTCTAAAGACTCTACCTTGAAACCATCAGTCTTACAAACTCATCTCGAAGACAACATCTCTGATCAAGAAGAACATAATGAATTACATCCTTCGTATTCCTCAATAAATGTATTAAGTGCTCAAGACAAATTCATCATTAATGCTATTACTCTCAAACAATTTATTGAAGAAAACTCTTTTGAAAAAATTTCTAATTTTCAACCTGTTTCTATACTTTCAAATATTGGAAAAATCAATCAAATAAATCTACTTATATCTAATAAAGAAAAATATATTGAAAATCTTAAAAATGACATTTATCTCTGTCGAATTGAAGACCAATTAAAATCAAATTCATCTGAAAATAAAATTAATAATTTTCAAACCTCTCTAATAAATGAATGTTGTTCTGAAATACCTTCTGCCTTTTGGCATAGAAAAAAGCATCTAGTATCTTTACCATATATTTCTACTTTTAATGAAAGAGATATTCCTACTAAAGCAAGACCATCTCAAATGAGTCCTAGACTCTTAGACTTATGTGATAAAGAAATTAAAGATTTACTTCAAAAGAAATTAATCCGCAAATCACATTCTCCTTGGAGTTGTGCAGCCTTTTATGTTGAAAATGCTCCTGAAAAGGAACGAGGGGCTCCTCGCCTCGTCATCAATTATAAACCATTAAATAAAGTTCTTCAATCAATCAGATATCCAATTCCTAATAAACAAGATCTTATTTCAATTCCTAATAAACAAGATCTTATTACTCGTTTATATGAAGCCTTTATATTTTCAAAATTTGATCTCAAATCAGGATTTTGGCAAATACAGGTCGAAGAAAATGATCGTTATAAAACCGCCTTTACTGTCCCTTTTGGCCATTATGAATGGAACGTCATGCCTTTTGGGCTAAAAAATGCTCCTTCAGCCTTCCAAGAAATGATGAATGAAATCTTTCACCCTTATAAAAATTTCTCAATTGTTTACATTGATGATATTTTAATCTTTTCTAAATCTATTGATGATCACTGGAAACATTTAAAGACTTTCAAATGGATCATAAAGAAAAATGGCTTAGTCCTTTCTCAAAGAAAAATAAAACTTTTTCAAACAGAAATACAATTTCTTGGCTATAAAATATCAAACAAAATGACAACTCCTGTTGAAAGAGTAATCAAATTTGCTGACAATTTCCCTGATGAAATCACAAATAAAAAACAATTACAAAGATTTTTAGGATGTCTTAACTATGTTTCTGATTTTTATCAAAACCTCTCTAAAGAAAGAAATCTTTTAAAAAAATGTTTAAAAAATTCAGCAGAACAATGGACTCCTCAACATACAGAAGCAATACAAAAAATAAAACAAAAGGTAAAATCTTTACCATGCTTAAATATTTCAAATCCAGATTTATTTAAAATAATCCAAACAGATGCTTCAGAAATAGGATTTGGAGGAATCCTACTTCAAAGAACCGCACAATCAAAGGAACAAATTATTAGATTTTATTCAGGCACTTGGAATACTACTCAACAAAATTACTCTATAATAAAGAAAGAAGTCCTTGCCATAGTCTCATGCATACTCAAATTTCAAAGTGATATTTTGAATCAAAAATTCCTCTTACGAATTGATTGCAAATCTGCAAAAGAAGTTTTGGAAAATGATGTCAAAAACCTTGCATCAAAACAAATTTTTGCTCGTTGGCAAGCTTTACTTGCTATTTTTGATTTTGACATTGAATATATAAAAGGTTCTTCAAATTCTCTTCCCGATTTTCTATCTCGTGAATTTTTACAGGGTAGAAACAAGGTGAAGAAAGATGCATCCAAGAGGAAAAGGAAAAAATCCAGTCATTGATACAATAAATATTCTTTCCAACAATAAATTCAATGCCTTAAATCCTTCTCCCATGCTGCAAGCACCCTATCGTTCCAATCCTTTCAAAAAATCTCAATACATAAAGATCTTTGAATATGCCCTTTTCTTCCTTGATGATAAAATCCATGCCAACCTTACAATTGATCAAATTCTCTCAAAACTCTACAGAAAAAATTGCCATTTTGTTCCAAAAGCCCCCAATATTTCTCACAAGTACTATGAAGCTATTCTAATTCAGTCAAAAAGTGCTATCATCACTCATGAAGATAGAGATGGAGAACATGCCTTTTCAAAAATAAAGATTATGCATATTCATACTATCACTGATTGGGCCGACAATCTATTCTCACCAAAAACTGTCACCAATCCCAATGGGAGTTCTTGGCCCTATGACTACTATGACTATACAATTTGACGAGACCGGGACCGAACCAGTAAACTCTAAGTAAGACTGAATTGAAAGAAGGGAAAGAAAGCGGAAAATTTACAAGTGTAAGTATTTGATGATGTGAGACAAGGGCTCACAATCCCTATTTATAGACCTTCATACTGAATTACATTTGAAATGTATTTGGGATCCGCAAAAGGATAAGATGTATACGTCATTTGTACTGTATCTCTGTCGCATATAATATGCATTACTGTTGCTGCTGCATGAGTGAACTGTATTACTGACTTCATTGCTGACAGACTTTATCACTGTTGCTGCTGCATGCGTCTGACAGTCGGCTGATAAATTTATCGCTGTATTTGCTGCAGGGTGCAGGATATACTGTAAGCTCAGCTGAAGCTGCGGAGACTGCAGGGACTTCAGTCTGAAATGTTGACTTTGAATTCCATAATACTTTATTTGGAATAGTGGTCTATGGAATACTTTAATAAGAATAGTAATCCATAGCTCACAAATGTGGACTTTTGGAATTTTTTATAATTCTACAAAATGAGAGCATACGAATGACCTTTATGTTAGTGAGGCATATGATAATGACATGTGTTGTTTATAAACACATGATGGTGACAAGTATGTATGGCTTGACTTCATGGAGGCTATGAATTGATAAATGAGATAAAGAAGCTTTATTATTTGCATGACACATGGCTGCATGGGGAGACCGGTGCTGGCTGCATTGAAAAAACTGCATCTGTGCTGGCTGCATTGACAACTGCATTTTGGACATCTGTATGGCTGAATTAATTCAGCATGGGGGTAGATGCATGCTGCATTTAGATGGCGAGATCCGCATTGAGATTTGCATGAGATGCACTTGGAATGGCTTCATTGAAATGGTATCAGAGCCATCCCAGTCTTCTCTTATTGTAAGAAATATTTTATCAATGAAGTATCAATTCCTTTATCCATTTTGATAGCTCTTTAAGCTTTCAATTATTTCAATTTATTTGCAAAAAATTTGCATGCATCATGTCTCTTTCCTTCTTTGGTTATTTGTTTGTTGTTTGCATAGTAGAATCGAATCTATGTTAGGTAGCTGCATTTCTGAATTTTGATCTAACTTGACTAGATAGAGTTAATTGGTTGTTGTTGCTAAAAGGAGTGATTTGGGTCCGAGGCCCCCTTGTCGCGTCGCCTTTGTTGCCCGTTAGCCAGGAGAGCGTTTAGGGCTTTGTGGCGTAAATCGTTGACAGGCCACCAATCATTCTGATTAGTGATTATAATTAATTAATAATGTCTGGAATTTTTAGATCATTCGGAAGAAATTCATCTTCTAACACAGCTTCTACTTCTTCTTCTGCATCATCATCCATCATGCCAATAATCAATAAAATTTCAATTAAAAATCTTGAAGAAATAAGTTTTGATGATTTAGAAAAATCAATCCAAGATTGGACAATACCTAAAGTCTCTTTAAAAGAAATTTATAAAGAAGGATCTTTCATACAAAAATCAAATTATGTAATAAAGACGGTTGAAGAAACCCTCTCAATACAACAAAATGAAGAAAATCTACAGGTCATTCCTGCAGAAAAAATTGAAATCCATAAATCAAAATATAAATACATGCATATAGCACTTGTTCAAGTTGCAATAAAGCCATAAACCAGACTTGGTTTGAATACATCCTGTCTCGCATATGTTCGAGATAGAAGACATAATTCATTCAGAGATTCCCTAATAGGGATGGTAGAAGCCAGTCTTCATGACGGCCCTGCCTTTTTTAATTGTTTTCCCAATTACACCGTATCACTCAGTGATCCCGGTGCTCATGAAGCCATCACTCTCGGAATACATACAAAAGGATTCAATATGAAACCTCAATCACAAAAGGTTGCAATCGTATACAGAATTTATTATAAAGCAATGAATACAATTGTCCCTGAAATAGCATATTCATCTCAAATCAAAGGAGTAACCACCTTATTCCTTACAAATTTTCGAAATAAAGTCACCACCCCCAAACTCATCACATGGGAAGATGTAAATCTTTCTGGAAAATGGGAGCTTGATGAAGCTCAACAAATCACACCTTTAATCAATGAAGATGTTGAATCTATTACAGAACATCCATCTGGAAAAGTAACAATCAATTTTGCCAATACACAAAGATCACACTTTTCATCCACAAAAAGATCAATCCCTTCAGACGCTGGATCTTATAAATCAGCCTCTTCTAATTTTCATCAAACATCTATTCCCACATCACCCCCAATACATCCTACAGGTATAGCTTTCCCTGTTTATTCAGACGCAAAAGATGAAGATATACAATCAGTAAAATTAACTGAATCCGATTTTAATGCATCAATTAATACAATTTCCTTAATTCATGAATCTAATGAAATAATAAATGATTTCAAAATTGATAAACAATTCCTTCAACAAGATTTATTAAAACATCCAAAGACAAAATGGTTTTTTACCAAATTTTCTAAATTTGAGAGATCTCAAGTAAAAGAATTATGGTATGAACAAATGAATCAAGAACGGCGAAATATCCCTTTCTTTGATTGGCTTTCGTCCAAAATAAATAAAAAAGGAACTGTAATGCTAACAATTAATAAATCAACACAAACATGGGAAACCGAGAAAGGCAAAGTTGAATCGTCTCAACCCCCTTTAGAAACTATAAAGCATAAAGAAATAAATAATTCTTTAAAAACTAGTTTCCCGCAACCTCCTCTCAATCTAGTTACCAAAGAGTCAACTACTACATTAAATACATTAAATACAACTTCTATAAACAAATCCTTCTCTACAGACTCTACATCGAAAACATCAATTTTACAAACTCATCTCGAAGAAAACATCTCTGATCAAGAAGAACATAACATCTCTGATCAAGAAGAACATAATGAATTACATCCTTCGTATTCCTCAATAAATGTATTAAGTGCTCAAGACAAATTCATCATTAATGCTATTACTCTCAAACAATTTATTGAAGAAAACTCTTTTGAAAAAATTTCTAATCTTAATTTTCAACCTGTTTCTATACTTTCAAATATTGGAAAAATCAATCAAATAAATCTACTTATATCTAATAAAGAAAAATATATTGAAAATCTTAAAAATGACATTTTTCTCTGTCGAATTGAAGATCAATTAAAATCAAATTCATCTGAAAATAAAATTAATACTTTTCAAACCTCTCTAATAAATGAATGTTGTTCTGAAATACCTTCTGCCTTCTGGCATAGAAAAAAGCATCTAGTATCTTTACCATATATTTCTACTTTTAATGAAAGAGATATTCCTACTAAAGCAAGACCATCTCAAATGAGTCCTAGACTCTTAGACTTATGTGATAAAGAAATTAAAGATTTACTTCAAAAGAAATTAATCCGCAAATCACATTCTCCTTGGAGTTGTGCAGCCTTTTATGTTGAAAATGCTCCTGAAAAGGAACGAGGGGCTCCTCGCCTCGTCATCAATTATAAACCATTAAATAAAGTTCTTCAATCAATCAGATATCCAATTCCTAATAAACAAGATCTTATTACTCGTTTATATGAAGCCTTTATATTTTCAAAATTTGATCTCAAATCAGGATTTTGGCAAATACAGGTCGAAGAAAATGATCGTTATAAAACCGCCTTTACTGTCCATTTTGGCCATTATGAATGGAACGTCATGCCTTTTGGGCTAAAAAATGCTCCTTCAGCCTTCCAAGAAATGATGAATGAAATCTTTCACCCTTATAAAAATTTCTCAATTGTTTACATTGATGATATTTTAATCTTTTCTAAATCTATTGATGATCACTGGAAACATTTAAAGACTTTCAAATGGATCATAAAGAAAAATGGCTTAGTCCTTTCTCAAAGAAAAATAAAACTTTTTCAAACAGAAATACAATTTCTTGGCTATAAAATATCAAACAAAATGATAACTCCTGTTGAAAGAGTAATCAAATTTGCTGACAATTTCCCTGATGAAATCACAAATAAAAAACAATTACAAAGATTTTTAGGATGTCTTAACTATGTTTCTGATTTTTATCAAAACCTCTCTAAAGAAAGAAATCTTTTAAAAAAATGTTTAAAAAATTCAGCAGAACAATGGACTCCTCAACATACAGAAGCAATACAAAAAATAAAACAAAAGGTAAAATCTTTACCATGCTTAAATATTTCAAATCCAGATTTATTTAAAATAATCCAAACAGATGCTTCAGAAATAGGATTTGGAGGAATCCTACTTCAAAGAACCGCACAATCAAAGGAACAAATTATTAGATTTTATTCAGGCACTTGGAATACTACTCAACAAAATTACTCTATAATAAAGAAAGAAGTCCTTGCCATAGTCTCATGCATACTCAAATTTCAAAGTGATATTTTGAATCAAAAATTCCTCTTACGAATTGATTGCAAATCTGCAAAAGAAGTTTTGGAAAATGATGTCATCTTAGGAACACCCTTCTTATTAAAAATTCAGCCATTTTCTGTCAATACCGATGGAATTCATACATCAATTGATGATAAGCCTATCAAATTTGAATTCATAGAAAGCCCAAGGCTTGGTAGAATAAATGGAATTAATATTTAATTGCATACATCTTCATATTTCCAAAATACAGTTTTATTGCATCAATAAAGAATTTTTATTACTAATTTCATTTCCTCTCCCCATAGGAAACCAATCATGTCTTCCAAAGATAAGGGCAAACAACCAATAGATTCAGATAAAGCCTCTGTTCCTGTTCATGAAGAACTACCCTTTCCAATACCTTTTCCATCCTTCTATCCAGCACCCTCTGCTGCTTCTCAAACCCTTATTGATAACATTTGGAGTGCATGCCTTACTGGCCAACGTAATTTTCTAATGCGAAAGCACCTATCTGATTTGTCTAATCATATCAAATATTTGGAATCAAAAATTCAAATGCTTGAACAACAATGTGCATCGTCATCCCTCCCTCCAATTGAATACAGACAACAAATCCTGGAAAGAGTTAATACTCTTCTTCCGGACGATTTATCTGCAAGAATTAGAGGGGAAACTCTCTCTTGTCAGATCATGGAGCGACTAATAAATCAAGCATCCTATCTCAGCTGGGCCACTGGTTTTCCAAAGATGTTCCTGCCCGCTGATGAATTTGATATTTCTTATATTGAACAAGGTCTAGTTCATCGATTCATTCTCGACAGAGACAATTTAGCAATTCATCGACAGTTGCCTGCAATTGTCAAATATGCTCTCAGTTGCCTTGGCATCACCAAGCGCAATCTTCTCATGACAATCTCTTCCACTCTTGGAGAAAGAGATGAATTCCGATTTTATCAACCATATCAATTATGGATCCTTATGAATTATGAAGACGGAGATTTATTCTGTCAGAAATACAGCCTTCCAATCAATGATTATGAACATCTTCCTGATCGCAATTGGAATCAAGCAGAACAATTTGAATCCTCAGATGCTGCAGATCTCAGTTACAGCCTGGAGCGTCTACAATTCTACAATATTCAAGCTGATCAAAATCAAAGATTCATCAATATCAAAAGACATTTTGAATTTGCTCGTACTTTTAAGGGAATCTGGAGCGATGGTCGTCGCGTCGTCTGCATTGATGAAGATCTTGCAGAAGATACATTTGTTTATTATGATCCCTTTCGAGCTGGCCATACAGTTCTTGATGAAATTCTAGAAACATTTCAAAATGCATCGTCTCTTCATATTACTGAAAGAACAAAGAGACAGCTTATCAAGCTCTTCCAAAGAGAAAATGATTATGGAGTATGGACCCCCAGTCCACAACCACCAGATTACTACCTCATAAATGAATAAAATCCAGCACATGCAGCACTATCATGCAAATTTCAATGCAGATCTCGCCATCGAATACAGCCTTCATCCACCTCCATGCAGAATTAATTCAGCAATACAGATGTCCGAATGCAATTTTCAATGCAGTCCCCAAAGTCAGCACAGCTCTCCCCATGCAGCCATGTGTCCTGCAAATAATGGAGCTTCATATCTCATTCATCAATTCCTAGCCTCCATGAAGTCAAGCCATAAATTCTTGTCACCATCATGCTTTTATAAACAACACATGTCATTTTCATGTGCCTCATTCATATAAAGTTCTTTCGAATGCTTTCATATGAAAAAAGTATAAAAAATTCCAAAAGTCCACATTTGTGAGCTATGGATTACTATTCTTATTAAAGTATTCCATAGACTACTATTTCAAATAAAGTATTAAGGACTTTAAAGTCAACAATTCAGTCTCAAGTGCCTGCAGTCTCCGCCGCGTCAGCTGAGCATACAGTATATCCTGCCTCCTGCAGCAAATACAGCGATAATTTCTCCGCCGACTGTCAGACGCATGCAGCAGCAAATTCAATAACGTCCGTCAGCAATAAAGTCATCTCACTCATGCAGCAGCAACAGTAATGCATATTATATGCAACAATGATACAGTGCAAATGACGTATACATCTTATCCCATTGCGGATCTCAAATACATTTCAAATGTAATTCAGTATGAAAGTCTATAAATAGGGATTGTGAGCCCTTGTCTCACATCATCAAATACTTACACTTGTAAATTTTCCGCTTTCTTTCCCTTCTTTCAATTCAGTCTTACTTAGAGTTTACTGGTTCGGTCCCGGTCTCGTCGAATTGGTATCAGAGCCATCCCAGTCTTCTCTTATTGTAAGAAATATTTTATCAATGAAGTATCAATTCCTTTATCCATTTTGATAGCTCTTTAAGCTTTCAATTATTTCAATTTATTTGCAAAAATTTTGCATGCATCATGTCTCTTTCCTTCTTTGGTTATTTGTTTGTTGTTTGCATAGTAGAATCGAATCTATGTTAGGTAGCTGCATTTCTGAATTTTGATCTAACTTGACTAGATAGAGTTAATTGGTTGTTGTTGCTAAAAGGAGTGATTTGGGTCCGAGACCCCCTTGTCGCGTCGCCTTTGTTGCCCGTTAGCCAGGAGAGCGTTTAGGGCTTTGTGGCGTAAATCGTTGACAGGCCACCAATCATTCTGATTAGTGATTATAATTAATTAATAATGTCTGGAATTTTTAGATCATTCGGAAGAAATTCATCTTCTAACACAGCTTCTACTTCTTCTTCTGCATCATCATCCATCATGCCAATAATAAATAAAATTTCCATTAAAAATCTTGAAGAAATAAGTTTTGATGATTTAGAAAAATCAATCCAAGATTGGACAATACCTAAAGTCTCTTTAAAAGAAATTTATAAAGAAGGATCTTTCATACAAAAATCAAATTATGTAATAAAGACGGTTGAAGAAACCCTCTCAATACAACAAAATGAAGAAAATCTACAGGTCATTCCTGCAGAAAAAATTGAAATCCATAAATCAAAATATAAATACATGCATATAGCACTTGTTCAAGTTGCAATAAAGCCATTAACCAGACTTGGTTTGAATACATCCTGTCTCGCATATGTTCGAGATAGAAGACATAATTCATTCAGAGATTCCCTAATAGGGATGGTAGAAGCCAGTCTTCATGACGGCCCTGCCTTTTTTAATTGTTTTCCCAATTACACCGTATCACTCAGTGATCCCGGTGCTCATGAAGCCATCACTCTCGGAATACATACAAAAGGATTCAATATGAAACCTCAATCACAAAATGTTGCAATCGTATACAGAATTTATTATAAAGCAATGAATACAATTGTCCCTGAAATAGCATATTCATCTCAAATCAAAGGAGTAACCACCTTATTCCTTACAAATTTTCGAAATAAAGTCACCACCCCCAAACTCATCACATGGGAAGATGTAAATCTTTCTGGAAAATGGGAGCTTGATGAAGCTCAACAAATCACACCTTTAATCAATGAAGATGTTGAATCTATTACAGAACATCCATCTGGAAAAGTAACAATCAATTTTGCCAATACACAAAGATCACACTTTTCATCCACAAAAAGATCAATCCCTTCAGACGCTGGATCTTATAAATCAGCCTCTTCTAATTTTCATCAAACGTCTATTCCTACATCACCCCCAATACATCCTACAGGTATAGCTTTCCCTGTTTATTCAGACGCAAAAGATGAAGATATACAATCAGTAAAATTAACTGAATCCGATTTTAATGCATCAATTAATACAATTTCCTTAATTCATGAATCTAATGAAATAATAAATGATTTCAAAATTGATAAACAATTCCTTCAACAAGATTTATTAAAACATCCAAAGACAAAATGGTTTTTTACCAAATTTTCTAAATTTGAGAGATCTCAAGTAAAAGAATTATGGTATGAACAAATGAATCAAGAACGGCGAAATATCCCTTTCTTTGATTGGCTTTCGTCCAAAATAAATAAAAAAGGAACTGTAATGCTAACAATTAATAAATCAACACAAACATGGGAAACCGAGAAAGGCAAAGTTGAATCGTCTCAACCCCCTTTAGAAACTATAAAGCATAAAGAAATAAATAATTCTTTAAAAACTAGTTTCCCGCAACCTCCTCTCAATCTAGTTACCAAAGAGTCAACTACTACATTAAATACATTAAATACAACTTCTATAAACAAATCCTTCTCTACAGACTCTACATCGAAAACATCAATTTTACAAACTCATCTCGAAGAAAACATCTCTGATCAAGAAGAACATAACATCTCTGATCAAGAAGAACATAATGAATTACATCCTTCGTATTCCTCAATAAATGTATTAAGTGCTCAAGACAAATTCATCATTAATGCTATTACTCTCAAACAATTTATTGAAGAAAACTCTTTTGAAAAAATTTCTAATCTTAATTTTCAACCTGTTTCTATACTTTCAAATATTGGAAAAATCAATCAAATAAATCTACTTATATCTAATAAAGAAAAATATATTGAAAATCTTAAAAATGACATTTTTCTCTGTCGAATTGAAGATCAATTAAAATCAAATTCATCTGAAAATAAAATTAATACTTTTCAAACCTCTCTAATAAATGAATGTTGTTCTGAAATACCTTCTGCCTTCTGGCATAGAAAAAAGCATCTAGTATCTTTACCATATATTTCTACTTTTAATGAAAGAGATATTCCTACTACTAAAGCAAGACCATCTCAAATGAGTCCTAGACTCTTAGACTTATGTGATAAAGAAATTAAAGATTTACTTCAAAAGAAATTAATCCGCAAATCACATTCTCCTTGGAGTTGTGCAGCCTTTTATGTTGAAAATGCTCCTGAAAAGGAACGAGGGGCTCCTCGCCTCGTCATCAATTATAAACCATTAAATAAAGTTCTTCAATCAATCAGATATCCAATTCCTAATAAACAAGATCTTATTACTCGTTTATATGAAGCCTTTATATTTTCAAAATTTGATCTCAAATCAGGATTTTGGCAAATACAGGTCGAAGAAAATGATCGTTATAAAACCGCCTTTACTGTCCCTTTTGGCCATTATGAATGGAACGTCATGCCTTTTGGGCTAAAAAATGCTCCTTCAGCCTTCCAAGAAATGATGAATGAAATCTTTCACCCTTATAAAAATTTCTCAATTGTTTACATTGATGATATTTTAATCTTTTCTAAATCTATTGATGATCACTGGAAACATTTAAAGACTTTCAAATGGATCATAAAGAAAAATGGCTTAGTCCTTTCTCAAAGAAAAATAAAACTTTTTCAAACAGAAATACAATTTCTTGGCTATAAAATATCAAACAAAATGATAACTCCTGTTGAAAGAGTAATCAAATTTGCTGACAATTTCCCTGATGAAATCACAAATAAAAAACAATTACAAAGATTTTTAGGATGTCTTAACTATGTTTCTGATTTTTATCAAAACCTCTCTAAAGAAAGAAATCTTTTAAAAAAATGTTTAAAAAATTCAGCAGAACGATGGACTCCTCAACATACAGAAGCAATACAAAAAATAAAACAAAAGGTAAAATCTTTACCATGCTTAAATATTTCAAATCCAGATTTATTTAAAATAATCCAAACAGATGCTTCAGAAATAGGATTTGGAGGAATCCTACTTCAAAGAACCGCACAATCAAAGGAACAAATTATTAGATTTTATTCAGGCACTTGGAATACTACTCAACAAAATTACTCTATAATAAAGAAAGAAGTCCTTGCCATAGTCTCATGCATACTCAAATTTCAAAGTGATATTTTGAATCAAAAATTCCTCTTACGAATTGATTGCAAATCTGCAAAAGAAGTTTTGGAAAATGATGTCATCTTAGGAACACCCTTCTTATTAAAAATTCAGCCATTTTCTGTCAATACCGATGGAATTCATACATCAATTGATGATAAGCCTATCAAATTTGAATTCATAGAAAGCCCAAGGCTTGGTAGAATAAATGGAATTAATATTTAATTGCATACATCTTCATATTTCCAAAATACAGTTTTATTGCATCAATAAAGAATTTTTATTACTAATTTCATTTCCTCTCCCCATAGGAAACCAATCATGTCTTCCAAAGATAAGGGCAAACAACCAATAGATTCAGATAAAGCCTCTGTTCCTGTTCATGAAGAACTACCCTTTCCAATACCTTTTCCATCCTTCTATCCAGCACCCTCTGCTGCTTCTCAAACCCTTATTGATAACATTTGGAGTGCATGCCTTACTGGCCAACGTAATTTTCTAATGCGAAAGCACCTATCTGATTTGTCTAATCATATCAAATATTTGGAATCAAAAATTCAAATGCTTGAACAACAATGTGCATCGTCATCCCTCCCTCCAATTGAATACAGACAACAAATCCTGGAAAGAGTTAATACTCTTCTTCCGGACGATTTATCTGCAAGAATTAGAGGGGAAACTCTCTCTTGTCAGATCATGGAGCGACTAATAAATCAAGCATCCTATCTCAGCTGGGCCACTGGTTTTCCAAAGATGTTCCTGCCCGCTGATGAATTTGATATTTCTTATATTGAACAAGGTCTAGTTCATCGATTCATTCTCGACAGAGACAATTTAGCAATTCATCGACAGTTGCCTGCAATTGTCAAATATGCTCTCAGTTGCCTTGGCATCACCAAGCGCAATCTTCTCATGACAATCTCTTCCACTCTTGGAGAAAGAGATGAATTCCGATTTTATCAACCATATCAATTATGGATCCTTATGAATTATGAAGACGGAGATTTATTCTGTCAGAAATACAGCCTTCCAATCAATGATTATGAACATCTTCCTGATCGCAATTGGAATCAAGCAGAACAATTTGAATCCTCAGATGCTGCAGATCTCAGTTACAGCCTGGAGCGTCTACAATTCTACAATATTCAAGCTGATCAAAATCAAAGATTCATCAATATCAAAAGACATTTTGAATTTGCTCGTACTTTTAAGGGAATCTGGAGCGATGGTCGTCGCGTCGTCTGCATTGATGAAGATCTTGCAGAAGATACATTTGTTTATTATGATCCCTTTCGAGCTGGCCATACAGTTCTTGATGAAATTCTAG
Source organism: Cinnamomum chago (assembly GCA_038049695.1). NCBI lineage: Eukaryota > Viridiplantae > Streptophyta > Magnoliopsida > Laurales > Lauraceae > Cinnamomum > Cinnamomum chago. The sequence goes on from CP142451.1 coordinate 4,338,049, forward strand.
AAACATTTCAAAATGCATCGTCTCTTCATATTACTGAAAGAACAAAGAGACAGCTTATCAAGCTCTTCCAAAGAGAAAATGATTATGGAGTATGGACCCCCAGTCCACAACCACCAGATTACTACCTCATAAATGAATAAAATCCAGCACATGCAGCACTATCATGCAAATTTCAATGCAGATCTCGCCATCGAATACAGCCTTCATCCACCTCCATGCAGAATTAATTCAGCAATACAGATGTCCGAATGCAATTTTCAATGCAGTCCCCAAAGTCAGCACAGCTCTCCCCATGCAGCCATGTGTCCTGCAAATAATGGAGCTTCATATCTCATTCATCAATTCCTAGCCTCCATGAAGTCAAGCCATAAATTCTTGTCACCATCATGCTTTTATAAACAACACATGTCATTTTCATGTGCCTCATTCATATAAAGTTCTTTCGAATGCTTTCATATGAAAAAAGTATAAAAAATTCCAAAAGTCCACATTTGTGAGCTATGGATTACTATTCTTATTAAAGTATTCCATAGACTACTATTTCAAATAAAGTATTAAGGACTTTAAAGTCAACAATTCAGTCTCAAGTGCCTGCAGTCTCCGCTGCGTCAGCTGAGCATACAGTATATCCTGCCTCCTGCAGCAAATACAGCGATAATTTCTCCGCCGACTGTCAGACGCATGCAGCAGCAAATTCAATAACGTCCGTCAGCAATAAAGTCATCTCACTCATGCAGCAGCAACAGTAATGCATATTATATGCAACAATGATACAGTGCAAATGACGTATACATCTTATCCCATTGCGGATCTCAAATACATTTCAAATGTAATTCAGTATGAAAGTCTATAAATAGGGATTGTGAGCCCTTGTCTCACATCATCAAATACTTACACTTGTAAATTTTCCGCTTTCTTTCCCTTCTTTCAATTCAGTCTTACTTAGAGTTTACTGGTTCGGTCCCGGTTTCTTCAACAGTCTTACTTCATTAGTAAAATGAAGGTCAATCGAAGAGACAAAAAAAGGTGGGGTCACATGAAAAGGTGATGGTTTTTTTATCACTAGTGGGAGGTACGTGCGTTGCACGTAGTTGTTACCGAAAGCGTCTATGTTGTAGCTAGATATTTACTGGAATGAAAAACGGTAAGTATACAGTTATCTAGTTGTTAGTGTGCGTATATGTTCTGATTTTATTAATAAAGAAAATAAAAGTTTCAACATACTGTAATCAAATTAGGCAATTGAAAGATTTAAAATCACATTTTATAGGATACTAACATATACTTACATTCTATGTCTTGTTAGTGGAAGCTTTGTCAAGTCGACAGGTGGATCCTTTTGTTTCGGAGTACATGTTTTTGTTGCAAATGTGGGATCTTTTAGCTTGTAGAGATTTTTGACCTGTACATTTTGCATATTAGTACAACAACTGGACAAGAACAAATTGCAAAAAGAAATAGTCAATCACAATTCACAGGTACCACATAAGAAGATTGAATTGAATAACTCGCAATAATTCTATGCTCCCTACTATTTCTCAGAATAATAAAGTACTACTACTGAATTCAAATGGTTTTAAGATTTGAGAGATGGAGAGAATCCAATTACCTTTTTCAATTTTATCTTGCGCAACAAGCATTCTCAACTTTGAACTTAGAAATCTTCTAAAATTTGGCGGAACTTGATGCCTTTGATGTATAAAACATTAAAATTTGGAGAAAAAAAGAAAAGAAAGGGGGAAAAACAATTATTCTGTCAGATTTATACAACATAAAGATATATAGTATGATTAGTGGCTAGTAGCATAAAGGCGGAACTGAAGCTTTTTTTTTAATCAGAAAATTGCTATTTTATATGACTAAGCTAACATAAAAAAGTGTGTTCAGAAAAGAGTGTTTCATGATTGCTTGATAAAATATATATTATCGTTATGGAAGAAAAGTAGCAAAGCTGAGCTCAGATTTGTTTAACTCAGGCTCTGTTAGTATCAAATTAGTCAAGTGCAACAACTTAATGATCTATAGTGCTTGATCACTAAAGATCAAAGTTCAGCTCAGATGCATTTGTTCAAAACTCCAGTTGGATTAACTTGGCTCAGAAGCACTTGATCAAGCACAAGCTCAACTCAAACACAACTTGAATAATAAAAGGGGAAGTGAGCCATGGCCAGCGTAGGCTAGGCTCATTCAGAAATTACATGCCCTATCAGGAGCTAGTCTCAAGCTCTAAGTCAAGGCCAGGCTGAAACATTGAGCTTCTGGTCTGTTGGTTCCATATTAAAAGAGGAATCCAAGTTTTCAATAAAGAGAAGTGGATAAGTATGGTTATCTATGAGCACCAAACTTAGTAATATTTAAATTTAAGAGTATATGCAGTAGGTTTTGCATGATCATGATGGTAATGACAATGATGAGAGCAAATATGAAGTAAAAAATAAGTGAATTTATTCAGCATTATAAAAGAAGGGGGGAATTTATCCAGTTATGCGTATTTTCAAAAATGATCAGCCATGAAACAGTCACATGGGTGTAACTTGAGGGACAGTGATCAGGTGATCATATTCTCAAGGGGATGGACACGTAAGAGAGCAAAAATGTTAAAAGTTGTGTTTTAAAACCATAACAACCATTGTATAAGATATGCATTTTTTTCACTATAATAACAACTTCAACCATTTCTGAATTTGCATAAGATTCCTAGTTCTTTTGATGTCTGCTTGAGTTCATTAATGAATAAAATAATATTCTCATTCTACTTAATAATGCATTATAAGATATACTAACATAAGCCTGTATTCTGCCAACGATCAGTCAGTGAAATGGAAGATGCTAATCTTAACATGACTAAATCAAATGAACAAAAGGGAAAAAATATAGTATGTAGAACATCAAACATGCCTGTCCAATGTAATCTTCAGTAGATATTTGACATGAAAATTCTGAGAAATTTGAAAGCCTAATCAAAACTTACAAATAATAAAATGGTAACAAAGGTTGCTGAAATGACATAAGACTTATTATCTAATTAGTGTTACAGTTCAAAATAGCCTTCATAGTCACATTTTACACATGTAATACGAAAATATCTGGACAAACATGAAGAAATCAATATGCAAACACACATATAGTAGGTAGAGCGGGGACTCATGTAAAGGGTTCATCATAGGAAAAAAACCTCTATAGCATTTAACTATAAAAATAAAGCTTAACTATGATAAAAAGCAATTAAATCCCTACTCAATATTAACGTTTGAATCTACAATCTGCATTTCTCTATTTTGTGACATACACATATTATCTCGGAGAAATAACGAGCATACATGAAGTTGAACTCCAACAACACCAATATATAATTTTAAAGTCCTAAAGGAAGCAGTTAAATCAAGTGTAGCTAAGGTATAGTGGAGAGGTACAAGAGAGAGAAAAACTAAACTATTTAAGCGATTCAATATAAGAAAATGCAAACTTTGAATATGATTGAGGTATATATTTATAATTTTTAAGAAATATGCTAACAGAATTTATAGGAACGAAAAGGCAATTTTATAGAAATGTCAACTTAGGTTTTTATGAGTTTGTTTATTTAATCCTTGAAGAGTTACAGGTTCTCTTCTGCCTTCTCTAATTTATTATTATTTTTAATAGGCATTCTTCTCATTGTATAGAATTTGATTTTAGCTAATAAAAAAATTCAAGCTAAAGCAATTCATAGCTTCAATGTGTAGGATAAGAAATTATTTAGGCAACATTAAATGTTTCCAAATTGAATAAAACACCAAAGACTATAAAAACCAGTATACAATACGTAGAACTTCAACTAAAATTTTGGGCAAATTTCATTTAATCTTAGCTAATGCCCAACTCTATTGACTACTCTGATTTCTGTTGTTCAACTATAATGTTTTTCCAAAACATCCAATTTGAAGAAATGAGGAACGTGAAATTTTCATAAGTTAAACAACATGAAACCAAGTAGATGTAATACAGTATGATTAAAAATGTAACAACTTAAAAAATTCAAACTGAGAGGAAAACACCCAAAAAGAATTATGTCATTACTTTCAAATTTTGAGGTACTGCATTGTGAGTTATATATATGGTGGATTATTCCTCTATTGTGAATTTCAGTTTCTTGGAAAGTAACATAAAAATCTCATAGGTTAAACAACATGTAGAGAGTAGGAAAAAAAACACACAAAAGTGGTTATACAGTACGATAAAACTACAACAACCAACACAAAAGAGGTTATACAGTACGATAAAACTGCAACCACCAAAAAAATTCCAGATAAGAGAAGAACACCTAAAAATAATTGTCATTATTGTAGAGTCTTGAGGTACTACATTGTGAAAGAATTCACCATGACTTTATTATGAGAACTCATCTCAATTTATATAAGAATATATATATATATTTTTAATTTTTGAAACGTAAGAAGAAAAAATTGTAGATTTGGTACTCCTTTAAGGGTACAAACACTATAATTCATGGGATTTCTAGGTTGTTGCTAGACATTCTACAAGCCTTCATTTTCTGGCCATGTTGAAGGTGGTCAATGTAATAGGATTGGTACATTTATTCCATTCACTTTGTGAAATCTACGGAAAGATATATATTTGAACTTAGTAAAGAAAAATCTGTATAAAATGAATCATACCTATGTTTGTTATTATATTCAAATGAAGTAGAATCTGTAGTGCAGAGTCAAATTGTATTCCCTGACCATGATAATTGTGTCCCTTTGATGAGCAAGCATATAAACCATTAACCCTGCTTTTGCCCCCCCATTGTATGCTAAGGACACCATTTGTAAGGACACACTCATAATAATCCACATATGTTATTACTTAGGTGCATCATAATAAGTTGTGTGAAACCTACATAAAAATATCATAAGTACCTATAAGAAAGAAAATTAAGAGGAAAAAAGTAGAGCATGTATCCTATTGAATAACTCAATGCTCTTAGACGAAAACATAGAGAGAAAAAGTCTCATACAGGATATAATCTAAAACGCAATAAACATTCAATATGGAAAAATATAAGAACATATAATTCTATTTCATGAGATCAATCCTTATGCATACAAAAGACACATAAAATAGAATGAATACAACTTGAAATATAAACCAATATTTACTTCACAACTGGAATTATGTTCACTTGATCCAGGCAAAAAAAGATAATCATATCATGATGAAAAGCAAGTAGACTGTAGACAAACCTTGAGCATATTTTAAGTAGTGTTGGGTTCATCTTCTATACCTAGAATAGGAGCTAAATGTTTCAGATCAAAACTAAATATAGAAAACGATAATAATGTTTGTAAACAATCACATTTATAACTACTTATATGAATATCGCTCATGAAATGAAATGGTAGGAAGGAAAAAAACTGAATGCAGATGTACACATTTTAGTAGAAAATATTTTTAATTACAAAATTATTTCTATAGTATTATTAACAGAATTCTCTAACAGATGTTCCAGTTGTTGCAAAGCAGTGAGAAGAATTGACAATACTGATGAAATAGGTACTTATAGCCTACCACACATAATATGCACAAAAGAACAAATGTTCTAAGAAAGGCAATTTTACCTACACTACATATTGACTATTCTTGAAGAGATTTTAAATTAATGGCACTTAAATTCCAGCTAAACTATGTATACAAAACTTAAAGCATGATTTTCCATTCGCAATTCTTTAATCATAAGTCAATTGAAAACATAAGGTATTTTTTGTATACATTTTTTTCTTTTCACATAAATTAAAAAGTATAGCGGTACAAGTAGGACATTATTATCTATGGCCGAAGCAACCATGAAACCAGTTCTCATGTAGTCCAAACATTGGGTTCTTATAGAGCATGGATCAAGGGTATCAAAATGAATAGAAGCACATCATGATATGGTTATCTAAATTGATAGATGTATGCAACAGAATCACCCATCCATCCTAACCAATTCCAAGCCATTCACAAACCATATGATACATAAAACCAGGTCCTTAATTTCATTGCAAGAGGATGGACAACCATGTGGCATTTAAATTAAAGCCCAAGCTGGTAGAAGTTTTTATAAGGTAGCTGCAATAAGTCCTTTTTTTTTCCTTTTTTAGCAAGGACTACTAAAAGAACAGATTATGAATTAATGAACATCTCAGGCTACATGACATTCTAAGTTCTTTGTTTTCCAAATTCCAATACAACAATTAAATTTAGCCAATATGACCAATAGAATGATAGTATCAAATTCAACCTGCATTAGATTCTAAGGTCCTCCAATACATAGTTGCCACCCCTTCATGTACTTGAAACTCAATTGGAAAAAGTGGGGAAGGAAAAAAAAAAAAAGGGCATCTGCAGCAAGGGAGCACTTGAAAGTTTATATATTTTAAAACACAAGCATTAAAAAAACAGAATATATGTTTCTGAACTCATGAAGAAAATATATGATGAGTAGAAAAGATGATACAAGCAAGACATTATTGTCTATGACCAAACGAACCGTGGAACCAGTTCTTTTAGCAAAAAAACGATGGAACCAATTTTCATGTAGTCCAAACATGGGGTTTTTTTTTACAAAAAATGGATCGATTAATTGGAGTTCATAATTGTCACTATATCATAAAATTTATAAAAAGAATAAAGAAAATCATCAAATCATTATATGCAACACCCAAATTTAAAATCCAAGACCATGTATCCAATTCTCAAGTTCCAATTGTTAACCAAGTGGGATTTCTCAATAACCCAATCCCAAATTCAAGAAACAGAAAAAAAAAAAAAAAAAACCAACGCAAATGAATCTCCAATGTTCAAACCCTCATTGTCAATCATTTGAATTTCTCAATTTCCTAACCTCCAACTGAAGACATCCAATCCCAAACTCCAATGCCCAAATGAAGAATAACCAAATCCCAAATTCAAAAGGGAAAAATGCTTCAAATCAAAATCTCAACCGTCCAAATTCAAAATTAAAAAAAAAAGATCCAAAACCAGATGTCTAAAATTCAAAAAACTCAAAACCATAACTTGAAACCTTTCAAACCAAAATAAGATAAATCAAATTTCCTAACCCCATTAGATGAATTTTCAAGCTCAGTTGTCATTCACATATGCCAAACTTTTAATTTCTTCTATCTCAATTAAAAATTCTAAATCACAAAATTAAGAAAAAATTTATCTCGAATGCACAAATTCAAATTCCAAGACCCTGAATCCATCCCAAACACCAGTTGTTAACTGCACATCTTTTCAGGTATTTTCATCAGCTAATTAAATGAGATAATAGACCGACTCAAGTTTAACTCAAATAATATTTAAAGATGCAATCTTTTGAGAAAAAACCAAGAAAAGATGATCACCATATTAATAGTCATCATCAAAAAAGGGGAAAAAAGAAAAAAAAAGAGAAAAACCTGCTTATGAAATCAGAACTTATAGATATTTTTTATACTTTTCTTACTCAAATGATATCTAAAAGTGAAAATCAAATTGAAACTCACAAGCCCCAGAAAACCCTAAAAAAATCCATCCTAAAGCATCAAGAGCGATTGAATAAACCCAAAAGAGAGCAAAAATATCAGTACGTGATGGAATGAGATACCAAAAGGGTGAGGAGGATAGATACTCGTATTAGTAAACATGCAGAGAAGTTAAAGAGAATTTGTTTTTGGAAAAGTTACAATAGTGCAAATTAGAAAACATACAGAGAAGATAAAGAATTTTAAAAAAAATGAGTTTAAAGCTACATTTACCTAACGGTGAGAACTATTGGAAAAAATTGGACACATTCAATTGAAAGAGAGAGAACAAAACCAATAGAGACGCACTTATGACAAAAGTTTCTTGAACTCTCTAAATCAGTGACCAGAGTTTGCTGCCATGAGTTCATCAATTGTTTTGTGCATGGTGTTGATTGCTAAGTTTTGGACTACATTCATTACAAGTCATATTTACTAAATTTCTACAATGGAAAACTAAGCAAATGAGAAATATTGGAATAATATTTAACAAAGTGGTGGAGGCTCGGCATATATTTTTTAATACGTCGTTAGCAAGCATTCTTGAGGTAAACTTCTTAATGCACGTATTGGAACACATACAAGGATAGCTTGTCATATAATGCAGAAACAATAATGCCAATATATTGGTGGGTCTAAAAAATACTAATGTGCGTTCAGCAAAAAAAAATAAAGATAAAACAAAAGGAATTTTTCAACAGAAAAACAAAGGATGAAAAAGACGTAGAATATTGACTTTTTACCATATCTAATAACAGAAATTGAAATGAAACATTTAAAAAATAGTTAAACAAATTACCATGTAGGATTGGGTTGGGAAAGATCTCTAAGTTCTCCTTTTTGAATTGATAAATTGCATGTTATGTCCTTAACAATGTCCGCCATATCTTTTCCCGACTCAATGATAGGGAAAAGTTGATGACATGTCAAAAATTATCTTGACCAATTGCTGATGATGCAGACAAATCCCACAACTCCTCGTGCTTAATAAGTTGGCCACTTATTTGGTTAAGTGTGAACAGAGAATTAACAATGATTATCAAGTCTCCTACCTTAGCAAGTGCAAAAAGAAATTAGGGTTCCCTTTGATTGTCTGCTTTATGTTCAAGACATTGGTTGATAGCATCAGCATTTCTACACCATCTAAGGCAAGAACATAGCTTTAGAATTCAACAATCTGAAAATTAGATCCAATTCTCCAGCATTTTAAGTATTAACACTTACGACTGAATTCATGAGGAAATAATTTCCAAAAGAAACTACAATGCATCGCTATTAGGGAGGAAGTGAGTGAAATTTGTTCTTTACAAGGAAGTAATAAAAACTCAATTGAGAATATTTCCTTTCAATTAAGAAATAAAATATATTTATGGTGTTATTACACTTTACAACTAAATCAAAGGAAAAAAAAAATATAGCATATCTCAAGTGATTTGACCTGATTCCTTCCATACAAAACAATTAAACCACTTTGGAAACTGAATATAATTTTTTAGGCAGAGACAATGATTTCTTAGATCATTAAGCTTTCTAACATTAAACATGGTAAGAGAGAAGGCGCTACACTTCTAATAGGGTAAAACCCTTTGAAATAATCATGTCATTAAGATTAAATTTCTTTTAGACTTTTAATGAAACACTTCATGCTCGCTCAACTAAGGATTTTTAAAGGAAGGGAAAAAAACCAAAGTTATTAAGATTCAACTTTTATAAATTTGTGATCAAACACTCCATCCTCAACTTAAGATTAGAAAAAAGGAAGAAGGAAAAAAAGGCATTATGCACATACTATAGTGCTACAACAATGAGAAAAGAAAAAATATTGAAAGAAAAATGCATACAAACTGTTGAAGCTCAACCAAAAAAGTGTGAAAAAGGGAGGGGGAAAATAAAAAACCAAGACATACATATTTATGCTGCTCCAATAATGTGGAAAAAAAGCTTGAAAACAAAACACACACCTTAAGAAAAAGAGCAAAGGTAGAGAGAGCGGGGCTTTGGTGGAAAGGGGCGGAGGAGATGAGAAATAGATGGAGAATGAGAGAGCGAGAGAAGAGGAGGCATTCATGGGTGGGAAATCATTTTAAAGTGAGTTGTGAGAGGGATTGATGAGATGGCCTTCGTGATTCCTTCATAGGGGATGTAGACTGAGACAAAGAGAAAGAGGAACCCTAAGTATAGATACCTACTATTGGACACAAAGGATTTCCATAATAACCTCAAACAAAGGCACTTTGCATTAACACAACACAGGAATACAATATAAGTTGCGCATTCATTACCAGCAGTTTGATCACCAACCAGGACATCTCCCATATCAAATCTGATTCAATTTCCTTGCTTCTTGATACCAGTCAATTGCACTGCTCTTTTCACAAAATTAAAATAATTAAGAACGAGTTCACATCATAATTTATACTTTGATTCAGATAAAAAAATACTATAAAATAAATGGAATCATGAATTGTCCAAAACATACTTTTCAATTTATCCTCTTACAGAATTTGCACATATCTTGTAAGTAGTAGTGAAAACTGAGAACATGGAAAAGCGGGGGCTTAATCATCTCTCCTAATAAAAAAAATACAATCACCGACATCTCTAATAATGCATATGGCTCTATATCAAGTAGATTCAAACTGTCCATTAACTTAATTGTACAGATCCATAAAGAAGACTATTACAGACCTCTAAATAGCTAATCAATAGAATACAAATTGACAAGAAAATTTAATGGTGTCATCTAACCATGGTGAGCTTTGGACAATGTCTAAGCAAAGGAAGAGCCCATGGGATACGCAATTTACATCTCATTGATATTTGACGCATACAAGATAATCTTATGGAAGGAAAAGCATAGATAAGCAAGCTATTTTCCTCTTTAAACCTCATTTCTTTTAGCAGATATTTCCATTGCACCGTATCATACAATTCCAGAGAATTTATGTTCTAACAAATTTCATGAAAATGGAGTTTACAAATCAATAATCTGCAATCAAAATATTTCAAATATCTAACTACTTTATTTCCCTGATTTTAGAAAAATGATCCCCAATCCTTCTTTTCCTGCAATCAATTTTTAGGGACTCAGCCCTCTACCATCATTTCAAAGTTACAATTCCATAAAAAAAAATCACATGCATATATCCATAAAAATAAATACATATTCACTTGCCTTTGGGTGAGGAAATCCAAAATGCCCAAATCCACAACTTAGCTCAAAATGACCAAAATCCATGAATTAGAAACAAATTCACATAAATAACTCTACAAATCACAATCTAACATGCTAACAAACTCATCTAACACTAATTAGTGGAAAAACCCAATTAACCCAACTTAATCAAAACAAAGAAGCTTACCTAAGAGAGAAATTGAAATGAGGTTGTGGGGTCCACTTGATCGATGATGGAGGCCTCGGTGGTCCATTGGCAAGGATAAAGAAAGAAACAGAATGAAAGAAAGAAAGGAAAACAGAAAGAAACTGAGAGGGACAGTGAAATGGTGAGATGATGAAATGGGTTGGGGAATACCTCATGTTGGCAGAATATGGGTTTTGTGGGATTTTTCCGTGGACCTTTTTGGCTGCAGATAGAGCGCTTTATGGGGAGAGATGGCAGGAGTCTGGAGTCTGGAGTCTGTGAGGTATTGGATGAAATGGGTTGGTGGGTTTGATTGGGAGAGGGTTTTGAGAGATGGGTTTTGGAGGAGATGGATTGAGAGGCGTGGTGTCTGGAGTCTGTCTGTGAGGTATTGGAGTCTGTGAGGTATTGGATCAAATGGGTTGGTGGGTTTGCTTGGGAGAGGGTTTTGAGAGATGGGTTTTGGAGGAGATGGATTGAGAGGCGTGGTTTGATGGGGTTTTGCTGGAGGAAATGGAATAATTTTTTCTTGGCTTGAAGCAAGAGAGATGAAATCGATGGATGGAAGGGAAAAGAAAGAAAAAAGAAAGAGACAGATTTTTTTCTTGGCTTGAAGCAAGAGAGATGAAATCGATGGATGGAAGGGAAAAGAAAGAAAAAAGAAAGAGACAGACGTTGCAAGAGATGAAAAGAGATAAAAGAAAGAGAGAGACGTTGGGATAGGTGGGTCACAGTCATCAAAAAGCATTAAGAGGTCAAATGGAAATGGGAGAAGAAAGAATAAAGAAAGAGCAGAAGAGGACAAATGAGTGAGTCGACCATGCACTTGCCAAACTGTGGCTTTTATACTTATGGATAGAGATAGATTTAGGTGGTGTTTGGCAACTCTTATTATTGCCTCTACTTGTCTTAAAACTGTGTGTAACAGTTTTAAGTTTGTTTGGTAAGCCAAGTTGCAAAGCCCATTTGAAATGGACTTTAGATGATTTGGCCCCATTTCAAGAAGCCAGCAAATGAACCAGAATTGAATCAGTGCTTTTGGTCTGAAGCAGATAGACTATTAGGCTACAGTGACTTGGACGGTGTCATGGGGCAGTCCGGTTTTTGATTTTTTTTTTAATTTATGGGACCCACAATCATGATCCAAGCCGTTAGAAATGTGAAGAAGGCCCAACACGGCCACGTGTCCAAATTTCAGCCGTTGATCTTTCTCGAATCTCGAGATATTTGCAAAAAAACGTGAGCCATTTGATGTAATATTCCGGACATTGTGGGCCCCACATTCAAGATCCGATCCGTTGGTTCTCTTTGGAGGGCCAAAAACGGCTATGGGCCCAAAATTGAGCCTCTAATTCAAAGTGGATCTTGAGATATTTACAAAAACGTTTTTGACCATTGATGTCCCATGCCTTAGTGATTGAGTCTTGAAGTTGTACACAGCAGTGTGGTATTTTTTTTTTTTTTTAAATTCAGGCATCATAAATCATGATCCAAACTATTGGATATATTTAAAAGATCATTCACGACCAATGGTCCAAATTTTAGCCATTGGATCATCATAAATTTTGAGATATTTATAAAAAACGACAGACATTTATATATAATTTTTTTTAAATCATGGCCCCTAAATGCAAGATCCAAACCAAAATGAAGATCCAAACCGCCTATAGTAATTAAAATGTGGAACACGTGTTTGAGATAAAATTTCAATTGTTGTATGATCATAGATCTTGATATATTTGCAAAATGCCCAAACCATTAGATCTATTTTTACATGTATCTTACCAAACAGTCTATTTTTAAAATATCTATGTCTTACCAAACAGTCTATTTGTAAAACATCAATTTCAAACCGCTCCATTTGAAATAGATCTATATCATACAGATCTGTTTCGTGAAGATAAGATTTGCCAAACATAGTCTTAGTGAAATGGTAATATAATTTTTTGACTTATTTGTTTGAGAAAAAGAAGATGCTTTTTGTCATCATGAAAAAGTGACTTTTTAATTTTTTTTGGGTAAAAATAGAGGTATTTTTTGAAATATGATACTTTTTTTATTTGACCCATTTTCTTTTAATCTCTTGAAATGATCCTTCACCACACACCAATAGTAAAGTGAATTTTTTTTATTTTTTTATTTTTATAACGGAGGGTGCCCTGGTCTTTTGGGCCAGAATAATCCCTACAGGCCCAGGGGGAGCCGGATAAATCCCCTGTGGCCATAGTGTGGTAGTGCAGGTTTTAACTCTCAACCACCGGATGTAAACCGTGATCATATGCCAACCGAGTTACCACAATTAAAATGGCGGACGTAGGTTTATTGCAGGAGTACCTTCTTGTATAAGCCCACTCCTCGCTCACTTAACGAGATGGGCCCATTTTTGTAAATCCAAACTGCTCATAAGCGCTTCTGCGCTGTGTATCGGCATTGGTCCAAATACATCTCTAATTTCTCATTTTTAGGACGATTTTACAAACATCTAAGAATGACATAGAGTTAATAATGATTTTTTCACATGGTGGAGTGTCAAGAAAGCTTGAATCAGGTCTTAATATATTGAGTTAATTTTTTGTTTTTTTTTTTTGGTCAAGAGTGATATTTCTTACTTAAAGCCCCTAAACATGTGTGTATTATTACGATGCCAACTCCACTCACCCATGAGTGTATTGGCATTGAGTTGAAGTTTTGCTAAAATTCAAACCGTAGGAAATTTCTGCCAACCAACATTTACTGTCTTTTAAAGGGCTTTAATCCAACACGAGTACAGCCCAGATTCAGATCTGGTTAGACAAGCTTGAAAAATGCATTTCGGTAGTCTGTGTTGGCGTTTGCCTAGGCCTTAAGATGCGTTTTTATTGAGAACAACCACTTACCTCATTGGTAAGTGGCGGCAGTTCTCACCTCGCTGTCAAAGATTTGAACCACTGGTACGTATGTCACCTTTTTCCACTTGTGTGGGCCTTTTTCCCACTTATATGGGCTGTCTTTCCATATGTGTGTGCGGACTTTCTTTTGGATCCCAACTTAGCTGGGTTACCAAAAGAAAAAAAAAATGCGCTTTTATTAAGCTTTATTTATGTCTGTACAGTTATATACCATCTATTTAATAATCAAAATAAATTCGGTATATATACCATATGTGTGCCACCGTTGGGTGATTATTATTTTGCTGGGTTATTTCATTAACCCAACCTCAGTTTTAAAGATGAGATATGGTTTGAGAAGTACTAATGGGCCTTAATCAATGGGGCTCATATTAAAGCATTGGGATATTTTTGGGACATGAATTGAGGTGGGACTCCTACAATTGTAAATGGATTTGGGCTTGGACGTATATATAGGCGAGTTTGATGCAAATCCAACCTGCTTACATGTGAGATTATAATTCACTGCAAAATTGACCTTTTAGATGATCTTTTTTTAATGCAGACTAATCACATATTTGATCGAGCTTTTTTCACACAATAAGGACAACATGACATGGATAAAAACCCTTGACTCAATCCTACCTCCATGAATTTATAACATCCTGAATTTCAGGTAAATAATACTTACCATTGGCTAGGAGGTGTGTGTAAAAACAAGGTTAAATTGTGTTTCTCTAGTCTGATGGTAAATGCAAATCTTGTTCAACTAAAATTTTGTACGGTGGACGGTTTTGGATGACTGCTGAAGCATGCCATTGATGGAGTGGAATCACAACTTCAATGGTTAAATCTTTATAAGGTCCATCCCATGGGAATTAATTTTAGAGCTTTTTTTTTTTGTATATACACCTCTAAGGTTTGTAGAATTTGTAAATAAGCCCATGAGGTTTTAAAATTTGCTAGTAGACTCCTACATTTTCATTTTAATACCTTTATTATCCACAAAATCAATAGTCTTCTAACAACCATATGTTTTTAGAACGAAATGACATTTTTGTCCTTCTCTTTTATCCTTATATGCATAATTTCAAAAGCTTCGACTCAGATCTTTTTATAAAGCATGTGACATTAACAATTGCACTTGGTGGGAGAGAATAACCCTACATAAATTTATTTTTGTATCAATACAAGGCTCATTTCATTAAATCTAAATTGATCGTGACGGCAATCAACACAAGTACTTATAACCAGTTATGATTTATCCAATCCAAAATGGCCCACCGTTGGATTGAGGAACGCTTAAAAAACACATGATTATGCTTCATGTGTAGGGGGTGTAAAAGAAATATTTGGGAAACGGGAAAGGGGTAGTGTTTGGCTCTAAGTAAAAGAAATATTGAGGGAATGCGCAAGTATGTAAAAAAAAATATTAATTTTTAGAATTTAGGGGGGGGGGGGGGTGGATTTAAACTTTTCTCAGATATAGGTGGGGTATTCATATCCCAGGCCCTAGTACCTGGGTCCACCCCCGGTCATAATTCCCTTGGATTTTGTTATCAATGACACAATTTTCTCCCATTCCTTCTTTGGATTTTGTTAGGAGCTTTTTACTTTTTCAAGAAAAAAAAAAGATTTTATTTTCATTGGAACCTTGCTCTCCTTTCATCCATGGGTTTTGCTTTCATTGTTATCTCATGGGCCACAAAGGTCATTTGAGGAAGTGGGAGATGGAAAAATCTCAATTATATATATATATAGGTCTACAAAATATCAACCCCATTAAATCAACGTGATCCCTGCCTATGGCCCTCTAGTTTATTTTTACAAGGCACCATTGTTTAAATCTCAACTCGATTGTGAGTAACAGTTGAATTAGTATCAAATTTGGGGTTACGACAATGTGGGAAAAACTTGTCTTTTAGGGGATACCTTGATCATATTTGGGCCAAGTGTCCAAAAGTTAGAATGGGCACGCATAAACGGCGAGAATGGTTCATCTCAACAGTTACTAGTTTTTCACATTAAAACATTGGAGGAATAGTTGGCAATCTCCTTCAACAATGAGACTTTAAATATATAGAAATGTACAAAATTTAAACACCTTCAACCAATACCATAGATTACGTTGTAGGTGTATAGGGATTAGGTCTATTTGACATTTGAAATTGATTCAAATATATATTCTGAGTTATTTAAATTATTTGGTAAGGAAAACCACTGTCGAGCACTGACAACGTGAGCATTGCACTTGGTGGGCCCATCTTGTGAGTCATTCGAGTGGACCATAATGCTCTAATAGTCATAGATCCCAAGTTTAGCGCTCATTCAAATGGATTGGACCGTTAGTTCATTACGTCAAAACTGGCTAATAGCCACACAAGTAAGGCAAGCAAAACCAACCGTTAGATGTTGGAGAACCATCCGGTCTAAAATATTTTAAATACGTCAATTGAAAAACTGTGTTCCTAATTTTATCATTCCAAGGGCTTTTTAGAAGAGCATAGGTACATGTATATGAAATACCACACTGGGGCCATAGAAATTTACTTGGTTCCCCCTGTGACCGAAGGGATTTAGTCTGGCCAAAGGACTGAGACACCCTCCATTATAATAATAATAAAAAAAAAAAAAAAGAAAAGTCTACAAAGACTCAGAAGTAATAACTTAAATCTCTAGGGACTTAGAAGTAATAACTTAGATTATCACAAATTTCACTCCTATCAATTTTTTACTCCCCATTTTTCTCAATTATATGAATCTTATTAATTTTCTTTCTATTAGTAGTACACAAATAGAAATAAATAGTATTCTTACCTAGGGGTGCTCATGGGCCAGGCTAGCATTGGATTAATAATTGGGCCGGGCTTGGATATGTAATTAGGGCCCAATTAATAATTTGGCGGGGCTTGGATTAAGTAGTAAAAGCCCAAAGCTCTGCCCGGCATGGCTCTAAGGAATGCATGTAATTTAATTTAATTAGTCCAAACAATTGCTCAAATGCCCACAAAAGTGATAAAAAAACCTGGTTCAACCAGACCTGATTGATTAAATGGGCGGGCTTGGACCTAACTATTACAGCTTGTGTTGGGCCTGGACCAGGCTTAGGCTGGTGTTTCTAAAGTCAGGCTGGGCCTGGATATTGCTTAGACCGGCCCGAGCTAGCTCATGAACACCCCCAACCCCTACTTACCTCGTTCCTTCAACCATACCTTCCTTGAGTTTTGTCGCCATTGATCAAGTCAATTTGTCGAGCCATATTCTCCTCACAACAATTTTTCGATTTTAATTTTATCAATTTTCCATGTGTTCCTCTCATCAGTTAATCCAGATTTAAGTTTGTTCCATTGAATCAATCAATTTTCCAATAAGGTTAGGATCGTCGATTTTTTTGTAATTCTTATAAAAGAGCAGGAGAATGAAACAACCATATAGAACCATCATTTCCACAAAAGAATTCCGATCAAGATCAATTGCCTCTGAGTAGCATCTTCGGGCTTCTTCCTCCACCCGTTTAATTGCATGCAAACAATCCTCCAAACTTGGATATTCATTCCGAGAGATGAAGTCACGTAGATATCTCCATTTGTGCCTCTCCATGCCTTAAGTAGCTCAGGTTTTCCATGGTGAAATGGACCGATGGAGATGAGTTGAGGATTGTAAGGCATCCTTGTTATATCGGCGGAGGCTGCGAATGGCTCTGGAGATGGAGGATTGAAAACTTCTAGTCGATGACACTAATTCCACTGCTTGCTAACAAATCTTCATTTTGACTGAATTTTCACCCAATCTTGATCCAAACGGTCCATCGCAATAGAGGTGAAGGCATTCACACATTCTGGATCCAAACGGTCGATGATCGCAATAGAGGTAAAGGCTTCTTCTTCAATATTTTCATGGGGAGGCAAGTCTGCCATCTAACTCGTGTTTCTTTCTCTTCTGATTCTCAGCTTATATACATACAAAACGATGAAGGAGAGGACAGATTTCTGCAAATTGTTTTAAATAAGGATTTTAAAAGGGGAGAATCTAAAAAACATCTCCTTAAGTTTTGGTCTTATTTCAAAAAAGGACACAAGTTTCAGAAATTTTTAAATTAGTTCCTAAGTTTTCAATTAACGACATCCATATATTTAAAGTTATTTTTCAGTAACTTTTTTCCCTGTTTTTTTTTAATACCCAAATTACCCTTCATTGTAATAAAACTCTCATTCACTTCCTTTATATTCACATCATTTCCCTCGCCGGTGTCCTCACGGTGATTAAGGACACCCGGTATTCCCACAGCAATTGGCTGCATGTAGTGGCTGCTGAAACAATGTCATGGCTTTAAATGAAGTGTAATTTGGATATTTTCAAAATATTGCTGAAACCTCTAAGTTTTACAAGAAGTTTTCAATTAAGGACATCCGTCCATTCAAAGCAATTTTAAAAATACCCAAATTACTCTATATTTAAATAAAACCCTCATTCATTTCCTTTAGATTCTCCTCATTTCCTTCACCGACATCTTCACGGTGATCATGGACAACCGGTATCTCCATAGCGATCAACTACATGTGGTGGCTGTTGGAACCATGTTATGGCTTTAAATGAAGATTAACTTGGATTTTTCAAAGAAATTGACAAAAAAAAAAAGAACCCTCTCCACAACCACCTCCATTGACACTAGTTATGGAGATTTAAAAATTTCTCATTTAAATAATTTCTTTCTCCGCCACTAGTTAGATAAAGCCATAGGCCTCGCCTAGGGATGTAAATAGGTACCCGATTCTCCGATTACCCGGAGGTTTCGACCCGCTAAAAACCGAATATGGATCCTTATTTAGGCCCCGATAAGTAAATGGGTCCGGGTCCAGATCCACATTGGTTCGGACCCGTGGACCCGAGATCCGACATATTACATTAATTTTCGAAAATCTCTCCTAAAAACAATATTTTTTAAATATCATTTAAATATCATTCTCTACCTAAAACCGGACCCGGATCCTGACCAGTAAATTTTTACAAATAAATTGAAATAATTGAAAGCTTAAAGAGCTATCAAAATGGATAAAGGAATTGATACTTCATTGATAAAATATTTCTTACAATAAGAGAAGACTGGGATGGCTCTGATACCAATTCGACGAGACCGGGACCGAACCAGTTAACTCTAAGTAAGACTGAATTGAAAGAAGGGAAAGAAAGCGGAAAATTTACAAGTGTAAGTATTTGATGATGTGAGACAAGGGCTCACAATCCCTATTTATAGACTTTCATACTGAATTACATTTGAAATGTATTTGAGATCCGCAATGGGATAAGATGTATACGTCATTTGCACTGTATCATTGTTGCATATAATATGCATTACTGTTGCTGCTGCATGAGTGAGATGACTTTATTGCTGACGGACGTTATTGAATTTGCTGCTGCATGCGTCTGACAGTCGGCGGAGAAATTATCGCTGTATTTGCTGCAGGAGGCAGGATATACTGTATGCTCAGCTGACGCGGCGGAGACTGCAGGCACTTGAGACTGAATTGTTGACTTTAAAGTCCTTAATACTTTATTTGAAATAGTAGTCTATGGAATACTTTAATAAGAATAGTAATCCATAGCTCACAAATGTGGACTTTTGGAATTTTTTATACTTTTTTCATATGAAAGCATTCGAAAGAACTTTATATGAATGAGGCACATGAAAATGACATGTGTTGTTTATAAAAGCATGATGGTGACAAGAATTTATGGCTTGACTTCATGGAGGCTAGGAATTGATGAATGAGATATGAAGCTCCATTATTTGCAGGACACATGGCTGCATGGGGAGAGCTGTGCTGACTTTGGGGACTGCATTGAAAATTGCATTCGGACATCTGTATTGCTGAATTAATTCTGCATGGAGGTGGATGAAGGCTGTATTCGATGGCGAGATCTGCATTGAAATTTGCATGATAGTGCTGCATGTGCTGGATTTTATTCATTTATGAGGTAGTAATCTGGTGGTTGTGGACTGGGGGTCCATACTCCATAATCATTTTCTCTTTGGAAGAGCTTGATAAGCTGTCTCTTTGTTCTTTCAGTAATATGAAGAGACGATGCATTTTGAAATGTTTCTAGAATTTCATCAAGAACTGTATGGCCAGCTCGAAAGGGATCATAATAAACAAATGTATCTTCTGCAAGATCTTCATCAATGCAGACGACGCGACGACCATCGCTCCAGATTCCCTTAAAAGTACGAGCAAATTCAAAATGTCTTTTGATATTGATGAATCTTTGATTTTGATCAGCTTGAATATTGTAGAATTGTAGACGCTCCAGGCTGTAACTGAGATCTGCAGCATCTGAGGATTCAAATTGTTCTGCTTGATTCCAATTGCGATCAGGAAGATGTTCATAATCATTGATTGGAAGGCTGTATTTCTGACAGAATAAATCTCCGTCTTCATAATTCATAAGGATCCATAATTGATATGGTTGATAAAATCGGAATTCATCTCTTTCTCCAAGAGTGGAAGAGATTGTCATGAGAAGATTGCGCTTGGTGATGCCAAGGCAACTGAGAGCATATTTGACAATTGCAGGCAACTGTCGATGAATTGCTAAATTGTCTCTGTCGAGAATGAATCGATGAACTAGACCTTGTTCAATATAAGAAATATCAAATTCATCAGCGGGCAGGAACATCTTTGGAAAACCAGTGGCCCAGCTGAGATAGGATGCTTGATTAATTAGTCGCTCCATGATCTGACAAGAGAGAGTTTCTTCTCTAATTCTTGCAGATAAATCGTCCGGAAGAAGAGTATTAACCCTTTCCAGGATTTGGTGTCGGTATTCAATTGGAGGGAGGGGTGACGATGCACATTGCTGTTCAAGCATTTGAATTTTTGATTCTAAATATTTGATATGATTTGACAAATCAGAGAGGTGCTTTCGCATTAGAAAATTACGTTGGCCGGTAAGGCATGCACTCCAAATATTATCAATAAGGGTTTGAGAAGCAGCAGAGGGTGCTGGATAGAAGGATGGAAAAGGTATTTGAAAGGGTAGTTCTTCATTAACAGGAACAGAGGCTTTATCTGAATCTATGGGTTGTTTGCCTTTATCCTTAGAAGACATGACTGGTTCCCTAAGGGAAGAAAATGGAAATTAGTTATGAAAATCTGTAGTGATGCAATAAAAAACTGTATTTTGGAAATATGGAGATGTATGCAATTAAGTATTAATTCCATTTATCCTACCAAGCCGTGGGCTTTCTATGAATTCAAATTTGATAGGCTTATCATCAATTGATGTATGAATTCCATCGGTATTTACAGAAAATGGCTGAATTTTTAATAAGAAGGGTGTTCCTAAGATGACATCATTTGTTAATGTTTTTGTTACAGCAAAGGAAGTTTGAATGCATTTTCCATTTTTACAGATATGAGCATTTGGAATCTTATAATTGACTATTATATTCTTTCCATTTGCTGTGCCAATGGTGTAATTTTTTATTTTTTCAAAATACTTTGTTGGAATTAAGCCTTCACGGATGCAATTTACATCTGCTCCACTGTCAATTAAACAGTCAACAGATAAATTAAATTCTTTGATTTTTAGAGTGACAGTAGTATACCATTTATGATAATGATATTTGGTAATGGAATTTACGAATTCTTGAATTTCTTCATCAAATTCTTTTTCGAGATTAGAATCTTCTTGATTATTTGAGCTGAATTCTTTACCTATTTCAAGGATTTCAATTCGTGTTTTGAGTTTAGCAATTTCTTGGGTTGCTTCTTCTTTTAAGTTTGCAATTTCATGTTTTGTTTCATTAACTTCATTATGGAGATCTTGAAGGGTTAAAGGTTTTGAAGAGCTTGGTTTTTGGGAAAGAATATCTTTCATAGAAAGTGATTGAAAATCTTTATGTTTCTTTGAGGTTTTGTCAGTAGATTTATCTTCAAGCATTTTTCTATAATATTTTTTCTTTTCTTCTTCAGAGGAAATGTTTTCTATTAATTCCAGAAGTAATTCATCTTGAGCATTTAAAACATTAATGGAGAAATAAGAAGATGAGGAGGAAGAATCATAAGAACTATCTTCGCTTTCGCAACATATACAAATATCTTTATTATTTTCGGAATTATGAGAATGATAATCTAATTCATTGATTTTCTTTTTTGAATCTTTATTAAAACAGTTATTTGCAAAATGTCCTTCTTTGCCGCATTTATAGCATGTGTAATCAGATTTATTAGTTTTATGGTTTGGGGACGAGCTGGATTTTCGCTTCTTTGAATTGTGTTTTTCATGGTTTCCTTTTTTATATTTTTTGTAATTTTTATAGGATCGATATGATTTTTCATGATATCGGTTCTTTTTAGACCGATGTTTAGGTTGATAAATTCGATTGGATGGATTTTGTAGGGGTTCATAGCCAAATTGATAGCAAAAATCCCCTAATTCTTGTTTACCAATTTTCTTTTGTTTATGTAAATCGGCTTTAATTTTCATATCACTGATAAATAAGAGAAGACCGGGACCGGGACCGAACCAGTAAACTCTGATACCAATTCGACGAGACCGGGACCGAACCAGTAAACTCTAAGTAAGACTGAATTTAAAGAAGGGAAAGAAAGCGGAAAATTTACAAGTGTAAGTATTTGATGATGTGAGACAAGGGCTCACAATCCCTATTTATAGACCTTCATACTGAATTACATTTGAAATGTATTTGAGATCCGCAATGTGATAAGATGTATACGTCATTTGCACTGTATCATTGTTGCATATAATATGCATTACTGTTGCTGCTGCATGAGTGAGATGACTTTATTGCTGACGGACGTTATTGAATTTGCTGCTGCATGCGTCTGACAGTCGGCGGAGAAATTATCGCTGTATTTGCTGCAGGAGGCAGGATATACTGTATGCTCAGCTGACGCGGCGGAGACTGCAGGCACTTGAGACTGAATTGTTGACTTTAAAGTCCTTAATACTTTATTTGAAATAGTAGTCTATGGAATACTTTAATAAGAATAGTAATCCATAGCTCACAAATGTGGACTTTTGGAATTTTTTATACTTTTTTCATATGAAAGCATTCGAAAGAACTTTATATGAATGAGGCACATGAAAATGACATGTGTTGTTTATAAAAGCATGATGGTGACAAGAATTTATGGCTTGACTTCATGGAGGCTAGGAATTGATGAATGAGATATGAAGCTCCATTATTTGCAGGACACATGGCTGCATGGGGAGAGCTGTGCTGACTTTGGGGACTGCATTGAAAATTGCATTCGGACATCTGTATTGCTGAATTAATTCTGCATGGAGGTGGATGAAGGCTGTATTCGATGGCGAGATCTGCATTGAAATTTGCATGATAGTGCTGCATGTGCTGGATTTTATTCATTTATGAGGTAGTAATCTGGTGGTTGTGGACTGGGGGTCCATACTCCATAATCATTTTCTCTTTGGAAGAGCTTGATAAGCTGTCTCTTTGTTCTTTCAGTAATATGAAGAGACGATGCATTTTGAAATGTTTCTAGAATTTCATCAAGAACTGTATGGCCAGCTCGAAAGGGATCATAATAAACAAATGTATCTTCTGCAAGATCTTCATCAATGCAGACGACGCGACGACCATCGCTCCAGATTCCCTTAAAAGTACGAGCAAATTCAAAATGTCTTTTGATATTGATGAATCTTTGATTTTGATCAGCTTGAATATTGTAGAATTGTAGACGCTCCAGGCTGTAACTGAGATCTGCAGCATCTGAGGATTCAAATTGTTCTGCTTGATTCCAATTGCGATCAGGAAGATGTTCATAATCATTGATTGGAAGGCTGTATTTCTGACAGAATAAATCTCCGTCTTCATAATTCATAAGGATCCATAATTGATATGGTTGATAAAATCGGAATTCATCTCTTTCTCCAAGAGTGGAAGAGATTGTCATGAGAAGATTGCGCTTGGTGATGCCAAGGCAACTGAGAGCATATTTGACAATTGCAGGCAACTGTCGATGAATTGCTAAATTGTCTCTGTCGAGAATGAATCGATGAACTAGACCTTGTTCAATATAAGAAATATCAAATTCATCAGCGGGCAGGAACATCTTTGGAAAACCAGTGGCCCAGCTGAGATAGGATGCTTGATTTATTAGTCGCTCCATGATCTGACAAGAGAGAGTTTCCCCTCTAATTCTTGCAGATAAATCGTCCGGAAGAAGAGTATTAACTCTTTCCAGGATTTGTTGTCTGTATTCAATTGGAGGGAGGGATGACGATGCACATTGTTGTTCAAGCATTTGAATTTTTGATTCCAAATATTTGATATGATTAGACAAATCAGATAGGTGCTTTCGCATTAGAAAATTACGTTGGCCAGTAAGGCATGCACTCCAAATGTTATCAATAAGGGTTTGAGAAGCAGCAGAGGGTGCTGGATAGAAGGATGGAAAAGGTATTGGAAAGGGTAGTTCTTCATGAACAGGAACAGAGGCTTTATCTGAATCTATTGGTTGTTTGCCCTTATCTTTGGAAGACATGATTGGTTTCCTATGGGGAGAGGAAATGAAATTAGTAATAAAAATTCTTTATTGATGCAATAAAACTGTATTTTGGAAATATGAAGATGTATGCAATTAAATATTAATTCCATTTATTCTACCAAGCCTTGGGCTTTCTATGAATTCAAATTTGATAGGCTTATCATCAATTGATGTATGAATTCCATCGGTATTTACAGAAAATGGCTGAATTTTTAATAAGAAGGGTGTTCCTAAGATGACATCATTTGTTAATGTTTTTGTTACAGCAAAGGAAGTTTGAATGCATTTTCCATTTTTACAGATATGAGCATTTGGAATCTTATAATTGACTATTATATTCTTTCCATTTGCTGTGCCAATGGTGTAATTTTTTATTTTCTCAAAATACTTTGTTGGAATTAATCCTTCACGGATGCAATTTACATCTGCTCCACTGTCAATTAAACAGTCAACAGATAAATTAAATTCTTTGATTTTTAGAGTGACAGTAGTATACCATTTATGATAATGATATTTAGTGATGGAATTTACGAATTCTTGAATTTCTTCATCAAATTCTTTTTCTAAATTAGAATCTTCTTGATTATTTGAGCTGAATTCTTTACCTAATTCAAGGATTTCAATTCTTGTTTTTAATTTAGCAATTTCCTGGGTTGCTTCTTCTTTTAATTTTGCAATTTCATGTTTTGTTTCATCAACTTCATTATGGAGATCTTGAAGGGTTAAAGGTTTTGAAGAGCTTGGTTTTTGGGAAAGAATATCTTTCATTGAAAGTGATTGAAAATCTTTATGTTTCTTAGAGGTTTTGTCAGTAGATTTATCTTCAAGCATTTTTCTATAGTATTTTCTCTTTTCTTCTTCAGAGGAAATGTTTTCTATTAATTCCAGAAGTAATTCATCTTGAGCATTTAAAACATTAATGGAGAAATAAGAAGATGAGGAGGAAGAATCATAAGAACTATCTTCGCTTTCGCAACATATACAAATATCTTTATTATTTTCGGAATTATGAGAATGATAATCTAATTCATTGATTTTCTTTTTTGAATCTTTATTAAAACAGTTATTTGCAAAATGTCCTTCTTTGCCGCATTTATAGCATGTGTAATCAGATTTATTAGTTTTATGGTTTGGGGACGAGCTGGATTTTCGCTTCTTTGAATTGTGTTTTTCATGGTTTCCTTTTTTATATTTTTTGTAATTTTTATAGGATCGATATGATTTTTCATGATATCGGTTCTTTTTAGACCGATGTTTAGGTTGATAAATTCGATTGGATGGATTTTGTAGGGGTTCATAGCCAAATTGATAGCAAAAATCCCCTAATTCTTGTTTACCAATTTTCTTTTGTTTATGTAAATCGGCTTTAATTTTCATATCACTGCAAATAGACATACCAACACGTGAAATTTTTTGAATTAAATCACCATATGTATAGTTAGCATAATTTAATCTTCCATTATTTTGTTCTCTTAGAACATTTTTTACTTTTTCTGCAAAATGAGTTGGAAGGCCAGAAATAAATTTTTCTTTCCAGAAATCTTCATTAGAATTGAATAATTGAAAAACAAGGGATAAAAAGACATCTTTATACCATCTGAAATCAGATAAAGTGCGACATCTCAGATTGATTAATTGTTCTCTGTATTTTTCTATTTGATCACTAACATTTCCAGAGAAATTGATTAGAATATTATGAATTAGAGTTTCAACAGCATTAGAAATTGGCTGATTATTGGTATTAATAATGGGTTTACCTTCTTCAGTTAGTTTGACTGAATTTAGGATACTAGTTTTTTGGATTGAGGTTAGATAATATTCCCACCAGCCATGAAGTTGGCCAGTAAATCCAATTATTATTGATTTAATGATTTCAGCTTGTGTATTGCCATAGATCATGCCTGCATTTGTATATAGTATCATATTGCGCAGAATATTAAGAATTCCATATTCAGTAAGTCCATCAATATTCCATTCGACTAATGAACTACCATCATATTTACAATTTGCTATATCAGGAATTTCTTCAAATTGGAGATTCATTGGAGTGGGTCTACTGTAATAATTTTTTGTTTTTGATGTATGAGTTTTGGGATTGAAAATTCTATTAATTTGAGGGATACATTGATCGTCAGAGTCATCTGTTGAAGTGTCAGTATTAGTGTCTGAAGACATTTGAATTGATGGTCTTTCAATAACTGCATTAATTGAGGAGCCTTCATTTATTGATTTACCTTTGTCTAAAGGATTGATTCTTAAAGAAATGTCATTTTGAAAGTCAGCAGGGAGTTTTAATGGCTTTTTGTCTAAAGTCAATTTTGTAATAAATTCTGAACATAATGAAGGGACATCTCTGGATATTTTATATGAAGGTGAAGAAGTTGATTCGTGTTGAGATATTATATTTTCAATTCTTTGAGTTTGTGAACCAATAGTCTGTAAATAGAGATTTGTAAAGTTACTTTGTTCAACTAGATGAGATATATGTTCAACAGTAAGGAGTTTAGAAGTTGGCAGAGCATTTTTAAATGGAGTGGCAGTGATTTCTTTATGCTTTATTGTTTCTAAAGGGGGGTGAACCGATTCAACTTTACCTTTCTCGGTTTCCCATGTTTGTGTGGATTTATTAATTGTCATCATTACAGTTCCTTTTTTATTTATTTTGGACGAAAGCCAATCAAAGAAAGGGATATTTCGCCGTTCTTGATTCATTTGTTCATACCATAATTCTTTTACTTGAGATCGCTCAAATTTAGAAAATTTGGTAAAAAACCATTTTGTCTTTGGATGTTTTAATAAATCTTGTTGAAGGAATTGTTTATCAATTTTGAAATCATTTATTATTTCATTAGATTCATGAATTAAGGAAATTGTATTAATTGATGCATTAAAATCGGATTCAGTTAATTTTACTGATTGTATATCTTCATCTTTTGCGTCTGAATAAACAGGGAAAGCTATACCTGTAGGATGTATTGGGGGTGATGTAGGAATAGACGTTTGATGAAAATTAGAAGAGGCTGATTTATAAGATCCAGCGTCTGAAGGGATTGATCTTTTTGTGGATGAAAAGTGTGATCTTGGTGTATTGGCAAAATTGATTGTTACTTTTCCAGATGGATGTTCTGTAATAGATTCAACATCTTCATTGATTAAAGGTGTGATTTGTTGAGCTTCATCAAGCTCCCATTTTCCAGAAAGATTTACATCTTCCCATGTAATGAGTTTGGGGGTGGTGACTTTATTTCGAAAATTTGTAAGGAATAAGGTGGTTACTCCTTTGATTTGTGAAGAATAGGCTATTTCAGGGACAATTGTATTCATTGCTTTATAATAAATTCTGTATACTATTGCAACATTTTGAGATTGGGGTTTCATATTGAATCCTTTTGTATGTATTCCGAGAGTGATGGCTTCATGAGCACCGGGATCACTGAGTGATACGGTGTAATTGGGGAAACAATTAAAAAAGGCAGGGCCGTCATGAAGACTGGCTTCTACCATCCCTATTAGGGAATCTCTGAATGAATTATGTCTTCTATCTCGAATATATGCGAGACAGGATGTATTCAAACCAAGTCTGGTTAATGGCTTTATTGCAACTTGAACAAGTGCTATATGCATGTATTTATATTTTGATTTATGGATTTCAATTTTTTCTGCAGGAATGACCTGTAGATTTTCTTCATTTTGCTGTATTGAGAGGGTTTCTTCAACCGTCTTTATTACATAATTTGATTTTTGTATGAAAGATCCTTCTTTATAAATTTCTTTTAAAGAGACTTTAGGTATTGTCCAATCTTGGATTGATTTTTCTAAATCATCAAAACTTATTTCTTCAAGATTTTTAATTGAAATTTTATTTATTATTGGCATGATGGATGATGATGCAGAAGAAGAAGTAGAAGCTATGTTAGAAGATGAATTTCTTCCGAATGATCTAAAAATTCCAGACATCATTAATTAATTATAATCACTAATCAGAATGATTGGTGGCCTGTCAACGATTTACGCCACAAAGCCCTAAACGCTCTCCTGGCTAACGGGCAACAAAGGCGACGCGACAAGGGGGCCTCGGACCCAAATCACTCCTTTTAGCAACAACAACCAATTAACTCTATCTAGTCAAGTTAGATCAAAATTCAGAAATGCAGCTACCTAACATAGATTCGATTCTACTATGCAAACAACAAACAAATAACCAAAGAAGGAGAGAGACATGATGTATGCAAAATTTTGCAAATAAATTGAAATAAGAGTTAATAGGATATTGTAATAATTGAATTGGTATCAGAGCCATCCCATTAAATTGTCATCATTAAGTAGCATTCCAAGTGCCTGAATAAAATCTCAAAGTCAAACCAATAAATATATTCTTTAAAACATATATTGTATTATCAGAGCTGAGCATACAGTATATCCATTTCAATCTAATTGATAAGAGCAATTTTCAATATATGTTTTATAACGATCATTAGATGATACTTCATCCTATCAATGAAGTATCAATTCCTTTATCCATTTTGATAGCTCTTTAAGCTTTCAATTATTTCAATTTATTTGCAAAAATTTTGCATGCATCATGTCTCTTTCCTTCTTTGGTTATTTGTTTGTTGTTTGCATAGTAGAATCGAATCTATGTTAGGTAGCTGCATTTCTGAATTTTGATCTAACTTGACTAGATAGAGTTAATTGGTTGTTGTTGCTAAAAGGAGTGATTTGGGTCCGAGGCCCCCTTGTCGCGTCGCCTTTGTTGCCCGTTAGCCAGGAGAGCGTTTAGGGCTTTGTGGCGTAAATCGTTGACAGGCCACCAATCATTCTGATTAGTGATTATAATTAATTAATAATGTCTGGAATTTTTAGATCATTCGGAAGAAATTCATCTTCTAACACAGCTTCTACTTCTTCTTCTGCATCATCATCCATCATGCCAATAATAAATAAAATTTCAATTAAAAATCTTGAAGAAATAAGTTTTGATGATTTAGAAAAATCAATCCAAGATTGGACAATACCTAAAGTCTCTTTAAAAGAAATTTATAAAGAAGGATCTTTCATACAAAAATCAAATTATGTTATAAAGACGGTTGAAGAAACCCTCTCAATACAGCAAAATGAAGAAAATCTACAGGTCATTCCTGCAGAAAAAATTGAAATCCATAAATCAAAATATAAATACATGCATATAGCACTTGTTCAAGTTGCAATAAAGCCATTAACCAGACTTGGTTTGAATACATCCTGTCTCGCATATGTTCGAGATAGAAGACATAATTCATTCAGAGATTCCCTAATCGGGATGGTAGAAGCCAGTCTTCATGACGGCCCTGCCTTTTTTAATTGTTTTCCCAATTACACCGTATCACTCAGTGATCCCGGTGCTCATGAAGCCATCACTCTAGGAATACATACAAAAGGATTCAATATGAAACCTCAATCTCAAAATGTTGCAATAGTATACAGAATTTATTATAAAGCAATGAATACAATTGTCCCTGAAATAGCATATTCATCTCAAATCAAAGGAGTAACCACCTTATTCCTTACAAATTTTCGAAATAAAGTCACCACCCCCAAACTCATCACATGGGAAGATGTAAATCTTTCTGGAAAATGGGAGCTTGATGAAGCTCAACAAATCACACCTTTAATCAATGAAGATGTTGAATCTATTACAGAACATCCATCTGGAAAAGTAACAATAAATTTTGCCAATACACCAAGATCACACTTTTCATCCACAAAAAGATCAATCCCTTCAGACGCTGGATCTTATAAATCAGCCTCTTCTAATTTTCATCAAACGTCTATTCCTACATCACCCCCAATAATACATCCTACAGGTATAGCTTTCCCTGTTTATTCAGACGCAAAAGATGAAGATATACAATCAGTAAAATTAACTGAATCCGATTTTAATGCATCAATTAATACAATTTCCTTAATTCATGAATCTAATGAAATAATAAATGATTTCAAAATTGATAAACAATTCCTTCAACAAGATTTATTAAAACATCCAAAGACAAAATGGTTTTTTACCAAATTTTCTAAATTTGAGAGATCTCAAGTAAAAGAATTATGGTATGAACAAATGAATCAAGAACGGCGAAATATCCCTTTCTTTGATTGGCTTTCGTCCAAAATAAATAAAAAAGGAACTGTAATGCTAACAATTAATAAATCAACACAAACATGGGAAACCGAGAAAGGCAAAGTTGAATCGTCTCAACCCCCTTTAGAAACTATAAAGCATAAAGAAATAAATAATTCTTTAAAAACTAGTTTCCCGCAACCTCCTCTCAATCTAGTTACCAAAGAGTCAACTACTACATTAAATACATTAAATACAACTTCTATAAACAAATCATTCTCTAAAGACTCTACCTTGAAACCATCAGTCTTACAAACTCATCTCGAAGACAACATCTCTGATCAAGAAGAACATAATGAATTACATCCTTCGTATTCCTCAATAAATGTATTAAGTGCTCAAGACAAATTCATCATTAATGCTATTACTCTCAAACAATTTATTGAAGAAAACTCTTTTGAAAAAATTTCTAATTTTCAACCTGTTTCTATACTTTCAAATATTGGAAAAATCAATCAAATAAATCTACTTATATCTAATAAAGAAAAATATATTGAAAATCTTAAAAATGACATTTATCTCTGTCGAATTGAAGACCAATTAAAATCAAATTCATCTGAAAATAAAATTAATAATTTTCAAACCTCTCTAATAAATGAATGTTGTTCTGAAATACCTTCTGCCTTTTGGCATAGAAAAAAGCATCTAGTATCTTTACCATATATATCTACTTTTAATGAAAGAGATATTCCTACAAAAGCAAGGCCATCACAAATGAGTCCTAGACTCTTAGACTTATGTGATAAAGAAATTAAAGATTTACTTCAAAAGAAATTAATCCGCAAATCACATTCTCCTTGGAGTTGTGCAGCCTTTTATGTTGAAAATGCTCCTGAAAAGGAACGAGGGGCTCCTCGCCTCGTCATCAATTATAAACCATTAAATAAAGTCCTTCAATCAATCAGATATCCAATTCCTAATAAACAAGATCTTATTACTCGATTATATGAAGCCTTTATATTTTCAAAATTTGATCTCAAATCAGGATTTTGGCAAATACAGGTCGAAGAAAATGATCGTTATAAAACCGCCTTTACTGTCCCTTTTGGCCATTATGAATGGAACGTCATGCCTTTTGGGCTAAAAAATGCTCCTTCAGCCTTCCAAGAAATGATGAATGAAATATTTCACCCTTATAAAAATTTCTCAATTGTTTATATTGATGATATTTTAATCTTTTCTAAATCTATTGATGATCACTGGAAACATTTAAAGACTTTCAAATGGATCATAAAGAAAAATGGCTTAGTCCTTTCTCAAAGAAAAATAAAACTTTTTCAAACAGAAATACAATTTCTTGGCTATAAAATATCAAACAAAATGATAACTCCTGTTGAAAGAGTAATCAAATTTGCTGACAATTTCCCTGATGAAATCACAGATAAAAAACAATTACAAAGATTTTTAGGATGTCTTAACTATGTTTCTGATTTTTATCAAAACCTCTCTAAAGAAAGAAATCTTTTACAAAAATGTTTAAAAAATTCAGCAGAACAATGGACACCTCAACATACAGAAGCAATACAAAAAATCAAACAAAAAGTGAAAACATTACCATGCTTAAATATTTCAAATCCAGATTTATTTAAAATAATCCAAACAGATGCTTCAGAAATAGGATTTGGAGGAATCCTACTTCAAAGAACCGCACAATCAAAGGAACAAATTATTAGATTTTATTCTGGCACTTGGAATACTACTCAACAAAATTACTCTATAATAAAGAAAGAAGTCCTTGCCATAGTCTCATGCATACTCAAATTTCAAAGTGATATTTTGAATCAAAAATTCCTCTTACGAATTGATTGCAAATCTGCAAAAGAAGTTTTGGAAAATGATGTCATCTTAGGAACACCCTTCTTATTAAAAATTCAGCCATTTTCTGTCAATACCGATGGAATTCATACATCAATTGATGATAAGCCTATCAAATTTGAATTCATAGAAAGCCCAAGGCTTGGTAGAATAAATGGAATTAATATTTAATTGCATACATCTTTATATTTCCAAAATACAGTTTTATTGCATCAATAAAGAATTTTTATTACTAATTTCATTTCCTCTCCCCATAGGAAACCAATCATGTCTTCCAAAGATAAGGGCAAACAACCAATAGATTCAGATAAAGCCTCTGTTCCTGTTCATGAAGAACTACCCTTTCCAATACCTTTTCCATCCTTCTATCCAGCACCCTCTGCTGCTTCTCAAACCCTTATTGATAACATTTGGAGTGCATGCCTTACTGGCCAACGTAATTTTCTAATGCGAAAGCACCTATCTGATTTGTCTAATCATATCAAATATTTGGAATCAAAAATTCAAATGCTTGAACAACAATGTGCATCGTCATCCCTCCCTCCAATTGAATACAGACAACAAATCCTGGAAAGAGTTAATACTCTTCTTCCGGACGATTTATCTGCAAGAATTAGAGGGGAAACTCTCTCTTGTCAGATCATGGAGCGACTAATAAATCAAGCATCCTATCTCAGCTGGGCCACTGGTTTTCCAAAGATGTTCCTGCCCGCTGATGAATTTGATATTTCTTATATTGAACAAGGTCTAGTTCATCGATTCATTCTCGACAGAGACAATTTAGCAATTCATCGACAGTTGCCTGCAATTGTCAAATATGCTCTCAGTTGCCTTGGCATCACCAAGCGCAATCTTCTCATGACAATCTCTTCCACTCTTGGAGAAAGAGATGAATTCCGATTTTATCAACCATATCAATTATGGATCCTTATGAATTATGAAGACGGAGATTTATTCTGTCAGAAATACAGCCTTCCAATCAATGATTATGAACATCTTCCTGATCGCAATTGGAATCAAGCAGAACAATTTGAATCCTCAGATGCTGCAGATCTCAGTTACAGCCTGGAGCGTCTACAATTCTACAATATTCAAGCTGATCAAAATCAAAGATTCATCAATATCAAAAGACATTTTGAATTTGCTCGTACTTTTAAGGGAATCTGGAGCGATGGTCGTCGCGTCGTCTGCATTGATGAAGATCTTGCAGAAGATACATTTGTTTATTATGATCCCTTTCGAGCTGGCCATACAGTTCTTGATGAAATTCTAGAAACATTTCAAAATGCATCGTCTCTTCATATTACTGAAAGAACAAAGAGACAGCTTATCAAGCTCTTCCAAAGAGAAAATGATTATGGAGTATGGACCCCCAGTCCACAACCACCAGATTACTACCTCATAAATGAATAAAATCCAGCACATGCAGCACTATCATGCAAATTTCAATGCAGATCTCGCCATCGAATACAGCCTTCATCCACCTCCATGCAGAATTAATTCAGCAATACAGATGTCCGAATGCAATTTTCAATGCAGTCCCCAAAGTCAGCACAGCTCTCCCCATGCAGCCATGTGTCCTGCAAATAATGGAGCTTCATATCTCATTCATCAATTCCTAGCCTCCATGAAGTCAAGCCATAAATTCTTGTCACCATCATGCTTTTATAAACAACACATGTCATTTTCATGTGCCTCATTCATATAAAGTTCTTTCGAATGCTTTCATATGAAAAAAGTATAAAAAATTCCAAAAGTCCACATTTGTGAGCTATGGATTACTATTCTTATTAAAGTATTCCATAGACTACTATTTCAAATAAAGTATTAAGGACTTTAAAGTCAACAATTCAGTCTCAAGTGCCTGCAGTCTCCGCCGCGTCAGCTGAGCATACAGTATATCCTGCCTCCTGCAGCAAATACAGCGATAATTTCTCCGCCGACTGTCAGACGCATGCAGCAGCAAATTCAATAACGTCCGTCAGCAATAAAGTCATCTCACTCATGCAGCAGCAACAGTAATGCATATTATATGCAACAATGATACAGTGCAAATGACGTATACATCTTATCCCATTGCGGATCTCAAATACATTTCAAATGTAATTCAGTATGAAAGTCTATAAATAGGGATTGTGAGCCCTTGTCTCACATCATCAAATACTTACACTTGTAAATTTTCCGCTTTCTTTCCCTTCTTTCAATTCAGTCTTACTTAGAGTTTACTGGTTCGGTCCCGGTCTCGTCGAATTGGTATCAGACTGGGATGGCTCTGATACCAATTCGACGAGACCGGGACTGAACCAGTTAACTCTAAGTAAGACTGAATTGAAAGAAGGGAAAGAAAGCGGAAAATTTACAAGTGTAAGTATTTGATGATGTGAGACAAGGGCTCACAATCCCTATTTATAGACCTTCATACTGAATTACATTTGAAATGTATTTGAGATCCGCAATGTGATAAGATGTATACGTCATTTGCACTGTATCATTGTTGCATATAATATGCATTACTGTTGCTGCTGCATGAGTGAGATGACTTTATTGCTGACGGACGTTATTGAATTTGCTGCTGCATGCGTCTGACAGTCGGCGGAGAAATTATCGCTGTATTTGCTGCAGGGGGCAGGATATACTGTATGCTCAGCTGACGCGGCGGAGACTGCAGGCACTTGAGACTGAATTGTTGACTTTAAATTCCTTAATACTTTATTTGAAATAGTAGTCTATGGAATACTTTAATAAGAATAGTAATCCATAGCTCACAAATGTGGACTTTTGGAATTTTTTATACTTTTTTCAAATGAAAGCATTCGAAAGAACTTGATATGAGTGAGGCACATGAAAATGACATGTGTTGTTTATAAAAGCATGATGGTGACAAGAATTTATGGCTTGACTTCATGGAGGCTAGGAATTGATGAATGAGATAATGAAGCTTCATTATTTGCAGGACACATGGCTGCATGGGGAGAGCTGTGCTGACTTTGGGGACTGCATTGAAAATTGCATTCGGACATCTGTATTGCTGAATTAATTCTGCATGGTGGTAGATGAAGGCTGTATTCGATGGCGAGATCTGCATTGAAATTTGCATGATATGCATTTGACAGGGCTGTATGTAGACAAATATTTCTTTATTTTAGAATTCATCTGCTGCTCCAGAAGGTGGCAGTGTTGCATCAGAATCATCTTTATTGACGGAACCATGAGAAGAAGATACTTCTTGAACGAATCCGCTGTATTTATTCATAAGGGGATTTCTGAGAAATAAAATTTCATTCTGCATACGCTGTATTTCTTTGAGAAGATCCATATGCTGCTGAGTATTGATTGGAGTTGCAGGAGATGAGGTTGTACCATGAACAGCATCTTTGAAGCTCTTTGATAATTTTGGATTAGGAGTGATCTGCTTCTTGATTTGAGGAATAACTGTATTGGATTGTATAATAAGAGAAGCTTGAGGAGAGGAATGATGAGATTTATTGAGAAATTGAGAAACGTCAAATTTATCCCACCATTTAATGTAGGAAATACGAACAAAACATGATGGCTTCATTTCTTGGGATTTACCATATTCCCATCGGAAAATCCATGGAATAATGGATGAAGAAATAAATTTTAAGAAAGAATATGAAGGTTCAGCAATTTCAAAACTGGATTGAGATTCAAATGCTTGATAATAGCTTAATAAAGCTTCTGGAAGGATGCAGGATTGTGCTCCAAAACGGAGCCACCAATTATGCCAGAACCAACAAGGAATATTTTGATTGCATTTGGATGAAAAGCTAAGGTACCAAGAATGAGATCGTTTTGAATTTTGATATAATAAAGTATATTCCCAAGCATTCATATAGTCATAGTAGTCATAGGGCCAAGAACTCCCATTGGGATTGGTGACAGTTTTTGGTGAGAATAGATTGTCGGCCCAATCAGTGATAGTATGAATATGCATAATCTTTATTTTTGAAAAGGCATGTTCTCCATCTCTATCTTCATGAGTGATGATAGCACTTTTTGACTGAATTAGAATAGCTTCATAGTACTTGTGAGAAATATTGGGGGCTTTTGGAACAAAATGGCAATTTTTTCTGTAGAGTTTTGAGAGAATTTGATCAATTGTAAGGTTGGCATGGATTTTATCATCAAGGAAGAAAAGGGCATATTCAAAGATCTTTATGTATTGAGATTTTTTGAAAGGATTGGAACGATAGGGTGCTTGCAGCATGGGAGAAGGATTTAAGGCATTGAATTTATTGTTGGAAAGAATATTTATTGTATCAATGACTGGATTTTTTCCTTTTCCTCTTGGATGCATCTTTCTTCACCTTGTTTCTACCCTGTAAAAATTCACGAGATAGAAAATCGGGAAGAGAATTTGAAGAACCTTTTATATATTCAATGTCAAAATCAAAAATAGCAAGTAAAGCTTGCCAACGAGCAAAAATTTGTTTTGATGCAAGGTTTTTGACATCATTTTCTAAAACTTCTTTTGCAGATTTGCAATCAATTCGTAAGAGGAATTTTTGATTCAAAATATCACTTTGAAATTTGAGTATGCATGAGACTATGGCAAGGACTTCTTTCTTTATTGTAGAGTAATTTTGTTGAGTAGTATTCCAAGTGCCTGAATAAAATCTAATAATTTGTTCCTTTGATTGTGCGGTTCTTTGAAGTAGGATTCCTCCAAATCCTATTTCTGAAGCATCTGTTTGGATTATTTTAAATAAATCTGGATTTGAAATATTTAAGCATGGTAAAGATTTTACCTTTTGTTTTATTTTTTGTATTGCTTCTGTATGTTGAGGAGTCCATTGTTCTGCTGAATTTTTTAAACATTTTTTTAAAAGATTTCTTTCTTTAGAGAGGTTTTGATAAAAATCAGAAACATAGTTAAGACATCCTAAAAATCTTTGTAATTGTTTTTTATTTGTGATTTCATCAGGGAAATTGTCAGCAAATTTGATTACTCTTTCAACAGGAGTTATCATTTTGTTTGATATTTTATAGCCAAGAAATTGTATTTCTGTTTGAAAAAGTTTTATTTTTCTTTGAGAAAGGACTAAGCCATTTTTCTTTATGATCCATTTGAAAGTCTTTAAATGTTTCCAGTGATCATCAATAGATTTAGAAAAGATTAAAATATCATCAATGTAAACAATTGAGAAATTTTTATAAGGGTGAAAGATTTCATTCATCATTTCTTGGAAGGCTGAAGGAGCATTTTTTAGCCCAAAAGGCATGACGTTCCATTCATAATGGCCAAAAGGGACAGTAAAGGCGGTTTTATAACGATCATTTTCTTCGACCTGTATTTGCCAAAATCCTGATTTGAGATCAAATTTTGAAAATATAAAGGCTTCATATAATCGAGTAATAAGATCTTGTTTATTAGGAATTGGATACCTGATTGATTGAAGGACTTTATTTAATGGTTTATAATTGATGACGAGGCGAGGAGCCCCTCGTTCCTTTTCGGGAGCATTTTCAACATAAAAGGCGGCACAACTCCAAGGAGAATGTGATTTGCGGATTAATTTCTTTTGAAGTA
Organism: Cinnamomum chago; assembly: GCA_038049695.1. Lineage (NCBI taxonomy): Eukaryota > Viridiplantae > Streptophyta > Magnoliopsida > Laurales > Lauraceae > Cinnamomum > Cinnamomum chago. The sequence continues at coordinate 4,375,859 of CP142451.1, forward strand.
AATCTTTAATTTCTTTATCACATAAGTCTAAGAGTCTAGGACTCATTTGTGAGGGCCTTGCTTTAGTAGGAATATCTCTTTCATTAAAAGTAGAAATATATGGTAAAGATACTAGATGCTTTTTTCTATGCCAGAAGGCAGAAGGTATTTCAGAACAACATTCATTTATTAGAGAGGTTTGAAAATTATTAATTTTATTTTCAGATGAATTTGATTTTAATTGATCTTCAATTCGACAGAGATAAATGTCATTTTTAAGATTTTCAATATATTTTTCTTTATTAGATATAAGTAGATTTATTTGATTGATTTTTCCAATATTTGAAAGTATAGAAACAGGTTGAAAATTAAGATTAGAAATTTTTTCAAAAGAGTTTTCTTCAATAAATTGTTTGAGAGTAATAGCATTAATGATGAATTTGTCTTGAGCACTTAATGCATTTATTGAGGTAGTGGAAGGATGTAATTCATTATGTTCTTCTAGATCAGAGATGTTATGTTCTTCTTGATCAGAGATGTTTTCTTCGAGATGAGTTTGTAAAATTGATGTTTTCGATGTAGAGTCTGTAGAGAAGGATTTGTTTATAGAAGTTGTATTTAATGTATTTAATGTAGTAGTTGACTCTTTGGTAACTAGATTGAGAGGAGGTTGCGGGAAACTAGTTTTTAAAGAATTATTTATTTCTTTATGCTTTATAGTTTCTAAAGGGGGTTGAGACGATTCAACTTTGCCTTTCTCGGTTTCCCATGTTTGTGTTGATTTATTAATTGTTAGCATTACAGTTCCTTTTTTATTTATTTTGGACGAAAGCCAATCAAAGAAAGGGATATTTCGCCGTTCTTGATTCATTTGTTCATACCATAATTCTTTTACTTGAGATCTCTCAAATTTAGAAAATTTGGTAAAAAACCATTTTGTCTTTGGATGTTTTAATAAATCTTGTTGAAGGAATTGTTTATCAATTTTGAAATCATTTATTATTTCATTAGATTCATGAATTAAGGAAATTGTATTAATTGATGCATTAAAATCGGATTCAGTTAATTTTACTGATTGTATATCTTCATCTTTTGCGTCTGAATAAACAGGGAAAGCTATACCTGTAGGATGTATTGGGGGTGATGTAGGAATAGACGTTTGATGAAAATTAGAAGAGGCGGATTTATAAGATCCAGCGTCTGAAGGGATTGATCTTTTTGTGGATGAAAAGTGTGATCTTGGTGTATTGGCAAAATTTATTGTTACTTTTCCAGATTGATGTTCTGTAATAGATTCAACATCTTCATTAATTAAAGGTGTAATTTGTTGAGCTTCATCAAGCTCCCATTTTCCAGAAAGATTTACATCTTCCCATGTGATGAGTTTGGGGGTGGTGACTTTATTTCGAAAATTTGTAAGGAATAAGGTGGTTACTCCTTTGATTTGAGATGAATATGCTATTTCAGGGACAATTGTATTCATTGCTTTATAATAAATTCTGTATACTATTGCAACATTTTGTGATTGAGGTTTCATATTGAATCCTTTTGTATGTATTCCGAGAGTGATGGCTTCATGAGCACCGGGATCACTGAGTGATACGGTGTAATTGGGAAAACAATTAAAAAAGGCAGGGCCGTCATGAAGACTGGCTTCTACCATCCCTATTAGGGAATCTCTGAATGAGGTATGTCTTCTATCTCGAACATATGCGAGACAGGATGTATTCAAACCAAGTCTGGTTAATGGCTTTATTGCAACTTGAACAAGTGCTATATGCATGTATTTATATTTTGATTTATGGATTTCAATTTTTTCTGCAGGAATGACCTGTAGATTTTCTTCATTTTGCTGTATTGAGAGGGTTTCTTCAACCGTCTTTATTACATAATTTGATTTTTGTATGAAAGATCCTTCTTTATAAATTTCTTTTAAAGAGACTTTAGGTATTGTCCAATCTTGGATTGATTTGTCTAAATCATCAAAACTTATTTCTTCTAGAGTTTTAATTGAAATTTTATTTATTATTGGCATGATGGATGATGATGCAGAAGAAGAAGTAGAAGCTGTGTTAGAAGATGAATTTCTTCCGAATGATCTAAAAATTCCAGACATCATTAATTAATTATAATCACTAATCAGAATGATTGGTGGCCTGTCAACGGTTTACGCCACAAAGCCCTAAACGCTCTCCTGGCTAACGGGCAACAAAGGCGACGCGACAAGGGGGCCTCGGACCCAAATCACTCCTTTTAGCAACAACAACCAATTAACTCTATCTAGTCAAGTTAGATCAAAATTCAGAAATGCAACTAACTAACATAGATTCGATTCTACTATGCAAACAACAAACAAATAACCAAAGAAGGAAAGAGACATGATGCATGCAAAATTTTTGCAAATAAATTGAAATAATTGAAAGCTTAAAGTGCTATCAAAATGGATAAAGGAATTGATACTTCATTGATAAAATATTTCTTACAATAAGAGAAGACTGGGATGGCTCTGATACCAATTTGACGAGACCGGGACCGAACCAGTAAACTCTAAGTAAGACTGAATTTAAAGAAGGGAAAGAAAGCGGAAAATTTACAAGTGTAAGTATTTGATGATGTGAGACAAGGGCTCACAATCCCTATTTATAGACTTTCATACTGAATTACATTTGAAATGTATTTGAGATCCGCAATGGGATAAGATGTATACGTCATTTGCACTGTATCATTGTTGCATATAATATGCATTACTGTTGCTGCTGCATGAGTGAGATGACTTTATTGCTGACGGACGTTATTGAATTTGCTGCTGCATGCGTCTGACAGTCGGCGGAGAAATTATCGCTGTATTTGCTGCAGGAGGCAGGATATACTGTATGCTCAGCTGACGCGGCGGAGACTGCAGGCACTTGAGACTGAATTGTTGACTTTAAAGTCCTTAATACTTTATTTGAAATAGTAGTCTATGGAATACTTTAATAAGAATAGTAATCCATAGCTCACAAATGTGGACTTTTGGAATTTTTTATACTTTTTTCATATGAAAGCATTCGAAAGAACTTTATATGAATGAGGCACATGAAAATGACATGTGTTGTTTATAAAAGCATGATGGTGACAAGAATTTATGGCTTGACTTCATGGAGGCTAGGAATTGATGAATGAGATATGAAGCTCCATTATTTGCAGGACACATGGCTGCATGGAGAGAGCTGTGCTGACTTTGGGGACTGCATTGAAAATTGCATTCGGACATCTGTATTGCTGAATTAATTCTGCATGGAGGTGGATGAAGGCTGTATTCGATGGCGAGATCTGCATTGAAATTTGCATGATAGTGCTGCATGTGCTGGATTTTATTCATTTATGAGGTAGTAATCTGGTGGTTGTGGACTGGGGGTCCATACTCCATAATCATTTTCTCTTTGGAAGAGCTTGATAAGCTGTCTCTTTGTTCTTTCAGTAATATGAAGAGACGATGCATTTTGAAATGTTTCTAGAATTTCATCAAGAACTGTATGGCCAGCTCGAAAGGGATCATAATAAACAAATGTATCTTCTGCAAGATCTTCATCAATGCAGACGACGCGACGACCATCGCTCCAGATTCCCTTAAAAGTACGAGCAAATTCAAAATGTCTTTTGATATTGATGAATCTTTGATTTTGATCAGCTTGAATATTGTAGAATTGTAGACGCTCCAGGCTGTAACTGAGATCTGCAGCATCTGAGGATTCAAATTGTTCTGCTTGATTCCAATTGCGATCAGGAAGATGTTCATAATCATTGATTGGAAGGCTGTATTTCTGACAGAATAAATCTCCGTCTTCATAATTCATAAGGATCCATAATTGATATGGTTGATAAAATCGGAATTCATCTCTTTCTCCAAGAGTGGAAGAGATTGTCATGAGAAGATTGCGCTTGGTGATGCCAAGGCAACTGAGAGCATATTTGACAATTGCAGGCAACTGTCGATGAATTGCTAAATTGTCTCTGTCGAGAATGAATCGATGAACTAGACCTTGTTCAATATAAGAAATATCAAATTCATCAGCGGGCAGGAACATCTTTGGAAAACCAGTGGCCCAGCTGAGATAGGATGCTTGATTTATTAGTCGCTCCATGATCTGACAAGAGAGAGTTTCCCCTCTAATTCTTGCAGATAAATCGTCCGGAAGAAGAGTATTAACTCTTTCCAGGATTTGTTGTCTGTATTCAATTGGAGGGAGGGATGACGATGCACATTGTTGTTCAAGCATTTGAATTTTTGATTCCAAATATTTGATATGATTAGACAAATCAGATAGGTGCTTTCGCATTAGAAAATTACGTTGGCCAGTAAGGCATGCACTCCAAATGTTATCAATAAGGGTTTGAGAAGCAGCAGAGGGTGCTGGATAGAAGGATGGAAAAGGTATTGGAAAGGGTAGTTCTTCATGAACAGGAACAGAGGCTTTATCTGAATCTATTGGTTGTTTGCCCTTATCTTTGGAAGACATGATTGGTTTCCTATGGGGAGAGGAAATGAAATTAGTAATAAAAATTCTTTATTGATGCAATAAAACTGTATTTTGGAAATATGAAGATGTATGCAATTAAATATTAATTCCATTTATTCTACCAAGCCTTGGGCTTTCTATGAATTCAAATTTGATAGGCTTATCATCAATTGATGTATGAATTCCATCGGTATTGACAGAAAATGGCTGAATTTTTAATAAGAAGGGTGTTCCTAAGATGACATCATTTTCCAAAACTTCTTTTGCAGATTTGCAATCAATTCGTAAGAGGAATTTTTGATTCAAAATATCACTTTGAAATTTGAGTATGCATGAGACTATGGCAAGGACTTCTTTCTTTATTATAGAGTAATTTTGTTGAGTAGTATTCCAAGTGCCTGAATAAAATCTAATAATTTGTTCCTTTGATTGTGCGGTTCTTTGAAGTAGGATTCCTCCAAATCCTATTTCTGAAGCATCTGTTTGGATTATTTTAAATAAATCTGGATTTGAAATATTTAAGCATGGTAAAGATTTTACCTTTTGTTTTATTTTTTGTATTGCTTCTGTATGTTGAGGAGTCCATTGTTCTGCTGAATTTTTTAAACATTTTTTTAAAAGATTTCTTTCTTTAGAGAGGTTTTGATAAAAATCAGAAACATAGTTAAGACATCCTAAAAATCTTTGTAATTGTTTTTTATTTGTGATTTCATCAGGGAAATTGTCAGCAAATTTGATTACTCTTTCAACAGGAGTTATCATTTTGTTTGATATTTTATAGCCAAGAAATTGTATTTCTGTTTGAAAAAGTTTTATTTTTCTTTGAGAAAGGACTAAGCCATTTTTCTTTATGATCCATTTGAAAGTCTTTAAATGTTTCCAGTGATCATCAATAGATTTAGAAAAGATTAAAATATCATCAATGTAAACAATTGAGAAATTTTTATAAGGGTGAAAGATTTCATTCATCATTTCTTGGAAGGCTGAAGGAGCATTTTTTAGCCCAAAAGGCATGACGTTCCATTCATAATGGCCAAAAGGGACAGTAAAGGCGGTTTTATAACGATCATTTTCTTCGACCTGTATTTGCCAAAATCCTGATTTGAGATCAAATTTTGAAAATATAAAGGCTTCATATAAACGAGTAATAAGATCTTGTTTATTAGGAATTGGATATCTGATTGATTGAAGAACTTTATTTAATGGTTTATAATTGATGACGAGGCGAGGAGCCCCTCGTTCCTTTTCAGGAGCATTTTCAACATAAAAGGCTGCACAACTCCAAGGAGAATGTGATTTGCGGATTAATTTCTTTTGAAGTAAATCTTTAATTTCTTTATCACATAAGTCTAAGAGTCTAGGACTCATTTGAGATGGTCTTGCTTTAGTAGGAATATCTCTTTCATTAAAAGTAGAAATATATGGTAAAGATACTAGATGCTTTTTTCTATGCCAGAAGGCAGAAGGTATTTCAGAACAACATTCATTTATTAGAGAGGTTTGAAAAGTATTAATTTTATTTTCAGATGAATTTGATTTTAATTGATCTTCAATTCGACAGAGAAAAATGTCATTTTTAAGATTTTCAATATATTTTTCTTTATTAGATATAAGTAGATTTATTTGATTGATTTTTCCAATATTTGAAAGTATAGAAACAGGTTGAAAATTAAGATTAGAAATTTTTTCAAAAGAGTTTTCTTCAATAAATTGTTTGAGAGTAATAGCATTAATGATGAATTTGTCTTGAGCACTTAATACATTTATTGAGGAATACGAAGGATGTAATTCATTATGTTCTTCTTGATCAGAGATGTTATGTTCTTCTTGATCAGAGATGTTTTCTTCGAGATGAGTTTGTAAAATTGATGTTTTCGATGTAGAGTCTGTAGAGAAGGATTTGTTTATAGAAGTTGTATTTAATGTATTTAATGTAGTAGTTGACTCTTTGGTAACTAGATTGAGAGGAGGTTGCGGGAAACTAGTTTTTAAAGAATTATTTATTTCTTTATGCTTTATGGTTTCTAAAGGGGGGTGAACCGATTCAACTTTACCTTTCTCGGTTTCCCATGTTTGTGTTGATTTATTAATTGTTAGCATTACAGTTCCTTTTTTATTTATTTTGGACGAAAGCCAATCAAAGAAAGGGATATTTCGCCGTTCTTGATTCATTTGTTCATACCATAATTCTTTTACTTGAGATCTCTCAAATTTAGAAAATTTGGTAAAAAACCATTTTGTCTTTGGATGTTTTAATAAATCTTGTTGAAGGAATTGTTTATCAATTTTGAAATCATTTATTATTTCATTAGATTCATGAATTAAGGAAATTGTATTAATTGATGCATTAAAATCGGATTCAGTTAATTTTACTGATTGTATATCTTCATCTTTTGCGTCTGAATAAACAGGGAAAGCTATACCTGTAGGATGTATTGGGGGTGATGTAGGAATAGACGTTTGATGAAAATTAGAAGAGGCTGATTTATAAGATCCAGCGTCTGAAGGGATTGATCTTTTTGTGGATGAAAAGTGTGATCTTTGTGTATTGGCAAAATTGATTGTTACTTTTCCAGATGGATGTTCTGTAATAGATTCAACATCTTCATTGATTAAAGGTGTGATTTGTTGAGCTTCATCAAGCTCCCATTTTCCAGAAAGATTTACATCTTCCCATGTAATGAGTTTGGGGGTGGTGACTTTATTTCGAAAATTTGTAAGGAATAAGGTGGTTACTCCTTTGATTTGTGAAGAATAGGCTATTTCAGGGACAATTGTATTCATTGCTTTATAATAAATTCTGTATACTATTGCAACATTTTGAGATTGGGGTTTCATATTGAATCCTTTTGTATGTATTCCGAGAGTGATGGCTTCATGAGCACCGGGATCACTGAGTGATACGGTGTAATTGGGGAAACAATTAAAAAAGGCAGGGCCGTCATGAAGACTGGCTTCTACCATCCCTATTAGGGAATCTCTGAATGAATTATGTCTTCTATCTCGAATATATGCGAGACAGGATGTATTCAAACCAAGTCTGGTTAATGGCTTTATTGCAACTTGAACAAGTGCTATATGCATGTATTTATATTTTGATTTATGGATTTCAATTTTTTCTGCAGGAATGACCTGTAGATTTTCTTCATTTTGTTGTATTGAGAGGGTTTCTTCAACCGTCTTTATTACATAATTTGATTTTTGTATGAAAGATCCTTCTTTATAAATTTCTTTTAAAGAGACTTTAGGTATTGTCCAATCTTGGATTGATTTTTCTAAATCATCAAAACTTATTTCTTCAAGATTTTTAATTGAAATTTTATTGATTATTGGCATGATGGATGATGATGCAGAAGAAGAATTAGAAGCTGTGTTAGAAGATGAATTTCTTCCGAATGATCTAAAAATTCCAGACATCATTAATTAATTATAATCACTAATCAGAATGATTGGTGGCCTGTCAACGATTTACGCCACAAAGCCCTAAACGCTCTCCTGGCTAACGGGCAACAAAGGCGACGCGACAAGGGGGCCTCGGACCCAAATCACTCCTTTTAGTAACAACAACCAATTAACTCTATCTAGTCAAGTTAGATCAAAATTCAGAAATGCAGCTACCTAACATAGATTCGATTCTACTATGCAAACAACAAACAAATAACCAAAGAAGGAAAGAGACATGATGCATGCAAAATTTTTGCAAATAAATTGAAATAATTGAAAGCTTAAAGAGCTATCAAAATGGATAAAGGAATTGATACTTCATTGATAAAATATTTCTTACAATAAGAGAAGACTGGGATGGCTCTGATACCAATTCGACGAGACCGGGACCGAACCAGTAAACTCTAAGTAAGACTGAATTTAAAGAAGGGAAAGAAAGCGGAAAATTTACAAGTGTAAGTATTTGATGATGTGAGACAAGGGCTCACAATCCCTATTTATAGACTTTTATACTGAATTACATTTGAAATGTATTTGAGATCCGCAATGGGATAAGATGTATACGTCATTTGCACTGTATCATTGTTGCATATAATATGCATTACTGTTGCTGCTGCATGAGTGAGATGACTTTATTGCTGACGGACGTTATTGAATTTGCTGCTGCATGCGTCTGACAGTCGGCGGAGAAATTATCGCTGTATTTGCTGCAGGAGGCAGGATATACTGTATGCTCAGCTGACGCGGCGGAGACTGCAGGCACTTGAGACTGAATTGTTGACTTTAAAGTCCTTAATACTTTATTTGAAATAGTAGTCTATGGAATACTTTAATAAGAATAGTAATCCATAGCTCACAAATGTGGACTTTTGGAATTTTTTATACTTTTTTCATATGAAAGCATTCGAAAGAACTTTATATGAATGAGGCACATGAAAATGACATGTGTTGTTTATAAAAGCATGATGGTGACAAGAATTTATGGCTTGACTTCATGGAGGCTAGGAATTGATGAATGAGATATGAAGCTCCATTATTTGCAGGACACATGGCTGCATGGGGAGAGCTGTGCTGACTTTGGGGACTGCATTGAAAATTGCATTCGGACATCTGTATTGCTGAATTAATTCTGCATGGAGGTGGATGAAGGCTGTATTCGATGGCGAGATCTGCATTGAAATTTGCATGATAGTGCTGCATGTGCTGGATTTTATTCATTTATGAGGTAGTAATCTGGTGGTTGTGGACTGGGGGTCCATACTCCATAATCATTTTCTCTTTGGAAGAGCTTGATAAGCTGTCTCTTTGTTCTTTCAGTAATATGAAGAGACGATGCATTTTGAAATGTTTCTAGAATTTCATCAAGAACTGTATGGCCAGCTCGAAAGGGATCATAATAAACAAATGTATCTTCTGCAAGATCTTCATCAATGCAGACGACGCGACGACCATCGCTCCAGATTCCCTTAAAAGTACGAGCAAATTCAAAATGTCTTTTGATATTGATGAATCTTTGATTTTGATCAGCTTGAATATTGTAGAATTGTAGACGCTCCAGGCTGTAACTGAGATCTGCAGCATCTGAGGATTCAAATTGTTCTGCTTGATTCCAATTGCGATCAGGAAGATGTTCATAATCATTGATTGGAAGGCTGTATTTCTGACAGAATAAATCTCCGTCTTCATAATTCATAAGGATCCATAATTGATATGGTTGATAAAATCGGAATTCATCTCTTTCTCCAAGAGTGGAAGAGATTGTCATGAGAAGATTGCGCTTGGTGATGCCAAGGCAACTGAGAGCATATTTGACAATTGCAGGCAACTGTCGATGAATTGCTAAATTGTCTCTGTCGAGAATGAATCGATGAACTAGACCTTGTTCAATATAAGAAATATCAAATTCATCAGCGGGCAGGAACATCTTTGGAAAACCAGTGGCCCAGCTGAGATAGGATGCTTGATTTATTAGTCGCTCCATGATCTGACAAGAGAGAGTTTCCCCTCTAATTCTTGCAGATAAATCGTCCGGAAGAAGAGTATTAACTCTTTCCAGGATTTGTTGTCTGTATTCAATTGGAGGGAGGGATGACGATGCACATTGTTGTTCAAGCATTTGAATTTTTGATTCCAAATATTTGATATGATTAGACAAATCAGATAGGTGCTTTCGCATTAGAAAATTACGTTGGCCAGTAAGGCATGCACTCCAAATGTTATCAATAAGGGTTTGAGAAGCAGCAGAGGGTGCTGGATAGAAGGATGGAAAAGGTATTGGAAAGGGTAGTTCTTCATGAACAGGAACAGAGGCTTTATCTGAATCTATTGGTTGTTTGCCCTTATCTTTGGAAGACATGATTGGTTTCCTATGGGGAGAGGAAATGAAATTAGTAATAAAAATTCTTTATTGATGCAATAAAACTGTATTTTGGAAATATGAAGATGTATGCAATTAAATATTAATTCCATTTATTCTACCAAGCCTTGGGCTTTCTATGAATTCAAATTTGATAGGCTTATCATCAATTGATGTATGAATTCCATCGGTATTGACAGAAAATGGCTGAATTTTTAATAAGAAGGGTGTTCCTAAGATGACATCATTTTCCAAAACTTCTTTTGCAGATTTGCAATCAATTCGTAAGAGGAATTTTTGATTCAAAATATCACTTTGAAATTTGAGTATGCATGAGACTATGGCAAGGACTTCTTTCTTTATTATAGAGTAATTTTGTTGAGTAGTATTCCAAGTGCCTGAATAAAATCTAATAATTTGTTCCTTTGATTGTGCGGTTCTTTGAAGTAGGATTCCTCCAAATCCTATTTCTGAAGCATCTGTTTGGATTATTTTAAATAAATCTGGATTTGAAATATTTAAGCATGGTAAAGATTTTACCTTTTGTTTTATTTTTTGTATTGCTTCTGTATGTTGAGGAGTCCATTTGAAAGTCTTTAAATGTTTCCAGTGATCATCAATAGATTTAGAAAAGATTAAAATATCATCAATGTAAACAATTGAGAAATTTTTATAAGGGTGAAAGATTTCATTCATCATTTCTTGGAAGGCTGAAGGAGCATTTTTTAGCCCAAAAGGCATGACGTTCCATTCATAATGGCCAAAAGGGACAGTAAAGGCGGTTTTATAACGATCATTTTCTTCGACCTGTATTTGCCAAAATCCTGATTTGAGATCAAATTTTGAAAATATAAAGGCTTCATATAAACGAGTAATAAGATCTTGTTTATTAGGAATTGGATACCTGATTGATTGAAGGACTTTATTTAATGGTTTATAATTGATGACGAGGCGAGGAGCCCCTCGTTCCTTTTCGGGAGCATTTTCAACATAAAAGGCTGCACAACTCCAAGGAGAATGTGATTTGCGGATTAATTTCTTTTGAAGTAAATCTTTAATTTCTTTATCACATAAGTCTAAGAGTCTAGGACTCATTTGTGAGGGCCTTGCTTTAGTAGGAATATCTCTTTCATTAAAAGTAGAAATATATGGTAAAGATACTAGATGCTTTTTTCTATGCCAGAAGGCAGAAGGTATTTCAGAACAACATTCATTTATTAGAGAGGTTTGAAAATTATTAATTTTATTTTCAGATGAATTTGATTTTAATTGATCTTCAATTCGACAGAGATAAATGTCATTTTTAAGATTTTCAATATATTTTTCTTTATTAGATATAAGTAGATTTATTTGATTGATTTTTCCAATATTTGAAAGTATAGAAACAGGTTGAAAATTAAGATTAGAAATTTTTTCAAAAGAGTTTTCTTCAATAAATTGTTTGAGAGTAATAGCATTAATGATGAATTTGTCTTGAGCACTTAATGCATTTATTGAGGTAGTGGAAGGATGTAATTCATTATGTTCTTCTAGATCAGAGATGTTATGTTCTTCTTGATCAGAGATGTTTTCTTCGAGATGAGTTTGTAAAATTGATGTTTTCGATGTAGAGTCTGTAGAGAAGGATTTGTTTATAGAAGTTGTATTTAATGTAGTAGTTGACTCTTTGGTAACTAGATTGAGAGGAGGTTGCGGGAAACTAGTTTTTAAAGAATTATTTATTTCTTTATGCTTTATAGTTTCTAAAGGGGGTTGAGACGATTCAACTTTGCCTTTCTCGGTTTCCCATGTTTGTGTTGATTTATTAATTGTTAGCATTACAGTTCCTTTTTTATTTATTTTGGACGAAAGCCAATCAAAGAAAGGGATATTTCGCCGTTCTTGATTCATTTGTTCATACCATAATTCTTTTACTTGAGATCTCTCAAATTTAGAAAATTTGGTAAAAAACCATTTTGTCTTTGGATGTTTTAATAAATCTTGTTGAAGGAATTGTTTATCAATTTTGAAATCATTTATTATTTCATTAGATTCATGAATTAAGGAAATTGTATTAATTGATGCATTAAAATCGGATTCAGTTAATTTTACTGATTGTATATCTTCATCTTTTGCGTCTGAATAAACAGGGAAAGCTATACCTGTAGGATGTATTGGGGGTGATGTAGGAATAGACGTTTGATGAAAATTAGAAGAGGCTGATTTATAAGATCCAGCGTCTGAAGGGATTGATCTTTTTGTGGATGAAAAGTGTGATCTTTGTGTATTGGCAAAATTGATTGTTACTTTTCCAGATGGATGTTCTGTAATAGATTCAACATCTTCATTAATTAAAGGTGTGATTTGTTGAGCTTCATCAAGCTCCCATTTTCCAGAAAGATTTACATCTTCCCATGTAATGAGTTTGGGGGTGGTGACTTTATTTCGAAAATTTGTAAGGAATAAGGTGGTTACTCCTTTGATTTGTGATGAATATGCTATTTCAGGGACAATTGTATTCATTGCTTTATAATAAATTCTGTATACTATTGCAACATTTTGTGATTGGGGTTTCATATTGAATCCTTTTGTATGTATTCCTAGAGTGATGGCTTCATGAGCACCGGGATCACTGAGTGATACGGTGTAATTGGGAAAACAATTAAAAAAGGCAGGGCCGTCATGAAGACTGGCTTCTACCATCCCTATTAGGGAATCTCTGAATGAATTATGTCTTCTATCTCGAACATATGCGAGACAGGATGTATTCAAACCAAGTCTGGTTAATGGCTTTATTGCAACTTGAACAAGTGCTATATGCATGTATTTGTATTTTGATTTATGGATTTCAATTTTTTCTGCAGGAATGACCTGTAGATTTTCTTCATTTTGCTGTATTGAGAGGGTTTCTTCAACCGTCTTTATTACATAATTTGATTTTTGTATGAAAGATCCTTCTTTATAAATTTCTTTTAAAGAGACTTTAGGTATTGTCCAATCTTGGATTGATTTTTCTAAATCATCAAAACTTATTTCTTCAAGATTTTTAATTGAAATTTTATTTATTATTGGCATGATGGATGATGATGCAGAAGAAGAAGTAGAAGCTGTGTTAGAAGATGAATTTCTTCCGAATGATCTAAAAATTCCAGACATTATTAATTAATTATAATCACTAATCAGAATGATTGGTGGCCTGTCAACGATTTACGCCACAAAGCCCTAAACGCTCTCCTGGCTAACGGGCAACAAAGGCGACGCGACAAGGGGGCCTCGGACCCAAATCACTCCTTTTAGCAACAACAACCAATTAACTCTATCTAGTCAAGTTAGATCAAAATTCAGAAATGCAGCTACCTAACATAGATTCGATTCTACTATGCAAACAACAAACAAATAACCAAAGAAGGAAAGAGACATGATGCATGCAAAATTTTTGCAAATAAATTGAAATAATTGAAAGCTTAAAGAGCTATCAAAATGGATAAAGGAATTGATACTTCATTGATAAAATATTTCTTACAATAAGAGAAGACTGGGATGGCTCTGATACCAATTCGACGAGACCGGGACCGAACCAGTTAACTCTTAATTCGACGAGACCGGGACCGAACCAGTTAACTCTAAGTAAGACTGAATTGAAAGAAGGGAAAGAAAGCGGAAAATTTACAAGTGTAAGTATTTGATGATGTGAGACAAGGGCTCACAATCCCTATTTATAGACCTTCATGCTGAATTACATTTGAAATGTATTTGAGATCCGCAATGGGATAAGATGTATACGTCATTTACACTGTATCATTGTTGCATATAATATGCATTACTGTTGCTGCTGCATGAGTGAACTGTATTACTGACTTCATTGCTGACAGACTTTATCACTGTTGCTGCTGCATGCGTCTGACAGTCGGCGGAGAAATTATCGCTGTATTTACTGCGGGGAGCAGGATATACTGTATGCTCAGCTGAAGCTGCGGATACTGCAGGGACTTGAGTCTGTAATGTTGACTTTGAATTCCATAATACTTTATTTGGAATAGTGGTCTATGGAATACTTTAATAAGAATAGTAATCCATAGCTCACAAATGTGGACTTTTGGAATTTTTTTATAATTCTACAAAATGAGAGCATACGAATGACCTTTATGAGTGAGGCATATGATAATGACATGTGTTGTTTATAAACACATGATGGTGACAAGTATTTATAGCTTGACTTCATGGAGGCTAGGAATTGATAAAGGAGATAAATGGGCTTGATTGTTTGCAGGACACATGGCTGCATGGGGATAGCTGTGCTGACTTTGGGGACTGCAATGAAAATTGCATTCGGACATCTGTATTGCTGAATTAATTCTGCATAGAGGTGGATGAAGGCTGCATTCGATGGCGAGATTCGCATTGAAATTTGCATGAGATGCATTTGACAGAGCTGAATGAAGACAAATATTTCTTTATTTTAGAATTCATCTGCTGCTCCAGACGGTGGCAGTGTTGCATCAGAATCATCTTTATTGACGGAACCATGAGAAGAAGATACTTCTTGAACGAATCCGCTGTATTTATTCATAAGGGGATTTCTGAGAAATAAAAATTCATTCTGCATACGCTGAATTTCTTTGAGAAGATCCATATGCTGCTGAGTATTGATTGGAGTTGCAGGAGATGAGGTTGTACCATGAACAACATCTTTGAAGCTCTTTGATATTTTTGGATTAGGAGTGATCTGCTTCTTGATTTGAGGAATAGTTGTATTGGGTTGTATAATAAGAGAAGCTTGAGGAGAGGAATGATGAGATTTATTGAGATATTCAGAAACGTCAAATTTATCCCACCATTTAATAGAAGAAATACGAACAAAACATGATGGCTTCATTTCTTGGGATTTACCATATTCCCATCGGAAAATCCATGGAATAGTGGATGAAGAAATAAATTTTAAAAAAGAATATGAAGGTTCAGCAATTTCAAAACTGGATTGAGATTCAAATGCTTGATAATAGCTTAATAAAGCTTCTGGAAGGATGCAGGATTGTGCGCCAAAACGGAGCCACCAATTATGCCAGAACCAACAAGGAATATTTTGATTGCATTTGGATGAAAAACTAATGTACCAAGAATGGGATCGTTTTGAATTCTGATATAATAAAGTATATTCCCAAGCATTCATATAGTCATAGTAGTCATAGGGCCAAGAGCTCCCATTGGGATTGGTGACAGTTTTTGGTGAGAATAGATTGTCTGCCCAATCAGTGATAGTATGAATATGCATAATCTTTATTTTTGAAAAGGCATGTTCTCCATCTCTATCTTCATGAGTGATGATAGCACTTTTTGACTGAATTAGAATAGCTTCATAGTACTTGTGAGAAATATTGGGGGCTTTTGGAACAAAATGGCAATTTTTTCTGTAGAGTTTTGAGAGAATTTGATCAATTGTAAGGTTGGCATGGATTTTATCATCAAGGAAGAAAAGGGCATATTCAAAGATCTTTATGTATTGAGATTTTTTGAAAGGATTGGAACGATAGGGTGCTTGCAGCATGGGAGAAGGATTTAAGGCATTGAATTTATTGTTGGAAAGAATATTTATTGTATCAATGACTGGATTTTTTCCTTTTCCTCTTGGATGCATCTTTCTTCACCTTGTTTCTACCCTGTAAAAATTCACGAGATAGAAAATCGGGAAGAGAATTTGAAGAACCTTTTATATATTCAATGTCAAAATCAAAAATAGCAAGTAAAGCTTGCCAACGAGCAAAAATTTGTTTTGATGCAAGGTTTTTGACATCATTTTCCAAAACTTCTTTTGCTGATTTGCAATCAATTCGTAAGAGGAATTTTTGATTCAAAATATCACTTTGAAATTTGAGTATGCATGAGACTATGGCAAGGACTTCTTTCTTTATTGTAGAGTAATTTTGTTGAGTAGTATTCCAAGTGCCAGAATAAAATCTAATAATTTGTTCCTTTGATTGTGCAGTTCTTTGAAGTAGGATTCCACCAAATCCTATTTCTGAAGCATCTGTTTGGATTATTTTAAATAAATCTGGATTAGAAATATTTAAGCATGGTAATGTTTTCACTTTTTGTTTTATTTTTTGTATTGCTTCTGTATGTTGAGGTGTCCATTGTTCTGCTGAATTTTTTAAACATTTTTTTAAAAGATTTCTTTCTTTAGAGAGGATTTGATAAAAATCAGAAACATAGTTAAGACATCCTAAAAATCTTTGTAATTGTTTTTTATTTGTGATTTCATCAGGGAAATTGTCAGCAAATTTGATTACTCTTTCAACAGGAGTTATCATTTTGTTTGATATTTTATAGCCAAGAAATTGTATTTCTGTTTGAAAAAGTTTTATTTTTCTTTGAGAAAGGACTAAGCCATTTTTCTTTATGATCCATTTGAAAGTCTTTAAATGTTTCCAGTGATCATCAATAGATTTAGAAAAGATTAAAATATCATCAATGTAAACAATTGAGAAATTTTTATAAGGGTGAAAGATTTCATTCATCATTTCTTGGAAGGCTGAAGGAGCATTTTTTAGCCCAAAAGGCATGACGTTCCATTCATAATGGCCAAAAGGGACAGTAAAGGCGGTTTTATAACGATCATTTTCTTCGACCTGTATTTGCCAAAATCCTGATTTGAGATCAAATTTTGAAAATATAAAGGCTTCATATAAACGAGTAATAAGATCTTGTTTATTAGGAATTGGATATCTGATTGATTGAAGAACTTTATTTAATGGTTTATAATTGATGACGAGGCGAGGAGCCCCTCGTTCCTTTTCAGGAGCATTTTCAACATAAAAGGCTGCACAACTCCAAGGAGAATGTGATTTGCGGATTAATTTCTTTTGAAGTAAATCTTTAATTTCTTTATCACATAAGTCTAAGAGTCTAGGACTCATTTGAGATGGTCTTGCTTTAGTAGGAATATCTCTTTCATTAAAAGTAGAAATATATGGTAAAGATACTAGATGCTTTTTTCTATGCCAGAAGGCAGAAGGTATTTCAGAACAACATTCATTTATTAGAGAGGTTTGAAAAGTATTAATTTTATTTTCAGATGAATTTGATTTTAATTGATCTTCAATTCGACAGAGAAAAATGTCATTTTTAAGATTTTCAATATATTTTTCTTTATTAGATATAAGTAGATTTATTTGATTGATTTTTCCAATATTTGAAAGTATAGAAACAGGTTGAAAATTAAGATTAGAAATTTTTTCAAAAGAGTTTTCTTCAATAAATTGTTTGAGAGTAATAGCATTAATGATGAATTTGTCTTGAGCACTTAATACATTTATTGAGGAATACGAAGGATGTAATTCATTATGTTCTTCTTGATCAGAGATGTTATGTTCTTCTTGATCAGAGATGTTTTCTTCGAGATGAGTTTGTAAAATTGATGTTTTCGATGTAGAGTCTGTAGAGAAGGATTTGTTTATAGAAGTTGTATTTAATGTATTTAATGTAGTAGTTGACTCTTTGGTAACTAGATTGAGAGGAGGTTGCGGGAAACTAGTTTTTAAAGAATTATTTATTTCTTTATGCTTTATAGTTTCTAAAGGGGGTTGAGACGATTCAACTTTGCCTTTCTCGGTTTCCCATGTTTGTGTTGATTTATTAATTGTTAGCATTACAGTTCCTTTTTTATTTATTTTGGACGAAAGCCAATCAAAGAAAGGGATATTTCGCCGTTCTTGATTCATTTGTTCATACCATAATTCTTTTACTTGAGATCTCTCAAATTTAGAAAATTTGGTAAAAAACCATTTTGTCTTTGGATGTTTTAATAAATCTTGTTGAAGGAATTGTTTATCAATTTTGAAATCATTTATTATTTCATTAGATTCATGAAGTAAGGAAATTGTATTAATTGATGCATTAAAATCGGATTCAGTTAATTTTACTGATTGTATATCTTCATCTTTTGCGTCTGAATAAACAGGGAAAGCTATACCTGTAGGATGTATTGGGGGTGATGTAGGAATAGACGTTTGATGAAAATTAGAAGAGGCTGATTTATAAGATCCAGCGTCTGAAGGGATTGATCTTTTTGTGGATGAAAAGTGTGATCTTTGTGTATTGGCAAAATTGATTGTTACTTTTCCAGATGGATGTTCTGTAATAGATTCAACATCTTCATTGATTAAAGGTGTGATTTGTTGAGCTTCATCAAGCTCCCATTTTCCAGAAAGATTTACATCTTCCCATGTGATGAGTTTGGGGGTGGTGACTTTATTTCGAAAATTTGTAAGGAATAAGGTGGTTACTCCTTTGATTTGAGATGAATATGCTATTTCAGGGACAATTGTATTCATTGCTTTATAATAAATTCTGTATACGATTGCAACATTTTGTGATTGGGGTTTCATATTGAATCCTTTTGTATGTATTCCTAAAGTGATGGCTTCATGAGCACCGGGATCACTGAGTGATACGGTGTAATTGGGAAAACAATTAAAAAAGGCAGGGCCGTCATGAAGACTGGCTTCTACCATCCCGATTAGGGAATCTCTGAATGAATTATGTCTTCTATCTCGAACATACGCGAGACAGGATGTATTCAAACCAAGTCTGGTTAATGGCTTTATTGCAACTTGAACAAGTGCTATATGCATGTATTTATATTTTGATTTATGGATTTCAATTTTTTCTGCAGGAATGACCTGTAGATTTTCTTCATTTTGCTGTATTGAGAGGGTTTCTTCAACCGTCTTTATTACATAATTTGATTTTTGTATGAAAGATCCTTCTTTATAAATTTCTTTTAAAGAGACTTTAGGTATTGTCCAATCTTGGATTGATTTTTCTAAATCATCAAAACTTATTTCTTCAAGATTTTTAATGGAAATTTTATTTATTATTGGCATGATGGATGATGATGCAGAAGAAGAAGTAGAAGCTGTGTTAGAAGATGAATTTCTTCCGAATGATCTAAAAATTCCAGACATTATTAATTAATTATAATCACTAATCAGAATGATTGGTGGCCTGTCAACGATTTACGCCACAAAGCCCTAAACGCTCTCCTGGCTAACGGGCAACAAAGGCGACGCGACAAGGGGGCCTCGGACCCAAATCACTCCTTTTAGCAACAACAACCAATTAACTCTATCTAGTCAAGTTAGATCAAAATTCAGAAATGCAGCTACCTAACATAGATTCGATTCTACTATGCAAACAACAAACAAATAACCAAAGAAGGAAAGAGACATGATGCATGCAAAATTTTTGCAAATAAATTGAAATAATTGAAAGCTTAAAGAGCTATCAAAATGGATAAAGGAATTGATACTTCATTGATAAAATATTTCTTACAATAAGAGAAGACTGGGATGGCTCTGATACCAATTTGACGAGACCGGGACCGAACCAGTAAACTCTAAGTAAGACTGAATTGAAAGAAGGGAAAGAAAGCGGAAAATTTACAAGTGTAAGTATTTGATGATGTGAGACAAGGGCTCACAATCCCTATTTATAGACTTTCATACTGAATTACATTTGAAATGTATTTGAGATCCGCAATGGGATAAGATGTATACGTCATTTGCACTGTATCATTGTTGCATATAATATGCATTACTGTTGCTGCTGCATGAGTGAGATGACTTTATTGCTGACGGACGTTATTGAATTTGCTGCTGCATGCGTCTGACAGTCGGCGGAGAAATTATCGCTGTATTTGCTGCAGGAGGCAGGATATACTGTATGCTCAGCTGACGCGGCGGAGACTGCAGGCACTTGAGACTGAATTGTTGACTTTAAAGTCCTTAATACTTTATTTGAAATAGTAGTCTATGGAATACTTTAATAAGAATAGTAATCCATAGCTCACAAATGTGGACTTTTGGAATTTTTTATACTTTTTTCATATGAAAGCATTCGAAAGAACTTTATATGAATGAGGCACATGAAAATGACATGTGTTGTTTATAAAAGCATGATGGTGACAAGAATTTATGGCTTGACTTCATGGAGGCTAGGAATTGATGAATGAGATATGAAGCTCCATTATTTGCAGGACACATGGCTGCATGGGGAGAGCTGTGCTGACTTTGGGGACTGCATTGAAAATTGCATTCGGACATCTGTATTGCTGAATTAATTCTGCATGGAGGTGGATGAAGGCTGTATTCGATGGCGAGATCTGCATTGAAATTTGCATGATAGTGCTGCATGTGCTGGATTTTATTCATTTATGAGGTAGTAATCTGGTGGTTGTGGACTGGGGGTCCATACTCCATAATCATTTTCTCTTTGGAAGAGCTTGATAAGCTGTCTCTTTGTTCTTTCAGTAATATGAAGAGACGATGCATTTTGAAATGTTTCTAGAATTTCATCAAGAACTGTATGGCCAGCTCGAAAGGGATCATAATAAACAAATGTATCTTCTGCAAGATCTTCATCAATGCAGACGACGCGACGACCATCGCTCCAGATTCCCTTAAAAGTACGAGCAAATTCAAAATGTCTTTTGATATTGATGAATCTTTGATTTTGATCAGCTTGAATATTGTAGAATTGTAGACGCTCCAGGCTGTAACTGAGATCTGCAGCATCTGAGGATTCAAATTGTTCTGCTTGATTCCAATTGCGATCAGGAAGATGTTCATAATCATTGATTGGAAGGCTGTATTTCTGACAGAATAAATCTCCGTCTTCATAATTCATAAGGATCCATAATTGATATGGTTGATAAAATCGGAATTCATCTCTTTCTCCAAGAGTGGAAGAGATTGTCATGAGAAGATTGCGCTTGGTGATGCCAAGGCAACTGAGAGCATATTTGACAATTGCAGGCAACTGTCGATGAATTGCTAAATTGTCTCTGTCGAGAATGAATCGATGAACTAGACCTTGTTCAATATAAGAAATATCAAATTCATCAGCGGGCAGGAACATCTTTGGAAAACCAGTGGCCCAGCTGAGATAGGATGCTTGATTTATTAGTCGCTCCATGATCTGACAAGAGAGAGTTTCCCCTCTAATTCTTGCAGATAAATCGTCCGGAAGAAGAGTATTAACTCTTTCCAGGATTTGTTGTCTGTATTCAATTGGAGGGAGGGATGACGATGCACATTGTTGTTCAAGCATTTGAATTTTTGATTCCAAATATTTGATATGATTAGACAAATCAGATAGGTGCTTTCGCATTAGAAAATTACGTTGGCCAGTAAGGCATGCACTCCAAATGTTATCAATAAGGGTTTGAGAAGCAGCAGAGGGTGCTGGATAGAAGGATGGAAAAGGTATTGGAAAGGGTAGTTCTTCATGAACAGGAACAGAGGCTTTATCTGAATCTATTGGTTGTTTGCCCTTATCTTTGGAAGACATGATTGGTTTCCTATGGGGAGAGGAAATGAAATTAGTAATAAAAATTCTTTATTGATGCAATAAAACTGTATTTTGGAAATATGAAGATGTATGCAATTAAATATTAATTCCATTTATTCTACCAAGCCTTGGGCTTTCTATGAATTCAAATTTGATAGGCTTATCATCAATTGATGTATGAATTCCATCGGTATTGACAGAAAATGGCTGAATTTTTAATAAGAAGGGTGTTCCTAAGATGACATCATTTTCCAAAACTTCTTTTGCTGATTTGCAATCAATTCGTAAGAGGAATTTTTGATTCAAAATATCACTTTGAAATTTGAGTATGCATGAGACTATGGCAAGGACTTCTTTCTTTATTATAGAGTAATTTTGTTGAGTAGTATTCCAAGTGCCTGAATAAAATCTAATAATTTGTTCCTTTGATTGTGCGGTTCTTTGAAGTAGGATTCCTCCAAATCCTATTTCTGAAGCATCTGTTTAGATTATTTTAAATAAATCTGGATTTGAAATATTTAAGCATGGTAAAGATTTTACCTTTTGTTTTATTTTTTGTATTGCTTCTGTATGTTGACGAGACCGGGACCGAACCAGTAAACTCTAAGTAAGACTGAATTTAAAGAAGGGAAAGAAAGCGGAAAATTTACAAGTGTAAGTATTTGATGATGTGAGACAAGGGCTCACAATCCCTATTTATAGACTTTCATACTGAATTACATTTGAAATGTATTTGAGATCCGCAATGGGATAAGATGTATACGTCATTTGCACTGTATCATTGTTGCATATAATATGCATTACTGTTGCTGCTGCATGAGTGAGATGACTTTATTGCTGACGGACGTTATTGAATTTGCTGCTGCATGCGTCTGACAGTCGGCGGAGAAATTATCGCTGTATTTGCTGCAGGAGGCAGGATATACTGTATGCTCAGCTGACGCGGCGGAGACTGCAGGCACTTGAGACTGAATTGTTGACTTTAAATTCCTTAATACTTTATTTGAAATAGTAGTCTATGGAATACTTTAATAAGAATAGTAATCCATAGCTCACAAATGTGGACTTTTGGAATTTTTTATACTTTTTTCAAATGAAAGCATTCGAAAGAACTTTATATGAGTGAGGCACATGAAAATGACATGTGTTGTTTATAAAAGCATGATGGTGACAAGAATTTATGGCTTGACTTCATGGAGGCTAGGAATTGATGAATGAGATAATGAAGCTTCATTATTTGCAGGACACATGGCTGCATGGGGAGAGCTGAGCTGACTTTGGGGACTGCATTGAAAATTGCATTCGGACATCTGTATTGCTGAATTAATTCTGCATGGTGGTGGATGAAGGCTGTATTCGATGGCGAGATCTGCATTGAAATTTGCATGATATGCATTTGACAGGGCTGTATGTAGACAAATATTTCTTTATTTTAGAATTCATCTGCTGCTCCAGAAGGTGGCAGTGTTGCATCAGAATCATCTTTATTGACGGAACCATGAGAAGAAGATACTTCTTGAACGAATCCGCTGTATTTATTCATAAGGGGATTTCTGAGAAATAAAATTTCATTCTGCATACGCTGAATTTCTTTGAGAAGATCCATAAGCTGCTGAGTATTGATTGGAGTTGCAGGAGATGAGGTTGTACCATGAACAGCATCTTTGAAGCTCTTTGATAATTTTGGATTAGGAGTGATCTGCTTCTTGATTTGAGGAATAGCTGTATTGGGTTGTATAATAAGAGAAGCTTGAGGAGAGGAATGATGGGATTTATTGAGAAATTGAGAAACGTCAAATTTATCCCACCATTTAATATAAGAAATACGAACAAAACATGATGGCTTCATTTCTTGGGATTTACCATATTCCCATCTGAAAATCCATGGAATAGTGGATGAAGAAATAAATTTTAAGAAAGAATATGAAGGTTCAGCAATTTCAAAACTGGATTGAGATTCAAATGCTTGATAATAGCTTAATAAAGCTTCTGGAAGGATGCAGGATTGTGCTCCAAAACGGAGCCACCAATTATGCCAGAACCAACAAGGAATATTTTGATTGCATTTGGATGAAAAACTAATGTACCAAGAATGAGATCGTTTTGAATTTTGATATAATAAAGTATATTCTCAAGCATTCATATAGTCATAGTAGTCATAGGGCCAAGAACTCCCATTGGGATTGGTGACAGTTTTTGGTGAGAATAGATTGTCTGCCCAATCAGTGATAGTATGAATATGCATAATCTTTATTTTTGAAAAGGCATGTTCTCCATCTCTATCTTCATGAGTGATGATAGCACTTTTTGACTGAATTAGAATAGCTTCATAGTACTTGTGAGAAATATTGGGGGCTTTTGGAACAAAATGGCAATTTTTTCTGTAGAGTTTTGAGAGAATTTGATCAATTGTAAGGTTGGCATGGATTTTATCATCAAGGAAGAAAAGGGCATATTCAAAGATCTTTATGTATTGAGATTTTTTGAAAGGATTGGAACGATAGGGTGCTTGCAGCATGGGAGAAGGATTTAAGGCATTGAATTTATTGTTGGAAAGAATATTTATTGTATCAATGACTGGATTTTTTCCTTTTCCTCTTGGATGCATCTTTCTTCACCTTGTTTCTACCCTGTAAAAATTCACGAGATAGAAAATCGGGAAGAGAATTTGAAGAACCTTTTATATATTCAATGTCAAAATCAAAAATAGCAAGTAAAGCTTGCCAACGAGCAAAAATTTGTTTTGATGCAAGGTTTTTGACATCATTTTCCAAAACTTCTTTTGCTGATTTGCAATCAATTCGTAAGAGGAATTTTTGATTCAAAATATCACTTTGAAATTTGAGTATGCATGAGACTATGGCAAGGACTTCTTTCTTTATTGTAGAGTAATTTTGTTGAGTAGTATTCCAAGTGCCAGAATAAAATCTAATAATTTGTTCCTTTGATTGTGCGGTTCTTTGAAGTAGGATTCCTCCAAATCCTATTTCTGAAGCATCTGTTTGGATTATTTTAAATAAATCTGGATTAGAGATATTTAAACATGGTAATGTTTTCACTTTTTGTTTGATTTTTGTTATTGCTTCTGTATGTTGAGGAGTCCATTGTTCTGCCGAATTTTTTAAACATTTTTGTAAAAGATTTCTTTCTTTAGAGAGGTTTTGATAAAAATCAGAGACATAATTTAAACACCCTAAAAATCTTTGTAATTGTTTTTTATCGGTGATTTCATCAGGGAAATTGTCAGCAAATTTGATTACTCTTTCAACAGGAGTTATCATTTTGTTTGATATTTTATAGCCAAGAAATTGGATTTCTGTTTGAAAAAGTTTTATTTTTCTTTGAGAAAGGACTAAGCCATTTTTCTTTATGATCCATTTGAAAGTCTTTAAATGTTTCCAGTGATCATCAATAGATTTAGAAAAGATTAAAATATCATCAATGTAAACAATTGAGAAATTTTTATAAGGGTGAAAGATTTCATTCATCATTTCTTGGAAGGCTGAAGGAGCATTTTTTAGCCCAAAAGGCATGACGTTCCATTCATAATGGCCAAAAGGGACAGTAAAGGCGGTTTTATAACGATCTTTTTCTTCGACCTGTATCTGCCAAAATCCTGATTTGAGATCAAATTTTGAAAATATAAAGGCTTCATATAAACGAGTAATAAGATCTTGTTTATTAGGAATTGGATATCTAATTGATTGAAGGACTTTATTTAATGGTTTATAATTGATGACGAGGCGAGGAGCTCCTCTTTCTTTTTCAGGAGCATTTTCAACATAAAAGGCTGCACAACTCCAAGGAGAATGTGATTTGCGGATTAATTTCTTTTGAAGTAAATCTTTAATTTCTTTATCACATAAGTCTAAGAGTCTAGGACTCATTTGTGATGGCCTTGCTTTAGTAGGAATATCTCTTTCATTAAAAGTAGATATATATGGTAAAGATACTAGATGCTTTTTTCTATGCCAAAAGGCAGAAGGTATTTCAGAACAACATTCATTTATTAGAGAGGTTTGAAAATTATTAATTTTATTTTCAGATGAAGTTGATTTTAATTGATCTTCAATTCGACAGAGATAAATGTCATTTTTAAGATTTTCGATATATTTTTCTTTATTAGATATGAGTAGATTTATTTGATTGATTTTTCCAATATTTGAAAGTATAGAAACAGGTTGAAAATTAAGATTAGAAATTTTTTCAAAAGAGTTTTCTTCAATAAATTGTTTGAGAGTAATAGCATTAATGATGAATTTGTCTTGAGCACTTAATACATTTATTGAGGAATATGAAGGATGTAATTCAT
Source organism: Cinnamomum chago (assembly GCA_038049695.1). Taxonomy (NCBI): domain Eukaryota; kingdom Viridiplantae; phylum Streptophyta; class Magnoliopsida; order Laurales; family Lauraceae; genus Cinnamomum; species Cinnamomum chago. The sequence continues at coordinate 4,401,774 of CP142451.1, forward strand.
TATGTTCTTCATGATCAGAGATGTTTTCTTCGAGATGAGTTTGTAAAATTGATGTTTTCGAGGTAGAGTCTGTAGAGAAGGATTTGTTTATAGAAGTTGTATTTAATGTATTTAATGTAGTAGTTGACTCTTTAGGAACTAGATTGAGAGTAGATTGCGGGAAACTATGTTTTAAAGAATTATTTATTTCTTTATATTTTATAGTTTCTAAAGGGGGTTGAACCGATTCAACTTTACCTTTCTCGGTTTCCCATGTTTGTGTTGATTTTTTAATTGTCAGCATTACAGTTCCTTTTTTATTTATTTTGGACGAAAGCCAATCAAAGAAAGGGATATTTCGCCGTTCTTGATTCATTTGTTCATACCATAATTCTTTTACTTGAGATCTCTCAAATTTAGAAAATTTGGTAAAAAACCATTTTGTCTTTGGATGTTTTAATAAATCTTGTTGAAGGAATTGTTTATCAATTTTGAAATCATTTATTATTTCATTAGATTCATGAATTAAGGAAATTGTATTAATTGATGCATTAAAATCGGATTCAGTTAATTTTACTGATTGTATATCTTCATCTTTTGCGTCTGAATAAACAGGGAAAGCTATACCTGTAGGATGTATTGGGGGTGATGTAGGAATAGACGTTTGATGAAAATTAGAAGAGGCTGATTTATAAGATCCAGCGTCTGAAGGGATTGATCTTTTTGTGGATGAAAAGTGTGATCTTTGTGTATTGGCAAAATTGATTGTTACTTTTCCAGATGGATGTTCTGTAATAGATTCAACATCTTCATTGATTAAAGGTGTGATTTGTTGAGCTTCATCAAGCTCCCATTTTCCAGAAAGATTTACATCTTCCCATGTGATGAGTTTGGGGGTGGTGACTTTATTTCGAAAATTTGTAAGGAATAAGGTGGTTACTCCTTTGATTTGAGATGAATATGCTATTTCAGGGACAATTGTATTCATTGCTTTATAATAAATTCTGTATACGATTGCAACATTTTGTGATTGGGGTTTCATATTGAATCCTTTTGTATGTATTCCTAAAGTGATGGCTTCATGAGCACCGGGATCACTGAGTGATACGGTGTAATTGGGAAAACAATTAAAAAAGGCAGGGCCGTCATGAAGACTGGCTTCTACCATCCCGATTAGGGAATCTCTGAATGAATTATGTCTTCTATCTCGAACATACGCGAGACAGGATGTATTCAAACCAAGTCTGGTTAATGGCTTTATTGCAACTTGAACAAGTGCTATATGCATGTATTTATATTTTGATTTATGGATTTCAATTTTTTCTGCAGGAATGACCTGTAGATTTTCTTCATTTTGCTGTATTGAGAGGGTTTCTTCAACCGTCTTTATTACATAATTTGATTTTTGTATGAAAGATCCTTCTTTATAAATTTCTTTTAAAGAGACTTTAGGTATTGTCCAATCTTGGATTGATTTTTCTAAATCATCAAAACTTATTTCTTCAAGATTTTTAATGGAAATTTTATTTATTATTGGCATGATGGATGATGATGCAGAAGAAGAAGTAGAAGCTGTGTTAGAAGATGAATTTCTTCCGAATGATCTAAAAATTCCAGACATCATTAATTAATTATAATCACTAATTAGAATGATTGGTGGCCTGTCAACGGTTTACGCCACAAAGCCCTAAACGCTCTCCTGGCTAACGGGCAACAAAGGCGACGCGACAAGGGGGCCTCGGACCCAAATCACTCCTTTTAGCAACAACAACCAATTAACTCTATCTAGTCAAGTTAGATCAAAATTCAGAAATGCAGCTACCTAACATAGATTCGATTCTACTATGCAAACAACAAACAAATAACCAAAGAAGGAAAGAGACATGATGCATGCAAATTTTTTGCAAATAAATTGAAATAATTGAAAGCTTAAAGAGCTATCAAAATGGATAAAGGAATTGATACTTCATTGATAAAATATTTCTTACAATAAGAGAAGACTGGGATGGCTCTGATACCAATTCGACGAGACCGGGACCGAACCAGTAAACTCTAAGTAAGACTGAATTTAAAGAAGGGAAAGAAAGCGGAAAATTTACAAGTGTAAGTATTTGATGATGTGAGACAAGGGCTCACAATCCCTATTTATAGACCTTCATACTGAATTACATTTGAAATGTATTTGAGATCCGCAATGTGATAAGATGTATACGTCATTTGCACTGTATCATTGTTGCATATAATATGCATTACTGTTGCTGCTGCATGAGTGAGATGACTTTATTGCTGACGGACGTTATTGAATTTGCTGCTGCATGCGTCTGACAGTCGGCGGAGAAATTATCGCTGTATTTGCTGCAGGGGGCAGGATATACTGTATGCTCAGCTGACGCGGCGGAGACTGCAGGCACTTGAGACTGAATTGTTGACTTTAAATTCCTTAATACTTTATTTGAAATAGTAGTCTATGGAATACTTTAATAAGAATAGTAATCCATAGCTCACAAATGTGGACTTTTGGAATTTTTTATACTTTTTTCAAATGAAAGCATTCGAAAGAACTTGATATGAGTGAGGCACATGAAAATGACATGTGTTGTTTATAAAAGCATGATGGTGACAAGAATTTATGGCTTGACTTCATGGAGGCTAGGAATTGATGAATGAGATAATGAAGCTTCATTATTTGCAGGACACATGGCTGCATGGGGAGAGCTGTGCTGACTTTGGGGACTGCATTGAAAATTGCATTCGGACATCTGTATTGCTGAATTAATTCTGCATGGTGGTAGATGAAGGCTGTATTCGATGGCGAGATCTGCATTGAAATTTGCATGATATGCATTTGACAGGGCTGTATGTAGACAAATATTTCTTTATTTTAGAATTCATCTGCTGCTCCAGAAGGTGGCAGTGTTGCATCAGAATCATCTTTATTGACGGAACCATGAGAAGAAGATACTTCTTGAACGAATCCGCTGTATTTATTCATAAGGGGATTTCTGAGAAATAAAATTTCATTCTGCATACGCTGTATTTCTTTGAGAAGATCCATATGCTGCTGAGTATTGATTGGAGTTGCAGGAGATGAGGTTGTACCATGAACAGCATCTTTGAAGCTCTTTGATAATTTTGGATTAGGAGTGATCTGCTTCTTGATTTGAGGAATAACTGTATTGGATTGTATAATAAGAGAAGCTTGAGGAGAGGAATGATGAGATTTATTGAGAAATTGAGAAACGTCAAATTTATCCCACCATTTAATGTAGGAAATACGAACAAAACATGATGGCTTCATTTCTTGGGATTTACCATATTCCCATCGGAAAATCCATGGAATAGTGGATGAAGAAATAAATTTTAAGAAAGAATATGAAGGTTCAGCAATTTCAAAACTGGATTGAGATTCAAATGCTTGATAATAGCTTAATAAAGCTTCTGGAAGGATGCAGGATTGTGCTCCAAAACGGAGCCACCAATTATGCCAGAACCAACAAGGAATATTTTGATTGCATTTGGATGAAAAGCTAAGGTACCAAGAATGAGATCGTTTTGAATTTTGATATAATAAAGTATATTCCCAAGCATTCATATAGTCATAGTAGTCATAGGGCCAAGAACTCCCATTGGGATTGGTGACAGTTTTTGGTGAGAATAGATTGTCGGCCCAATCAGTGATAGTATGAATATGCATAATCTTTATTTTTGAAAAGGCATGTTCTCCATCTCTATCTTCATGAGTGATGATAGCACTTTTTGACTGAATTAGAATAGCTTCATAGTACTTGTGAGAAATATTGGGGGCTTTTGGAACAAAATGGCAATTTTTTCTGTAGAGTTTTGAGAGAATTTGATCAATTGTAAGGTTGGCATGGATTTTATCATCAAGGAAGAAAAGGGCATATTCAAAGATCTTTATGTATTGAGATTTTTTGAAAGGATTGGAACGATAGGGTGCTTGCAGCATGGGAGAAGGATTTAAGGCATTGAATTTATTGTTGGAAAGAATATTTATTGTATCAATGACTGGATTTTTTCCTTTTCCTCTTGGATGCATCTTTCTTCACCTTGTTTCTACCCTGTAAAAATTCACGAGATAGAAAATCGGGAAGAGAATTTGAAGAACCTTTTATATATTCAATGTCAAAATCAAAAATAGCAAGTAAAGCTTGCCAACGAGCAAAAATTTGTTTTGATGCAAGGTTTTTGACATCATTTTCCAAAACTTCTTTTGCTGATTTGCAATCAATTCGTAAGAGGAATTTTTGATTCAAAATATCACTTTGAAATTTGAGTATGCATGAGACTATGGCAAGGACTTCTTTCTTTATTGTAGAGTAATTTTGTTGAGTAGTATTCCAAGTGCCAGAATAAAATCTAATAATTTGTTCCTTTGATTGTGCGGTTCTTTGAAGTAGGATTCCTCCAAATCCTATTTCTGAAGCATCTGTTTGGATTATTTTAAATAAATCTGGATTAGAGATATTTAAACATGGTAATGTTTTCACTTTTTGTTTGATTTTTTGTATTGCTTCTGTATGTTGAGGAGTCCATTGTTCTGCCGAATTTTTTAAACATTTTTGTAAAAGATTTCTTTCTTTAGAGAGGTTTTGATAAAAATCAGAGACATAATTTAAACACCCTAAAAATCTTTGTAATTGTTTTTTATCGGTGATTTCATCAGGGAAATTGTCAGCAAATTTGATTACTCTTTCAACAGGAGTTATCATTTTGTTTGATATTTTATAGCCAAGAAATTGGATTTCTGTTTGAAAAAGTTTTATTTTTCTTTGAGAAAGGACTAAGCCATTTTTCTTTATGATCCATTTGAAAGTCTTTAAATGTTTCCAGTGATCATCAATAGATTTAGAAAAGATTAAAATATCATCAATGTAAACAATTGAGAAATTTTTATAAGGGTGAAAGATTTCATTCATCATTTCTTGGAAGGCTGAAGGAGCATTTTTTAGCCCAAAAGGCATGACGTTCCATTCATAATGGCCAAAAGGGACAGTAAAGGCGGTTTTATAACGATCTTTTTCTTCGACCTGTATCTGCCAAAATCCTGATTTGAGATCAAATTTTGAAAATATAAAGGCTTCATATAAACGAGTAATAAGATCTTGTTTATTAGGAATTGGATATCTAATTGATTGAAGGACTTTATTTAATGGTTTATAATTGATGACGAGGCGAGGAGCTCCTCTTTCTTTTTCAGGAGCATTTTCAACATAAAAGGCTGCACAACTCCAAGGAGAATGTGATTTGCGGATTAATTTCTTTTGAAGTAAATCTTTAATTTCTTTATCACATAAGTCTAAGAGTCTAGGACTCATTTGTGATGGCCTTGCTTTAGTAGGAATATCTCTTTCATTAAAAGTAGATATATATGGTAAAGATACTAGATGCTTTTTTCTATGCCAAAAGGCAGAAGGTATTTCAGAACAACATTCATTTATTAGAGAGGTTTGAAAATTATTAATTTTATTTTCAGATGAATTTGATTTTAATTGATCTTCAATTCGACAGAGAAAAATGTCATTTTTAAGATTTTCAATATATTTTTCTTTATTAGATATAAGTAGATTTATTTGATTGATTTTTCCAATATTTGAAAGTATAGAAACAGGTTGAAAATTAAGATTAGAAATTTTTTCAAAAGAGTTTTCTTCAATAAATTGTTTGAGAGTAATAGCATTAATGATGAATTTGTCTTGAGCACTTAATACATTTATTGAGGAATAGGAATGATGTAATTCATTATGTTCTTCTTGATCAGAGATGTTTTCTTCGAGATGAGTTTGTAAAATTGATGTTTTCGAGGTAGAGTCTGTAGGGAAGGATTTGTTTATAGAAGTTGTATTTAATGTAGTAGTTGACTCTTTAGGAACTAGATTGAGGGTAGATTGCGGGAAACTAGTTTTTAAAGAATTATTTATTTCTTTATGCTTTATGGTTTCTAAAGGGGGGTGAACCGATTCAACTTTACCTTTCTCGGTTTCCCATGTTTGTGTTGATTTATTAATTGTTAGCATTACAGTTCCTTTTTTATTTATTTTGGACGAAAGCCAATCAAAGAAAGGGATATTTCGCCGTTCTTGATTCATTTGTTCATACCATAATTCTTTTACTTGAGATCTCTCAAATTTAGAAAATTTGGTAAAAAATCATTTTGTCTTTGGATGTTTTAATAAATCTTGTTGAAGGAATTGTTTATCAATTTTGAAATCATTTATTATTTCATTAGATTCATGAATTAAGGAAATTGTATTAATTGATGCATTAAAATCGGATTCAGTTAATTTTACTGATTGTATATCTTCATCTTTTGCGTCTGAATAAACAGGGAAAGCTATACCTGTAGGATGTATTGGGGGTGATGTAGGAATAGACGTTTGATGAAAATTAGAAGAGGCTGATTTATAAGATCCAGCGTCTGAAGGGATTGATCTTTTTGTGGATGAAAAGTGTGATCTTGGTGTATTGGCAAAATTTATTGTTACTTTTCCAGATGGATGTTCTGTAATAGATTCAACATCTTCATTGATTAAAGGTGTGATTTGTTGAGCTTCATCAAGCTCCCATTTTCCAGAAAGATTTACATCTTCCCATGTAATGAGTTTGGGGGTGGTGACTTTATTTCGAAAATTTGTAAGGAATAAGGTGGTTACTCCTTTGATTTGTGAAGAATAGGCTATTTCAGGGACAATTGTATTCATTGCTTTATAATAAATTCTGTATACTATTGCAACATTTTGAGATTGGGGTTTCATATTGAATCCTTTTGTATGTATTCCGAGAGTGATGGCTTCATGAGCACCGGGATCACTGAGTGATACGGTGTAATTGGGGAAACAATTAAAAAAGGCAGGGCCGTCATGAAGACTGGCTTCTACCATCCCTATTAGGGAATCTCTGAATGAATTATGTCTTCTATCTCGAACATATGCGAGACAGGATGTATTCAAACCAAGTCTGGTTAATGGCTTTATTGCAACTTGAACAAGTGCTATATGCATGTATTTATATTTTGATTTATGGATTTCAATTTTTTCTGCAGGAATGACCTGTAGATTTTCTTCATTTTGTTGTATTGAGAGGGTTTCTTCAACCGTCTTTATTACATAATTTGATTTTTGTATGAAAGATCCTTCTTTATAAATTTCTTTTAAAGAGACTTTAGGTATTGTCCAATCTTGGATTGATTTTTCTATATCATCAAAACTTATTTCTTCAAGATTTTTAATTGAAATTTTATTGATTATTGGCATGATGGATGATGATGCAGAAGAAGAATTAGAAGCTGTGTTAGAAGATGAATTTCTTCCGAATGATCTAAAAATTCCAGACATCATTAATTAATTATAATCACTAATCAGAATGATTGGTGGCCTGTCAACGATTTACGCCACAAACCTTCAATTCGGTCCCGTTAAATAATTTCCATGGATCGGATTAATTTTTAACAGCCACGGATTGGTGACAGATTCCAAATCCAACAATCAGTAGGTAACGGATTGGTGACGGATTTGGCCTAATCCGCACCAATCCGATTCGGGTACACCCCTACAAATTTAATTAATCAATAATTTGGTGTTTGGATTTGAACTTTTTTTGCGTTTTACTAATAAATTAAAAGTTTAGATTAGGGTTGTCGATCGAGTCGTGTTAACGAATTCGTGTTGCAGGTTAACGAATTCGTGTTATAATCATCTCAAACCGTACATAAACATGACACAATTATTTAATGGGTTAAATAATCGTGTCGTGTTAATCATCTCATTAAATAAATAGGTCCAAAAATCAAACACGAACACGACACAATTATTTAACGGGTTACACGACACGACCCATGTAACCCATTAAATATATTAGCTCATTTCGAACCATGTCAGTTAACACGCATAACCCGCTTAGCCCGTTAATTATTTATAAAGTGACTCATTGTCCATCTGATTGTATCAAATAGCCTGAAGTCTAAATAGGTGAAAAATAAAATATCCCCTCAGTTTGCAGTGAAAAATAAAATAGCCTCTCAGTTTGCCACCAATGATCACTGAGTAATCCATATTCCATAGCATATAATAACAACTACAATAAAAATCCAATAACAAAAACAAGTCATTAATCATACTGGCTTGGAGGGTTGTTAATGGGTTACCGGTTTTATTCGTTAACAGCCAGTTAATTTAACGTGTTAACGGTTCCGACCCGTTAACAACATGAACCTATTAGTTGGATGCAGGGGAATTCATAAATGGGTAAAAAGAAGGAATGAGCGTGCACAAAACTGATGTGGTGCCTCTAATTTGTCACTACATATACTACCAAGGATGATTGGAGTAAGAATGGGAGAACATTGGTTGAAAAATCTTGGATCCTAAACCAGGGTAGGGTGGGGTGGCTTAATTTAAAAGAAATATTGGGTAAAGGGACAAATGTGAAAGAAAACGGCACAATAAATCTCAAAATCTACATGGGTTTTTTCAAAAAGTTTTTAACTCTTTCAGGTTTGGCGGGGGCTTTAGCCCCCACAAACCTGTACCTAGGTCCGCCCATGGTCCTAACAACAACAAAGAGGGTCCCAAGAAAACAGAGAGACTAGAAGGGGTTTCTGAGTTGCATGGATTAGAAGCATAGTCATATGCATTTTCTTTTATAATTTAAATTGCAAATTGGCATTCTCTGTAGATAGTCTATTTAGAATTCACATTGATGGAAAAAATTTAGAGATAGTTTAGGGTAACACTGATGCAAGGTTCGATGAGTTACCACAAATCTTTGCTGCAATCATCGATTGGAAACAATAGTGCCTAGGAGAAAATTGCATAATGATGGGTTGAACCAAGGTTGATATTTATACTCACGTGCCTATACACATAACATTTTCATGCACTAGGCTGTCATCCACATTAAGTCTCTACCTGTAGACCATAGCCCATAATACGCAGGTATGAGATGAGGCGGAATGCAGATAATTCTTCCATGTTCTAAGTATTGATGTAGCTATCCAATTTGCCCAATTTCCCCAATTGACTAGTATTCCATTAGTCATCTGCCCAATTGACTAGTATTCCACTACTCTATATAGTCATCACATACTGTACAAACCTATCAAGCATATATCACTCCACTTCAAGGGCACCTTTATTAACACTGCAGTTAGAACTGTAGCATCCTCTTGAGGTGAATGTTGGGTAATAACAAAATAAATAAATAAATGACAAGACAAAATAATTATGTGTGGCTTAGAATATTAGATGCATATGATATGCCATAAGCCAAGGTGGATATGAAGAGCAACGGAAGTTTTTTTTTTTTTTTTTTGTTAAAAAAGAGCAACAGAAGTTAGAAGTGGGGTTGAGTACTAAGAAGAAAGAAAACCAAGACATGTGAGATTGGAAATAAGAAACAACTATTATATAAGAAGTAAAGAGAAGCACATAATTTGAATAAATGTTGTCTACCTATGCCGCACTCTTCTTCTATATAAGAATTCTTTCCTTTTTATTGGCATAATGCTAGACTTGTCATTGGGACAGGCCGGGCATGGGTTGTCCAATCCCGTCCCGAATATTGAACGGGCCTGCCGAGGGTTATCCAATCCCGGTCCTAAGTTGAGCAGGCCTATGTCAAATCCCCTCCCGTGTGGGTTCGGGCTGAGCCCGGGCCAGACCTCGACTTTAGCACGATCTTGAACATAAGATCAACATTCTCTAATTATTCTTATACTGTCACGGGACTTTAAGCCCTCATTTTTTCCTGGCTTGGGACTGGCAATGCAATGCAACAAGCAACAAGGCGGAGTTAAATTTTTTCCTTCCACAACATTAAAAAAATGAGAGAACAAATACAAACAAATAAGAGAACTAATCTCAGTTAAATCATAATCTTGCTGGCTAAAAGTTTTTCTTGCCTCTACAGTCCCAGCATTAAAAAATAAATCAAATTAAAATAAATGGTATTCTTTATACAGTCCAGAAGCCTGTGGTCATCCAACCAACAAGTAATTCATGTGTTGCGGGACCAACGAAGTGAGTGGTCTCTATTAAATCCCCAAAATAGAAAAAACGCTAACTAATTTGTCATATGCCAGATGATTTTTCTAATCACAATTCTGAAGAAGACATTTCCTATCATGATATCACTAATTTTGCACTACTGCAGTATCCCCTTTGATCTCTGGCTCACGTATCCCAAAGAGAAAAAGAAGAATCTCTGGCTTGTGGGTAATGTTTCTTAGCGTTACATACAAATGAAGTCCAACAAATAAAAAAGAGCAAAGAAAGCGTTCTGCAGTGAGAGCTGAGGAAAAAAATGGACTATAAACACTATATCTAATGCCTTTTTATTTCATAAACCATATGGTGCATGCATGAAATTAATAAACCAAAACATTCCAAGTATATAATCAGATTCATGTATATAATTTACTTCTATCTCAAGCAACTGAAACTAAATCAAAAGTTCAATAATCCATTAAACAAAAGCAAACTCCTATCAACAATCATACAGCACATTCAAGTTATCTTCTTGGTTCTTGAATAAATAAAGGAGCTCAGCTTGGAATCATGAAATTATATTAGAGGGTGTAGTGGGGTAGTTTCGGTAAATAAATTAAAAACTTAATAAATTTATCTTATAGCCGGGTCGGGTAGGGCTTGCGCATGGCCTGCTTTGCCCAGTCCCAGTCTCATTTTGGCCGGGCTTTCAAAAAATTGTCCAAGCCCAACCTGTTTGGCTCAAAAAAAATTTAAAGCCCTGTGTTTTTGGGCTTGGGAGGAGCCGGGTTAGGCCAGGTACCCATTTCAATGAGCTAAATTGACAGCCGTAGTTAGAATTCTTCTTTTCTTTAAAAAGATTCGACCCCACTAGTTTTTTTATTTATTTATGTTAGAATTCTTAATTACAAAGATACCCATTTTTCAGTTTTAGTACAGATTTAACTTAAGAAAATGACTTCCTCATATACGCCCACCGATTAGTCTAGTCTAACTTCTTCTTCTTTTTTTCCTTTTTATTAGAAACATCTAGTTGATGTTATCGCTAAGTCCAACTTAAAAAAGATGCTTTTGGCCTGTTTGGTGACTTCATTAGTAAAATGAAGGTCAATCGAAGAGACAAAAAAAGGTGGGGTCACATGAAAAGGTGATGGTTTTTTTATCACTAGTGGGAGGTACGTGCGTTGCACGTAGTTGTTACCGAAAGCGTCTATGTTGTAGCTAGATATTTACTGGAATGAAAAACGGTAAGTATACAGTTATCTAGTTGTTAGTGTGCGTATATGTTCTGATTTTATTAATAAAGAAAATAAAAGTTTCAACATACTGTAATCAAATTAGGCAATTGAAAGATTTAAAATCACATTTTATAGGATACTAACATATACTTACATTCTATGTCTTGTTAGTGGAAGCTTTGTCAAGTCGACAGGTGGATCCTTTTGTTTCGGAGTACATGTTTTTGTTGCAAATGTGGGATCTTTTAGCTTGTAGAGATTTTTGACCTGTACATTTTGCATATTAGTACAACAACTGGACAAGAACAAATTGCAAAAAGAAATAGTCAATCACAATTCACAGGTACCACATAAGAAGATTGAATTGAATAACTCGCAATAATTCTATGCTCCCTACTATTTCTCAGAATAATAAAGTACTACTACTGAATTCAAATGGTTTTAAGATTTGAGAGATGGAGAGAATCCAATTACCTTTTTCAATTTTATCTTGCGCAACAAGCATTCTCAACTTTGAACTTAGAAATCTTCTAAAATTTGGCGGAACTTGATGCCTTTGATGTATAAAACATTAAAATTTGGAGAAAAAAAGAAAAGAAAGGGGGAAAAACAATTATTCTGTCAGATTTATACAACATAAAGATATATAGTATGATTAGTGGCTAGTAGCATAAAGGCGGAACTGAAGCTTTTTTTTTAATCAGAAAATTGCTATTTTATATGACTAAGCTAACATAAAAAAGTGTGTTCAGAAAAGAGTGTTTCATGATTGCTTGATAAAATATATATTATCGTTATGGAAGAAAAGTAGCAAAGCTGAGCTCAGATTTGTTTAACTCAGGCTCTGTTAGTATCAAATTAGTCAAGTGCAACAACTTAATGATCTATAGTGCTTGATCACTAAAGATCAAAGTTCAGCTCAGATGCATTTGTTCAAAACTCCAGTTGGATTAACTTGGCTCAGAAGCACTTGATCAAGCACAAGCTCAACTCAAACACAACTTGAATAATAAAAGGGGAAGTGAGCCATGGCCAGCGTAGGCTAGGCTCATTCAGAAATTACATGCCCTATCAGGAGCTAGTCTCAAGCTCTAAGTCAAGGCCAGGCTGAAACATTGAGCTTCTGGTCTGTTGGTTCCATATTAAAAGAGGAATCCAAGTTTTCAATAAAGAGAAGTGGATAAGTATGGTTATCTATGAGCACCAAACTTAGTAATATTTAAATTTAAGAGTATATGCAGTAGGTTTTGCATGATCATGATGGTAATGACAATGATGAGAGCAAATATGAAGTAAAAAATAAGTGAATTTATTCAGCATTATAAAAGAAGGGGGGAATTTATCCAGTTATGCGTATTTTCAAAAATGATCAGCCATGAAACAGTCACATGGGTGTAACTTGAGGGACAGTGATCAGGTGATCATATTCTCAAGGGGATGGACACGTAAGAGAGCAAAAATGTTAAAAGTTGTGTTTTAAAACCATAACAACCATTGTATAAGATATGCATTTTTTTCACTATAATAACAACTTCAACCATTTCTGAATTTGCATAAGATTCCTAGTTCTTTTGATGTCTGCTTGAGTTCATTAATGAATAAAATAATATTCTCATTCTACTTAATAATGCATTATAAGATATACTAACATAAGCCTGTATTCTGCCAACGATCAGTCAGTGAAATGGAAGATGCTAATCTTAACATGACTAAATCAAATGAACAAAAGGGAAAAAATATAGTATGTAGAACATCAAACATGCCTGTCCAATGTAATCTTCAGTAGATATTTGACATGAAAATTCTGAGAAATTTGAAAGCCTAATCAAAACTTACAAATAATAAAATGGTAACAAAGGTTGCTGAAATGACATAAGACTTATTATCTAATTAGTGTTACAGTTCAAAATAGCCTTCATAGTCACATTTTACACATGTAATACGAAAATATCTGGACAAACATGAAGAAATCAATATGCAAACACACATATAGTAGGTAGAGCGGGGACTCATGTAAAGGGTTCATCATAGGAAAAAAACCTCTATAGCATTTAACTATAAAAATAAAGCTTAACTATGATAAAAAGCAATTAAATCCCTACTCAATATTAACGTTTGAATCTACAATCTGCATTTCTCTATTTTGTGACATACACATATTATCTCGGAGAAATAACGAGCATACATGAAGTTGAACTCCAACAACACCAATATATAATTTTAAAGTCCTAAAGGAAGCAGTTAAATCAAGTGTAGCTAAGGTATAGTGAAGAGGTACAAGAGAGAGAAAAACTAAACTATTTAAGCGATTCAATATAAGAAAATGCAAACTTTGAATATGATTGAGGTATATATTTATAATTTTTAAGAAATATGCTAACAGAATTTATAGGAACGAAAAGGCAATTTTATAGAAATGTCAACTTAGGTTTTTATGAGTTTGTTTATTTAATCCTTGAAGAGTTACAGGTTCTCTTCTGCCTTCTCTAATTTATTATTATTTTTAATAGGCATTCTTCTCATTGTATAGAATTTGATTTTAGCTAATAAAAAAATTCAAGCTAAAGCAATTCATAGCTTCAATGTGTAGGATAAGAAATTATTTAGGCAACATTAAATGTTTCCAAATTGAATAAAACACCAAAGACTATAAAAACCAGTATACAATACGTAGAACTTCAACTAAAATTTTGGGCAAATTTCATTTAATCTTAGCTAATGCCCAACTCTATTGACTACTCTGATTTCTGTTGTTCAACTATAATGTTTTTCCAAAACATCCAATTTGAAGAAATGAGGAACGTGAAATTTTCATAAGTTAAACAACATGAAACCAAGTAGATGTAATACAGTATGATTAAAAATGTAACAACTTAAAAAATTCAAACTGAGAGGAAAACACCCAAAAAGAATTATGTCATTACTTTCAAATTTTGAGGTACTGCATTGTGAGTTATATATATGGTGGATTATTCCTCTATTGTGAATTTCAGTTTCTTGGAAAGTAACATAAAAATCTCATAGGTTAAACAACATGTAGAGAGTAGGAAAAAAAACACACAAAAGTGGTTATACAGTACGATAAAACTACAACAACCAACACAAAAGAGGTTATACAGTACGATAAAACTGCAACCACCAAAAAAATTCCAGATAAGAGAAGAACACCTAAAAATAATTGTCATTATTGTAGAGTCTTGAGGTACTACATTGTGAAAGAATTCACCATGACTTTATTATGAGAACTCATCTCAATTTATATAAGAATATATATATATATTTTTAATTTTTGAAACGTAAGAAGAAAAAATTGTAGATTTGGTACTCCTTTAAGGGTACAAACACTATAATTCATGGGATTTCTAGGTTGTTGCTAGACATTCTACAAGCCTTCATTTTCTGGCCATGTTGAAGGTGGTCAATGTAATAGGATTGGTACATTTATTCCATTCACTTTGTGAAATCTACGGAAAGATATATATTTGAACTTAGTAAAGAAAAATCTGTATAAAATGAATCATACCTATGTTTGTTATTATATTCAAATGAAGTAGAATCTGTAGTGCAGAGTCAAATTGTATTCCCTGACCATGATAATTGTGTCCCTTTGATGAGCAAGCATATAAACCATTAACCCTGCTTTTGCCCCCCCATTGTATGCTAAGGACACCATTTGTAAGGACACACTCATAATAATCCACATATGTTATTACTTAGGTGCATCATAATAAGTTGTGTGAAACCTACATAAAAATATCATAAGTACCTATAAGAAAGAAAATTAAGAGGAAAAAAGTAGAGCATGTATCCTATTGAATAACTCAATGCTCTTAGACGAAAACATAGAGAGAAAAAGTCTCATACAGGATATAATCTAAAACGCAATAAACATTCAATATGGAAAAATATAAGAACATATAATTCTATTTCATGAGATCAATCCTTATGCATACAAAAGACACATAAAATAGAATGAATACAACTTGAAATATAAACCAATATTTACTTCACAACTGGAATTATGTTCACTTGATCCAGGCAAAAAAAGATAATCATATCATGATGAAAAGCAAGTAGACTGTAGACAAACCTTGAGCATATTTTAAGTAGTGTTGGGTTCATCTTCTATACCTAGAATAGGAGCTAAATGTTTCAGATCAAAACTAAATATAGAAAACGATAATAATGTTTGTAAACAATCACATTTATAACTACTTATATGAATATCGCTCATGAAATGAAATGGTAGGAAGGAAAAAAACTGAATGCAGATGTACACATTTTAGTAGAAAATATTTTTAATTACAAAATTATTTCTATAGTATTATTAACAGAATTCTCTAACAGATGTTCCAGTTGTTGCAAAGCAGTGAGAAGAATTGACAATACTGATGAAATAGGTACTTATAGCCTACCACACATAATATGCACAAAAGAACAAATGTTCTAAGAAAGGCAATTTTACCTACACTACATATTGACTATTCTTGAAGAGATTTTAAATTAATGGCACTTAAATTCCAGCTAAACTATGTATACAAAACTTAAAGCATGATTTTCCATTCGCAATTCTTTAATCATAAGTCAATTGAAAACATAAGGTATTTTTTGTATACATTTTTTTCTTTTCACATAAATTAAAAAGTATAGCGGTACAAGTAGGACATTATTATCTATGGCCGAAGCAACCATGAAACCAGTTCTCATGTAGTCCAAACATTGGGTTCTTATAGAGCATGGATCAAGGGTATCAAAATGAATAGAAGCACATCATGATATGGTTATCTAAATTGATAGATGTATGCAACAGAATCACCCATCCATCCTAACCAATTCCAAGCCATTCACAAACCATATGATACATAAAACCAGGTCCTTAATTTCATTGCAAGAGGATGGACAACCATGTGGCATTTAAATTAAAGCCCAAGCTGGTAGAAGTTTTTATAAGGTAGCTGCAATAAGTCCTTTTTTTTTCCTTTTTTAGCAAGGACTACTAAAAGAACAGATTATGAATTAATGAACATCTCAGGCTACATGACATTCTAAGTTCTTTGTTTTCCAAATTCCAATACAACAATTAAATTTAGCCAATATGACCAATAGAATGATAGTATCAAATTCAACCTGCATTAGATTCTAAGGTCCTCCAATACATAGTTGCCACCCCTTCATGTACTTGAAACTCAATTGGAAAAAGTGGGGAAGGAAAAAAAAAAAAAGGGCATCTGCAGCAAGGGAGCACTTGAAAGTTTATATATTTTAAAACACAAGCATTAAAAAAACAGAATATATGTTTCTGAACTCATGAAGAAAATATATGATGAGTAGAAAAGATGATACAAGCAAGACATTATTGTCTATGACCAAACGAACCGTGGAACCAGTTCTTTTAGCAAAAAAACGATGGAACCAATTTTCATGTAGTCCAAACATGGGGTTTTTTTTTACAAAAAATGGATCGATTAATTGGAGTTCATAATTGTCACTATATCATAAAATTTATAAAAAGAATAAAGAAAATCATCAAATCATTATATGCAACACCCAAATTTAAAATCCAAGACCATGTATCCAATTCTCAAGTTCCAATTGTTAACCAAGTGGGATTTCTCAATAACCCAATCCCAAATTCAAGAAACAGAAAAAAAAAAAAAAAAAAACCAACGCAAATGAATCTCCAATGTTCAAACCCTCATTGTCAATCATTTGAATTTCTCAATTTCCTAACCTCCAACTGAAGACATCCAATCCCAAACTCCAATGCCCAAATGAAGAATAACCAAATCCCAAATTCAAAAGGGAAAAATGCTTCAAATCAAAATCTCAACCGTCCAAATTCAAAATTAAAAAAAAAAGATCCAAAACCAGATGTCTAAAATTCAAAAAACTCAAAACCATAACTTGAAACCTTTCAAACCAAAATAAGATAAATCAAATTTCCTAACCCCATTAGATGAATTTTCAAGCTCAGTTGTCATTCACATATGCCAAACTTTTAATTTCTTCTATCTCAATTAAAAATTCTAAATCACAAAATTAAGAAAAAATTTATCTCGAATGCACAAATTCAAATTCCAAGACCCTGAATCCATCCCAAACAC
This sequence comes from Cinnamomum chago, assembly GCA_038049695.1. Taxonomy (NCBI): domain Eukaryota; kingdom Viridiplantae; phylum Streptophyta; class Magnoliopsida; order Laurales; family Lauraceae; genus Cinnamomum; species Cinnamomum chago. Next base: position 4,419,096 of record CP142451.1, read on the forward strand.
CAGTTGTTAACTGCACATCTTTTCAGGTATTTTCATCAGCTAATTAAATGAGATAATAGACCGACTCAAGTTTAACTCAAATAATATTTAAAGATGCAATCTTTTGAGAAAAAACCAAGAAAAGATGATCACCATATTAATAGTCATCATCAAAAAAGGGGAAAAAAGAAAAAAAAAGAGAAAAACCTGCTTATGAAATCAGAACTTATAGATATTTTTTATACTTTTCTTACTCAAATGATATCTAAAAGTGAAAATCAAATTGAAACTCACAAGCCCCAGAAAACCCTAAAAAAATCCATCCTAAAGCATCAAGAGCGATTGAATAAACCCAAAAGAGAGCAAAAATATCAGTACGTGATGGAATGAGATACCAAAAGGGTGAGGAGGATAGATACTCGTATTAGTAAACATGCAGAGAAGTTAAAGAGAATTTGTTTTTGGAAAAGTTACAATAGTGCAAATTAGAAAACATACAGAGAAGATAAAGAATTTTAAAAAAAATGAGTTTAAAGCTACATTTACCTAACGGTGAGAACTATTGGAAAAAATTGGACACATTCAATTGAAAGAGAGAGAACAAAACCAATAGAGACGCACTTATGACAAAAGTTTCTTGAACTCTCTAAATCAGTGACCAGAGTTTGCTGCCATGAGTTCATCAATTGTTTTGTGCATGGTGTTGATTGCTAAGTTTTGGACTACATTCATTACAAGTCATATTTACTAAATTTCTACAATGGAAAACTAAGCAAATGAGAAATATTGGAATAATATTTAACAAAGTGGTGGAGGCTCGGCATATATTTTTTAATACGTCGTTAGCAAGCATTCTTGAGGTAAACTTCTTAATGCACGTATTGGAACACATACAAGGATAGCTTGTCATATAATGCAGAAACAATAATGCCAATATATTGGTGGGTCTAAAAAATACTAATGTGCGTTCAGCAAAAAAAAATAAAGATAAAACAAAAGGAATTTTTCAACAGAAAAACAAAGGATGAAAAAGACGTAGAATATTGACTTTTTACCATATCTAATAACAGAAATTGAAATGAAACATTTAAAAAATAGTTAAACAAATTACCATGTAGGATTGGGTTGGGAAAGATCTCTAAGTTCTCCTTTTTGAATTGATAAATTGCATGTTATGTCCTTAACAATGTCCGCCATATCTTTTCCCGACTCAATGATAGGGAAAAGTTGATGACATGTCAAAAATTATCTTGACCAATTGCTGATGATGCAGACAAATCCCACAACTCCTCGTGCTTAATAAGTTGGCCACTTATTTGGTTAAGTGTGAACAGAGAATTAACAATGATTATCAAGTCTCCTACCTTAGCAAGTGCAAAAAGAAATTAGGGTTCCCTTTGATTGTCTGCTTTATGTTCAAGACATTGGTTGATAGCATCAGCATTTCTACACCATCTAAGGCAAGAACATAGCTTTAGAATTCAACAATCTGAAAATTAGATCCAATTCTCCAGCATTTTAAGTATTAACACTTACGACTGAATTCATGAGGAAATAATTTCCAAAAGAAACTACAATGCATCGCTATTAGGGAGGAAGTGAGTGAAATTTGTTCTTTACAAGGAAGTAATAAAAACTCAATTGAGAATATTTCCTTTCAATTAAGAAATAAAATATATTTATGGTGTTATTACACTTTACAACTAAATCAAAGGAAAAAAAAAATATAGCATATCTCAAGTGATTTGACCTGATTCCTTCCATACAAAACAATTAAACCACTTTGGAAACTGAATATAATTTTTTAGGCAGAGACAATGATTTCTTAGATCATTAAGCTTTCTAACATTAAACATGGTAAGAGAGAAGGCGCTACACTTCTAATAGGGTAAAACCCTTTGAAATAATCATGTCATTAAGATTAAATTTCTTTTAGACTTTTAATGAAACACTTCATGCTCGCTCAACTAAGGATTTTTAAAGGAAGGGAAAAAAACCAAAGTTATTAAGATTCAACTTTTATAAATTTGTGATCAAACACTCCATCCTCAACTTAAGATTAGAAAAAAGGAAGAAGGAAAAAAAGGCATTATGCACATACTATAGTGCTACAACAATGAGAAAAGAAAAAATATTGAAAGAAAAATGCATACAAACTGTTGAAGCTCAACCAAAAAAGTGTGAAAAAGGGAGGGGGAAAATAAAAAACCAAGACATACATATTTATGCTGCTCCAATAATGTGGAAAAAAAGCTTGAAAACAAAACACACACCTTAAGAAAAAGAGCAAAGGTAGAGAGAGCGGGGCTTTGGTGGAAAGGGGCGGAGGAGATGAGAAATAGATGGAGAATGAGAGAGCGAGAGAAGAGGAGGCATTCATGGGTGGGAAATCATTTTAAAGTGAGTTGTGAGAGGGATTGATGAGATGGCCTTCGTGATTCCTTCATAGGGGATGTAGACTGAGACAAAGAGAAAGAGGAACCCTAAGTATAGATACCTACTATTGGACACAAAGGATTTCCATAATAACCTCAAACAAAGGCACTTTGCATTAACACAACACAGGAATACAATATAAGTTGCGCATTCATTACCAGCAGTTTGATCACCAACCAGGACATCTCCCATATCAAATCTGATTCAATTTCCTTGCTTCTTGATACCAGTCAATTGCACTGCTCTTTTCACAAAATTAAAATAATTAAGAACGAGTTCACATCATAATTTATACTTTGATTCAGATAAAAAAATACTATAAAATAAATGGAATCATGAATTGTCCAAAACATACTTTTCAATTTATCCTCTTACAGAATTTGCACATATCTTGTAAGTAGTAGTGAAAACTGAGAACATGGAAAAGCGGGGGCTTAATCATCTCTCCTAATAAAAAAAATACAATCACCGACATCTCTAATAATGCATATGGCTCTATATCAAGTAGATTCAAACTGTCCATTAACTTAATTGTACAGATCCATAAAGAAGACTATTACAGACCTCTAAATAGCTAATCAATAGAATACAAATTGACAAGAAAATTTAATGGTGTCATCTAACCATGGTGAGCTTTGGACAATGTCTAAGCAAAGGAAGAGCCCATGGGATACGCAATTTACATCTCATTGATATTTGACGCATACAAGATAATCTTATGGAAGGAAAAGCATAGATAAGCAAGCTATTTTCCTCTTTAAACCTCATTTCTTTTAGCAGATATTTCCATTGCACCGTATCATACAATTCCAGAGAATTTATGTTCTAACAAATTTCATGAAAATGGAGTTTACAAATCAATAATCTGCAATCAAAATATTTCAAATATCTAACTACTTTATTTCCCTGATTTTAGAAAAATGATCCCCAATCCTTCTTTTCCTGCAATCAATTTTTAGGGACTCAGCCCTCTACCATCATTTCAAAGTTACAATTCCATAAAAAAAAATCACATGCATATATCCATAAAAATAAATACATATTCACTTGCCTTTGGGTGAGGAAATCCAAAATGCCCAAATCCACAACTTAGCTCAAAATGACCAAAATCCATGAATTAGAAACAAATTCACATAAATAACTCTACAAATCACAATCTAACATGCTAACAAACTCATCTAACACTAATTAGTGGAAAAACCCAATTAACCCAACTTAATCAAAACAAAGAAGCTTACCTAAGAGAGAAATTGAAATGAGGTTGTGGGGTCCACTTGATCGATGATGGAGGCCTCGGTGGTCCATTGGCAAGGATAAAGAAAGAAACAGAATGAAAGAAAGAAAGGAAAACAGAAAGAAACTGAGAGGGACAGTGAAATGGTGAGATGATGAAATGGGTTGGGGAATACCTCATGTTGGCAGAATATGGGTTTTGTGGGATTTTTCCGTGGACCTTTTTGGCTGCAGATAGAGCGCTTTATGGGGAGAGATGGCAGGAGTCTGGAGTCTGGAGTCTGTGAGGTATTGGATGAAATGGGTTGGTGGGTTTGATTGGGAGAGGGTTTTGAGAGATGGGTTTTGGAGGAGATGGATTGAGAGGCGTGGTGTCTGGAGTCTGTCTGTGAGGTATTGGAGTCTGTGAGGTATTGGATCAAATGGGTTGGTGGGTTTGCTTGGGAGAGGGTTTTGAGAGATGGGTTTTGGAGGAGATGGATTGAGAGGCGTGGTTTGATGGGGTTTTGCTGGAGGAAATGGAATAATTTTTTCTTGGCTTGAAGCAAGAGAGATGAAATCGATGGATGGAAGGGAAAAGAAAGAAAAAAGAAAGAGACAGATTTTTTTCTTGGCTTGAAGCAAGAGAGATGAAATCGATGGATGGAAGGGAAAAGAAAGAAAAAAGAAAGAGACAGACGTTGCAAGAGATGAAAAGAGATAAAAGAAAGAGAGAGACGTTGGGATAGGTGGGTCACAGTCATCAAAAAGCATTAAGAGGTCAAATGGAAATGGGAGAAGAAAGAATAAAGAAAGAGCAGAAGAGGACAAATGAGTGAGTCGACCATGCACTTGCCAAACTGTGGCTTTTATACTTATGGATAGAGATAGATTTAGGTGGTGTTTGGCAACTCTTATTATTGCCTCTACTTGTCTTAAAACTGTGTGTAACAGTTTTAAGTTTGTTTGGTAAGCCAAGTTGCAAAGCCCATTTGAAATGGACTTTAGATGATTTGGCCCCATTTCAAGAAGCCAGCAAATGAACCAGAATTGAATCAGTGCTTTTGGTCTGAAGCAGATAGACTATTAGGCTACAGTGACTTGGACGGTGTCATGGGGCAGTCCGGTTTTTGATTTTTTTTTTAATTTATGGGACCCACAATCATGATCCAAGCCGTTAGAAATGTGAAGAAGGCCCAACACGGCCACGTGTCCAAATTTCAGCCGTTGATCTTTCTCGAATCTCGAGATATTTGCAAAAAAACGTGAGCCATTTGATGTAATATTCCGGACATTGTGGGCCCCACATTCAAGATCCGATCCGTTGGTTCTCTTTGGAGGGCCAAAAACGGCTATGGGCCCAAAATTGAGCCTCTAATTCAAAGTGGATCTTGAGATATTTACAAAAACGTTTTTGACCATTGATGTCCCATGCCTTAGTGATTGAGTCTTGAAGTTGTACACAGCAGTGTGGTATTTTTTTTTTTTTTTAAATTCAGGCATCATAAATCATGATCCAAACTATTGGATATATTTAAAAGATCATTCACGACCAATGGTCCAAATTTTAGCCATTGGATCATCATAGATTTTGAGATATTTATAAAAAACGACAGACATTTATATATAATTTTTTTTAAATCATGGCCCCTAAATGCAAGATCCAAACCAAAATGAAGATCCAAACCGCCTATAGTAATTAAAATGTGGAACACGTGTTTGAGATAAAATTTCAATTGTTGTATGATCATAGATCTTGATATATTTGCAAAATGCCCAAACCATTAGATCTATTTTTACATGTATCTTACCAAACAGTCTATTTTTAAAATATCTATGTCTTACCAAACAGTCTATTTGTAAAACATCAATTTCAAACCGCTCCATTTGAAATAGATCTATATCATACAGATCTGTTTCGTGAAGATAAGATTTGCCAAACATAGTCTTAGTGAAATGGTAATATAATTTTTTGACTTATTTGTTTGAGAAAAAGAAGATGCTTTTTGTCATCATGAAAAAGTGACTTTTTAATTTTTTTTGGGTAAAAATAGAGGTATTTTTTGAAATATGATACTTTTTTTATTTGACCCATTTTCTTTTAATCTCTTGAAATGATCCTTCACCACACACCAATAGTAAAGTGAATTTTTTTTATTTTTTTATTTTTATAACGGAGGGTGCCCTGGTCTTTTGGGCCAGAATAATCCCTACAGGCCCAGGGGGAGCCGGATAAATCCCCTGTGGCCATAGTGTGGTAGTGCAGGTTTTAACTCTCAACCACCGGATGTAAACCGTGATCATATGCCAACCGAGTTACCACAATTAAAATGGCGGACGTAGGTTCATTGCAGGAGTACCTTCTTGTATAAGCCCACTCCTCGCTCACTTAACGAGATGGGCCCATTTTTGTAAATCCAAACTGCTCATAAGCGCTTCTGCGCTGTGTATCGGCATTGGTCCAAATACATCTCTAATTTCTCATTTTTAGGACGATTTTACAAACATCTAAGAATGACATAGAGTTAATAATGATTTTTTCACATGGTGGAGTGTCAAGAAAGCTTGAATCAGGTCTTAATATATTGAGTTAATTTTTTGTTTTTTTTTTTTGGTCAAGAGTGATATTTCTTACTTAAAGCCCCTAAACATGTGTGTATTATTACGATGCCAACTCCACTCACCCATGAGTGTATTGGCATTGAGTTGAAGTTTTGCTAAAATTCAAACCGTAGGAAATTTCTGCCAACCAACATTTACTGTCTTTTAAAGGGCTTTAATCCAACACGAGTACAGCCCAGATTCAGATCTGGTTAGACAAGCTTGAAAAATGCATTTCGGTAGTCTGTGTTGGCGTTTGCCTAGGCCTTAAGATGCGTTTTTATTGAGAACAACCACTTACCTCATTGGTAAGTGGCGGCAGTTCTCACCTCGCTGTCAAAGATTTGAACCACTGGTACGTATGTCACCTTTTTCCACTTGTGTGGGCCTTTTTCCCACTTATATGGGCTGTCTTTCCATATGTGTGTGCGGACTTTCTTTTGGATCCCAACTTAGCTGGGTTACCAAAAGAAAAAAAAAATGCGCTTTTATTAAGCTTTATTTATGTCTGTACAGTTATATACCATCTATTTAATAATCAAAATAAATTCGGTATATATACCATATGTGTGCCACCGTTGGGTGATTATTATTTTGCTGGGTTATTTCATTAACCCAACCTCAGTTTTAAAGATGAGATATGGTTTGAGAAGTACTAATGGGCCTTAATCAATGGGGCTCATATTAAAGCATTGGGATATTTTTGGGACATGAATTGAGGTGGGACTCCTACAATTGTAAATGGATTTGGGCTTGGACGTATATATAGGCGAGTTTGATGCAAATCCAACCTGCTTACATGTGAGATTATAATTCACTGCAAAATTGACCTTTTAGATGATCTTTTTTTAATGCAGACTAATCACATATTTGATCGAGCTTTTTTCACACAATAAGGACAACATGACATGGATAAAAACCCTTGACTCAATCCTACCTCCATGAATTTATAACATCCTGAATTTCAGGTAAATAATACTGTGTGGGGTCATTCCGTGATCATGAAATTAAACGGGGCCACCACCCAGTCTCGGTAACCCGTGATCTCGGTGCCGCCGAGTTCGGCTGCATCGCCGTCTCGGGCAATTATGGAGCGGGCCCCAGTGATTGCGTCACGAGTCCCAACTTCGGTCTCAGCCTCGACCGAGCTCGGCCTCCTTTCATTCAATCATAAATGCCGCCATTAATGCACTGCCAAATCAGGATCGGCGGTCTGACAACAGAATGGGCTCCGGACCTACGCAAGGAGCACGCCATATCTACAATCATATCCATAGGCGAGGAGGGCTGGTCCGATGGGACGTCCCCTTTTTACCTACCCCCACTCAGGAGATGAGAGTACGCTCAGATGGGACTCCCGTCTCCTCAGGAAGACAGTCCAATGATGACTTCTCCACCTATATATTGCATGAGAGAATCCATGAAAGGTACGCACACGCATAACCTCTCCCTCCCAGAACTCTTTCTCTCCATTCTCTCAGTCCCTGCACTAACTTAACCGTCGGAGGGCCTTCGGCTACCCACAGCCAGGGTCTCTGACCGTTGTTCTTTTCCTTTCAGGTCATTGGAGGCTCGATCCATTCCCCTTACCTCCCTCAAAACCTTGCATCAGGAGCTTAAATCCTCCATTAACTAAGTCCGTAATTTTTAGGCACTTACAGTTGGCGCCGTCTGTGGGAATAGGATCTGTGCCAAAGCCTCTACAGAAGCCATGCCTCCAAAAACCAGAAACGGTGGCGGAGGACCATCGACGTCTAAAAAAGCATCGTCCTTCCCGCTACGAGAGGAGCCTGCGTTCCCACCATTCTTGCCGTCGCAACCAGCCCAGTCGGTTGTCCCGGAACCACCCCCCGACCTTTGTTCCGCCCTTCTTCCCCCTCCGGGGCCGATTGCGGCTCCTCCCGTCAGGCAGGAGGAACCAGAGGCCCCGCGCCAGAGGAGGTCTGGGGGGAGGTCGGGAGCCGCGTACGTGGAGGGCATAGTCCAATCGGCCTCTTCGTCTCGGCCCACGACTGCGCGCCCCCACCACGATGACCATAGAGGGGTCCCTCTCCATCCTGATGGTCGATCACAAAGGGGTCCGGAGCAGAACGCCCCCACGTCGGATCTTCGGCGAAGGGGCAAAACCCCTATCAGGGCGACGTCCCACCGTCACTCTCGCGACGACGGCCAATCTCTCCATCATATCCGTGAAACGAGAAATGACGACCCCTTGCTTAAAGAGCTCGATGCCCAGGACCAGGCTCTCCAAGATAAAGACGAGGTGATTCGTCGTCTAGAGGAGCGACTCGAGATGAATGAGAGGAAGTCTCGTGGTCCGCCTCCCCGGCGGAAGCAGACCCACCCGGGTAACCAAGATCTGAGGCATGCCCTCAACCACAAAAGGAGGTCTCACCGCGAGGAGGAAGGCTCGAGCAGCAGTCATCTGCCTAGTGGTCTCGGGGGAGCACGGCGCGAGCCGGAATCCCCGAGACTCGATGACCAGACGGACCTCAAGGCGCAGTTGGACCACTATATCAAGCAGGAGGTCCAGGCCCGTTTGGCCGAAATCGGTCTCGCCCGGGACCAGACTGATGAGCATGAAGAGGACGATCAGGGCATGTCCCCTTTTTCGCAGGAAATTAGAAATTTCTCTCTCCCCGAGAGATTTAACGTCCCAAGGTTCGTACTTTACGACGGGGCCTCAGACCCAGAGGCGCATCTGCGGCACTTCACTCAGCGGATGTCGGTCTGGGGGGACGTCGGTCTTTTAAACTGCAGGGTTTTCTCATCCAGTCTGGGAGACCTCCCTCTCCGGTGGTTCTGCGCACTCCCTCCCGGGTCGGTCTCAAGCTGGCGGCAGCTCCGGAGCTCTTTCCTTGAAAAGTTTCAAGCGCACCGCGTCATCCCGAAGACAGGTAGCAATCTCATGGCGATCCGGATGAAAGACGGTGAGGGTATCACTGCCTTCGCCAGAAGATTCTGGACAATATACAGCCAGATTACCGACGCCAATGACGAAGTCGCCATCATGTGCTTCAGGGAGGGGTTACTCCCAGGAAATGAACTCCGCAGAGATCTAGTCCGAAACCCCGTGGCCACGATGAAAGCACTGATGGCAAGGGTAAAGCAGTACATTGAGCAGGAAGAAGACGAGGCCCATGGCACAGAGCGGTTCGGATTCCCGAAGAAACACCAGGCCTCCACCAAGGAAGAAACATTCCCCCGACCGAGGTCGGATAAAAGGAAGCCCGCCCGCTCTTTCTCGATCGCCTCGGATAGCAGCAAGAGGCCGAGGTCACAGTCCGCTAAGCCTGCCAACGATCCTTACAGGGCTATCAGTGTTGTGTTTAAGGAGCCTATTTATAGACTCCTGAACAAAATCAAGGCAGAGCCATACTTCCAGTGGCCTCGGCCGATGACAGGCGATCCATCCATCCGAGACCAGAACAAGCGCTGCTCCTATCACAAGCAGCACGGGCACATGACCGAAGACTGCTTTGCGTTGAAGTCCCATCTCGAAAAGCTCGTCCATGACGGACACCTCCAGGAGTATATCAAACAGGAGGAAAGGGTCCACCGAGCACAGCAGCGCACTCGACCCAGTGATGACCATGAGAGCGATGAGCCGGCGGGTACCATCAATGTCATCCACCTAGCACCCGCCCCAGGCAGGGGAAGCGCCCAGGCTCGGTCAGACGCCAGGAGAGCTGCCCATGGCAAGCAGGTGATGTCGGCAGAGTGGGAGAGCGCCTCGAAGAGGCGTAAGAGAGAAAAGCCCAAGATTTGGTTCTCGGATGAGGATCTGAAGGGAGTCGAGCTCCCCCACAATGACGCCCTCATCCTCACCCTGCGGCTGAACAATTACACTACCAAGCGCGTCCTTGTGGACCCCGGGAGCTCCACCGAGATTGTGTACTATAGCTGTTTCAAACAGCTCGGCCTGCCCGAATCCGCCCTGCGGGAGGCCCACGTCCCCTTGATAGGGTTTAGTGCCCAGCCGGTGTACCCCAAAGGCAGGATCTCACTTGAAGTCCGGATCGGAGGCGCAGCAAAGGTAGCAGACTTTATGGTGATAGACGCGCCGTCCCCCTACAATGTGATATTGGGACGAAGTTGGCTGCACGCCATGGAGGCAGTGCCATCCACCCTTCATCAAAAACTCAAGTTTCCATTGGAGAAGCCTGGAGGAACGGTCGAAATAGTGACTGTGTGCGGAAACCAACAGATGGCCCGAGAATGTCTCGTGGTCGTAGCACCCGGAGAAGAGGAACCGAGACGAGTGCACATGGCCGAGCTCGAAGCCGAGATCGAGGATGTCGGGCGGACAGCAGGGCAGAAAAGCATAGAAGATCTCACCGAGGTCAGGATCAATCCTGAAGATCCGGAGCGCTACTTCCTGCTGGGTAGCCAGCTCCCTGACGCTGAAAAGGCCGAATTGCTGGACTTCCTACTCCTAAACAAAGATATCTTCGCGTGGACTCCTTACGAGATGCCCGGGATTGACCCCGAGGTCATATGTCACAAGCTAAATGTGGACCCCGGACACAAGCCCGTAGTGCAGAAGGCTCGCAGAACGGGGATCCCACAGACACAGGCGATTATAGAAGAGGTGGAGAAGCTCCTCGAGGCTGGGGCAATCCGCGAGGTGCACTATCCCCAGTGGCTAGCCAACACAGTGGTTGTAAAGAAGAAGAGCGGCAAGTGGAGGGTCTGTGTAGACTTCACCGACCTTAACAAAGCTTGCCCCAAAGATAGCTTCCCGCTCCCGAAGATCGACCAGATGATCGACGCCACCTCGGGGCATGACAGAATGAGCTTCTTGGACGCCTACCGAGGTTACCATCAGATCCCCCTGCACAGATCTGATGAGGAAAAAACTGCGTTTATCACACCTCGGGGCATCTACTGTTACAAGGTGATGCCCTTCGGGCTGAAGAACGCCGGAGCGACATATCAGAGGCTGGTCACTAGGATGTTCCGAGATCAGCTCGGAAAGACGATGGAGGTCTATATTGACGACATGGTAGTCAAGTCCAAGGAGTCGCAGGGCCACCTACCAGACCTGCGCCAAACATTTGCCATCCTCCGAAAGTTCCAGCTCAAACTCAATGCCTCGAAGTGTGCATTTGGCGTCGGCTCCGGCAAATTCCTGGGGAGCCTGGTGACACGGAGAGGGATTGAGGCCAATCCGGAACAGATCGCGGCCATACAGGCTATCCAAAGCCCCACCTCGGTCAAGCAGGTCCAGAGACTGACGGGGATGGCCGCTGCACTCAATCGCTTCATCAGCCGCGCCTCAGACAAGTGCCGTCCATTCTTTCAGCTACTGAAGAAGAGTTCCAAGTTCCAATGGACTCCAGAATGCGATTTGGCACTAGAGACGCTCAAAAGGTACCTCTCCTCACCACCTCTACTCTCCACTCCGTCGCAAGACGATTTTCTCTATCTCTATCTTGCAGTCTCGGACCATGCGGTGAGCTCGGTGCTGGTTCGAGAAAGCGACAAGCAACAGTACCCCATCTATTACACCAGCAAAACCCTGCTCGATGCCGAGACCAGATATCTACCTCTTGAAAAGCTAGCACTAGCACTGCTCAGCGCCTCTCGCAAGCTCTCCCATTACTTCCAGACTCACACGGTGGTAGTCATCACGGAATTCCCGCTCAAGTCCCTCTTCCGCAAGGCGGACTTTTCTGGCCGAATCTCCAAGTGGGCCGTGGAATTGGGTCAGTTCGACATCAAGTATCAGCCCAGAACGGCAATCAAGGCACAGGTCCTGGCGGACTTCGTCGTCGAATTCACCTCTCCTAGTTCGGCACCGACCTTGCTCGATACCGAACTGGGGGACTCCAAGGGCAGCAATGAAGGTAACACCAAGACTGAGGAAGACCAATCCTGGGAAAAATTTCTGGAGTCAGCCTGGAAAATCTTCGTTGACGGATCGTCTACATCCAAGAGGGCAGGCGCCGGCGTCGTCCTCCAATCCCCAGAAGGGTTAGTCATAGAGCAAGCACTAACCCTCAACTTCAAAGCATCAAACAATGAAGCAGAATATGAAGCACTGATCGCTGGCCTCGGCAGTGCGAGAATACTGGGGGCAGGGAGGGTGGTGGTCTTCAGCGACTCCCAGTTGGTGACGAGCCAGCTGAGCGGGGACTACCAAGCCAGAGACGAAAGAATGGTGGCCTATCTAGCCCATACCAGGCAGCTCCTCTCCCAGTTTGAAAAGGTTGAAGTCAGGCAAGTTGGTAGGGAGTTCAATCGCCATGCAGACGCCCTGGCAAGCTTGGCCTCGGCTGTAGAAGCTGGAAAAAGTAGAACAGTTGATGTAGGGACGTTGGAGAAGCCGAGCATAGAGCTCCTCCCAGTTCGGCCAGTTCTGTGCACTGACCTCGGTCCGAGCTGGATGGACCCAATCATGACGTTCCTGAGAGAGGACAAGCTCCCAGAAGACAAGAACGAAGCCCACAAGGTCAGGATGAAGGCAGCTCACTTTTGGCTATCTCCAGATGAGAAGCTCTACAGAAAATCCTACTCCGGACCATATCTCTAGTGCGTTCATCCTAGCAAGGTAGAGGATTTTCTATTTGAGATCCACGAGGGAATCTGTGGAAGCCACATCGGGGGAAGATCGCTGGCCTACAGAGCTATTAGCCAGGGCTACTGGTGGCCATACATGCAGAAGGATGCCCAGATCTACGCCAGGAAATGTGAGAAATGCCAAAAGTTTTCCCATTCCCTCCACCAGCCAGCTCAGGACCTGAGCCCGATCTCCAGTCCATGGCCCTTTGCTCAGTGGGGGCTGGACATCGTCGGACCTCTCCACCGAACTCCGGGAAACAAAAGATGGCTAATGGTGGGCACCGATTACTTCACAAAATGGATTGAGGCAGAGGCCTTATCCTCCATCACCGAGCTTGACACAAAGAATTTTGTGTGGAAAAACATCGTCACACGGTTTGGGATCCCCAGAGCTCTGGTCTCGGACAACGGAACCCAATTCGATTCAAAATTCTTCAAAAGCTTTTGTCAGGAGCTCGGCATCAGAAACCTCTATGCGACTCCGGCCTATCCGCAGAGCAATGGGCAAGCAGAGATCTCGAACAAAGTAGTTCTGGAGGGGCTGAAGAAAAGGCTTGATAAAGCTAAAGGCAGATGGACGGAGGAATTGCCAAGTGTCCTCTGGGCATACAGAACCACCCCGAGACGATCCACTTCGGCCACCCCTTTTTCGTTGGCCTACGGAATGGAGGCAGTAATTCCCCTTGAAGTCGGCCTCCCGACCTTAAGAACAAATCTCTTCGATCAAGGGCAGAACGAGATGAACCTCGCCAGAGAACTTGACCTCGCCGAGGAACGAAGGGAAGCAGCATCCGTACGTCTGGCCGCCTATCAGCAGCAGCTTTCCCGAGGGTATAATCAAAAGGTCAAAGAGAGGAGGTTCTCGGTTGGAGAACTGGTCCTGAAAAAAGCGCTCCCCGCGGATAGAGACCCCAATGATGGCAAGCTGGCACCAAACTGGCTCGGCCCCTACAAAGTAGTCTCCATCTCGGGCAGGTCGGCATACAAACTAGAAGGGATGGACGGCAAGGAATTGCCCCGGCCATGGAACGCTGCCCACTTAAAGAAATATTATTTCTAGTTGTATTCGAGATGTTTGATCAATAAAGAAGAACCTTTTGACACAGATTTGCCTTGAATTTCTTCGATCCCCGCAAGGATCCGGCCCTCGCGCCATCCTCTTCGAGTTCGGTCGTAGTACCAACTCCGCAAGGATCCGGCCCTCGCGCCATCCTCTTCGAGTTCGGTCGTAGGACCAACTCCGCAAGGATCCGGCCCTCGCGCCATCCTCTTCGAGTTCGGTCGTAGTACCAACTCCGCAAGGATCCGGCCCTCACGCCATCCTCTTCGAGTTCGGTCGTAGGACCAACTCCGCAAGGATCCGGCCCTCGCGCCATCCTCTTCGAGTTCGGTCGTAGTACCAACTCCGCAAGGATCCGGCCCTCGCGCCATCCTCTTCGAGTTCGGTCGTAGGACCAACTCCGCAAGGATCCGGCCCTCGCGCCATCCTCTTCGAGTTCGGTCGTAGTACCAACTCCGCAAGGATCCGGCCCTTGCGCCATCCTCTTTGAGTTCGGTCGTAGGACCAACTCCGCAAGGATCCGGCACTCGCGCCACCCTACTCGAGTTCGGTTGCAGGGCCAACTGACCAAGAGGCGTCCTCTGCGGCGTCTGACCGCGGAGCTCGGCCTACCCTAGGGTCTCACCTAGACCGTGGGAGCACGGCCTCAGTTGAACCCCGGCATGTAAGTCGGGGGCTCGCCACCATTTCACCCTGGGAACCTCCCCCTCAAAGACATGCCATTAAGGCCTAACCCTCGGTCAAACGACAGCATGACTCGCTTACTCGCTGAAATTCAAAAGTAGGAAAGGGACAACCTAGTCTTCCGAGACTGGAAAAGGTCTGCCCGAGGCAGGCCCCTCCTACCGACCTCATCCACTTTGGACAACACCTCACATCAGAGCATCCACAGACCGTTGCAAAAGAAGAGAAACAGCAAGATTGAAAAAGAACTTCTTTTCATTAATCAGAAAGTACGATTACATGATCTCTGTGCACTTAAAGAAGAAAAATTACATCGAAGAATTGAGAAAATTCCAAAGTCTACTCCTTGGACACCTCCTTATGGGTCACCGACTCTGGAGGTGCAGAGGAAATGGGGGGATCACAAGCAGATGAAGGAGCTGCAGCAAGAGTCTCGGCCACCGGGACGACGGCAGGAGTCGGAGAAAGAAGAGGAGCGCCTTCAGCTTCGGCCGGGGTCAGAGGAGGAAGAGAAGTGCCTTGGACTTCGGCAGAGGTCGGGGGCGGAGGCGGAGCGATGGGGGCATCGGCCGGAGCCTCGGAAGGGTTGGAGCCTGGCTCTGGCTCTGAACCCACTGCTGCAGGTCGGAACTGAGGAAGATCCGAGAAGATGGGATGGTCCTCAGAGACCCCATATTTGAGCAGGGCCGCCTTGCACCCCATCTCGTACAGCACTGAGCTCAGATTTGTGATCTGAGACGCGTAATCCTCCGAGGCCCAATCCACCCCGTCCTGGTAAGCCTTTGTAGCCTGATCTCGCAGGATGGATTCGGCCTCGGATCTCTCCTTCTTGGAGGCCTCAAGCTCAGCCTCTTTCTTGGCCAGCTCGCCTTGCTTCTCGGCAACCTCGGCATCTTTCTTCGCGAGCTCGGCCCCCCTCTCGACGAGCTCAACCTCCAGCCGGGCCGCCCTCCTCGCCTTCTCGTCCGCGGCGCTCCTCAGGTTGTTGTTCTCGCCCCGCAACTTAATGATCTCAGCCTTCGCTGCTTGCTGATCCGTTGCGTGTTGGGCGATTTTCTCCCCCACCTTCTTGAGTTCGGCTGCGCTGGCCTCCAGCGCACTCCCCAGCTTCCTCTTCTCCTTCTCTAGCCCATCAATCTGGGCAGCTCTTTCCGCCTCCCTCTCCATCAGTACTTGGAGCCTCTGCGCGTTCTGTGAAAAGAATAGAAACGGTGAGTAGGTTGGATCGGGTGACTAAGAAGTGAAAATTTTAGAAAATAGGGGAGAAAAGCTACCTCGAGCGACGCCCTCAAGGTATGATGGATTAAGTTCGAAGACCGGATTTTCCTGTGCTTCTCCATATCCTGGGGGAGGGCGCATCCCCGGGCGAGAGCCATGACCGACTCCCAGCTCGTCCCCAGCTGCACCCCCACCGTCATCGGCTCGTTGGGGTTGAGGTCGAAGTTGGGCCTCCAAGGAGCTGGCGTGGACTGCTGGGACTGCGGTTCCGCCGACGGATGCCTCCCCTCCGCGCTCGACAGACGGGGCCTCTTCTCGGGAGGAGGCCTCTCGCCCTCCTTTCCGGCAGCGGCAGACCGAGGCCGGGCTTCCTTCTGCGGCGGAGGAGGCGGAGTCTCCTTCCCGGGGTCCACCACCCGCGGCCTGCTTTCTCGGAGCGGACGAGGGTCCTTCGTCTGCCGAGCGGCCACGGAAGACTCCCCCGACTTCCCCTTCGAAGGCTTGGCCGAAGAAGCGCCTGCCGCGCCCGACGAGCTAGAAAAGGCGGCGGGGGCGGATCCCTGGGCGGCACCTGCACCACTGGGGACGTTCTTGAGGGCTTCCGGGGCCATACCTCCAAAAATCAGGGCCCCCAGGTTCTTCAAGGGTGGGCGCGGCCGCTCCATTTCCTCTTCCTCTGCTTCTCCTCGGTCTCGGGGAGGACTGTCACCGATGACTATCGGGTCCCGAGGATCCGTGGCTTGACCGTCTGTCTCGGCAGGGTCGGGTCCGACTTCCCCTGGCGGAGCAAGAGGAATCTCGGCAGCCTTCCTGGTGTAAGACTGATACCGAGGTTTGTACCCCAGCAAGGAGAAGGCGGCTCGGTCGTAATGACCGTGGTAGCGCTCAATCTTCTCTAGCCACGCGTCGTTGCGCTTCCACTTGTCGAAACCGGCCTCTCTCCTCCTCTTCTGAATGCCTACACGGAAAAATGGGCAAGGACATCAGTTCGGCATAATAGCAGGCAAAGGCAGGATAAGCTTAAACCTAGAAGGGTGGGCATTTACTAGGGGGTGTCCCTGGTTTTCGTGGGACCTGGATCCTCCGGTCCTCCTCGGTCTCGGTCCCCCTGAACTCCCAGTTTCCCGAGATCAAAAAGCGGTCATCTCCGGCGTATTTGGTGGAGTCCTCCAGGGCATTCACCAAGGGACGGCGCCTGGCCTTGACCCGAAGGTAGTAAGCGTCCTCGACCCCCGCGGCCTTGCAGATATCGTAGACATCTTCTAAATCATGTACGCCGAGACCGATGTCCAAGATCCAGTTCAGCTGGGCCACGCCCATTATTATTTTGAAGCCGTTCGGCATTAGCTGGAAGGGGCAGAGGTTCCACGCGTGGAGACAGGACCGGAGGAGTGGGTGGATGGGGAATCTTACCCCCCCTTCGCACACAGCCAGCAAAGGGAAGGGCATCCATTCCTTATAGGTGACGAAACCCTTGACGGAGCCCTGGAAGACAAAGGGTTTCACCAGGACATCCTCTGGGATCCTAAAGTTCTCCCTAAAAGCCTCTAGGGCTGCAGGGCCCTCTACCCAGTGGCTGTATATTCCCATTTTCTTGAAACAGAAGAGAAGGAAGAAATAGAAGAAAGGGAACGAAGGCTGGGAGGGCCTAAGGGATTAGGAATCTCAGAAATCGCAGAAGAAGGAGAAATACAGAAAGGAGATGAAGGCAAGAAGCATAACTCACAGAAAAAGCAAAGAGGACTGCAGAAGACGGAAGGGCAAGGAACGGGAAGCAGAGGTCGAAGAGTCTCCGAGTTCGGCGATCTTCTGGGTTGAACAAAGTTGCAGCAGAGTCTCCTTCAAACTAACAGCTAGGGTAAAAGAAGAAGAAAGAGGAGCGGGCCCCTTTTTATAAAGGAGCGCCCCCTCTTGATTACCGCATGCCGCGTCGCTTCGACTTCGGTGTCCTACCAGACAGAAGGCTCCACGTGGCGGAGACGATAAGTATTCCGCCATGCCTCTGGTACGACATTAATCGCCTCGGGTATGCGAAACGGCGCTCTCCGTATCCGCTGTGGCAGGGCAATCATGACGCCCTATTTATTGCCTAGGGCAGGTGAAGAGGCGCCATAATGAGGATATTCCTAAGGCGGGATACGAAAAGAC
The DNA here is from genome assembly GCA_038049695.1 of Cinnamomum chago. Lineage (NCBI taxonomy): Eukaryota > Viridiplantae > Streptophyta > Magnoliopsida > Laurales > Lauraceae > Cinnamomum > Cinnamomum chago. Next base: position 4,436,998 of record CP142451.1, read on the forward strand.
AGCCCCGTCACATCCAAGTCTTAGCTCCCGACCTCGGAGAAAGCCCGAGGTCAGGGAGCTAGGGGGCAATTGTGTGGGGTCATTCCGTGATCATGAAATTAAACGGGGCCACCACCCAGTCTCGGTAACCCGTGATCTCGGTGCCGCCGAGTTCGGCTGCATCGCCGTCTCGGGCAATTATGGAGCGGGCCCCAGTGATTGCGTCACGAGTCCCAACTTCGGTCTCAGCCTCGACCGAGCTCGGCCTCCTTTCATTCAATCATAAATGCCGCCATTAATGCACTGCCAAATCAGGATCGGCGGTCTGACAACAGAATGGGCTCCGGACCTACGCAAGGAGCACGCCATATCTACAATCATATCCATAGGCGAGGAGGGCTGGTCCGATGGGACGTCCCCTTTTTACCTACCCCCACTCAGGAGATGAGAGTACGCTCAGATGGGACTCCCGTCTCCTCAGGAAGACAGTCCAATGATGACTTCTCCACCTATATATTGCATGAGAGAATCCATGAAAGGTACGCACACGCATAACCTCTCCCTCCCAGAACTCTTTCTCTCCATTCTCTCAGTCCCTGCACTAACTTAACCGTCGGAGGGCCTTCGGCTACCCACAGCCAGGGTCTCTGACCGTTGTTCTTTTCCTTTCAGGTCATTGGAGGCTCGATCCATTCCCCTTACCTCCCTCAAAACCTTGCATCAGGAGCTTAAATCCTCCATTAACTAAGTCCGTAATTTTTAGGCACTTACAAATACTTACCATTGGCTAGGAGGTGTGTGTAAAAACAAGGTTAAATTGTGTTTCTCTAGTCTGATGGTAAATGCAAATCTTGTTCAACTAAAATTTTGTACGGTGGACGGTTTTGGATGACTGCTGAAGCATGCCATTGATGGAGTGGAATCACAACTTCAATGGTTAAATCTTTATAAGGTCCATCCCATGGGAATTAATTTTAGAGCTTTTTTTTTTTGTATATACACCTCTAAGGTTTGTAGAATTTGTAAATAAGCCCATGAGGTTTTAAAATTTGCTAGTAGACTCCTACATTTTCATTTTAATACCTTTATTATCCACAAAATCAATAGTCTTCTAACAACCATATGTTTTTAGAACGAAATGACATTTTTGTCCTTCTCTTTTATCCTTATATGCATAATTTCAAAAGCTTCGACTCAGATCTTTTTATAAAGCATGTGACATTAACAATTGCACTTGGTGGGAGAGAATAACCCTACATAAATTTATTTTTGTATCAATACAAGGCTCATTTCATTAAATCTAAATTGATCGTGACGGCAATCAACACAAGTACTTATAACCAGTTATGATTTATCCAATCCAAAATGGCCCACCGTTGGATTGAGGAACGCTTAAAAAACACATGATTATGCTTCATGTGTAGGGGGTGTAAAAGAAATATTTGGGAAACGGGAAAGGGGTAGTGTTTGGCTCTAAGTAAAAGAAATATTGAGGGAATGCGCAAGTATGTAAAAAAAAATATTAATTTTTAGAATTTAGGGGGGGGGGGGGGGGTGGATTTAAACTTTTCTCAGATATAGGTGGGGTATTCATATCCCAGGCCCTAGTACCTGGGTCCACCCCCGGTCATAATTCCCTTGGATTTTGTTATCAATGACACAATTTTCTCCCATTCCTTCTTTGGATTTTGTTAGGAGCTTTTTACTTTTTCAAGAAAAAAAAAAGATTTTATTTTCATTGGAACCTTGCTCTCCTTTCATCCATGGGTTTTGCTTTCATTGTTATCTCATGGGCCACAAAGGTCATTTGAGGAAGTGGGAGATGGAAAAATCTCAATTATATATATATATAGGTCTACAAAATATCAACCCCATTAAATCAACGTGATCCCTGCCTATGGCCCTCTAGTTTATTTTTACAAGGCACCATTGTTTAAATCTCAACTCGATTGTGAGTAACAGTTGAATTAGTATCAAATTTGGGGTTACGACAATGTGGGAAAAACTTGTCTTTTAGGGGATACCTTGATCATATTTGGGCCAAGTGTCCAAAAGTTAGAATGGGCACGCATAAACGGCGAGAATGGTTCATCTCAACAGTTACTAGTTTTTCACATTAAAACATTGGAGGAATAGTTGGCAATCTCCTTCAACAATGAGACTTTAAATATATAGAAATGTACAAAATTTAAACACCTTCAACCAATACCATAGATTACGTTGTAGGTGTATAGGGATTAGGTCTATTTGACATTTGAAATTGATTCAAATATATATTCTGAGTTATTTAAATTATTTGGTAAGGAAAACCACTGTCGAGCACTGACAACGTGAGCATTGCACTTGGTGGGCCCATCTTGTGAGTCATTCGAGTGGACCATAATGCTCTAATAGTCATAGATCCCAAGTTTAGCGCTCATTCAAATGGATTGGACCGTTAGTTCATTACGTCAAAACTGGCTAATAGCCACACAAGTAAGGCAAGCAAAACCAACCGTTAGATGTTGGAGAACCATCCGGTCTAAAATATTTTAAATACGTCAATTGAAAAACTGTGTTCCTAATTTTATCATTCCAAGGGCTTTTTAGAAGAGCATAGGTACATGTATATGAAATACCACACTGGGGCCATAGAAATTTACTTGGTTCCCCCTGTGACCGAAGGGATTTAGTCTGGCCAAAGGACTGAGACACCCTCCATTATAATAATAATAAAAAAAAAAAAAAAAAAAAGTCTACAAAGACTCAGAAGTAATAACTTAAATCTCTAGGGACTTAGAAGTAATAACTTAGATTATCACAAATTTCACTCCTATCAATTTTTTACTCCCCATTTTTCTCAATTATATGAATCTTATTAATTTTCTTTCTATTAGTAGTACACAAATAGAAATAAATAGTATTCTTACCTAGGGGTGCTCATGGGCCAGGCTAGCATTGGATTAATAATTGGGCCGGGCTTGGATATGTAATTAGGGCCCAATTAATAATTTGGCGGGGCTTGGATTAAGTAGTAAAAGCCCAAAGCTCTGCCCGGCATGGCTCTAAGGAATGCATGTAATTTAATTTAATTAGTCCAAACAATTGCTCAAATGCCCACAAAAGTGATAAAAAAACCTGGTTCAACCAGACCTGATTGATTAAATGGGCGGGCTTGGACCTAACTATTACAGCTTGTGTTGGGCCTGGACCAGGCTTAGGCTGGTGTTTCTAAAGTCAGGCTGGGCCTGGATATTGCTTAGACCGGCCCGAGCTAGCTCATGAACACCCCCAACCCCTACTTACCTCGTTCCTTCAACCATACCTTCCTTGAGTTTTGTCGCCATTGATCAAGTCAATTTGTCGAGCCATATTCTCCTCACAACAATTTTTCGATTTTAATTTTATCAATTTTCCATGTGTTCCTCTCATCAGTTAATCCAGATTTAAGTTTGTTCCATTGAATCAATCAATTTTCCAATAAGGTTAGGATCGTCGATTTTTTTGTAATTCTTATAAAAGAGCAGGAGAATGAAACAACCATATAGAACCATCATTTCCACAAAAGAATTCCGATCAAGATCAATTGCCTCTGAGTAGCATCTTCGGGCTTCTTCCTCCACCCGTTTAATTGCATGCAAACAATCCTCCAAACTTGGATATTCATTCCGAGAGATGAAGTCACGTAGATATCTCCATTTGTGCCTCTCCATGCCTTAAGTAGCTCAGGTTTTCCATGGTGAAATGGACCGATGGAGATGAGTTGAGGATTGTAAGGCATCCTTGTTATATCGGCGGAGGCTGCGAATGGCTCTGGAGATGGAGGATTGAAAACTTCTAGTCGATGACACTAATTCCACTGCTTGCTAACAAATCTTCATTTTGACTGAATTTTCACCCAATCTTGATCCAAACGGTCCATCGCAATAGAGGTGAAGGCATTCACACATTCTGGATCCAAACGGTCGATGATCGCAATAGAGGTAAAGGCTTCTTCTTCAATATTTTCATGGGGAGGCAAGTCTGCCATCTAACTCGTGTTTCTTTCTCTTCTGATTCTCAGCTTATATACATACAAAACGATGAAGGAGAGGACAGATTTCTGCAAATTGTTTTAAATAAGGATTTTAAAAGGGGAGAATCTAAAAAACATCTCCTTAAGTTTTGGTCTTATTTCAAAAAAGGACACAAGTTTCAGAAATTTTTAAATTAGTTCCTAAGTTTTCAATTAACGACATCCATATATTTAAAGTTATTTTTCAGTAACTTTTTTCCCTGTTTTTTTTTAATACCCAAATTACCCTTCATTGTAATAAAACTCTCATTCACTTCCTTTATATTCACATCATTTCCCTCGCCGGTGTCCTCACGGTGATTAAGGACACCCGGTATTCCCACAGCAATTGGCTGCATGTAGTGGCTGCTGAAACAATGTCATGGCTTTAAATGAAGTGTAATTTGGATATTTTCAAAATATTGCTGAAACCTCTAAGTTTTACAAGAAGTTTTCAATTAAGGACATCCGTCCATTCAAAGCAATTTTAAAAATACCCAAATTACTCTATATTTAAATAAAACCCTCATTCATTTCCTTTAGATTCTCCTCATTTCCTTCACCGACATCTTCACGGTGATCATGGACAACCGGTATCTCCATAGCGATCAACTACATGTGGTGGCTGTTGGAACCATGTTATGGCTTTAAATGAAGATTAACTTGGATTTTTCAAAGAAATTGACAAAAAAAAAAAGAACCCTCTCCACAACCACCTCCATTGACACTAGTTATGGAGATTTAAAAATTTCTCATTTAAATAATTTCTTTCTCCGCCACTAGTTAGATAAAGCCATAGGCCTCGCCTAGGGATGTAAATAGGTACCCGATTCTCCGATTACCCGGAGGTTTCGACCCGCTAAAAACCGAATATGGATCCTTATTTAGGCCCCGATAAGTAAATGGGTCCGGGTCCAGATCCACATTGGTTCGGACCCGTGGACCCGAGATCCGACATATTACATTAATTTTCGAAAATCTCTCCTAAAAACAATATTTTTTAAATATCATTTAAATATCATTCTCTACCTAAAACCGGACCCGGATCCTGACCTGTCCCATATATGGTTCTAGTTCCGGTTCCGGAGCCAAGAAACCAGTTCCGGATCCGGTTCCACCTTCTCCTTAACGGTTCCGGTTCCGGATCTACCATAGACCTAGATCGGAACCGACCCGTTTACAACCCTAACCTTGCCAAAACCAAAATAATTTAAAACATTAAAAGACTAGTCATTAGAGAACTATGCGAGCCACGTGTTTTGCTATGCGCGCCACGTTAGAACTTAGAATTCTTCTTTTCTTTAAAAAGATTCGACCCCACTAGTTTTTTTATTTATTTATTTTCCTTGCAAAGTTATTTGCCAATCACAATTACCTGACACACTTAGAACAGAACAACAATGACTTTTATAGTAACCTAGACTATCACATGAACCATCATTTATTTGTAAATTGTGTTACATGCATTCCATTCACGAAGAACAAAAGGGGCATCAAGGGTTTTATCTTTTTTTGGACCAGTGAGAAGGCAAGTGGGGCTTATCTTTTTAAGCAAAGGGAAACATTATAGTGTATATCATGGCTGATGATAAAGAATAGAAACGCTTGAAAATATCATCCTTTTGCAGATAATGCATATCAAATGGGAAAAAGATTCCAGCTAATGTATATTAGAGATTTTCAGTTGGGATGGATTTAGTACATATTATGAATGATGAAGAGTCCACTTTTCTACTGCATGGTGGTTTGCATTTTTAAGCTTAACTAAGCAATTGGGTGTCAAAACTCAAAACAACACTACTCTTTTTATAGTAAAGATTCGCCGAAGATCGTGCCATTAAAATTCCTACCTGTCCACTCATGTTGGCCAATATGAAATTGAAGCTATCAACCTCTCCCACAACCATTATCTGGGGTCTTCTATCAAAGCTTGTTTTCAATGATAAAAAACCTTGCTTATCTCACTATTTCTTATAATTTCTTTTCAGAGGCTGGTCAGGACTGTAGCAAACTTCTTTTAAGGAAATGGGGGCTATATTGTTTAATCCTTAGATTTGAGTAGAATGATGTGAGTGTGAATGCGTCAAACTATAATTCCTACATATGAAGAGGTTATGAGACTCACATAAGTTCTGTAGCATGGTCATCCAGGAGATACTGATATAACTGCAATTTTTGAGATTAGAAAGTATAACTCTTCTTTTAAGAAGCTACTTGCTCTACCGATATTTATGGCTCTCACTTCAGCAATTTTAAAAGTGGAAAAGAAAGTGAAATTTTTGCAAATAACAAAATAGCCCAAACAATAAATACACTACTTAAAACCAAAACAAGAGAACAAATTCATTGTACTGGGCATACCAGAAAGCTATTCTCCCGCTGCCCCCCTGTATTAGCATTAAACCACTTTCATTGTATCTTAAAAACAGTTGCATTATAACATCCAAGCAACTCATCATAATGGGAGACAATGCCTGCAGATAAATTCTATGGTCAGCTTCTAATTGCACCATAAAAAAAAAAAACCCTTCTAATTGAGACATCTCTGCATCAAATGTATTGACCATCTCTAACACTTCTAGTGTGCTAACAACCAAACAAACCTAAAAAAAAAAAAAGAAATATTGATTTGAAGGTTTTGAAAATTAAGTTAAATGTGCGTCCAAAAGCAGAGTTAACTGCATTTTATTGCAAATCCCTACAGAACTTGTAACAGCAAAAAAAGATTAATTAGAGCACTAAAAACTAAAAACAGTGGCAACAAGAAAAATCCATCCATAATTAGTGGGATGCCAACATGAAATTTCGTTTCCTTTTTTTGGAGGAAACATATAGCTTCAATAGCAGATTCAGACAAAAGAAAATGTAATGGAAATGTTGGACCAACCTTTGAAGAGTTCCTTTGGTGAACCATTTGTCCGCGCGAACTGTTCTTCTGCAACCTTTGGCTTCACTAACCCGGAAGGAAGTTTCTCACTTTTTCCTTCTCCCGACATGAATAACTCACATATGAGAAAGAGATACAAAATAAAAACAAAGATCAGATGGCGAAGGCTGTTATAAACTCACCGAGAACACTTTGGTGACAGTTAGAATATGGCATAATCAAGAGTCGTAACAAACTTCAACTTTATGTAATGGACACTACCAAGCTCCTATCTTTAACTCAGGAATGGTAAAAATCTGCAGAAAGCAAATAATTCAAATTCTCAATAGAGAGAGAGAGAGAGGAAAACATATACAGTTCATGTCACATCCCGGTCCCGAAATCACCCTGGCCTAGGGTAATCCCCGAGGTGTGTCACACGTACTCCAGCATGTTGTACCTGTCTCGAGTCAACTACAACATACGAAGGAGAGAAAATCGACTGTTTCAGGTGTGAGTCTAGCTCACTAGCTAATATAAACAACAACAATTGAACACAGCGGAAGTCGTAATTCATTCATATAAGGTATCAAATTCCATCTAGTTCAATTAAACATTTAAGTTTGATACAAAAGAAGTAAACTAATATATACATTAAGTTACAAAAGAGGGATCAATAAAAGAACTCTATATAACCACTACCAAAAGTATATTCAAAAGAATTTCGTATGACCATATGAAAAGGATAGTCACACGAACTATGGTATCTACAAGTGTAGGCCGCACTCCAAGGAGATAGCTTCTAAGCTGACCCTGATTCTAGCCACTCTTCTAATCCTGACGGTTCCTCTGGGGTACTCTCCTCTCTCTCCTGGACCTCTTCAGGACCGGGAGCTGCATCTGCGTCTGTGACACCAAATGTAGTATCTCAATACGATGATTTAGCAAGTATAGGCAAAATAAGAATTCACATAATGTTTCAATTTGAATTTAAGACAAGTAAATTCGTAGAGATCAAAGATAAGTATCAACTACGCAATTGTGCAACTTTGAAATAATTATGCTGGTGAATCAATTAAGAAGAAAACAGACTAATTTGGCTACTACTTTAGTTCATCCTCTCAAAGAGAGCAAATCTAGTTGGGATGTCACTAGCTGCCCGGCCAAAGGCTAACTGGCTACCCGGTTCTGGAGTTCCGGTACTCCAGGCGACTTACTGCAGCAGTCTCTAATAAATAAACCAAGTGCTGACCCCGTCGGGCGTCACAAGGTCGAAGCTAGGTAGTGCCGACGTGATCAAATCAAATAATAATTGAATACAATCGAATTCGAGTAAGTTTGTATTTCACTTGTCCATAATCAAATCGAATAGTAATCTCATATATCACGAATACTTACTCAATCCCACATGTCCAATTAATACAAATCTGGTATACACTACTGACCTTACGAATTGCAGGTAAACAATCAGACCTCAATAAACACTAATGATGTAACTAATCTACTAATCAAGATTTGATTATCAATAAAGAAATTATTTTTCAATATGAAATGCAGTAATTTCAAAGGAATCAAGATACTTTACTAACCAATTCTAAACTATTTCGTTTAGTCTTTCACCGTCCAATACAAGGTAAGTTTAGCAAATTCAACGTAGTACTACCTTTTCAGGTGTCACTATTTATGAGAGGTACATTGAGTTTCTACACTAACCCTCATGGCATAGTGTTAGACTAATAAATATCCATTAGACCAATTAATAAGGTTAACGGTTCCATTTTAAAGTCATAAAGTCTCAAAATTTCCTAAATTCCTATGGGAGTAAGGGTGAGCACCAAAATCCACTAAATGAAGGATTAAGGAGGGTTAATGTAGGCTAAGAGTATTAATACTCCCTTTAATTGGACCCAAAAACCCAGAAAATTAGCTTCAAGTCCGCTCGAGCGGGCCCATATCCGCTCGAGCGGAGGTCTCCAAAAGGGTCACGCGCTCGAGCGGACCTCCGCGCGCTCGAGCACCCACTCTAGAATTCCAATTTCGGAATTCTGATGGGTTCTTTCTTCTCCTTCCCTTCTCACACTACTTCTAACACCCAATCCTGCACAAAATGGAGCCTTCATGCTCCCATTTACAACACTCAATCTCTCCAATCAATTTCATCATATTAAACCATGAAACCATTCATTTATTAAGAACTAAGAGCATTGAGTAAAAGTATCATTGAATCAATGAAATTAACAAGAATGTAAATCCATATTATGCATATACTTGCCTCAATTTAAGATTTCCACAACTCTTCTACTCTCTTGGTGTTCAAAACCCTAAAATCCCCAATTATTCAAACCCTAGACACAAATATCCATCAAAACACCAATTAATGCCTATACATGCTTATGAGAGGGTCCTTTGACTCTAATGCAACTCCAATTTCCAAAAGGAAAGAGTGTTGATTCATACCTCAACAAAGAAATCCGAATTGAAGAAAATGGACAATGATAAGAGTATTTCCTTGCCAACGAAGAAGAGAGGAAGATGAAGAAGTAAAAAGCTCCACACTTGTCTTCACTTGCACTAGCACAACAAGGCTTGGAGAAAGGGAAAGAAATGGAAATGAACAATGGAGGAGAAGGGTTTTCTCCATAGCCAACATACACCAACGAATGAAATGAAATGAAGTTGGGTTGTTGTAAGTGATAAAGATTGGGACTTTTGCAGAAAAGCCCATTAGTTTTGTAGAATTCCAATTTAAGTCAAATGAGGGTCCATTTCTTCAACGAGTGATCAAATGAAATAAAGCTAAATACGAAAATCGACGTGCTCAACGAGATACACGCGATGACGCCAAGATGATGTGAAAATGATGCAAAACGAGAAAATCTATAATTACGGATAAGTCCTCGACTCAATTCAAGTGAGTCAACTCTACTCCACTAATCAAGACTCAAGACTCAATTTAACTCGGTCTAAAAAGACTAATGAGTACTAAAGTTGATGATTTACAACTAAGCACAATTACTTAAGCTAAATCCTCACAATTTAACACTAATGACGATTAAATTGGGTTGGGGTGTAACAGTTCAATTGGCTTGAGTGACCCACAAAACCTCCTTCTTCAAAACAACATTTATGAGCAATCATTTTTTGGTAAAATAACCTCAAAATAAACTATGAACAAGCAAGTCATAATTAAAAAAAAAAAATTGTAAACAGGACTTGACATAGGCAGTCAGGTACTTGGAATGAGTTAAGATGGGACCGAGAATTTTACATGGAGCAGAGTCCATGTATTGCTTGACCGAGTGAGTTGTGAGTTGACTTTATAGGATGCTCAAACATTAACTTCTAATGCTTCTATTGAAAAATATATATTTTATTTTAATCACAATTGATCTTCATTATTAACTATACCATTTGCTGCTCTTAAATAAATCATTGCAGATATTGACAAGATGCTGTAAACACACTTTAAATAAAACTAACTTCAATGATTATTCTTGGGTTTTTAAGTTTTTTTTTTTTTTAAAAAAAACATCTATTTGTAGGCCACCAATTAATTAAAAGGTTACAAATCTCCAATTTAAGTGGTAAAGGATTTGATCATATCATAATAGCATGGATCACAAGTAATAAATATTACTTATACAAGAATGAGACATGATACTTCTAGTTGTAATTATTTCATCAAAACCTTAAATGACTTCTAGGGCCAGGCTTCTTATGAAGAGAAATGAGATCCAAGTGTGTACAACAACAACAATGAACAAAAGAGAGAGAGAGAGAGAGAGAGAGAGAGAGAGAGAGAGCAACAATGAACCAAAAAACACATCAATGACGAATGAACAAATCAAATAACTACCATATTTCAACTTTCTTCAATGCAATCATGAAAAGGGAAGAAGGTTTGGGAGAAATCCTACATGTCAACACTGCAAACATCCAATCATATTCAGTGATCATCCTACTACAAAGTATGTGCATCATTTCCTTTGGAAGATAATATGAGTTACCATCCATTCTTCTCCATCATTATATGCACCAAGCTCACTTGCTTGGATAAAAAAGACCCACCAGAAGTTAATCAACTTTATTGTTGCTTATTTGCTTCGTATGAATGATTCTGCCATCTCTTTCTCGACATCCATATTTGTATTCAGATTGTTCAAAAAAAATTTCTTTGGAAGAAATAAAACTGAAATTACTTCACCATACAATAATATAGTTCAGTAGAATGAAATCTCATAGTCCCAACTCATGATTCTTGTGAGTTTAGTTGATGAAAGGACTTGATCAGATTATATCGAGGAATGAACAAGTGCAACCAGTTGTACAACATTTGACACATGAACAATCTAATACTTAATTCATGTCACTTACTTTGAAGTAGACTGGGATATATAAGCAAGAAATTTTAGTTATGTATCAACAATTGAAATGATGTTACCCTTAACTACTTTATGATTCTATCCTATATTTACCAAACATTCATCTCAACATTCTTGTCTTTGCTATAACCATTTCTTTGCATATATTTTTTTTCTTGATTTGCTAATATTTTGTCACACTCATTTATTTCCTAGTTTTACCTTAAGAAAGATTATAAAATCTCAAATTCTTAGTCAAGTTCAATTGAGTTTCTTACCATGTGATTATAAAACTACAATACAAAGATCAAGTCAGCTAAAGGAGTAAATTATTGCTAAAAAAGTATATTAGTGCTTCTTCCATACATGGTATGTGCAAACTGTTTCCCACCGAGATGACTGATACATCATTCTGTAAACATATAGGTGGGATCGAATAAAGTTAGCCCACGGGCCCTACGACCCAGGCCTCAGGGGATATCCACAGGGGCTATTTGTTTGCGCTCATTTACACATGTAAATATTAAATGTATAATGTTATTGTGTGAACACATTTCTTTGCGCTCAAGTACTTATGGTGTGTATTTTGGTGTGAAAATAGTTCATAAATGGGGTTATTTTCACACTCAACAGTTGTTTTTTTTCTCTTTTTTTTTATCGGTAACTAAAACATTATAATAAAAAGAAGGCAAACGAAAAAACAATACACCACTTAACAATATGAAACCATTATACACTCATCATGACGTGTATTTTGGTGTGAAAATGGCTTCATAACTGGGTTTTTTTCACAACAAGCATTTCAAACCTCAATAGTGTGAAACCATTATAAACCTCACACCTCAAGGAGGTGTTGGTACAATTAAACCTTCCAATGGGTCATAAGATCAAAACCCTGTCATCTACCTTATATCTTTCTCCAATCCTGCTTTTTTATTTTAAGCAATCTTTGCCATTTGAATTTTTTTTATTATCAAACTAATAAAATCAATCCTAAGGTGTTTAATTTTTTGTATCATGAATCTTAACAGATCTTGAGAAAAACATGAAAATGTTTAAGAAATACGGAAAACACAACTTACATATTTTCACTTTTGTGGTCTTCCACTTCATGATCAAAACCATTCAATATTCTCATATAAAGACAGACCCCCATACTCAAAAAACGGATATCTTAGATTCCCATGAATCTTGAGGAAAACGTGAAAAGCCCCAAAAGAAGTAAATCTCATATCATTTACTCGTGTAAAAAACTAGTGCTTCAAAATAAACATGTAATAATATGTTTCATTTGTAAATTTTATATAATCTAATGAATACAAAGCCCATTTTCACCACCCTTGCCTTGCTTAATTCAATTCATGCATGTCCTTGAATTGCTCATCTACAGAATTGTACACCATAATATCGTTTTCATTATGCCCTCAGCCCTCCCCTCCTAATCCTAAAAAGCTCATTTAGAAAGAGAATTTGAGTCCTCGACTCTACTGCAAGTGTGCTGGAAAGGGGCATGGGTGGGCCACGTTTCATTTCATCCCTACTGAACCATGCAACTGCCATCTTCAGAAGTTCATATCGATTTGAATGAAAGGGCCTGCCACTTCATGACAGCCCATATTGAAAGAAAACACAGGTACCAATTATTGTTGTGCTTTTTGCAAATTTCTTTCAGTTTCCATCCTCTTTTTGGGTTCAAAGTAGTAAAAGGGTCAAGGGTGGAAATCTAAAGGGAACAATCATTGGAGTCTTTAAGATTCTAATTTTATAGGATTTTAGCTGTGTACAATCCCCTCCCATCAAAGGAAATTACTTCAATTGGTTTCTTCTAAATCTTATTGACCTTTAATCCTTCATCCTGTGCCTTTGATGGGTCCAACTCGCAATGTTGCTCGTAAGAGAACATTTTCCGAAACACCCATACTTTGTTTTTCAAGGTAAAGCTTAGCAAAAGGGTAAACTCCAGAGGCTGAATGTTGTAAAAGTTTTTGAATGACTTTAAATAAACCTCAACCAAAGTAGTCAAAAGGCCCTCTTTCCTACCTTTAACTGCTGATCATGCTGGCTAACTGATTGTGTCTAGAGACTTTAGGCAGTTGAATGTACACAACTTGAATAGAGATGTTTCTTTTTCAACAGAGAAGGGGCAGGTGCAGGTAGTTACATGTATTATTCAATTTAAAGTGGGGCTTGGGTACAAAATTGAATCTCACAAAGCTGAACCCAGGTTGATGGGATTACTAGATGATGATGATGATGATAATTGCTCGAGTTGAATGATTGACTAAAGATCATCTTGAGGAGCTTGCCAAGTCTATCTTGGGACATTTTTCATATACTGTAAATTTTGGAAAGAAAATTGAGTTTCAGTCTTTCATGGTTACAAGGAATTCATTTATGGGGTGAATTTTGGAAGGATGGATGGTCAGTCATGGCTCCTATATCTATCTCTATTCTCTATTAGGAGGCCCATCTGTCTTTTTCCTGAGACAAGTCTTCCAAAACATCATCACTAGTCTCTTTTAAATGCTGAAAGGTCCTCTGTTTTTTCCTCTGTTCTTGTTTGGGCCTCTACGACAACAGCATGACCCAGGATGTTTTTAACTGAAAACCATTTACACCCAGTCCATTCACATTGGAAGAAATAAAATCTCATATTCCATCACTACACACAAGGCCATGAAGATTTTATTTCTTCACTAACTATAGCCTAGATGAGGGACACATGACATTCTTACCTTGATAGGATCGGAAACACACGCATGATCTACAAGACAATCACACAATCAATCCACAAGATACAGATTTACATGGTTCAGCAAGATTGTCTACGTCTACGGGAGATTCACGCCATTCACTATTATTAAAAAATCCCACAAGAGTACAAGCACTCACTGTCTCTTTTGTTCTCTCTGAATTAATTATAATGCTCTCAACACCCAGTATAAATATTTGAAATCCTAAATCTCTAAACACCAACAACCGTCGGATCTGGCTTTATATAAGAAGGTCCAGATTAAACCGACAAATTACAGATAAACCCCTATAATAGAATAGAGTCTAAATTAGGCTTCATCAACCCATCATACCCTTCAACTGCGCCAGTCCACAGAGAATGGTACCCCATGTTTGCCATAAACCAATGGGCGGAACTAGTCATTTTCGGGATCTTTAAAGCAAGCAGAAGGGGAGTGATCAATTTAGATTGAGCTTTCTTGATGATAATAATAAAGATTAGGAGCACTTATCCATAATCTGGCTGCTTACGAAAAGATTAAAATTGACCCACATGTGCCACATTTGAATTAAAATTGACCCAACGTCGTAATCACCCATTTCATTGGTCAGCTTGCACTCCATCCAGCCAAGGACTCACTTACCGACGTGATTAAGATTAACTAGCATGATTAATGACTGTCACTGTCATGTCAATCTCTTAAAAAATAGATCCAGCCTCCTCTCCCTCCCTCCCTCCCTCCCCTCCCTCCCTCCCTCCCCTAGTTTTGTTTTCTTCTTTGATTGGTGATGTAAAAGATGTCATGATATGCCTAATAGGGAAACTTTATCAGAAAAAAAACTGTACAGTAGAAGAGATGCTTAAATCTGGTTGGATCACACCAGAAGAAGTATATCTATCTAACTGTTCTCAGGCACTGATAATGAAACTTTCACTAACAAACCTTTTAATTGGGCCTGACTGAGGTTTAATATGGCTATTCTCTTCACTAGCAATCCTTTTAAGTGGCCTGGATGAGGGGTAAAGTGACCCTAGTGCCCTTTAACTTTGAGGATCTACAGAGAATAATTTCGTGTCTTTCCAACAAAATTACTGGGTAGAAACAGTAAATTTGTGGGATGGAGAACGATAAGGCGTTTAGTATTTGAGATTATGTGTCCTTAATGATGAGATTTAGAAAAGGCGCCTGGTGGCTGTCATAATAGAGAAAATTATGGACCCTTACCCATAGTTAGCCTATGCACAAAATTGTAAAAAGTAAAAAAAAAATTGACCCTAGTGCCACATTCTGTGATCTGTCTCCCGTTTCATTGGCTAGCTTGCACTCCATCCAACACATTTATTGTGAAAACCATGCTTGCTAACATCATTAGGGATAATCACGGCCTCATACAAGGTAAGGGTGTTTTATGAGGCCGTAAGTTGTGTAGTAGCCTTACATGGAGACCCGCTTTCTATTGTCGATGTGGGACTCCAGGTCCTTGTGTGGTAGCCTTTGGCCTACAGGCCTTACGGTTTTGTTTCTGGTGGGTCTCAATCCAACAAAAGACCTCATGCAAGCTAATGGTGTAAGCTCTATATATAACTCCATTCACTTTCCTCTCTATAGTTGATGTGAGACTTTCGGGCGTCACATGCTGTGATCAAAGAACCCAAATCTCAATTTTATTTTTCTTTGTCTTTTCCCTTTCTATCATGTTAGACTACCAATATGAAGTCAATCAAAAGTAAATAAAAAAATGATATGGTATAAGAGATATATACTATATGGGTCACACTCTATTAAGAGGTACATCTCATTGAATGCGTGGAAGGTAAAAATCTAAGCTTCTTGTGTGACCCATTTGATGCATTCCAATCATGGGAGCATAGTGTGATAAAACGTAATCATGGATGATATGATCTTGGGCGAAAAATCATCTCAATAAGATGAACACAACCATTTGTTTAGCAGTCTCAAACCTTAAACATTTTCTTAAGATGCATCTTTCGTAGAATTTAATCCAACAATGAGTATAATTCAAATTAATGCCGAATTAGGATGAGTGACAATTCATGAAGGTTAGCGAGTGTGTGGGAGGTTAGATTTTTCATGGGGTGTCACTTTTGGTGGTAAAAAAGTTGCCTCTCACACCATCTAAAGAGAAACCTATTAGCAGAACAAAACCCTATATATACAATTGTATATGTGTAAAATAGAGTTTTTTTCTTCACCTCTATCAAAACCAAAGATTTGACGTTCATTGAATGTGTCTCAATTCATGTTTTGCTAATTATCTAATCACTTCATTAGCACTTGGACAAACACACAGAAAAGAGACAGATGCTCTGGCCTCTAGCTAGTCTCCTTTTTTTTGTGTGATGAAAGATTCCAACATCATCTCACTTGTTATGTGCCTTTTAGTTAAACTAATTCGCAAATCACGATTAAACAAATGCAGCTGTTTGGCCTAAATCCACAACATGGAACCATTTTCTTCAGGTGCCCCCACATTAAAAACTAAAGATATGATTTGTTAGGGCTATCTAATTGTTTAACAAAAGATATCCAATGCGTAGGGACGTCGAATTCATGGTGGCTACCTCACTAATCTTGATTATAAAAATGGGTTATGTAAATCCAAAAGAGAGGAATTTCTTTTATGCTGCTGATGTGAGCGGATGGGAAAGGCCACATCACAAACATGAGCTTTGAAATGAGAAATGAGAAAAGAGAAAGGTATTGAGAGCATTTGGAATGGAACCTATGGGGAAGGAAGCAAATGTCTACTTTTGTGATGATAAATTTTTTTTGTAGAATATTCCAAACAGAAATTTGAGGCTTTGGTTTGGAATTTGGATGTGACTTCTTCCTTTACTTGATGATCAAGTCCAAACTCTTTCTTTGAAAAAAAAAAAAAAAACACTCTTAAAAAAATATCTTTAAAAAAAAAGTCCATGTAGTGGCCAACTGCTGCTACTTACAAGCATAGTGGTGGTCGGATAGGAAAGAGAAAATGCTGATTATAGTCATTTTTAAGAATTACCATGAAAAGATGGGTCCAGGGAGGGACTGAGGCACAGGCACGTGGGTGCGGTCGCACTCCTTAAATCATGGTGTGCTTTAAAAAATTCAATGAAAGTCATGGATGCACCCTCAAAATCCATATGAGAATTCTAGGTTTGCTCCCAAAACCAAACTATTTATTAAGGTCAACACCCCTCAAAAAAAAATCTGATTCCGCGACCGACTTCTACACCCATAAGCTTACTACTGGAGGAAAAACTTCACAGCTGTAATGGAAAACATTTAAAATATCTCCCTTCCATGACTACCATCAGTGCATACTAAGAAAAGAACCCTTATACTTCAAAACTCAAATATGAAGCATTAAGTTCCCTCATGACCTATGTGTCTCCAAATGAGCAACCTGCAAAGAATGGAGTTAAAAACCACCTCACTCTAATTTTTCATGGAAAGAGAACCAAATGGGGAAAAACCCATCAGATACCCAACATATCTAAGAAAAGGGTTGAAAGAAGGAATTAGGGAAGATGAACATGGAGATCCGGTTTTGGAGCTCAAAGAAGACGGTTTAGACGTTTTGGGATTGTAGGGTTTTCTGATTCCTTAACGAAGAAAAGGAGATGTGTAGTAGTGGAAGGGGTTGTCGGAAGTCGGAATCTAGGATTTTGGTCGCCATTGGATTTGGTTGCGAGAGAGATGGAGATGGCGTAGAGATCTTCTCGTTTTCCCTTTTTCTTCTCACCGACTAGAGGAAAGCAGAGGAAACCAGGAGAGAAGCAGTCGAGAAAGGGGAAGGAAGAGTGAGTTCTTGCATATAGGTGGGCCCATAGGTGCTGTCTCCTGCTGTGCCCTCCTTTTGGCAAATTGGCTCCATCGTAGGAAGGGCAGACGTGTAGAGAATTTTCTTAAGCAAGAAGAAGCAAAAAAGTTCATTGCATGCATCCAAAGAAAAAATCCATCCAAAGCAGGAGGCAGAGACGAAACGGCTGCTTTAATATTATGGTATAGACCAGTGGGAGGTACGTGCAACGCACGTAGTTATCATTGGAAGTGTTTACGTTGTAGTTACATGTTTACTGTAATGAAAAACTAGCAACAAACGCCACGCGCTACATACATTAAAAATGCATTGAAGATTTGATATGTATTATTGGGAAGAAAACAAATTTTACCAATTGAAAATTTTAAATAGAAAAATGGGCACCAATTGCACATGCAAAAAAAGAAATAAAAAGACTTGCGAATCAAAAAGATGAAATGCAACCACCTAAATTACATGTGGAAAAACGAAAACCCACATATATCCGTATCAACCCAAGAGTGAAAATGGTATTTTTTGTGTGATTTACTAAGCTTGAAAAGCCATTTTTGTCATTTGTCAAAACCAAAACCACAATCTATCTTTTTCTCCCTCTAAGACTGATTTAAATATATTAGTGACATTTGATCTCAAACATGAATTGCACCTCAAGGGTTAGTTTGGCACTTGACTAGAATAATAAAAGTCAAGTAAAACCTTCATTTTTCAGACAAGATATCACATCAAAAGCACTTTAATTTAAAAAGCTATCACCTTTATCCATTAAAAAAAAAAAACTTCACTTTCCCATACAAAAAGTAAAAAAGATTCCATAACAAACAACTAAAAATAAAATACCATCAGAACCCACTTATATTTTATTTTTACTTCAAAACTAAATTTACTTCACCTGACCCTATTAGTAGAGTTGCCTAGTCTAAGAGAAAAAAACTGATATGATTTATGTTTTATATAGAGAAAGATTGATATGAGTTGGTGATATTTAAAATAATACTTGAATGCATAGTTTACCTTGGATGTGGAAAGATAATAAATGAAAATAAAGACACAAGTTTTAGCAAAGTCTCTCATACATCCAAACCAAACCTTAATTTCTCCTCTTCCATAGAAATAGTAATGCGAAATCGTCATTGGAAAAGCTCAAAACAATGTCTGATAGGGGAAGGTTGAAAATCGTAATGCAGGTGTGAATATATATATAGAGTTGTTTCAGTAAGGATAAGTACGGATTAGTGATAAGAAAAACATGAAAATTCTTAAATGGATAATCGGAGGCCGATACGCTGCTGGTCTCAAGTTTGAAAAGAAAAGAAGGAATTAAAAACTTAAAAATGAGGTAAGAGGATAGACATGTGGAGAGGTGTGAAAGTGAAACCCAATAATGTAACCGATGGGACACATGGGAACCAGACCTAGTATACTGGACTCTTTAATGAGATTGATGTGTTAACAGCAATCATGGCATTTACAACTGAGCCCCACAAGCACATAAGTTGCAAGTCTAAAAGATAACTAAAGAAAAGTTATTATTGTATGCTATATTTTAGAAAAGGGATAAGTATTTTATTTCAAGAATATTTTAAATTCCGGAATGTAGGATTGCAAAAAGTTTGAGATAAGCCATGTGTCCCTCTCCCAGAAAGTCTCTGTTGCCAGTTGCCACGTGCCGCTCTCTGATGAAGAGTCCGGATACTGTTTTGACGAAACAACTTTCGCCACGTGTAAGAATCCGCCATGTCAGATGGACTTCATTAATTGCTACTTTGTAACGGAAAAAAGGGAAAAGAACAGGGTGATTTTTACAAATACAGTGAATTTTGTGGAAAAAATACCTACACCACCATTCTTCTCCGAGACAAAACCCTACACCAGCGGTTCTTCACCAAGAGAACCTTTCCTCCTCCTTTTTTCTGCAATAGGCAGGAGCTTCTCCTCCCCCCTCTCTATTCTCAGGTATGGCGATCAATCCCTCCTCCCAAGCTCGAACCTAAGCAGGCAAAGCTGGTTCGGGATTAGGCTGAGCACCCCTAGATTTGAGACAGACACAAAACTCCAATGGATTGAGATTAGGCTAAGCTGGTTCAAGATTAGGCTGAGCACCCCAAGATTAGGCCCATTGGCATAAAAACAATATACAATGTCCAAAATGTAAGCCCCAGACAACTTAAACACTCCAAAATATGGATCTGGTAGATTTTTCTCACACAAACCAACATGTCTAGGCCCATGAATTGTTGTTTGATCATCCATAAATTTCAGGGGGACAGAATGACCAATGTCGCCTTTTTCGAAATTTAAAAAAAAAATACCCTTGGTTAAGATAATTATCAAAATATTGCCCTACATGCATGCATGATATTATCCGCTTTAGCCCACGGGCCCCACGATTTTGTTTCTGATGGGCCTCAACCCATCAAAAGGCATTATGCAACTTTCCTCTCCATAGTCGATGTGGGACTCTGGGGCGTCACAGACACTGAGATTGCTCATAAAGATAGAGGTCAATGTAGGTCTTGGACGGTTGAGATTGACTGGCTTAAAGGTAAGAGTGACCATTTTCATCTTCAAAGGCTAAGATGTGAGGATTAGTAGAAAGGACAACTAGTGAACTGCACATACAGTTCAGCTCCATGAGGGCCACCTGGGGCCACCCTTGATCAGTGTAGGTCCTTTTACGCTCCTGCATGATCTTGCACCAAACTCAATTTCAGGCTCATGGAACCCCTACTTGCCACATTTGGATTAAATCTAAATGAAGTCCATGGCTAAAAGGCATTAAACTTTTTAGGGTGTTAAACCAAGGGTTAGGGTTATTTGACGGGGCTGATTTTTTGAACTACCCTTATCCATGAGAGGACCTTTCCATCTATACCACTCCAACAATAGAAATCCATTCTAACAGGCCCTACGATATGGGCCACTTATCTACGGTATGCCACAAAATTTGATTTTTTTTCTCCCCTTTTATGATAAGAGAGAAGAGTCCATGGCTCATTTTTATAGTTACAAAGAGTCTTATTTATCAACTGATACTCTCTGTTTTTTTCTTTTTCTATTTTGGCTAAGTTTAGACTACCAGTTGGAAGTATTAAATGCCTTGGGATTTTAATAGGATTGGTTAGCAGAGGAAATTTGATAATGAGTGATACTCTTGATAACCCAAAGGATCAATCCCTATCCTTTAGTGTCATCAATGGGCCCCAAGAAATTGTAGAAACCCCCTTTAGAAAAATTTTAAGACATTCTTATCAATGGACCCCAAAAGATTGTATTTTAACATAAGCAAACCCACGCCATACGCCACTCCACCAATTCCCGGATGGGTACCTTCTAATAATTCCATTGTCTTGCTTCAAATACCCTACCCTTTTATAACTGTATATGACATACTTTATAACCCTATCAATCGATTTGGATCCATTCATCAATTGAATTATTTGTGTCCCACCATTTTAGAGGTCCACGGCATACTTGTTACTCCAGCGAGCGTCCATCCATTCTATTTTGCTTCATGTGGGAGATTTGGTTACATTTTCAAAATTTGGTGTGCTCTCTCAATTCCCGTTCAGTGGGATATGCCATTAAATAGGGAAGAGTCATTTGGAAAGAGGGAGAGGTGGGGAGTGAGTGATAAATGACGTTTTATTGAATTGAATTAGATTAAATAATATTAAAAGAGAATTCAAAATTGTGGGGATAGTCAAAATCAATTGGTGCTGATTTCAATTTTAAATCGATTCCTTTCATATATAATATAATAATAGAATGTACCTTAAGAAAGGGTGAAAAAGGGTTCATGAGGAAATTTAGGTTACTATCAAGTTCATTGCACCAGTAGGTGCTATTACTTATTTACACCATTGCATCAATGCATCATCGGAACCCCATCATTTGTACAAGGTACAAACTACAAACATGTTCTTATCATAAAATCAACAAACAAGTCCTTTCACAATTTCAATCCTCAATCTATTTTTGTTAGTCAACGGAATACAATTAAATTTAGGAGCTATGTAGAAATAATGGATAGATTGGAATGGGGAACCCGAATTTTCATGTACCCGACCTCAATGTAGTTGAGACAAAGCTTTTATTATGGTTATGTTGTCGAAGAATATACCTTCTATGGTGTCATAATAGTGACACAGCATGAACTTCTCCACTCCTCTGGATTCATCCCTTTTTCCTGTGCATCTGATTAGAATGGAATGCATAAGACCTTTTCTTTTTTCTGTCTATTTGATAATAATAGAATTTACCTTGCTTTCGGGAGCATTGTTTTTCTCTCCGCAAATTTTGGGCTTCATTAGTTCTGACCTTGAGCATGCCATCTTAAGAAAGGATGGATCCAGATATCTTTTCAGACAAATATCGGCACTATAATTGTCAAATCTGAAAGTAAAATCAAAAGTTTTTCAGTATCCCCACATCTTCTAGGAAGAATAATAAGAAATTCAATAGTTCTTGGTTGTCAAGGAAGAACAAACGTGGGGGATGATGGCATTCTTCATAGGATTCCATAATAAACCATGGAGCGTCGTTGTGGACAAGGTGATTCTGTTTGGTATGAATTTTAGGATGCCAATCAGAACCTGTAAAACAACCATTTTGTATCAAGGAATTGAATTGTGATAGAATTTTACAAAATTGTATCATGATAGGTTTCTACAAAACGTAATCTAGATTCCACAAGCCATCGGAGAATCGCCAAAAACAAAACCTACACATCTCCAATTACCATCCCTTACTAAAGTAAGGTCATTTTTTATTTAGCACTTACCAAAATTAGCATCCCATCCAAATAAACAAATGGCCCTGCTTCTGATTTTCACCTCCACCCATTGAGTACTATTAAATTGCTGCCATTGAGAACCAACCTGCATGCATTTTTACCATCTCAAAACCCAATCAAAATGGGTTCACCCACTGTACTGAGTAAGAAAATAAATATCATCTTGCAACTGGATGGTCATGCTCATGAAATTATAGACAAACATAAAATGATGAAGATAACACGTAATATATTTAACCGTTCAACTTATAAGATGAGACTAGTGAGAATACGTATAGCCTCTGCAATAAAAAGAAAAGTAATGATCACTTCTAATAAATATGCTAAAAAGAAATAAGTTCTCAAATGATCTAAAAGATAAAATGTCCAAATGCTAAAGATGTGCTTGCCGTTACAGAATACAAAGCACTAAAGAAGTGAAACTACTGACCATTATGACCTTTGATTCAATGAAGTTCGAATAGAATTCCACTCTCTCAAAAACTAGAAAAGGCCCTCACTCATACTGACAATTTTTTTTTGAATGGTCATTCATACTATACTAACATTCCTTTCTTAATATAGTCTTGACAAAACTAAATAAAGCAGTAAACATCCTAACTAAATATGAAAAGAGTATTTTTCCTTGGGAGACAAGGGCCTGTTTGGAAGGACAATGCAGATTAAATTGCAATGCAAGTGTAAGAAAAACAAGAATCTATAAAAATTAAAGCAGTATGAAATCAACTTCAACACATACAAAACCAACAACTTGAAGTAAAGGCATAGACTTCTCAAATGCAGATACATAAATTTCGTTACATGACTGCTTCTTCTTTCCAAATTTGGCAGATAATGGCCTTAATTAGTTTGAATTACACAAGGAAAAGAGATTAAAAAAAAAAAAAGACATTAAATACACCATCCATCACTTACTATAAGTCAGCAACAACGCACTACTCTTCACACCACCAGCAACTGCAATAGCTAATATTTTTGCAGCAAGCCAAACAATTAATTTCGTTACATGATCGTTGCTTCTTTGCAATTTTGGCAGACTGTGGCCTTAATCAATCTGAACAACACAAGGAAAATAGATGCATTATCTATTAAAAAGCATACATTAATATACCATCAATCACTTCCTACAAGTTAGCAATAACCTACCGGCTCTTCACACCACCAGTAACCGTAGTAGCCAATATTTTGGCAACATGCCAAACAACTCAACCACTAATAACTGCACAAACACAAACACGGACAAATCACACCATAACTCCATAACAAACAGAAACACAACTTTCCTAATCAAACAGAATAGAAATAGAATGTGGGATCAAGCACTCGTGGTACATAAAAAATTTCCTCTTGCATATACAAGACCAACAATTTATTCATGTTCCCTTGTGCTTTGTATGTGTCCAAACCAGTGAAGAAGATAGAAAGAAGGAGTTTCTACCTCAAATGGCACAAAGTGAAGGCATGTAAAGCTACAAATTTATCCAAGTTTGTGATAAAATGTTCTCAACATGAATCACTTGAAGTTGGAGATTAGTTGAGAGCAATTGGACAACTGTGCTCAATGGAACTAGGATTTAAGGATATTCAGTTGTTCTATTCACAAAAAATCAGAATGTGATGCTAAATTGGATTGGATTGCACTGTTCCTTGTTTTGCCTAGGAACACCGGGGATGATTGTCCATTATCTGTGTTCTTTAACGATCAATGTTCTAGTTAAAACTGATGGCTGAAGTATTCAAGAAACACATTTTGAGCACATATTATCTGACTGATCCTTTAGAAAGGACAATTAAATTTTAAAAAAAAGAAATATTTAAAACAAAAAAAAAAACTTAGAAGATCAAGTAAGAACTTCATCTGCAGCGAGAACAATAGTTTCTAAACTTGCAATAGAGAGGTGACAGAACGCCCATTCAAGGGGACAAGCATCTTTCAAAAAGGATGAACTGGTTGAGACATTTCATCAAACACTTTGTGGGCAGATGAGATTGAATTCAATCTTATGCAACAGAGACAAAAAGATGCGGGGTTTTTGTTTTCAATCTCTATCCCTCTTTTTGGCCTTGCATATCATTAAACAAAGCGAGACATCATCTCTTCTTTGAGTTCGTAAGTCAACTTTCAGACTCAGTCTACGCCTGTGATTCTGTGTTCTAAGCACCTCATTAATTAAAAGAAAAAGAACAAAAAAACACAGTGCATATTTCAAAGAGATTTCAAAGGAGATTTTTACCCGTTTTTTATCCAACTGATGATTGTCTTGTCCGTGTACAGAGATCATTAACAAGAGACTGAGAGAGATTAAGGAAAATGTCTGAAAAGAGGTTGGAGTCGTTGCTTGATGTCATTGTCTTCCCACTCCAATGCTTCCCACCATGAACTAGAGCCATAAATCTTCTTTAGTGCTGGTGCTACAATATTGGTGCCATTGGAGAGGAAGGAGAGACTCTTCAACTTGGGACATCGATAAATAGAAATATTTTCTAGTGATGGCCATTCGGAATTAGAAAACCCTCGGCAAATGCTAACCAATTCCGGAAGACCATCGAGATAAATAAGCTTGATATTAGGGAGGATGAGTCTATCATTATTATAACTTATAACATTATGGGTATGGCTTGCGACAGACATTGACACCTCCTCCTCCGCTTCAATTTCTATTATTTCTTCTATCGTCGAACAATTGCTGACCCAGATGATTTTTAAATTGCAGAGTAGTCGAATAATACCCAATTGGAAAACCTTCTTCAAGTTATTACATTCATGTAACTCTAGTCGTGTGAGTTTGGAGAGGCTTCCGGGCAACAATGGACCATCGCATAAGCTCCTCAATTCTGGAAGAATTCGAATGTAAAGCGCCTCCAAGTTGGGTAGCAGTGCACAAGTCTCCTGTTGCTCATCTCCATCAAAGAGAGTTTCCATTTTATCACAGCCTATAATCCAGCATTCTTTCAACTCATTCATGTTTGCCAGCCCCAACTCTGATAGCTTTCTTACTATGCGGTGATCCTGTAGACGAAAAACGGAACAATGAGCAAGAGTCTCCATAATGGCGGCATGTGACGTCCCAAAACCACCGTTATATACCAAATATCTTTCCCATTCTTGATCATGAACAAACCTATCCGTTATCTCAGTGCCAACCCGAAACCGGAATCTCCTAAACCACACCAATTTGCTATGACGTAGAAAATGGTCGAGACACTCCACTTTTGGAAAGTATACATCGAGATAAGTAAGATGTTCCAACCTGCATAATTCTTCAACCACGACTTCCATGCTTTCATCATCCCACTGACCCTTTTCAACCCTTAAACAAAAAGCAGAGACATACAAGCTCAGTTCTTCTAAATATGGAAGCTTTGGAATTATTCCAATTGGAACTCTCAACTTCATGTTCCATTCATCATTTTGAGTAAAGTCGTGTTTTTCAAACCCCACCATCAAATGTTTCAAACGAGTTAGTTCCCCGACCTCTCTAGGCAGATATCTAATTACTGTGGAGCCTCCCAAATGAAGCACCTCCAGTTGCTTGAGCGCTCCTACTTGGGATGGAAGTTCTTCTAATTCATCACAATCATTCAAATAGAGACCGCGGAGATTAACCGAGTTCCACAAGGAAGAAGGCAAGGACTTTATTTTTGTCCGACTCAAGTCTAAAATACATAGAGAATGCATACATTCAAAGAAGGAATCGGGGATCACTGTTAGATGATCATTATATTGCAACAATAATGTGGACAAAGTGCTACAGTTCGGCCTCTCCAACAAACGTACCAAACTACAACCCATTAATGATATCTTTTGTGCTTGCAACCATTCATTCTCCTCTGGTGGATGCTTTACATGCTTACCAGTTTTTACTAAGAACCCTGAAGCTTCTTTCAATGCAAAATCCCTAATAATGTCATGCATTTTGACATATTCTTCAGTAGGATCAACTCTCTCCAACAATGATGCATCGATAAGATTCATTACCATATGCCGACCATCTTCTCGTGCCTCTTCAATGCTATCAACTCCTTGAATGTAGCCCTCCAACCAACAATACTCTACCAATTCAGGAATCAATATATCAAGGTCTTCTGGGTACAATGAGCAGTACAAAAACAAGCTTCTTTCAAAATCATTTAGTAACCGATCATAACTGATTCTCAAGCAGGAGAACACTTCATTTTCCATGCCTTTAATTTGAGACGTAGATGGTAATTGCAGTTTCCTTAGCGTGTTCCTCCACATACCAACATAACTAATCTTTCTCAAAGATGAACCAATAACGATGATGGCAAGTGGTAAACCACTACATTTTTTAACGATATCTCTAGCAATTGGTTCGATAGAAGGATACATGGCAACATCCCCAGCTTTTTCATTGAAGAGGCTCCATGCCTCCTCTTCGGATAATTTCTCCATTTGTATTTCCACATCTGTTTCCATCCGCCGACATACGCCTAGGTCTCGGGTGGTCAACAAGACCTTACATCCATTATCTTGATTTGGAATTGGGATCCCAACATCAGACAAATCAATTCTTTCCCAAATATCATCTAAAATCAGCAAGAACTTCTTCCCCCTTAAATGGTGATATATATTTGTTTTTAGTCGATCGTCAGACATATCTATTGCAGTACATTTCAGACGTTCTGCAACATCATTTTGCACCTTTCTTCGACTTCCTTCACCCGAGACAGTTACCCAGATGACGATGTCAAACATGTGAGATTCTTCCAGTCGATTGTTCAACAGCTTTAGAGTTCGTGTCTTGCCAATGCCACCCATCCCCCAAATTCCAATCTTTCGGATGCTAACATCTTCAATAAGCCCCAATATCTTCTGCAATCTAGGCTCGGAGTCGGTTGATGAATTAATTTCTACAATTTGTGGCTCAAGTTTCTCCATTGGTGCATTAGAAAACTCTTTTCCCTTCAACTTTGGGCGTTTATTATTAAGGTCAGTGATTTCCTCAATAACATCACCTACACGTTTGCCCAACGTCGGCCTCAATAAAACATTAGAACACTGCATATGCTCGTCTTTAATGGACTGCACCTCAACCTCCAACTTTTTCACATCTTCAAGCCACAATTTACTCTCCCTTGTTGCCACATTTGGTGATTCTCTAGTTGTTTTTTCCACATCATCCCTCCGGGCAAATAAATGCTGAGCATTTTTGTCCAGCTGCTCTATCTTCTTTTCGGGATTTGTAATGTAACCAATTGTTGGATTACGAAAAATATGATCATACAGGAGCTTCCCAGTTTCTAAAACTGATTGAATTTTATCCATGCCTGCTAAGAAACTAAAAGACAATTAGGAAAAGATAAACAATAGCATCAATACCATCCAGATTATGTAATACTCACAAACACATGTAACGGTTTGGATATTCAAAATGACAAGTGTCAAGCAATTGTGAAAGAAATAGTTCTTGATATGAAGATTTTGCTATATCTATTGAAATTCCCAAACGAGTGATGTTGCTCTCTGGATATATGTATGATAATTGTACACCCTTTTAATATTACAATAATGACCCTTAGACTTTATCTTTGTATACAAGTAATACAATCATTTAGTATATCCGTCAACCACCTTTTTCAAGGGGTTTTTTTTTCTTGGTAAAAGTTTCCTTTTCAAGTTTAAAGTTCAGAAATTACAGTATTGCAGGGGGTATTTTTTGTCCCCTACCAAAAACCCTTGAGCCCAAGACCCTAGCTTCATGGATTATAGGCAGAAACTCAAAGCCCACAACCAAATCACCGTACTAATTAAAAAAAATAAAATCGGATGAACAGAGACCAACATATTAAATAGAAGAGTCACATAGTTTTAAGAATTAAGTAGATGGAGAAAAATATGAGGCCCACCACTGAAATAATCATACATGTGCTCGCAAATCAAGTGGATCACTATGTCTATAAAGTTGCAGTAAAATTTTAATCTCAAGGCCTGCTACAATTCACTTTATGGTCAGACTGTAATCAATATAAGTGATTTCTAAGTCTAAAATGAGCTGTTTGGATGGTGAGGAGCAGCTTTTTGAAAATTTTAAGATATTCTATCACAAATTTCTGAGAATTTTAAATGATATTCTATCACAATTTTTGAAAAATTTAAATGATATATAATTACACATACAACGCTGTCAAGGAATTCATCAGTTCAAAAATACAGAGAGCTAAAAATTTGAATGATACTTGAATCTATGGGTGTGGTTAGAGATAAAGATCCTCAAGTATATCAGCCACTCTTTATATGTGTGCTAGAGAAAAGAAACATTGATAGAAAGGAGAAAATCTAGGATCAAGAATATATGAGGGTCAAAACCATTAATCTAGAAAGTATCAGAACTTGTTTAAAATCAATTGCAAATTTCACCTTCAATTTTTTTAAAAGCAAGATATTCTTTCAATGGGCACTTCAAATTTTCAGATGTTTTTATAGTTTTTTACTGATTTATTTCAGTGGATTTCATATTTTGTAATAATTGTTTAAATTGGTTTTTAGTGTTTTGATTTGATTCTGTCATGATTAAAATTTTGAAAAATAAAATAATGAAAGATTTACGTGACAAAATCACCCTTGATGGCCCCTAAACCAAAAAGGCCCCAACAGATATTTTGAAACCGGAGTGGTCCCCTGGGTCTTTCTCATTCTTTATATATATATATATATGATGGGAACCGGTCCTATAAGGACGGTCCTTAAGGTCCGCATAGTTTCGAACGCCCACTGGGGCCCACCTTATGACCCATCTAAATTGACCACACATTCGCAACCCCCTTATAGACACCAAATCCCATGAATTTGCATGGATTCAGATGGACTAGACTGTTTGATTGAGGGTCAATTTTTCTTGTTTGTTATAAAGCTATTAAACTTGTGGACCATGGATGAAGAGGTTAGAGGTATTAGATTGACTTCGGATTTGATATGTAGGTTGGCCCCACTTGGATCTTTCGGTCCCCCTCTGTCCCATGACTAGTGGGATATATATATATATATGGAAATATTCTAGTGAGGGATTCCCTCACCATGTGTGGTGAGGGACTCCCATTTTTTGGGAGGTTTCAAGTACAAAATGACTTTTGTACTTGATGGGAGTACATCTTTTTGTACTTGAAACCTCCCAAAAAAAGGGAATCTCTCACCTGAATACCCCCCATATATATATATAGACACACGCACACACATATAATGTGGCTCCTCTATACACTACAATGGGCGTGAAACCCATTTTTCCTTTTAAGGAAAAACAGCTCAATCCCCTTTTTTATTTCTTCCAATCTTGTAGACCCCAAGTTCATCATCCAAATCTTGTCTGTGCCTAGAATGCACTATTTATTTATTAAGTTTTTAAAGAAACTAGAAATCCTCTCCTCTTCCTCTTCTCACCTCATACATAATATATACACATCTAGTTTAAACAAATGCAGTACAATGAATGACTATTGAGAATGATATGAAGTTCGTGTTCGCAATAAGACATCGTCATGTTTCAATATATGAAACTTAATATGTAAATTAATTTGATTTACATATCTCAAGCATAAAATGAAAAATGACCCAAATAATTATTAAATAGAAAGCAATAATTTTCCCATTAAATCCATGAGTGGGTGCACTTTAAAATATCCATTAGTCTTTTTTTTTTCACCGTTAGTCTTTTTTTTTCACGATAGAGAGAAAGAGAGAGGAAAGAATGTTCATGTACAAAGAAGAAAAGCCACATAAATCCCTCACCGGATCACCCTATGGTGAGGGATGAATTCATATAAACATTCCTCTCATATATATTTATATAAAGAATGGGTGCACACACATCGCAAAAACAACAACAACAAATAACAAATTTCATTTTATTAACTGCTAGTTCAATTGGTAAGGGACATTAAAGTATTCCATTGGGAGCAGTTAGTTTATCCCCGGATAGAATCAGTGGTGGAGGCTTTTTTGCTTGTGGAGGGGCAAGTGATGGATGACTAGTTATATTTTTAATCATTGATTTTCATTACATTTAAAAAAAAAAATTTACATTTTTTTAATATTCAAAGAAAAATCCTAAATTTGAAAAATACGCTAAATATTCTTAAGACATAATTTCTGAAAACTTTATTAAATATGTTAGAATATGAACACAATAAGTTATTCAAATGAGACAAAACGCTCACTATAATTATTTTAGATGAGAGGGAAACAGATTTCATGTAGTTGACCCAATATAGTGAGAACAAGTCTTTGATGATGACGACGACACTACGGCTATAATGAATCCAAATTGCTTTAAAATAATGACTTTTTCTTCTTTTAGCACCAAGAGTTGTTTCTTACTCTATTCAAAGTAGTACCCATGCTGGATTGATCGGATGAAACCCACCATTAATTAAAAAATTCATTTATTGGTTATTTGTGATCATTTGATGGGCTCCAATGCAGATGATTGAGAGGGAACATTTAAAGTAATTCACCAAGTCATATAAGACCATAGGGTATAACTTGTATGTTAACGCAAAGTTAAAGAGTCCGAATCCTTTGAATGTCTCACTACAACGCATGCATTGGTATACAAGTAATAAAAAAAAAGTACCTTGGAATTTTCCTTTTCTGCGAAAGTTGTTTTCCAACCACTCCACTGGAATTTATTTTCTAAGGAATCGCAAAAAAATTATTATATTTTTACGTTTTTCCATAAAGGAAAATGGCCACACTAAACGTGGATGTTCCTGTAGTGCAGAAAATCATTTCCACAATTCTCAATCTTTCCATGGAAAACCGGCTACACAAACGTGCACTAAATCTAATGAGTAATGAGCACACTCTCTCGTCCCGAGTGTTATCTTGACCAATTAGAGTAGGACTGTTTTTTGTTTTTCACTTTTTTGGCAAGGTTTTTTTTTTTTTAATTTTCCTTTTTTAAGGGCGAGGAGGACTCTTGTAATTAAGGATTTATTGTATATTATGGACTATTGTAATGAAGTATAAGTTTCAACTTTGTCTTAAAGTTTGAAGAAACTCTACACGTATTGAGTAATCAACATTAATTCATGATGATCATCGATGAGAGATCTGTTTTTCTCCTTGTTTTGGAGTAAAATTTTCATTTTTCTTTCTCTATTTTTTATTATTTTGGTACCCAAACAAGGACTTGGGCACCCATTAGAAGCCCCGACTATGGGGAAGAAAGCCTGAAAAAGGCTACTCAGAGATCGAACCCCTGGCAATAAGGTGAGATGCGAGATGCCTAACCAACTGGGCAACTCCCGGTATGGGTGAATTTTTCTGTTTAATCGAAGATTTTGAATTTTTGAGTTGTCATATGGCAACTTAGGAGGGCAAACTACGATTGAAGGAAAAAAAAAAAAAAAAAACAAACAAACAAACAAACAAACAAACTTTTAATCCTTTCAAAAGAGGAGTATGAGTTCTCACAATTTAACAATAACAAAAGGGAAAAAAATGAAAGAAAAGCCAGAAGTTCTCACATCATAATAAGTAATGAAATAAATTGTATCCATGATTGAGATGATAACATGCCTGATGCTTGGCACTTGGCAGTAGGAAGATTGAAGAAGATAAGACTCGAGATTCTTCAGCTGATGGGTGGTGATTTCCTCTTGTGCTGTGCGTTATACAAGGACACCGAGATTGTTCATATAGCTATAGGTCAATGCAAGTCTTGGGTCAATGAAAGTCTTGGACGCTTGAGATTGAATGGCTTAAAGGTGACAGTGACCAAGAGAATCTTGAAGGGCTGAGATGTATGGATCACTACAAAGGACAATTTGCTGAATTCAGGCTCAAGGTGCCCTTGCATACCACAGTTGGATTAAATTTTTAAATAGTGTATAGCTGAAAGGCCATTAAAATTTAAATCAAGGGACTAGAAAAATCAAATGAGGCTGATTTTGTATCTATGCCGCTTCAAAAAATTAAAAACGCATTTAAATCAAGGGACCATTTATTCACTGTATGCCATCTCCTCGTTGGTGAAGATTTTTATACCATTGGTCATATCAGTAGTCAGCCAATTCTGCGATACATTACCCTTTTTTTGATAAGAGAGAAAGGTAGACGTGGGGTCCATTGCGTACTCATAACGCCAAGGCAAAAAAAACAGGAAAATCATTAAAGTAGGAGAAAGAACCTTATCTTTAGAAAAAAAAATATTAAAATCATGATTATAAATGGACCGTTTCATTTTAGGTGGTGCCCACTTGCCAACCTATTGTTAGCTTAAATGTGTGGTTACAATTCAAGGGTCATTTCGATCATAATGAGATTTTCGGATCTCCT
Source organism: Cinnamomum chago (assembly GCA_038049695.1). Lineage (NCBI taxonomy): Eukaryota > Viridiplantae > Streptophyta > Magnoliopsida > Laurales > Lauraceae > Cinnamomum > Cinnamomum chago. The sequence goes on from CP142451.1 coordinate 4,469,884, forward strand.
ACTCAGTCAGTGTCGTACGCTCACATGAAGAGTCCTAATTGTATTTAGACAGTATTCATTGTATATATATAAAAAAATGATTGAGTGATATTGCTTTCCTTCCCTCTAGTCTGCATGTGAATGTGATCATGTTTATGGCCCACCTCTGCTTAGGCAATAACGTCTTAGTCCCTTTATTCAGCAGGTGATCAAGTGTGTAGCCCACCTCTGCATGTTATCATGTGCCTGCTTCCACGGTTCCTCCACATTATTGAGAGCCCTGTGTCATGTCCCTTTCTGAGCCATGGTGTCTTGTCGATCCCCTCTTCACGTTTGAGGCCTCAAGCAATGAATCCACAGACCTAGATTTAAATGATGGCAGCTCTTTTCTATCAAGCTCTCTGTATGAAAAAGAGAGAGACCATTGAACAAGGGGCTTTTTGAAAAAGTCTTTCCTTTGTTTTTTTTTTTTCAAAGTGTGTTTTTTCACCTAGGGCTACGAGAGCACCTCCGTTTGAAAAAAGATGGAGAGAGAAAAAGCTTCTCCAAAAGAAAAAGTGAACTATACGACAAACCTTATACTCTTGTGGGAAAAAGAAAAATGAAAACTTAAATTTTGAAAGGCTAGCACTCCAAAAACGCTTCTCTTAATAGGGACCGCCGGATTGCATATGATAATTATAAAAGTCCGTCGGATGAAAAAATCTATATGAAAGCTAGTTTTGTTTGAAATTTGGACCACATAAGATCATCTTAATCCTTTAATTCATAGCCCTAAAATTTAATAATTTTAAAGACGTCACTTTAAAAAAAATTCAATCCACCAGTGAATAAAATTTGGATGAGTGTCAAATTTTGACTCGTGACCATTCATTAAAGAGGGAGATAGTGCATGCAAAAAGATTAGATTAACTTAGGGCCTCTTTGGATGTATGGTGAATTGAAGTTTCAAATCAAGAGAAAATAAAATATAAGGTGTTATGATGGTGTTTTACTTTTAGTTGTTTGGCATGGAATCTTTTTTACTTTTTTTTATAAAAAAAAGTGGAGTTTTTGTCTTTTAATGGAGAAAAGAGGTTGGTTTTTTTACTTTTTTTGAAAAATTTGGAGGGAATTTTGAAATTGTATACTTTTGATATGACCTCTTGTCATTTTTGTCTGAATTCACTCTACTTTCACTTAACTAGTTAATTGCCAAACACTCCCAAAAAAAAGGGGAGCCAAAGTGGCATTTTGGAAGATTACCCATTATAAAAATATTCATTTGTTTGGGCTGTGCCGTTGTGCAACTCGCATATTGTAAAGCGTAATTGATCAAATTCATCTGCATCCAACGATGGACTTTGGTGGGATCCAGCAATCGACAGGTGGCAAGTAAAACGAATGAAGAGAAAACCCGGTTTCTGGTTATAACTTGCAATCTTTTTAATCAAGAGAGAAAAAAGTTGGAATGGGTAAAAGTTAAGGATCATAATATTTGGTCCAAGTTAACCATCTTGATATGGGTGCCATCTAAGACTGCTTGTGCTCGAAAAAAATCACTTGACATTTGCCATAATCTTGTTTCATGTAATTGAATTCTAAATTTTTAGATATAATTATAATTAAAGAAACAAATTTGAGTTAATGATAATCAAATTATCTCCACTCTAATTGAAAAATGAATGAATGGACGGTGCGAAATATATACCCAGCCACCACCCTAGTAGTTCAAATCCTAAAAAATGATCATCAAATTATCTCCACTCTGAATGAACGGACACTGCGAAATAAATAACCAACCACCACCCTAGTAGTTCAAATCCTAAAAAAAAGGAGAAGTGCATGATCTACAGCTCTGTGTTGAAGATGTTGTCAGGTCCACTCACTTTAGCCTGGTCATGTTGAGACCTTTGTTTGATGATGTGATTTCCATGCCCATAACCCTCACCCTCTTGATAGTACTTTTTCAAAGAACCTTCAAAACTCAATTGTTCAATTTTACTTAGGATATAATTGAAAAATATACATGCGTCTTTAACCTTTGCCAAACAGGCTCCTTTATGTTTCGTTCACGGGTTTCAACTTCAAGATGTCCACGCGTCTTTGATCTGTACAGCATGGGCTCCTTGCTACTATATTCGATCAATTATGTGGTTTCAAATGTTTTTTTAATGAAAGGATTCGACTAATTAATCTTTTTTTTTTTTATCAATGCTATCAACTATGATTTCAAAGCAGTTCTCTATTATTTCTCTCTTTGTCTTTCCCTTTCTTAAGGGGGGTGTCTGGAAACTCTAGTCTAATTTTGAATGAGCTAATTAGATTAAGGTTTTAAAAAAAACGTCCCAAAATTTTAATTTTAACTTACAACTAATTTGCAGTAAGATTATAAAAGAAAGCTCCACTTTGATATTAGAGGCAATTGGTAGACAGTAGACCTATCTATAAATAAGCACTTATAGGAGGGTATTTCTCTTTAATTTCTCTAAAATTTTGATTTTAACTTGAAAATGACCAAATGTTCAAGAATGAGATTTTCGGATCTCCTACTGCTGCTTAGTATCCTAAACTCCTACACTCACATGTGGTGTCCTATTTGTATTTGGTTAGTATGCATTGTAAGAACCACTGTATAAATTATTGAGTGATATTGCTTTTCTTCCCACTATTTTGCATGTGAACATGTGTATGGCCCACCTCTGCAGCATTAAGGTCAAGTCCACGATTTGGAGTCCCTGCATCTAGGGCTGTGCAAAAATAACCGTAACCTGCCAATCCACCCGCTCCGCTCCGCCCCGTTCCGCTACAAGTGGATATACGTCAAAACCACCTTTAGGCGGGCGGAACAGTTTCAATCCGTACTAATGAGCGGGCGGTTACGGTTTGACATTTGAGTAGGCGGTTTCAAACTGCCCCGCCCACTTATTATTAAAAAAAAAAATACAAGTGCAACTCATCATGATCCCAGTGCACTCCAATACAAGTCTAGATTATATTGTATGACAGTTTGACGACCTTGCAATTTTATCACTAAACTAAACATTGATGTTTATTATCTTTTATCAATTATTATTCTAACTATGATTTTTTTTTTTGTTGCAGGATTGCTTCAAATTATATATCGATCTTTACGAACTTGAAGTTTAGATTTTGAATTTCTTTTAGCATTTGGACATTGAATTTTGTAATTTTGAGGTTTATTTATTGAAATTTAGACATTGAATTTTCGAATTTAGATGTTTCTTTATTAGATTTTTGACTTTTGGACGTTAGATTATATAAGTGATTGTATTTTTTAATTTTGGTGATGCCTTTGGACTTTAATTTTACATTGATATACTTAGTAGAAAATTTTGTTTATTACTGATTATTGACTTTTATTAAAAATCATGTTTAATTTTTATTCTTTATGTTAAGTACTTTGAAACTTTAGTTACATTCTATTAAAAAAAAAAAAAAGAGATAGGTACAAATACCAAACCGCCCAACATGCCGCCCAAGTCGACTGCTAAAAAAACCGCCTAAACCGCCTATACTTTGGGCAGTTACAGTTTCTACTTTTTACAAACCGCCTAAACTGCTAAATCGCTCAATAATCGCCCAAGCCGCCTGCCGTGCACCCCTACCTGCATCCACCACATTATTAGGAACCTCGTGTATTGTGAGTTGGGACTCTTGGCCCTTTCTTGGTAAGTCCGAATCCCCTGTTTCAACGAAACAGGGAGTACTGTTTCGACGAAACAGCTTTCGCCACGTGTAAGAATCTACCATGTTAGATGGGCCTCATTAATTGCTATTTTGTAACGGAAAAAAAGGAAAAGAACAAGATGATTTTTACAAATACAGTGAATTTTGTGGAAAAAATACCTACACCACCGTTCTTCTCCGGGACAAAACCCTACACCAGCGGTTCTTCACCAAGAGAACCTTTCCTCCTTCTTTTTTTCTGCAATAGGCAGGAGTTTCTCCTCCCCCCTCTCTATTCTCAAGTATGGCGATCAATCCCTCTCTTTCTTTCACTTTTCCTTTCTCCCTCTCTCACAAACCATGTGTTTTTTTTTATTGATTTGTTTCTCTTCTTTTTTTTATTGATCCGTTTCTCTTAGATCTTTTATTTCATTTTTTTTCTATTCTTATATATTATTTCATGATCTTGAGATGTGGGTGATCTTATGAGTACTGCCGAGGCAGTGGGCATGATTACAAGCGACTAGAAAAAACAGAATGCTAAATAGTCCTAGGGGCTCAAGCTACACACAGTAGGGTTGCACAAAAAATCCGGTATCACCGTAAAACCGAACCGAACCGGGCGGTTCGGATCGGTTTATAGTAGATCGGTTCGATTAACGGTTTGAAAATCATAAAGACCGCTTACACTGGTCGGTTATCGGTTTGAGCCCACGGCTTAAACCGAACCGACCGTATGTAGTAACTTAAATGTTGCTTTTTTACTATTTTAGCCTTATGGTTTCGCTTTTGACTACTTTCAAAGTTACATTCCAAAACTCCATTCTCATATGAACTCAACCGTCAACACTGCCTCAGTGCATCTCCTCTAATCTCTCAAATGCTTTTTGGGACTTTATTGCAGATGGAGGGATTACTATACAGGGTGTTTTCCTTCCATCATAATTCCTACCTCGTTTCAATAAAGTTTTTATCAGAATGCTGCACTCTTGAGAATGCTAGAAAAGCCAGTAGAGCCTAGCCTTTTGATGGTTGGTTTTGGTCTCACCTAACCAATGTGTTAAGAAACCTTCATTTCTGAAAAATACAGTGGGTTCTGGTACAAATTCCGTTTGTGTGTGACTTTTCTTGACATGAACTATTATTTTATTGTAATTCCAAATGGTATCATGTGGAATGAATGTTTCACAGCAAGCTGGTTATTGTTTTTTTTTTTTTTTTGTGCGCTTGCGTTTAGTCCAAACTCTCTTTTTGGAGTAAAATTATTTTTTATATGCGTTTAGTCCAGTCTTGAATGTTGGATTTTTATGTTTGCACTAAACATTGGAATAAATACAAAGGACAGGGTATCATCATTTTGAAATTTTCAATGTCTGATTTTAAAAATAATAAAATAAAAAACAACGGTTTAATCGACCGGACCGAACCGAACCGAACCGTTTGGTTTGGTTTGGTTCGGTTTAAGCCCTCTCCATTGATTGAATATGATCAGTTAATTAAAAAACCAACAGGTTCGGTTTGGTTGTTGGTTTTAGTGTAAAACCCATCAATGGTTCTCGTGTTAAACCGATCCGAACCGCCCATATGCAGCCCTAACACACAGACCATCTGGCCATGGTTTTATAAACATCCAATCTTCTCTAGTTTCTGTTTTAACAATTACTGACTTTAAGATTTAGTCATGACTCTAGTTTCTCAGGTTTGGCTTTTTGGTTAGCTTCATGGAATTGCTTGCTGCTTCTTTGTTAATAGAACCGAAATGTAAATGTTAAACAAGAACATATGGTGAATGAATTTTATTCTAGCAAGCTTGAGAAGTGGGAAATATAAGATTATTGAGATATGAGTCCTGTTTTCTATGATAAAATTGTAAAGTTCTTCTAGAGAAGATCATTGGACCACCTAAGTTCACAATTCTGTTACCTCTGGCTACTTGCTGAGATGGACCTCATGGATAAACATACCTGAATTCAATAGTGGGTTTGCTTGATTTAAGCTGTGGGGGTGTTGAAATTGGGATTTGGTAATTTTCTCCTTGATTATTGTTTTTATGCCTAGTGTGGCAGTGCAGTTTCAAACCCTCAACCGCGGGATGCAAATCGTGGTCCTACGCCAACTGAGTTACTACAATTAAAATGGTAGACTTAGGTGCATTGTAGGAGTACTTTCTCATATAAGCCCACTCCCCCTCACTTAAAGAGATGGGCCCATGTTAGTAAATCCAAAGCGCTCATAAGCGCTTCTACATTGTGTATTGGCAATGGTCCAAATACATCTCTAATTTCTCATTTTTAGAACGATTTTACATACATCTAAGAATGACATAGAGTTAATCATGTTTTTTTTCACATGGTGGAGTGTCAAGAAAGCTTGAATCAAGTCCTAAATATTGAGTTCTTTTTTTCTTTTTTTTGGTGGTCTAGGGTGATACTTCCAACTTAAAGTGTCTAGGCATGTGTGTATTATTATGGTGCAAACTGCACTCAGCCATGAGTGTATTGGCATTGAGTCGAAGTTTTGCTAAAATTCAAACCATTGGAAATATCTGCCAACCAACATTTACCGTATTTCAAAGGGCTCGAATCCAACACGAGTCTAGCCCAAATTCATATCTGGTTAGATAAGTCTGAAAAAATGCATTTTGATAGTCTACGTTGAGGTTTGCCTAGGCCTTAAGATGCGTTTTTATTGACAACGGCCATTTACCTCATTGGTAACTGGCGGCAGTTTTCGCCTGGCTGTCAAAGGTTTGAACCGCGGGTATGTCACCTTTTTCCACTTATGTGGGCCTTCTTCCCGCTTGTGCGGGCTATCTTTTCGTGTGTGTGCGGGCTCTCTCTTGGGTCTCAACCCCTCTAGCTGGCTACCAAAAGAAAAAAAATGCGCTTTTTATTAGGCTATTTTTTATGTCTATACTATAATATACCATCTATTTAATAAATAAAATAAATATGGTATATCTATTTTAAAAAAAAAGACTTTCCACTTGTGTGGGCTGTCTTTTCGCGTGTGTGCGAGCTCTCTCTTGGGTCCCAACCCCTTTGACTGGATTACCAAAAGAAAAAAAAAGAAAGGAAAAAAGATGCGCTTTTATTATGCTATTTTTTATGTCTATACTATAACATACCATCTATTTAATAAATAAAATAAATTTGGTATATATACCGTATGTGTGCCACCGATGGGTGATTATTATTTTGCTGGGTTATTTCATTAACCCAACCTCAGTTGTAAAGATGAGATATGGTTTGAGAACAAAAAGTATACTTGGCCCGACTGGGAGACCGGGTTTTGGCCCGATCCCCCAGTCGGGCCATTGGATCCCGGGATCGGGCCAAAACCCGGTCTCCCCAGTCGGGCCATGTAGCACGTCTCATTTGAGAATTACTAATGGGCCTCAATCAGGCATCAATCCGTTTACCAATCAAACGGGCTCATATTAAAAGCATTCATTTTTCGGACATGAATTGAGGTGGGACTCCTCAATTGTAAATGGATTTGGGCTTGGACGTATATATAGGCGAGTTTGATGCAAATCCAACCTGCTTACATGTGAGATCATAATTCACTGCAAAACTGTCCTTTTAGATGATCTTTTTTTAATGCAGACTAATCACATATTTGATCGAGCTTTTTTCACACAATAAGGACAACATGACATGGATAAAAACCCTTGACTCAATCCTACCTCCATGAATTTATAACATCCTGAATTTCAGGTAAATAATACTTACCATTGGCTAGGAGGTGTGTGTAAAAACAAGGTTAAATTGTGTTTCTCTAGTCCGATGGTAAATGCAAATCTTGTTCAACTAAAATTTTGTACGGTGGACGGTTTTGGATGACTGCTGAACCATGCCATTGATGGAGTGGAATCACAACTTCAATGGTTAAATCTTTATAAGGTCCATCCAATGGGAATTAATTTTAGAGCTTTTTTTTTTTTACACCTCTAAGGTTTGTAGAATTTGTAAATAAGCCCTTGAGGTTTTAGTATTTGCTAATAGACTCCTGCATTTTCGATTTAATACCTTCATTGTCCACAAAATCAATAGTCTTCCAACCACCAGATGTTTTTAGAACGAAATGACATTTTCGTGCATCTCTTTTATCCTTAAATGCATAATTTCAAAAGCTTGGACTCAAATTTTTTTATAAAGCATGTGACATTAAGAATTTCACTTGGTGGGAGAGAATAACCCTACATAAATTCATTTTTGTATAATTACAAATCTGATTTCATTAAATCCAAATTGATTATGATGACAATCAACACGTGTACTTATATCCGGTTATGATTTATCCAATCCAAACATGACCCACCGTTAGATCGATGAAAGCTTGAAAAACACGTGATTATGCTTCATGTGTAGGGTGTGTAAAAGAAATATTGGGAAATGGGCAAATGTAAAAGAAAAAATTTATTAACTTTTAGAATTTTTGAGGGGGTAGTGTTTGACTCTATGTAAAAGAAATATTGAGGGAATGAGCAAGTGTGTAAAAAACATATTAATTTTTAGAATTTAGGGGGGGATTTAAAGTTTTCTCATACATAAGTGGGGTCCTCAGTTCTCAAGCCCTAGTACTTTGGTCCACTTCTGGTCATGTGCATGAGAGAGTTATTGAGAGAAACGATTGGACTTGAGATAAAATAATGGTATTTTTATAAATAATAATACTCATTTTTTTGTTTAATGGATGTAAGAGCAAAGTTGTCATTTATATAAAAATCCAACACAAATTTAATGGTGGCTATCCATTCATATTAGGAATATTGATTTTGGAGACATGAAAGGTATTAAAAAAAATCAAGGGCCTATTTACAAATACTAAAACCTCAAGGGCCTATTTACAAACCCTATGTGGGTATATAAAAAAAGCTCATTATTATTTTTCCTTACTTGATTGAATAGAGCATCAACTTCGTATAGAAGAAGTCTCGGTATTGTGTTTGGGGGCAATCCCCCATCGGGCCTGGAAAAAAACTCAGAAGGCAAGCGGTAAAGGGCAAAATATGGCAATGCTCAAATTTTTTTTGAAGAAATTAGCCCATGCCCTCTTAAAAAAATTAGCCCGGCCGCTCTCAAATGACAAAATGGCGAAGAAAGTAACATTATGCCATAGTCTCCCCTCACACACATTAACTTTTGTGAATTGGTTTTACTTACTAATGGATTGAATCTACAGCTCTTTTTTTTTTTTTTTTTGCCATAAAAAAAGAAGAAGAAGAAAATGTTAGGATGATTATTGGGCTTGATGTTTGTCAAATTCAACACTTGGGCCTAATCTTTCTAAACATATGGTGATAATCATTCTAACATTTGGGCCTAATCACCATACGGTGGGTCACTTTCATCGCATTTTCATCATCATTCCGGCCTCGCCCCTATCTAATCCAAACACACCAAAATTCAATCCTTCATCTATAGCCCTCTAGTCCACCATCTATATATTGTGAATTTATGTCATGTGTGGTTTCAAATATAGGCTATTATGATACTAACATGAGGCAAACTTCCTACCCATAAAGACCAATTATGAATTGCAAATATCGGACAAGACTTGATTTATACATGCATGTACAACCATAGTCTATTTTAGTTCACTTGTATCGGTCATATCTGTAATTCTAACACCCTTTTTATTTCTTAATGGCTGAATATTTGGAGTTAGATACCAATAGCTCAGCAGTGAGGTAGTGTCTGCAGCTCTCTCCACAAAAATAACGAGGGATTTGTCCTTACTGTAGCATTGGCGTAAAGAACTTAGGGGTGAAAGGATGTGTGTGAATGCATGGACATTTATGAGAGTAAATGAGTACTTACTTCCCCAAATGCTCACACATTATCTCTTTGTAAGTTCACACTTTCTGTTTGATGGATCAGTGAGTGGTACACTGCTTATGTGAAGACCTGCCTCCTAAGGATCAATCCCCAAATAGCTACGTGAGATGAGACACCATTTACTATTGGGGTGTTGCTTATCCGTTTTAGCTTATCTGTTTTAGAGGCAATGCAGTTGCATGCATTGCGCGACCTAGTTGTGAGCTTTTTTTTTTTATAAACATTTGTGCATATCCCTAGTAGTACGGAAAAATGAGCGAATTTATTTTGCTTTGGTTCTCCATATTTTCATCATATATTAGAAATTTATAGAAAGTATAAATATAAGGTAAAAATCAAATTCCACAAAAAAAAATTTTTTATTTGGAATACAGCTTCCAAAAACCAAGAGTAAAATTCTTTCTTGGAATGCTTTGTAACCCTCTTTTTATTACCGGAGGTGTTTGGAAAGCTAAAAGTAAGCTCTCGTTTTATGATTTATAGTTTATTTACTTATTAGAGTGTTTGGTAAGCCTCTAACTGTATTTTCTATTTTTCAAAACTTATTTATTAATTAGAACCTTGGCCTTAAAAAAAATGTCAAAAAAGGTATAAAATTTTTGGTTCATTTTTAAAAAAAAAGTACATGAAGATTTAAATACTTCAGAAAAATATAAATGTTTCTACAATTCCTTCACTCAAGTCCTTTCTAGAAAAATATAAAAGTTTTTAGAAATTATAGAAACACTCTTGTCTCTTTTTTTTTTTTTTTTTCCTTTAATAAATCACTAGTAAAACATGCCCGTGCTTAGCATAGTCAATATAAATAAAAAAGTTATGATAAAATAATTAACATAAATTTGTGGTGAAAAATGGCTATTTAAATTCTTTTAAATATATTTCTTGAATGTATCTGCCAACAAATCATGTAATTAATTACATATCTGCATAAAAAGGACAATCACAAAAGTTCTCTAATGCATGAGTGGTCACATGTGATAAAGGATAAGATCAAGTTGGTTGTTGAATGAAAAGATATGAAGCGAGTGCAATTAGATAAGTACAAACATGAAAGGTTTGGTGCAATTTTATAGGGAGATGTGATTTGGCGTGGTGGAGAATATTGGAGAGGTTGTTCTTGGCCTGGTGGGTGCTTTGTTGGTTGTAGGCACATCTTATGAAGGATGATTCTAATTGGGGTTTTATGGTCTGTTTGAAAGGAAAGGATGATAGGATCTTAAAGGCTCTTCTTCTACGACAATAGAGGTGATTTCTAAGGTATCCTTAAGGACTGCTAAGTGGGCTTTAAGTAAGAAGGAGTTTTCAATGTTCAGCTTAAATGATATTATTCACAACTGGAAAACTTGTATGGATTGTGGTCCTTTTAAGGTGAGGAGAATAATCGCTTACCCCCCCCCCCCCCCCCCCCGTCTTTAGGGGTATATAAATTCAACGTTGATGGAGCAGGGGGGTATAAATTCAACGTTGATGGAGCTTCGAGATGTAAGCCGGGGCCGGCGGGAATTGGGGGAGTGCTATGGAATTGGAAATGAGAGGTGCTAATTATGTTATCTAAGAATGAAGGCTTATATGACTCTAATGAAGCAGATGTGTTAGTTATTTTCGAAGGTCTTAGATTGTTTTGTACTAGAAATGAAGGCATCCTTGTAGTTGAAAGCGATTCTTCTAATGCGATAGCTTGGGTATTAAATCGGAATGTGAGACCTTGGAAATTTCAATTTATTTTCAATAAAATCAATGAGCTTTCGGCTAGAATCGTCATCATGAGGTTAGATCCGTAAACTCTATCGCGAACGTGTTAACTAAGCAGTGGGTAATGATATTGTTTCATTGGGTGGGTGTGGTAATGTAATTGGGGTGATGTGATGTACAATGCTCTTGTACCATCACCCTTCTTCTCTTTCTTTGGTTTTTATCATTGTATTTGGCTTTTCTTTTAATAAATTTTGTTACCATTTAAAAAACAAAACATGAAAGGCTTGAAATAAAGTAGTGCAACCTGTGGTGAATATCATAACCCATAGTCAAATTTAAATCCAAACAGCTTTGGATGTAATATATTATAATTCAAGAGAAATGGTTAAATCCAACTCAAATGACCTAGTCGGGCTCACTTTCAACTACCTTTATGTAAGGATGATTGGAAGAGATGCGCAATCCAATTAATACTCTTATCATTCTATGATCAAACGTCCGGACCAATTTTATACTCATTGAACCATCATTTACAGTTGGATTGAAAAAATAAATCTACAATTAAGATTTCACTAAACTTTTAAGGCGAAGGGCTTGGATTATCCACTGTTATTAAAGGAGACTTTACCATTCGCCGTCCTTCAATTAATTTACAAACATGGTCAAAGTGGTCCCACTATCCCTACAGATCTCTAACACCAGCGAAGGACTCTAGAGTGGGAGAGACTGAGAATTGTAGAGCAGAAGAGGAAGAATGGGAAGAGGCGGTAACAGCATCTCCATTACTTCTCTCGCTTCCTCTAGAGTTTTGGCCTCTGACATTTTGCTGGGTGTGTGCAGGTTTAGATTCCAGCGGCAGCAATGGCAAAATCAAGAGCAAGAGCAACGGTAGTTTATGGTTAGCTTCGAATCCTAGCAAGAGATGGGGGGAGATGTTCTTCCTTCTCTATACGCCTTTTTGGCTCACCCTCTGCCTCGGGATCGTCGTCCCCTACAAACTCTATGAAGTACTCTCTCTCTCTCTCTCTCTCTCCAATTACTTTTTGATGCCTTTCTTCTGTTTACTTTATTGGGTTGAATGTAAACTGCAGAAAAACTTTGTGGGTTTTGTTTTGGGCATTTTTTTGGGGCTTGAATAGTGAGGAGATTACTGGGTTTTGATTTCATTTTTATTTGAATGTTCCATACAAGGTCTCTCTGTCTCTCATTGCATTTTGATGCCCTTTTTTCTGTTTATTTTGTCGGGTTGTATGGAATATGCAGAAAAAAATTGTGGGTTTTGTTTTGGGTATTTTTGTGACTTGAATTATGAAGAGATTACTGGGTTTTCTTTAAAAAAAAAAAAAGACTTCATTTTTATTTGAATGTTCCATACAAACTCTCCCTCCCTCTCATTACACTTAGGTGTCCTTTTTTTCTGATTATTTTGTTGGGTTGCATGTAGTATGCAGAAAAAAATTGTGGGTGTTGTTTTGGGTGTTTGTGGGACTTGAATTATGAGGAGATTACTAGGTTTCTGTAAAAAAAGATTTCATTTTTATTTGAATGTTCCATACTCCTTACAAAGTCTATGCTTCTATGGGGTCCTCTCACAAAGTCTATGCTTCTATGGGGTCCTCTCCTTCTCTTTCAGATTGATGATATAACCTTTTTTTCCTGTTTCTTTTTTCTGTATCTTTTTAGTGGGTTGTGTTACTTGTGTATATACTATGCTGAGGAATTTCTGGGTTTGTTTTTGGCATTTGTGGAACTTGAATTGTGAGGAGATTCTTTTTTTTTTTTTAAGATTCTATTTTCATTATAATGTTCCCTACCAATTCTATAAGGTCCTTTCTGTCTCCCTTTCTCTCATTGATGATATAACTTCCTCTTTCTTCTTTCCTTTTCTGTTTCTTTTGGTGGTTTGTGTATAATATGCAGAATAATTTATGGGTTCTGTTGGGCATTTTTGGAAATTGAATTGTGTGGACATTGCTTTTCTATTATTGTTTGAAATTTACTTGAATGCTTGTTCCTACAATCTCCAGAACATCCTCGTTCTCCCTTTCTTTTACTAATGATCTAACAGTAAATTATTTTATTCTGCTCTTTTTTTTTACCTGTTTCTTTTACTAATGACTTTTGGTTCCACTCTTTGGCATGATAACATCTACAATGTCAACTTAATTGACTTCTCAATGGCAACAATAATGGGAAAAAATTGACAAAATAAATATGTGATGCAACTGTCAACTGTTCTTGTCTATACAAAATTGGAGGGAAGGTTAGCATTGTAAAATTGCTATCTATGATGCCCGGAGAGCAGACACACACCAGTAGTTGTTGTGGCTTTTGGTGAGAAAGATGTTAAAGTTGCTTTAAAATAAGATTATATAAAGTTAATAGTAGTATCTTTTTTTTCTGACAATCTTCTAGTGGTATCTATTTTGAGAGTTTATGCAACCTTTGGTGTGTTTGACAGAGAAATGTGAGCTCTAAAAACAGGTGCTTCCTAATAGTTGTCTTAATGGGTTATCCTCCTTACATTAGTATTATGTAAGCACTAGATCTCTTAAAATTGTTTTTTTTTCCTTCCATGGTTTGTTTTTGGGGTGCACTGAAAGTACATTTGAGGTCAAGGGTACTAGAATAACAAAAGAATGTGTTGTTATAAAAGAACGATCAATTATGGGTTATTTCACATATTCTTATTTGTTTTGTTGCTGTTGTTTAGCTTAATAATTGATATACCATTGCACCTTAAAAAAAGAAAGATGGTTGTTTGCTATGCCTTATTGCGTTGTAGATTATAATTGCTAATCGTTTTGATATATTTTGTGCGCACATATCCTCTTCTAGTATGTAGATATATTGTCATTATGAAAATTCACCATCATTATTGACAGAGCTTCACTGAATGGGAGTACTTGCTAATCGGATTGGTTTCGGCACTTCCTGCATTCTTGATACCACTAGTACTTGTTGGAAAGGTGAATCCTCAAAACGCTGTTATTTTTCTTATAATTGAATTATTATTTCAAACTTAAGGCGAGTCCATGGTATAGTTGGTAGGTGATCATTTTTGCCACCACAAGGTTGCGTGTTTGAGTTGGCTTAAAATATTATTCAAACTCTTCCCTTGTCTCTATGGCATCGCTTTCACTCTCCTTTTGTTGACTTGTGGTTCCTTTTCTTTTATTTGATAAAAAGTTGCAGCACCGTTTACTGCCCAAAATGCACCTATGTGCTTGTGAAGATTTAAATCTGCCTTTCCACTGGTTGTAGTGTTTTCCTTATTATCCAGTTGACAAGGTTTTTTCCCCTTTTTTTTTTTAATTTTTTTGGCTGGTGTTTTTTTAAAACTTTCGCCCTTCCCATATTTTTTCTCTTTGTTAGTTAAATGGCTACTTCCATTGAAATTTAAAACAATCTTGACAGTGGTCAATGCATATATAGGACTTTCTAGTTGAAAACAATTTGATAACCTCTTTAGTGTGTGATCATTCCAACTCATACACACTGTTGAATAGGCACTCACCCCAAATTGACACGTATTTGGTTTAAATCCATCTTTGGAATGACCAAGAAACTATGCAGCTTAAATCCCTTAAATTTTGAGGGCTTAAATTCAAGGGTTAGGATGATCAAATTTAGATGAGTTTTGGCCAACCCAAAATCCATCTCTTATAAACCTGGGGTCGGATTTTAGAGTTCTACAATTTCGCTAAACAACGCTTAAAGCCATGTTCTTGTAGCTCCACAATCAATCATGTTTTTATTCACTGCTTTATTCAAGGTCGTTATTGGTCTCTACTGGTTCCTTGAACTTGTAACCCAATGATTTTTTTTTTTTTAATGCTTTACCATCTCAAATGGCAGTCTTGGCTTCCTCTTCGGAACTACCCTTGGGTTCTCTCTTACCGTCTTATGTGATCGGCCAAGTCCCAGCCACCAGCATAATTTATTTGCTCTTGTTGTTGTAGACCTTTTGATTTAAGATTTACTACCGTACTTGAATAATAGAGAGTAGAACTCATGGTATTTGGAATGTGATGTGGATGGAAAGGCCCAATTACCGATGTGGCTTAGAATCATAGTCAAAGAAAAGGATTGAAACCTTAGTCCTTTATGTTTGCTTGTTTGTTTATTTATTTATTTATAGACTTTCCCACCATAGGAAATGTTTTGATAGATCTCTGTTTCTTTTCAGCCTTTTCTTGAAGTTTGGAGTTTTAATTTTTTACCCTTTTCTTTGCAGGCAGATAGTAGTACATGTTGGAGAGATAGATATTGGGTAAAGGTACATGTTTTTTCCTTTTTAGTTGCTACAAACATCAGCCTAGTAATTTCTTGTAGTTCTAAAGTCTGTTTTACATTTTATGATTTATTGTAGGCATTTCCATCTAAAAAATATAAATGAAATGACAATAAACAAAGAAAGATTTTGTGGGGTTTTGATGTTATTTCTGTATTCTTCTCTTCTATTATTGTTAGCGTCTAACCCTCTATTATGCTTTGACGATGACAAATATATTTGTTAAATCCTCTCATTTGCTTAGTTTAAGGGCTGTTTGGCTGAGGTTTATTTCTGGATGTGAATAAGGCCTTTGACCTTTAGAAAAGTAAACTGAAATGTTGTCTTGGACCCTTTAAAGTTGGCAGGAACCCAGAAAATTTGGCTGGAACCTTCATGTCAAATAAATCCTCACAGGAATTCCTTCTCTTCCAAAAATCTGGAGGGAGAAGACAAGCAACAATCTCAGAAGATTCAGCTGATCTTTCTCTAGAAAAGGGGCCAATCACGACAGTCCTAAATTATCTAGAAACGAACCTAAACAAAATACACCCTAAAGGCGTAATTTATCGTTTTGTTTTTGTTTCTTCAAAATGACTCGGAGTTGAAGCTCCTTTCTACACTTTTGATCTACACATGAAAAGTTTCGTCAGATTGTTCATGGCCAAGGACAGGAATCTGTCTTCGTATTTATCGGTGTTGTTGTTATAGTAAGTGATGTTAACTGTTATAGACTTATAGTACTTAGTTGCTTGTCATAATCTAACTCACCCATTGCTTATGACTCTAATACAGTCCCCTTGTTGGTACTAAAATTGTAGCTCAGTGGTCATTTGGTGATTTTTTTCCATGCATTCAGAGTTGAGCAGCATTTTTTCTATACTGTTTGTTGATTGACCATTCTCCTTATAATGGAATGATTTTCACATAATAAATGATGGGTAAAATATAAAGCTAGAGTGTGCTTAGAGATGCCACAAATATATATATATATATATATATGAAAAATGTGCCTATATGTAGCGACAGAATCTTTGTATGAACAAACGAAATCATTCCAGTCTAATGGGAATATCCTCAATCAATGAAACAGTATAGAAACGAAATATTGAATATGACGAGCTATGATGCACGATACTTCAAAATGAGCAACGTATCGTATCGTGTCGTATTGTATCTGATACTTCATTTTTTACATATAAAATCTGTGTCCCTACCATGTCTATGGCGTGTCCCTGCCGTATCTGGGCATCATAGACGACGGGCAATTTCTTCTGCTGCAATGTCCACTCATATTTATCCATTTTAACAGATCCATTTAGACTTCCCGGAACCCCTGATAGATGAAATAATGCTTTGATGAGGATGATCCTGATCCATTTATGTTCCCTGCTGCATTTGAAAACTTACACTTGTTTCTTATACTTTGTTATGTACTGATCCATTTATGTTCCCTGCTGCATTTAAAAACTTAAACTTGTTTCTCATACTTTGTTATGTTGCTGATGACGATAATGATACTGCCTGCTGCATTTGAAAGCTTAAACTTGTTTCTTATACTTTGTTATGTTACTACTTTACATGCCTATTGATTACTGTGGCAGGCTAGTCTCTGGATTATGATCTTTAGTTATGTTGGCAACTACTTCTGGACTCATTATTTCTTCACAGTTCTTGGAGCTTCATACACCTTTCCGTCATGGAGGATGAATAATGTAAGATTCAAACAACAATGATATCTATGATTATCATTGGCCTTCCAATTTTGTCTTTTAGTACAATTTTTCTCATATTAGGTATTACGGAGTTGCAGGATCCATATGTATATTCTGACTTATGATTGAGATATTTTGTTGCTTTGACTGATAAAAAAAATTACTTTTGTTGGTTTATGATTACCTCTTCTTTTTTCTTAATTTAGACAAGATAAACTGTCAAATTACATTTTGTTTCTCAATGAATTTGGAGATGATACCACTTGGAATTAAGGTTAAAATGGTAAGCTGAAGTATGATAATTTTTTAATAAGAATAGGATATTGTCTTCTGGTTTTGTTTGAGCTTCTCTTATTCTCAGGCCTTTTGTTCTATTCTCAGCCCTTTTTTTTAAATAAATAAAGGCTCTTATTCTCAGGCTTTACTTGGTTTTTGGCCATGACACATATTGACTTATTACTATCTTGAATCTGTCTATTTTTGCTTGTTTCTTAGTAATTCATGTCTGGTCTTGTTGCAGCTTCATTTCTGCGAGAATGATTAGCTTTTAACTTCCTTCCAGCTAAAAGTTCTGGAAAATAATGGAGATTTTTTATGTTTGAATTTTTTATTAACTAATATTTTTGTTAATTGCCAGGATATATAGATATTTTTTTTTCACAAAAGGCCCTATATTTTCACAAAATATAAGAGAATTTGAACATTTTATAGTACATTTGAACATTTTGATGTATTTTCTAGTTTCAGCAAAAGAGATGGCTAGTACTTGATAGAATTTAATCAGTAATTCTCTTATAATTGCCATGTTTGTTTTTCCTTATTTGCCATGTTTGATCTTAGACTGTTGTTGTGGGTACTTAGTCTTATATTTAGTTTACTCTTATATTTAGTTTTTAACTTCTTTTTTGTTTGTTTATTTGTTTTTTTTAGTTGTTGGGCTAATGCTGGATGGATTCCTTCTTGATCCTTGTTCATTCTATATAGGTACCACACACGACATTCCTTCTCTCCCATGTTTGCTTCCTATTTTATCATGTTGCTTCAAATTTGACACTGCGTAGGCTGCGCCATTCCATTGCTGACCTTTCAGAGCCAGTTCAGTGGATTGTTGAGGCTACATGGATCTTAGCTCTTTCCTACTTCATAGCATACTTGGAGACTTTTGCTATAGCCAATGTATGTGGTAACACAGTCATCATTCTTCTCCTTGTCATTAGCAAGAAATAACTAGCATGCAAAAGGGGGAAATGATTGTTTTCTTTAGCCACTACTTTTTGCCACAAAACTAAAGAAGCTATGATAAGTCGATAACACAATCTACATTAAGATGACCGTATTTTGAGCAGAGTAAACTTTTATCTGGGATAACTCTAAATATTTGAGAATTCTACATACAATTTCCAAACGAGGTGTATGTGGCATACTAGCTGCATAACTAATAATTGGCTTGCTGATGGTGAAGAAAAATCAACTTGCCCACCAGTGTCTGGTACCCATATCCTGTGTAGCAAATCACCTTCTTCAGTGTGAAGGTGGTTATTGCTTTCCAGGGGTGTGTATACTGGTTTAGGCCCATTTTAGGTCCAAAATATATATGCATTGAGATATTACAATGCCCCTGCTTGATTTTGCCTCCTCAATCCCAAAAAAAACTTTCAACGTCCTCAATCCTTGAACTCAAAGAACTTTCTCAAATACTTATTTAACATTAGAATATCTTCGTTACTATTTCCAGTAACAATAAGTCATCCACATAGACAGACAATAAGAGCAATAGTACTCTCTTGACCCATTTTGTACAAATAATGTGTGGTCAACATGACTCTTGAATCTCAGCTCCAACATTGCATCACTGAATTTTTGAAACCAGACACGTGGAGATTGTTTCGATACAAAATGGTCTTTTTCAACTTACATATTTTATCATATGACTCACTAACAATGAAAATCGGAAGGGATATTCACATAGACTTATTCTTGAAACTCTACATGAAGGAAATCATGTTTCATATCTAATTGATACATGGGCTGACCTTGAGTTGCAGCAACTGCCAATATCTAAGCTTATCCCAGCTGAGGGAAGGCCTATGTTGGATGGGAGAAAGTTTAACTTGGATTGGTGGCCCACCGCCCCACAATGGGGCCTCACCCGAGTGAACATTTTGCTATATATATTTTCTTAAACATGCACCTAGCTTAATTAGGCATGAGGGGTGAATGTCACCTTCTGCATCAGGTTTCAATTGGCCTTTGTGCTTGACTACACTGGTTCCTAATGCATCAAAGCATGTGTGCGTCCCTGACATCCCATGGTTTCACATGATCTAGACTCTTTTTCTGGTGAATAACTTAGCTACATCAAAATTCATCCTTCTTTTGTGGTTTTTTCTCTCTCTCTCTCTCTCTCTCTCTCTCTCTTCTTTGTGGTTCTGTGATCCTAACCAGACTAGAAGTCCCAACCCTATAATTGATTGCCTTTGTCTGGACCGATCTATTATTTTCTTAATCATCTGTATAAAGGTAGATTTTTTCAGTCTGCTAGACTTTCCATTCTCTCTCTCTCTCTCTTCCTTCTTTGTGGTTCTGTGATCCTAACCAGACTAGAAGTCCCAACCCTATAATTAATTGCCTTTGTCTGGACCGATCTATTATTTTCTTAATCATCTGTATAAAGGTAGATTTTTTCAGTCTGCTAGACTTTCCATCTGTGGTCCATCACGTCAATGGTCTGGGTCACAAACTGTGGACGCACTTAACCATATACATGAGTTTTGGAGCTCTGTTAAATAGTTTTACTTCTTATCTTTCTTTCTAAGTGAGTTGGGACATAGCCTAGCAACTAAAATGGTGAAATTACACCATTTGACTAGCTAAATGAAGTGACTTTCAGCAACAAGCTTTGTGGCTTGATTTCATAAAGTCACTTCGTACATAATCATGGTAGAATACCGCATGCTAAGGAAAAACCTATTTGGAAAGCTGTGTCCCTCGAAGGGGTTGTTTGTTTGTAGTCATTTGCATATGTAAATAATTCACATGCATACACGTAAGGATTATGCATCACCACATGTGGTTGTAATCATTTAAGCATGTGATGTGTAAATGAGGTATGAAAATGGTGCGTAAATGAGGCCATTTCCACACCAAAACAGGTGTGAAAGTGATTCACTCCCCCTCTTGCAAAAAAAGGTGCCAGCAAACTTCTTACACTATGATTGCATTCTTGTGGGGCCCATCAACCACCTCTATTTTTCTCATTCCTATGGGCCCCATATTTGTAATCCAAACCGTTCACTTTGTTTATTGAACTAATAAACCTCAAGATATTGAAGCTGCTTATCTTAACTCTTCATATATTTGAGTAATTTGTGAATAAGTCCTAGCCTATATATATCTAATTTTCTACACTTCCGTGGGCCCCCAATTAATTATCCAAACTGTATAATATTCTTAACTAAATGGTAAATTTTAGGAAGTTTAGTTTCATATATTAATTCTTCATAGAGTTCGAGAAATTTGTGAAAAATGTCCACAAAAACCCAAATAAATCTAAAATTGTTGGATGTACTCATTTACTCATGAAAATAGTGATTTTGACAAACATGGTAATGTGCTTCGTGTGTGACATTTGCATATGTAGCATTTACACATGTAGATCTCATTTTCCTATCATGTGTAAAAGGTAAACAACCTCCAAAGGAGGAGTCTTCAAGTTGGTCCTCCCTACAAACAATGGTGTTCTGGAAACACTCGTCTCGGATAACAAACCAACAACTTGATTGGGCGCACTAGGAATATTGGATAGCTCATGTTTCTTGGGTCTCCACTGTTTCCATTCATCCAACCAGTATCCATTACATGTTCTGTTCAGTCTATTCATTCAACAAGGATAATACTTGCTAATTTTTCTTGCATATGTGCAGTTCCCATATTATGAATTTGTGGACCGGGCTGCAATGTATAAAGTGGGATCATTGTTTTATGCAATTTATTTTCTGGTTAGCTTTCCGATGTTTATAAGGTAAGAGGTCCTCATATATTGTTATATTTCAGTGCCGTTCTAGAAAAAAAAGGGAAAAAAAGAAAAGAAAATAAGTTCTCTTGCTCTTTATTATCAAGTAATGATTAGAAAAAGATATTGCATTTTTTTTTTTTCGGAATTAGCCAATACATTTGGTGGTTATATTGGTCAAACCAGACAGGTCAAACCAAGCAGTGAGGAGGTTATGCTGGCAACAAAATATATAAGATTGAACCAAGCAGTAAGGAGGCGGTTGTATCAATGTAAGTGTCATGGGTCCAACCTGAGCCTCTGAAAGGTGCTCATTGCAGCAACCCCAAGATTGTGGGTTCAAGTCATGTTATCTATAAAAATACATATTCAATCCTTTGATCCAATATAACCATCGAAACTATTGGCCCAATCAAGTATTATTTTCTGCTGTATGTAAATTGCACTCTAAATCTGGCTTCTCCCATGGTTTTTGAATTGTGATTCAGTTCATTGTCCTGATTCCCTCTCACCTTTTGCAGGATAGATGAGAAACCTGGCGATCGGTGGGACCTAGCCAGAGTGGCTATAGATTCTTTGGGCGCCGCTATGCTCGTCACTATAATATTGGATTTGTGGCGCATATACCTGGGACCCATTATCCCTATCCCAGATACAAAACAATGCATTCAGCCTGGGATTCCATGGTTCTCATGACCATGATGGTTGCATTGCATGCAAGACGTGGCATTGGAGTGTATTTGGGCGAAATATCAGACTAATGAAGTCACCTTTGGCTCCACCCATGTTAAGCTAACAAAAACTTTGTTGTTCTTGTACTGTACTAAGATTTATATATTCACATTAAAAAGCACCATTGGGGTTATATTCCCTCTTTTCATATTTTCATTTTGCCCCCTACCCATTTGGTCTACCAATCTTGACCTTCCTGATGGGGCAATTATCCAGCAAGCACTACTGAACCCAATTGCATTTTGAAACATACAACCAACATCATCATAAACCAGTGCTTTCTAGTTGGTTCAAACGAATTACCATAGGCCAATAAGAAGCCCTTAAAATCAAACCATTTTAACATCTTGATTAATGCATGACAGAACAGGTGAAAAATTCCGTTAGTATTTTGACCCATCAAGTTTCTGGAGTTCACATGAGTTGGGTTGGGTTTGGATACCCAACCTGTTACCATGGAGCCGAGCGAAGTTAGTGCATTGTTTTTAATTTGAGCATGGCCATGGCTTCTGTTTTTTAGAATCAGATTCCGGTTCCAGGTCAACCCAACAAATCCACCTCCAGGTAGAACACAAGGTCGATTGTTCTCTTCCCTTAGATTAATGATTTCTTTAATATTGATTTTATCAATTAATCTCACTTCCTTTTAGTGGAGAGTGGAACCAAGTTGCAGGTGAACAAGTGCCCACAAGTCAGTGAGGGTTTAGATATTTAGTAGGAGAAGATCACATACATGCATTTGATTTAACCTTTAATGGTTACATGTTGTGGTCAACTTTATATTTTCACTCTGCATTTAATTAAACAGGCCTTTGGGTCTTTACAGGTTTGAACCCAGGCCATTTTTTGGGTTCAAGCAAGCCATTAAGTTAATTAGATTTTTTTTCTTTTACAAAAAGGCCCGTATATTTTTCAAAACCTCAAAAAGCTTCTATATTTTATATTTTTATTAAAGCCTCCCCTGACTAATAGTCCAATTGTATAAAACTTGAAGGTTAACTTTTTTTTTTTTTTTTTGCCCTTTTTGACTGATTTACTCTTAAGAAAAAATCAAATGATTTATCTCTTGAATTTAGAGATTAAAAGATAATTTTGTATTTTTAACTTTGAAAACATAAAACTAAACGCCATGATCATTTGAATAACTTGATGTCACCTATTTTTCTAATCTACATTCAAGCCTCTCCATAGATATAGGAAAGTCACAAGGATTACGTGTGTTCATGAGCTGGGGCTAAGGAATATCTAGACTTGGTCCGGCTTCTAAACTGTTTATCCAAGCCCGGCCCAATCCCGAATTGGGCTATAAGAAGTTGGCCCAAGCCTGGCCCGCTTGGAAATTTGTAACCCCAAGCCTAGTCTGAGATTGATATATACCTTAAAACGTGAGTTTTATTTTTTGTGGGATTAAAACGAGAGTTTACTTGCGAAGTGTTGAGTGTAGCATAATTGGTTTGGTATTGACTATTTATGCAGAAGTACCACCATTCCAATCGCCCCTTTACATTTTCATATTACTAAAAGTAGCTTGATTTAGTGAGATTTAATAAGCTTAAGTAAAGGATATTTTTATCATTCAATAAATAAAAAAATGAAAACCTCTAATATCGGAGACATTTTGTAAAACCCTCTTAAAAAATAACTATTCACTTCACTTCACTGTAAAAGTGAATTACCGAAATAAGCTGGGCCTAATTTTAAGTTTTGGGTCGACCCAAATCAGCCAACCTTAAAACAAAAACAAACCCAATTGTCCCCTTCCATTTATAGATCATCTCAAACCCTAAAAACAGTCTCAAATATCATTTTCCACTCACCAAAACAACCTCAGAGTCACACGTGCACACCCCAATACTCTCCTCAATCCGCACGTGCGAGCCCACCCTCACAAGAGAGGATAAGAAAGATATTTCCTGTTCCTCCCCACAGAAAAATCCTCAGTCTCTCCCTCAGTTCCCGCTTCCCGAAAGCTCTCTCTGTTTTTGCCAAACCAGAGAAAGAGAGTTTCTAGGGTTTTGTAATGGTTATATGAAAATTAGGGTTTCTGGGTTTTCTTCGTTTCCTTGATATTTCAGTTTAGAGAGAGAAAGATGGCATCTTTGAGTGCTCTCTCTATCTGTCCCTGCAGAATTACATACCAACCCAAGCTCAGAACTTTTCGTGTTTCAAGCTCCCTTGGACCTTCTTCGACCGTTAAAGGTATTCTTTTTTTTTTTTCCACTTGACAATGAGCCCTTTCGGTTAAAGAAGGTGTATTGTATCTTGATTGAAAGAACCCATCTTCTTGTTTCATGATTTATTTAGCTAGAAAGGTGTATTGGGTTTTGATTAAAAGAACCCATGTTCTTGTTTGATGTCTCGTTTCTGAAAATGGTGTATTGGGTTTTGATTAAAAGAACCCATGTTCTTGTTTGATGTCTTGTTTCTGAAAATGGTGTATTGGGTTTTGATTTTACTGTTGAATGATTGTTTGTGGGGTGATTATTATAGGTACCGGGGGATCGAGATTGCCCCGGAGAAGATTTCAGAGATCAGAAGGAGCTGGAAGAAGTATGGAGGATTCTGTTAAGAGGAAAATGGAACAATTTTATGAAGGATCTGATGGTCCGCCACTTCGTGTGCTTCCCATAGGCGGTCTCGGTGAAATTGGGATGAATTGTATGCTAGTAGGGAACTATGATCGTTACATTTTGATCGATGCAGGTGTTATGTTTCCAGAGTAAGTTTTCGAAGATTATTGGTGTTATTCAACAAGCTGAATAGATTTTCCTGATCATTGTCATCATTGTCTTAGCTTGGATTTGGGTTGCTTAAAGGGTCCAGTAATTATAGTTTTTCAATTGAGTAAGTCAACTAAGAACCTGACACACACTGGGTGACTTGGTTGGGTTAAGCTTGGTTTGGACAAGTTTTGGTTGGTTCCTGGTTGAACCACCTGGTCAAATTGCAATCAGATTGATTTGTTGTAGTTTGGTTAGAATTGGTTTAGTCTCCTTAAGGCATGCTATCCATACATTTAAAAGTGAAAATAAGAAAACTTTTATTATTCTTTCATTATTAAAATGGTAGAAGTTGAAACATAATCAATTTAATACAGAAAATTGAATTGTGTTTCATATGAAATTTATGTAATTTTTGGTTTTCACATAATTTTCTATATTTAAGTTATTATAAACATTTATTTTATGATAAGAATTTATTTACTGACCCGCTTGTTCAACCAGCAGAGTTTCCTAGTGGACTTGAGACTGTAACTGCCTGAGTTTGGTCGACCCATTAGGTCAGAAATCAATGTTACTGATTAATTGAGTGCCAAACTAAATGATAATGTTAATCCTAACTTTACAGCTAAGGTGCTTGAGAATGTGGTGGCGGCATAAGGTGTGGATGATGATGAATGATTCTTTGGTTTGTTCAAGGTTGATGTTGCGTTAATGATACTTGCAAGTGGAAATCAGTTATTTGAACAACTCCTTGATAATGAGTTTCATCAAATTTTGTGCTGGAAGCACCATTTGTACACTGATTGTTATTGATTATTTTCTGATTTGTTGGTTTTGATTAATTCCTTTTATCAGCTATGATGAGCTTGGTGTCCAGAAGATTATACCTGACACAACATTCATTAAAAAATGGAGTCATAAAATTGAAGCAGTTGTCATAACGCATGGTCACGAGGATCACATTGGTGCGTTGCCTTGGGTAAAGTTTTTATTCTGCTTCCTTGTATATCTGAATTGAATTTGTTACCAACCTTTTTTTCTAAAGCTAGCAAAGATTGGAACATTGCTTGTTGCTTCCGGGTTAATTTTAGAAGTGATTAATTGAATTTATTCTTAATGGTAAAGATTGTTTACTGTGTGAAATGTTATTTTTTCTATACATTTAACCATTCTGATATCGACAACTAGCAACTGTTCCATGTAAGCAGGTCATTCCGGCTTTGGATTCCCACACACCGATATATGCTTCATCGTTTACGATGCAGGTACAGCTTGATAACTACTTTAGAAGTTTAAATTTTTTTTTCAATATAATTTGTTTAGAGCGTCATATATAGTCTTTTTTTTTTTTGAATGATAGCGCAAATTTATTAAAAGTCAACTAGCATAAGAGACATAAACTGAGAAGCAACAAGAGGAAACTGAAAGGAAAAAGGAAAAGGAAGATATAGTTATCTTCACAGATGCAGTTATATGTGGCTCTTATATATAATCATATATGTATGAGTCGTATATAGTCATCTGAGTTTGGAAATCTCCACAGATGCAGTGGACACTGCTAGCATCTGTTGTTGGATTATGGATGCTCTTTAGCTTTCTCATGTGTTCCTAAAAGAAGGACGAAGCTTGTGATGTGTCAATCAACCTCTGTTGTCACATTTATCTAGGCACATCGTTCTTAATAGTTTCTTGTCATCGAATTCGTTGTCACAGTGTCTGTTCATTTCAGAAGAGAGAGATGATTCTTCTTCCTTTTTTCTTTTCAACAGCTCATTAAAAAGCGGTTGAAGGATTTTGGGATTTTTGTTCCATCTAGACTCAAGATCTTTAAAATCAAGAAAAGGTTCCTTGCTGGGCCATTTGAGGTTGAGCCTATTAGGGTTACCCATTCTATTCCTGATTGTTGTGGGCTGGTGCTCCGATGTGGCGATGGTACAATTCTTCATACAGGGGATTGGAAGGTAAACAATGCATCTGTACACTATTGCCCACGTTTGGTTTCTGCCAAGTGCAAATTATGGAGAGAAGCTATCTATTTGACAGATTGACGAGTCACCATTGGATGGAAAAGTTTTTGATCGTGAGACTTTAGAGGAACTCTCAAAAGAAGGTGTTACACTAGTAAGTTTCTTGGACCGATTCTCACAAGTCACAATATTTATTTTGGTAGGTTGAAAGAGTTACTTATGCAATCGTTGGCATTCCTTTATTATCTTTCAAGAAATACAACTTTACTGTCATTATCACCAAAGCTTCAGCCCATCTAGTTCGGGTTGGCTGAATACTACTGCAGCACAGGCTAAATATTCTATATCTATCACAATGATGATATGCTATGCCAGGCTTTCTGATATTTAGCAGAGAATGATCGATTTGTTTCACATGGAGCGTGCCCGCCCCCCACCCCCCCAACATCCACACACACACACACATCTCACATGGAGTGGACAAACGTATAGGTATTGTTCTTCAGCCATGTTAGAAGTGAGGACCTTAAAATGGCTTCTTATTTCTTTAAAGAAAAAAATTACTGGTTATTTTCCTTTTGCACTTTTGATTTTCTTAATTAGTATTTAATATCTCTATAAGCCTGTGCTGGTATATCCTACATACAAACCAAAATTTGAATTATCTTGCATCGCAAATTCAGACTGTGACAGGTCTTCACTTAAAACATTACAGATCAAACAGCCCTCTTTGGCATATACAAGGGTCAATGCTGTAGCATTGATGTGAATCCAAGGCCTGCTTGATCTGCATCCATGTGGGTTCCAAACTTACTTTCAAACTAGCTATGCTTTGAGAGCGTGTATGGATTTTCAAGAGTCGCTTTTTGATATAAGATGCCTTTTATCTTCTGTTTTCGGTATAAGAAACTTAATTTCTTTTATCCCTGCTAACCAGTCTCCCTGTTTGGTTATGATAAACATACCTCCATTGTTCTTATTCTCATTCTCATTAATTTTTTAGAGAAACAGTATTAGATACTACTAGATCAACATGCTTGTCCTCTAATTTTATAACTGTTCTTTCTAGATGATGAGTGACTCTACAAATGTGCTCTCACCTGGACGATCTGTTAGTGAGACTGTTGTAGCTGATGCTTTACTGAGAAATATTTCAGCTGCCAAAGGGAGAGTAATAACTACACAGTTTGCATCCAATATACATCGCCTTGGGAGTGTGAAAGCTGCTGCAGATTTAACTGGTCGAAAGTTGGTCTGTTTCTACTTTCTTTCTTGAATCGTGATTAAACTTTCTTCTTAACACTGTGTACTCTGCACCTGTCAGATTTGGAAGATCATCAGATTTCTTTTTGTTTATGTTAGTGTTTCTAATCAATGCAACAGGTATTCGTTGGCATGTCACTGAGGACGTACTTGGACGCGGCTTGGAAAGATGGGAAGGCACCGATGGATCCATCAACCCTGGTATGAAATAATGGATATATTTACTGACATTTTCATTTTCAAAATGGTGTACAACATTTGTTTTATAGCAGAAAATAGTTTTGTTTATAGGATATGGAAGGAAGAATATATGAATTGCTTCCACCTCTATCCAATATTTAAACTAGGACAAGATAAGAAACCCATCTTTCTAGCACAGGTGTGTGGAGGTGTTTGAGTTAAGTGGATTGAGCATTAGCAAAGATAAATTATGTGGATACACCCCTCCACAGACACATACACCCCACTGCACATCCACCTGCCTGCTCCATAATCTAGTGTTAGTATAATCTAATTTGAGTGATATTTGGCCAACCTCCACTTCACATCAAGCCCTTTGTCCACTTCTTACCCCTATCAAGGTGGGCCTCATATTTTGATGGTTTTGACGTCGGCTTCATAGATGAATAATCATTGCTGGTTTGAATCATGATAAATTTTCTCGAAAAGAACTGGTCAGCACCCATCATATTAGCATTCAGCACATCTACCTACCCAAGTGGGCCCTGCAATAGCTTCGGACTGCTTCTGAAAGCAAGAGTCTTCCCAGGCCCTGAACATGTCCTTTAGCTAATCTTTTTTTTCCTCTTTTTCTATGCATGGGTAAATTTAGATTATTGTGCACCCAAGGGGAACATCAAATGTTTACATCTTCTTTGCAGGTGAAAGCGGATGATATTGATGCCTATGCTCCAAAAGATCTGCTCATCGTTACAACAGGCTCTCAAGTAAAATACTAAAAACTCTAGACCACAGTTACTAATCGACAGAGATTTTAAGTTATTTCAGATGTCATATTGACTCCGGGGTATCGTGTCAGGCAGAACCACGTGCTGCTTTGAATCTTGCATCATTTGGAAGCAGCCATTCCTTCAAACTGGGCAAGGATGATGTGATCTTGTATTCTGCCAAGGTAACTATCTCTGCTATCCCATAGACAAATAATGTATGCACATTGTTCCCTAAACATTGCACTTTATTGGGCCTCTTCTTTTCTTAGAATTTTGGATATGACTCTTTAGGGGCCGTTTGGCACTTTACTAATAAAATTAAAGTTAGGTAAAGTCTCCATTTTCCAGACAAGATGTCACATCAAATGCACTTTATTCAAAACTCCCTCCATATTTTTCATGCAAAAAGTCAAAAAGTAAATACCTTTATCCACTAAAATACAAAAAAACTCCACTTTTCCATACAAAAAGTCAAAAAGATTTCATAACAAACAACTAAAAATAAAATACCATCATAATCCACTTATATTTTATTCTTTTTTCAAAATCAACTTGACTTGACTTGACTATATTAGTAGAGTTACCAAACTGGCCCTTAAGGATCAAATTGGAATCCTTCATACAATGTATCCATTTGAAGGCAGACATTTTGCAGCAAGTTTTCTTTATGCCTCAAATCTCAGTATTTTGTTGTAATCTGTAACAGTAGATTTTTGAGGAAATTATCCATGGTTTTAGTTTATGCGTTTCTAATAGAAAGTCAGGTGAGGATGCATGTCATCATAAATGTTTTGGAGAGTGACGGTCTACTATTTTTACTTTTACTCTCTTTGCTATTGTACTTTTTGTTGTCTCTAGGTATCAGTGGTCTATTCTTATTTGAAGCTTCTCTAATCCATGATTATATATATTGAAGGAACCTGGGTTTTACAATCAATGCCTTTGAGATTTCATTAGTTTTGATTAAAATATTTTAGTAATATGTAGTACTCTAAAATTTTGCCTTTCGTACATAGGTAATTCCTGGAAATGAGACTCGAGTGATGAAGATGATGAATCGCATATCTGAGCTTGGTCCTACAATTGTAATGGGTAAGAATGAAGGATTGCATACAACTGGCCATGGATATCGGGGGGAACTGGTGAGTCCAGCATCTACATAATACTTAATTTTTAGTCTTTAAATTGCAAGTCTTATTTTGTGCTGTTTGATATAATTTCAACTTTCCACAGCTTTTAGTTGGTAATTTCTATTGGATGTTTGCGTTTTTGGTTCAATATTCCATTGACTTCATGGAAGTAAAAAAAATGGCATCCATATGAAAACGGGAAAGTAATTTAACAATTGATATTATATGCGTAATGGCTCTTCTATGTATTTTTTTTTGCTTAAATGAATAATTATTGATCTTTACCACTATCCTACGTGATGACAAGCTTCCTAACGGTACATGTGTTTTTTGAAGGAAGAGGTTCTTCAGATTGTGAAACCACAACATTTTCTACCCATTCATGGGGAACTCTTGTTCCTGAAAGAGCATGAATTACTTGGGAAGTCAACTGGCATCAGGCACACCACTGTGAGTGATTTGTTTTCTGTTCTCCTTGGATCATATAGCTAGATTTGGTAGCCATTCTATGGCTTCATTGTGTGTAATATGATAAATGGCCTGCTTTTGGTTTTTCTCTAAAAAATATTTTTTTAGGCCAGTGTAACTTTTTTTTTTTAATTTGTTCAATAAACTAATGCATAAATACCAATCATGGTCAGCTTGGCAAATGTTTCTTGAATTCTAGAACTTCCAACAACCTCAGTTGTGTGGCTTTCAGCTGCATGTAAGAAGGATTGAAATCCTTTTACAAGTTGATCAACCACTTTAGGACCTCCCAATACTACTTAACTCTACAGAAATAGCACATTACTTGGACTCTTAACATTAATACTTATTTGGACATATGAACTGGGACCTAACCAATTTGTAACTTGCTAAAATACAATATATAGGAATGACCGAGACTTTTTTTTTGAATGTTGGATGTATTATATTGATTAATCAAAGATGATGACACAAAATCTGTACGTATAAGTGATGTATACCGAACCTAAAAGACCTAGAAGGCCAAAACAAAAGGCAGGGTCAAAACAAATACAACACAACACCTATCAACATTGTATTTTGTGCATGGTAAATATCAAGGATCAAAATAATGGTTGCGGCAGGCGTAGTGGTCAGTGGCCAAAACGCTACGTAGCGGGCGATACATAGCAATTGCGGTAATACGTAGCGGTGTAGCGGTGTGAATTTTTTAAATGGTCAATTTTTTTTGAATCTTGTATGGCAAACAATACTGTATTTCTTTAGTGATTTGGAGCCATATAAGGATAGAGATACCTTTATGAAAGACTATTGAGGAGAAGAATTAGAAAAAATAGTGTTTAAAACTAAAATTACTTGACTCTATTAGGTTCTATTTTCAAAATAGCGTAGCGGCCTTGACCGCTACGGCCGATAGTAGCGTAGTGCCCGCTATTTTGAACCATGGTAAATATAAAAAAAACTATGTTGTGTACAAGTTGCGGGGTCCATGTGGATAACAGCTCTTGGATTTTCCAAAGCAGTCAGATGCACCATCCTCCCTCGCTTGGGGAGAACTCGTCCTTTGGTTGCTTGTGGTCCACTTGGATCGTATACAGGGGCAGACGTACATGATACAAACCTAGGCGACCGCGCCAAGTCTGATCCAAAATGGCCTATGGCCCATTCCCCATTATACTTTGTACTTTTGACTATTAGATGGAGATTGGAGATGGGTGGACCTACATGATACAAACCTGGGCAGTCACCTCAGGTTTGATCCAAAATGGCCTATGGCCCATGCCCCATGCCCCATTCTAGTAAAGTCGTCGCCCCACCCTAGGATATGAGTTTTTTTATACTTAATTTGCCAAAAAAATAAAAATAAAAAATCATATGTTTAGACCATGCAATATGTGGAGATTATTGTTAGTAGTCAGTGTTGATTTTGACCTTTTCAATTTACCATTATACACCCCACCCAAATAAAAATCCTGGGTCCGCCACTAATCGTATATAAACTCCCTATTATACAGTTGATTCACTCGTTCCTATCACTAGTTGTATACTTAACTTGATGGCTCCATCTAAAAGTAGAATTGAGGGGCAGCTTCCCTTGACAGTCTTGATTCACGCAATAGGGCGTTCAGACCATTAGATCATCTAATAGTTTTGATAAAACTGTCAGATTTGCGAAGAACTCCAACAAGGCCTTTTTTTTTTGGGTATTCTGTTGTAATTCACTATCTTTGGTGGTTGGATTACTGCAAGACATTGGGACTGGAAGCATGTCTTCCCATGCTTTTGATTGTTATTTTGGCACCTCCTGTGAAATTTGTTCTAGTAGATGATTGTATACTGCTTCTTTCTGATTTTTGGTTACCTCCTTTTCACTTTTATCTTCATCACGTTGCATAGAAGGATCTTGGTCTCTTTTGATTCGTCTTCTTTCTTTGGAGTGAATGGGATCCTGATAAGATTCAAATTGAATCTCTCTTCTTTGGTGTGGTATCTCATCTCAATTATAGGGATGTTTATTGTTTACTCTTGTTAAATGCTTACATGTTGTTCATGACTTCATGAAATTCATTTTCCATTAATGATGTAGGTATTTAGACATGATCTAGCATTAATTTATGTTCATTATGACATCCATCAAAACCAAAAACACATAAGAGACATACCTCTTGAGAAAGGCCCTAAATCCCTTCTCCGATTGATCATGGCTTTTAAGTTCAATTCTCAAAATATTAGAGCTTGAAATCATGATTCTGGCTCAACAGCTGGTATACCGTAGATGTAGGACCTATAAGCCTTTAGAGTGAGAAACAAAAGGCAAGAAGGAAGAAAATGTGAAAATGGGAGAGAAGAATTAAAACCCTGAGATTTTATGTCATTAGGATGATGGAATCCTGCAATTAGAAAGGAGTTTATGGAATAAAATGATCTCCAGGGAGCCCTAGCAGAAAGAAAAGGAGGAAAAGAAGCAAACAAATGATTTAAGGTTGAAACATGAGGCAAAAGAAGGTTTTGAAGGGTTTTAGTTCCATACAGAATGAGTCAGAACAAGTCACTGTGTCACGGGACAATATTGGACTAGTCTGGATGAGTCGCTCATGACTTGTCCAAAACCAAATGAATCTGGCCCCTGTGCTGTGTATTGTACGTTTTGTTTTGGGACTGACGAGCACCAAGTAGTCTCAAGTGATCAAGGTTTAAAAATCGGAATCAGAGGACGACTCGCCGCCTTTATTTTGAGCCAACCCGTCTGAATCGGACCAATTCACACAGCAGGCCCAACAACATTTTTAAAAACTAAAAATACAAAATACTAGCAAAGAATAATGTAATAAAATAAAAAATTATATATTTCTATATGTTCAAATTCTAAGATTGATTTGTTCTGTGTTTCATTAATTAACATTGAGTTTAAGTTAAATTATATATTTCTATATGTTCAAATTCTAAGATTGATTTGTTCTGTGGTACATTAATTAACCTTGAGTTGAAGTTGTTAGACGTACCTAAATTTGTATTTAATTCAATCAGATGAATGCTACCACCAATTATCAAATGCTTGAAATGAAAGTGGTTTTGAGATTTTATCTTTTATTCAATAATCAATGTAAAATGTTCACAAGAGCCTCTACAACTTTTTCTAATATAAAAAAAAGGAAATAAGTGCACTTAGGGCCCAAAAATCATTGGAATTGGTCAAGTAGGTAACTTGGAGGCTGAATCGAATATGCACTCATGTACTTCAAGTCGACTTGGACTCTGCTGTTTTTTAAAACCATGTGAAAGAGTGACCGGGCACGGACAAAATTTAAACCCATTAGTTTTCTTTTTGATTGGTAACATGACTTGAAGGTTGCAATAGTGAGCACCTTTGACTGTGCCATCATCTCTTCATGATAAAACCATTCTCGGAACATTAACAATCACTGAACCTAATTAATAGTAAATTTTCTATAAAATTGTGAATATGTGAATGACTGAGACTTGCCCATCGTTAAAGCCCAAAATTGGGTTCTGAGCATAAGTAGTGCATTCCATAGGATCTAGGGAATCCTTGGGTTCTTTCTAGGCTATCTGATACTTGGTGTGTATGGCAACCTTTGTCTCACGTAACTGTTTATTACTACTGGTACACTTGCAGTGAACTGGCCATGTTAAATGTGTGCTAAACAGGTGATAAAGAATGGGGAGATGCTTGGAGTTTCCCATCTTAGAAGTAGAAGAGTTCTGTCAAATGGTTTTATTTCATTGGGGAAAGAGAACTTTCAGGTTATTGAATGTTCGACTCTCTCTCTCTCTCTCTCTCACACACACACACACACACATTTTTAGAAGTGTCTACAACACTTAGATTCTGTTTGCCAATTGCAGTTTATGTATAGTGATGGTGATAAAGCATTTGGTACAGCTCAAGAACTTTGCATTGATGAGAGATTAAGAATAGCATCAGATGGAATCATAGTCGTCAGGTAAATGATTACCATTGAACTTTCTTACTGCTGGCTTTCAGTTGGCATTATCTGAAAACCCATATTGTTAAAATTTTCATCTGTACCTCTACTGTGGAATATGCTTTTTGCCTCATAATTTAAGTGAAACATTCTCCATGAAAAAAAAAAAATTCTCCATGTTATCAAATTGTAACCAGCTAATATTTCCATGGTTCTTCAGCGTGTTCTGGATAGTCTGCTGTGTTAACTGTATGTTATTCAGTTAATCTGCTTTGGTTCACCTTTTTTTTTTTTTGAATGGCTACTTTCATTAAAAGAAGCAAGCATGACAAGTATACTGACAAGCAACAACAGGAGAACAGGAAAAATAAAAAAGGGAAGGCCCCTAAATGAGACTAAGTTGGCCCAAGAAAGGAAATAGCCAACTCCTTCCAATACATCATAATCTGCTCGGTAGAGTAGCCCTTAAAAGACGGATTGATGGACACCCACCGCGCGACCAAGAACTTGGTTTCTTCCACCAACGAACTATCACCATTCCCAACCCCTTTAAAGCACCTGGAATTCCTTTCCTTACAGATTGTCCAGAGGACAGCAAGGAAGGTCAATCTCTGCAATTCCTTCCCCCTAGGAACCCCTGTTGGAGCTCTCCAAGCCTGAAAAAGCTCTGGGAGGGTCCTTGGGAGGACCCAACAGCAATCAAACCACTCCACTACCAAGCGCAAGATAACATGAGATGGTCCATTGACTTCTCTCTTAAACACATGGGGCAACCATTAACCGCTATCCTCCCCCTCCTCTTTAAGTTATCCAAAGTCAGAATTCTTTTCTGGATAGCCATCCAACCAAAAATTACCACCCTTGGCGGAGCCTTGAACTTCCAAATGTCGTTCATCACAATCCTTTCTGCGGGGCAAATATGAATAGCAGAAAAGAAGGAAGAGACTGAGAAGTGCCCATCCTTTGAGGCAGTCCACACCCTCATATCCTTCCCTCCCTCTGAAATTTGCCCACCATTCAGAATGTTAAGCAACGAAATGAATTGGGTTTCCTCGTGCTCTTTTTAGTTCCTCCTTAAAATGGGGTTCCAGACCACCTTATCCCCAGCTCTTGACACATAAGAGTTGACCTTAGCTTCCTTGTCCAAAGCGCAACTGAACAGATCCGGTTTGGTTCACCCTCTTCAATCCTTTCTTCCAACATCTAAGCTTTTATGATTCTTTTTTTAATGATCATAGCTGTTCTGTCTTCTCAAGGCATGAATATTTTATTTGTTCTGCAAGGAGCCAGTTGCATATTTCCACATCATCTTATAGGCTCCATTGAGTTCCACCATCATTCTATCACATTGTTCTAGAAGTTATTTTGCAAATATGGTTGCTTCGGTTAACTATTCTGCAAAGAGATAATTGCATTCTTATGGTTAGGAATCATTACTGATTCTCACATGTCATGCTTGGGTTAACTATTCTGCCAAGATCTGTAACCTATAGTTTTGTACACGAATAATGGAAGAAATGGTTGTTATATGAACAAGAAATGTTACTAGATCCTCTTCTTCCCCAAGGTAATTTTGTTTTTCTCCATCAAATCATGGGAAGCACGGAGGTTTATTTCTATTGATCCCCAAAATATTAGGAGTGATGACAGTTTTCTTAATATCTTTCTTTTTCAGCATGGAAATTTTACGCCCACAAAATGCAGACCATTCGTTGCAAACATGCATCAAAGGAAAAATCAAAATAACCACGCGTTGTCTATGGCTTGACAAAGGAAAGCTTTTAGATGCACTCTATAAGGCTGCTCATGCTGCACTATCAAGTTGTCCCATAAATTGCCCACTCCCTCACATTGAACGGACTGTTTCTGAAATGCTGAGAAAGATGGTGAGGAAATATAGCAGTAAAAGGCCTGAAGTAATTGCGATTGCTGTAGAGAACACAGCAGGAGTTCTTACTGACGAGCTAAGAACAAGATTAGCCGGAAAGTCATCCCAAGATAGTTTTGAACTGCCTGCATTGAGTAAGTCATTCAATGCACATCTGAGGAGAGGAGGATCAAGTAGAAAGCTTGAGGAAGATGGCAGTGATGCTGCCAACTTCTCAGAAGATCTATTGAAAGAAGAAATAGAAGGTATATACACTTCTTTCATGTGCCGTAAACTGGTTTCTAATCACAATGGAATTGTCGTACACTCATTTGGTAAGATAATAGAATATCTATCTCTTTTTAGTGTATCTTACATGCAGGTATGCATGCTTCTAATCTGCTGGTGCAATGCATATCATAGGCTCCAATTTGGATGGATAAATATCACACCAATCAGAAAATCCTAACCATATATTTGGTGTCCATCAGTGGATAATAGAGCATTCAAGGCCAGGCCTCAAATGATCCAGGCCCAGGTTTTAACTGGCTTGTAGGATTAGGTCTGGATTGACTCAGGCCTAGATATTTAACTGTTTAGGCCTGTTTGTTTGGTTGGATCTATTCAAAATTTAGTTTTTTCAGGCCTAGTAGTACCTCCTTGAAAGATCCAGTAAATGGTTAGGACAGGTCACTGGTCTAAATGTAATGGTTGAGAATGTGGTAAATGATTGTTTGTTCACAGCATATATCTTGTAAATCAGTAGGGCCCACAATTTGGACAATCTGGACTGACAGGCTTGCATGTCAAATTTGCTGTGGCAGAGCTGCCATAATGTAGTTATGTGAACACAGATTGTGTGTAGCTTCAATTTATTCTCCTGCAATTGCCTCTTCTGGGACTACTGTCTCAGTTCATTTCCAGAATGACCAGGATATTGATTCAATATCTGGACATTTACTAGGGTACATCTTGTTGTTTCTAAAGAGTATAGAGGCATGGCGGTTAGGGATGCATTTCCGTCAAGGCTGATATTTTTGTGGTCAATCAATGTAGACCTGAAATATTCTGCCTGATTCTTGATTTATAGCCAAAGATTGATGTCCAACTTATTACTGTTCCCATTTCCCACTTCGATTCGTATGCTGAAATTAAGAACCATCCACTCAGCCAAGTTATATTTTCAGCATGCAATTCTGACCCGCAGTGTACCTCATATAACCCGATCCGCATCCTATATGGTGGGGTCATGGATAAATCTATCCCACTGTTAACACGGGTCAGGTTAGGGTTGACCTGCATAACCCATTTAGTTGGATTGGGTTAGGATCGGCCCGCAATCTGTACCAACTAATGTCGTGTTGGTTTAATATTTTTGTACATTGGGTGTTTTTTGACCAACAACTAAACTCTAATATAACCTTAATACTTGAAAGGATTGAAACTCCGAGGGGTAGCTCAGTTGGCCTAGGACCACGGTTTGCACCTGGAGGTTGTGGGTTCGAAATTACACTACCACACTGGGGCCATAGGGAAATTTTACCTGGCTTTCTCTCCTGGACCCATGGAGATTATTCTGGCCCAAAAGGCTAGGAACCCTGCGTTACTAAAAAAAAAAAAAAAAAACCTTAAAAGGATTGGGCTTAGGCCGAACACCTACAAATTGCATAGGGTAGGTGTGGGCTATAAGTGGGTTGATGCATCTTGGATGCAGATTATGCGGGTCAGATGGGTGACTTGTATCGGGTGCCGATTAGAGTAACTGACCCATTCTAAAAAATGGATCGGATATGGATTGATCTTCAATCTCTTGACAATGCAGGTCAACACGACCTGTTTAGATCTGACCTGACCCATTATCCACGATATTCTTGATTGTCTTGAGTGGAAATTTGCTTGAGCAATTAATATATCATTGGAAAGTTATAGCTTGTTGAATAGTTATAATGCCCAAAGCTTCTGAGTTGTTAGTTTTCTTTCCATTCTTACAGGAGAAAATCTTGAAGTTACACAGTTATCATCAGACGGAGATACAGGAAGTCCATCTTCATCTGCCTCTTCTGAACCAAATAATTTCTGGTGGGAATCATTAGGAGTGCCTCAACGACTAAAAGATGAGAATGGTTCCCTTTTGAAAGAACATATAATTGGAAGTGTGAATGGAAGCAGTGGTGAGGAATCCTCAGAGTCTGCTAAAGCCCAACCAAAATCATCCAAGACTGCAAAGCGGAACAAATGGAAGCCTGAAGAAATAAGAAAATTAATCGAATTACGTGGTGAGTTGGATAGCAGATTCCAGGCTGTAAAAGGACGCATGGTCCTTTGGGAAGAGATTTCTACTAACATGCTGGAATATGGGATCCAGAGAACACCAGGACAGTGCAAATCGCTTTGGGCATCACTTGTTCAAAAATATGAGGTTAGTTTCTTACTTTCTATGAGAAGCTGATGAAAACTTCTGTGCTTTTTCATATGCTGATGATGTGCTTGTGATGTTGATGTTAAGGCATCATTTGGAGTGGAGAGTGCTCGGTAAAATAATGTTTATGGAGACAAACCATCAAAAAAAGTGGTTAATGTCTAGTGTGGTGTCCATAGAAGCCTGATTCATGAAAAATGTCAGAACTCTCCAATCCAAAAGAGGCCTTGGTTAGAGCTATTTTCTTTTTTTTAATGATTTTTTATTGACAACAAAATGCTCCTTTTTTTTTTCTAATGCAGAGAAATGTAAAAAATCAAGTTTATTTTACTACTATTTCCCATTGTTTGCTTAATTTGATAGGTCCCTTGTTCTCTCTTTTTGTACAAAACTCCCCAACTTCGAAACCACTGAATATCCGTACAATGCATTGTACAAAAAAATAATTATTATTATACAAAACTACAAACCACCTTCCCTGCCATTGCCACTGCACATGAGAAAGGGCTGAAACAAGCCAAATGCGTGAGCATGGAGGATGGGCGCCTGAAGAAGAATCTCTAAGAATTCTGAAAATACTCAACTGGAAACTTTCTGGATGGTTTTGGATTTCAAATGTGGAAATCCGCTCCTTCCCTCCATAAAATTTCTGTGAACAAACACTTTTTTTTTTTTTTGGAATGGTAGCAAAGATCTCTCACTTGTTTATCATGTTTACCACAATATGTGAGCATAGTGTTCTCTTTTTCTTCTCATCTTTCTGCTTCTGCAATTTTGCCCATCATCTTCTCCTGTTTTGCACTAGTACATGACATTAATAGGTGCCTTGTTACAATACAGGAAAACAGGACTGATGAGAAGGGCAAGAAGGCTTGGCCATACTTTGATGACGTGCATCAAATTCTATCTGCTGGAGCAGTGTCTAAGAACAGCTAAGGGAACACTAACCAGAATGAGAGATTTTGAAGATCTAAGCTTCAGATGAAGTGCCTCATCCGAGACGACTTCGATTTTTGCCACTTCATTTCTGATACAAAGCAACAAAGATGAATTATATTTGAAAAGTGCTCGGTTAGATTGATTAATAGGAAGGTGGAACAAGCAACTGCAGAGTATTTGCATAATCGCCAATGTAACAAACTGTAATTTATTAAATTTTGCATTTGCCTCTACTCAAAATCTGGGGCGGTCCATTTTAGATTTGAGAATTGAGATTATTTCATTTATTTGTGTTCTTATACCTGTTTCTACAGTACTGCAAAAGAGCATCTAAGGATGTAGTTGAATGCGCTGGCCTTCATTCTTCTATATCCATCTTTTATCCAACTGCACATTGATAGCTGAGCCTGTATTAGGTGAAAAAGAAAGCAGTCTCGGGTTTTACATTTATCATTTCCCTTGGAAATAGTTTTATTGTTTGATGCTCGACCTCTGCTTGGGTTCTCAATCGATAACATAAGAGCTATATAGCTCAGTTACA
The DNA here is from genome assembly GCA_038049695.1 of Cinnamomum chago. Lineage (NCBI taxonomy): Eukaryota > Viridiplantae > Streptophyta > Magnoliopsida > Laurales > Lauraceae > Cinnamomum > Cinnamomum chago. The sequence goes on from CP142451.1 coordinate 4,510,016, forward strand.
CGCCTTTAATGGTGACCACATATGTTCTCAATCGATAACATATGTCAACATTTATCATAACATGACTTTTACAGACAGAGTATGTTCATAATGAAAGCAATTCTGCTATGCCCTATACATGATTTTCCAGCATATGACAATTTGTCGAATTGTATTATGCAGGCAAGTATGGTTGTATTGTGTGTAGCGAAGGGTCAATCAAAATGGCTACAACATGGAAAGATGTTATCGTACATGTGGACTAGAAGATTTTTACCTACCACTCATCCTTTTAGGATCCAAAAATCACAATTTAATGAGAATGAAGAACATAGGAAGATTTTTACCTAGCACTCATCCTTTTAGGAACCAAAAATCACAATTTAATGGGAATGAAGAACATAGGAAACATCCTAAACGTTTGAGTGGTTCTAATGTATTAAGTAGAATGGAAACAATTGAAACTAAATTCGGAAAAGTATGCAATAAGAGAAAGAGGGGTGTGGAAGAGCGTGTGTACACTGCATGGTCGAAAAGATCTATCTTTTTTAACTTGTCGTATTGGAAAGCGCCTTGTACTAATACTCTTAAAATTAAAGTATTGTTGTATACTAGACTAGCATACTAACACATATTTTTCATTTTAATAGGATTTGTTGATTTGCCATAATCTTGATGTCATGCGCGTGCAAAAGAACGTGGCAGAAAACTTAATTGGCACAATCATGAACACGAAGGATAAGATATCTTGCAGGCTTTTCACTATGAGACAATTATCAATATTGTTGAAACCAAATCTTTAAAGACTCAAGTGCTACACCAAAGTGTGGGACAACAACGCCGTGTGTCCAGCTCTCTTCCTTGATGGATTTGAGTTATAATCTTCTCTACATCAGCAAGAGCCCTTCCAACTGATGGAAGATACTCTATAGTCTGTAAGAGTGTGCAATTCGGTGTGCAGAATGTAGTAGGGAGAATACCGCTTCTGCTTTGCATCAGCACCCAACAACGTAATAAGTACAAATGTATTGGTCTAGATATAAAAACATGTAGTTTAATTTACTTGCTGCATGTTTTGCACATTATAAGTATTTATTAAATTCTTACACTAAGAATTTCCTCCAATATTATTCGTGATGCTCTAATATGATAAAATTGTTTAGTTGTCCCATTGAATGCAATTGCTCTATATGTGCTTTTGATTTCTAAATATTCCTGGCAGTCTATTGAAGATATTGAGTGCCCGACAACACAACAGTGAAGTCAGATGAAGTGTTTGTTAAAACATCCGAGAATGTATCAGATGTGGATGGAGGTGAGAGCTTGATGCATACGTAATTGAAGTACTTCTAAAGGAAACTCCATTTAATTGGACAACTAAACAATTTTATCACATTAGAGCATCATGGATAATGCCGGAGGAAATTCTTGGTGTAAAACTTATGAATACTTCTGTTATGCAAAACATACAAGAAGTAAAATGAACTGCATTTTCTTGTGTCTAAACCAATACATTTGTACTGAAGAGGAGAAAACCGGTCTTAAAATAAGAATTCTGAAGAGTTTTTTCATCTACCCTGGGTGTTGATGTAATGCGAAAGCGATATTCTCCCTAGTACATTCCGCACACCGATTTGCGCACTCTGATAGACTCATTATAGAGTATCTTCTATCAATTGGAAGGGCTCTCTCTGATGTAGAGAAGATTATAAGTCATATCCATCAAGGAAGAGAGGAGGTCACAGACTCACAGCATTGTTATCCCGCACAGACTGCTTTGGTGTACCGGTTGAGGCTTCAAGGTTTTGTTTTAATAATAAAGCCTGGTCATTTCTAAAAAGGAATGCCCAAAAATCTTTGATCCATCAGGTAAGTGAATTGTTATACAGTGGTTATGCCTTCTCTTCATATGACTATTGTTTTTTGTGTTCACTGGACTCTTGCTTTGATGTGTTCTTATGGCATGTATTGTGTTTCTTATAATCTCTTGTTCATTTTTTGTGCTCATTTGACTCTACTTTTATGCGTTCTTCTGTTGTTTGATATTTTCTTTTATCCTCAATATAACCCCACGCACACCCACACAAAACAACTTGTTGTTTTGTTATACCGAAACATTGGAAGCATCGCATTTGTGGCACCAATTGAGTTGGGATTATTGTTCAGGTTCAGGTGAAACCTACATGGAATTTGGGTTTAGGTTTTCGGTCCAGCACCTTTGCTGATTTCAGTTTTTTTTTGGAAAGTCTGATCATTCCCTTTTACTAACAATATCAACTAGGGATGTAAATGGGTACTCGATTTTCCGATTATTCGGAGGTTCCGACTCGCTAAAAACCGGGTCTGGATCCTTATTTAGGCTCCGATAAGTAAATGGGTCCAGATCTGGTTCCACTTTGGTTCGGATCCATGGACCCAAGACCCGACATACTATCTTGATATTTTATTAGATTTATACAGTGATCATAGATTGATGGGATAAGGCTAAGTTGTGGCGGTGATGATTGCAATATTAATAGAGAATGAACGTTTCACAATATTACCAGATTGTTTTTTGTTTTAGAAAATATTGCATTGCGGTATTATATGTATGTGACATGGAGGGTGACTTAATTTTTGTTTTCATTTACATTTAGAAACTGCAAAAAGAAATGAATAATATTTCAGATCTTTCTGTCTAAGTAGTTGGAGATCATGTAGCCTCTACATCTTCAACCAGATACATGAATGTAAACGTACAATTCATGGAACAAAGCAATGAACTTGGGGTGAGATCATTTCAGACAGTCTGATTGAAATGAAAACAGAGGATTCGATCTAGCAAATACTAGGAAAAACCTTATGTTTAGTGGGTCCTTCCCAACTTGTGGTTATATGTCAGTAATATGGCTTTCACACCTTTGTCCTCCCTGTTAAAAACAAGACTCTGTTTTGATACATTTATCTCGGAATGTTGAGAATTCTACATGAAAGATATACAATCTTTAGCGATAGAATTCGTCAATCTGATGTATAGCCAGAAGAGAGATTTCTTCATTTTGTGGGAAGAGTTACGAGTCTGCTGCCTCTTAAATTGGAATCTGATCATGACTATCACTGTGACCAAATCATTGAGATCCCCACTAGGTTGCATTTGGCTACTTGAATCTTCATGGTAATGTCCTTCATTTTCGAAAAACTGAAAAGGTTTAAGGTATTTAGATGGTTTTGATTTCTATACAGTACATCTTTTGGCCCCATGTTCCCTCTTTCCCATGACTGTTTCTTTTTTCTAGAAGAGATGCAGGGGAATGGATTAATAGAAATGGGGAAATATACTTCATTTTCAAACATTTAGTACTTTTCTTTTATTGAAATATACTTTATTTGTCGGCCAAGTAGGTTGAGGGTCATGAATATTTTGGTAATTGCACTAGGGCTTTCTTGTGGGCTAAGAAAGGATTTCTTGTAGGCCAAAAAAGTGAGGAATATATGTTAATGTAATATGTACCCTAAACCTAAGTACAGGCATGAAGTGAAGAACCAAAAAGAAAGTTGAGTTTCTTTCCCGTGGATTAGGTGAACCACGTAAAATTTTCGTGTGATTTCTCTCATCTTGTGGCTTGATTGATTGTCAATCAAAGTGATTCACGCTTTCGTACACAACAAGCGGTCTCAGAGCTAAGTGATCATTGCCCTTGGATAAAGGAGGGGGTAGAATAAAACTTTTGTGAGAACTTTCACACAAATTTAACTAAAAAACCACAAATTCTGACGAATGGCAAATCAGAATCCACTTAGCTAAGTTCAACACAGTTGGGACAGGCACATTTCTATGGGAAATATAGGTAGCTGGTCTGTTTGTATAGTTAATCTGTAGATGATGATGATAGCTTGAGGAGATTTGTTCAGTGTACTATCAGAGCATGTGAGCGTGGTTGGTGCTGCCTCCCTTCCTATACTCCACAGGTTCCAAGTGGTCTTGGGTTCCATATCCCTTTGACTTGCAGATGGCCTGGGAAAGATAGTTGAAAGAACCTTGGATATTCTATCAAAGCCTAATTTCGACCAACTCTGAATTTCCCTTCTTGGGTATAATGGTTCAAATTTATTTCAATATTTACACTAGATTAGAGGTGCATGGATGGTTAAGTTAACACAATGCAATTGATTTATTTGCTCAAGTTTGTATAAATCTTGGATCCAATGGGAGAGACTCAACCTAGGAGAAGAAATAAACGCAAGTGGTCAAGGCGACTTTAATCGATTTCATCAAAATATCCAAGGCTGCATTGATCATCCCTTACATGCATCATCATCATCATCGATGGCGGAACCAGAGGGGGATCACTCATGACTTGTCTGAAACCAAATAAATCTGGCCCCTGTGCTATGTAGCACCAACTCCCCGACTCGCCCTCTTTATTTGAGCCAGCCCGTCTGAATCGGACCAATTCGCACGCCAGGCCCAATAACATTTTTAAAAACTACAATACTAGCAATGAATCATGTAAAAAATAGAGTTTTGTGTTCAAATTCTAAGATTGGTTTGTTTTGTGTTGGGCACACCTTCAGAAGAGAAATATGGCCTGTGCAAATAGGGTAAAAGAGAGTGGTAAATGCAAGCATAATGGTTGAGGTCTCTCTCTTATCAGTCTATAAATGGGACCCATTTATCAAATCTAAACCCTTCAAAATTTGGTTTCCATAGTGACATGCTGGGCTATTGGTTTCCATAGTGACATGGTATCATTTTTCTTGCCTCAGTGCATTTCTTTCTACTGAGATTATGCAGTTCTTTGATAACTAGTCATTTTTTCAATTGGTGCTTTTCTTCCCATCACAATTGGAATTTTGACATGCAGTCTATGATATTTGTTTAGCGGACATTATTTGGAACTTTAGATTGAAAAAAATCTCAATAATATCATGGTATTTTCAAAATGTCACTAGAAAATCAAAATATCCCAAGCAAATCGCGAGAAACTTACAATGAAATGTGGTAAAAATAGGCCACAATAATAAAAATCTCAAAAATTAGTTTTTGTGATATTTTATGATAACATCTCATAATTCAGGACCTGTTTCCTAATCCAAGACTGACCATTAAGAAGGCCAGGGTCAGGTTTCTAATACTTTCTATATCGAAGCCCGTTAACGCGGCCTGCTCAATGTGGCCCACTAAACAACCTTTCAGTCAATTGAAGTGAGCCCTGTCTGTTGCACCCTACTATGTAATGGTACAAAATCACTTTGGATGTAAGAGCCCATTAAATGGAGGGGGCTGGACCCCTGGCCCATGATTGACAGCGTTTGAAGCATCAGCTCAACCATTCATTAATATGGATTGGAGACTTTGAAGCATCAGCCCTAGAAACTAATTAAGCCACCCACCTAAAGAACTAGAAAAGCTAATAAAAAAATGTGACATTTTCCCATAATAATTATACCTTCCCAGAGCACAAAATTTAAAAGAAACTGACAGCAGATTGCATGGATTCTTTGAAATGAGCACCATACCTTTTTGGGGCACATCTCAAACATGACATTGTGTTAGATTCTTCTATTAAAACTTAAAGCATTATTTTGTTGTTGATGGCAGATTTCAACTGAAACAGCAAGATATTTATTACTTTTTTACTTTTTTTTATTTTTATTTAACTTTTCGCTTTACAAAATACTCTAACTCATGCACTCAAATGCTGTGTTTTAGAATATGCCAAATTCCTATATATGGACTCATGGAACTTAAGATGATGGACGTATTATGTTACAATTCCACTAAGGATTATGAAAGAAAAAGGGAAATTGACAATGCTAACTAGAATACCTTCCATCTTTACAAAACCCTAGAAACATACTACCAAATAGTGATACAATGACTTCTCTTTGAATGTAGAAGGAGAGGGATAAGATTTGGAGGATAAATTTCTTCATACATGTTTTTTGCTCAACTCATGTTTGTGAGGCTGAGTCTGATTTTTGATCCCCATCAGCAGTTGCCTGTACTTGGGCTGCATATTGCAAGTTCCAAAGGACATCTTCTATGGATGGACGAGCAGATGGTTCGGATGATATACATTTGTTGGTTAGAGAAATTACAATTGATAAAGATTCTTGAGCAGAGGTAGTAAGTACAATTGGGTCAACGATGCGCTTGCGTCCATCTTGGCTGCTGAATGATGAAGCCTGTGATAAAAAATATAAAAATAAATAAAAAAAAAACCAGAAGCACAAAATCCAAAATTAAAGATTTTATGGTCGGACAACTGAAATGGGAAGATCTTTTTGCGTCCCTTGTGCACAATACTTTCACAGTAACAACACAACACCATTAAGCTAAAACCACACCAATCAAAGTTATAAAAGAAAACGAGGGGGGAAAAAGAGTCCATTTTTAAAATTTGGTACTTTTTGATGACCCCTCTTCTTTTCTTGTCTCTTAAAGTGACCCTTCACTTCAATTCAGCCCTAATCTCTTAACCAGTTTAGAACGAGGAAGAAGAGAAGTTGCTAGCACAAAGGTGGTTTTTAGTGGCAACCACTTACTTTAAAGTTTTGAGCTGATAGAGGATGGCATAACAATGTATATCAAAGTGTTCAATGGTTCCATTCCAAATTAGAAAGATACAATCAAGGATAATAGGTAAGGATTGGGGAAACTAAAACATCGTAAATAGGATAGTGGTTGATTGTAATTAACCCAACTAAGGAAAAAGGTGACAAGAAAGAGAGATTTTGTTTTATCTATATAGATAGGTCATAGGTGCTGTCTCACTCATTAAAGACACATGAACCCATTCTCGGATCCTTGTGTTATTTCTTGAAATCTTTGCCACGTTATAAAAAAAATGAATGTAAGTTTGAGCTTACCATTTCATTAAGTAAAATCGCCTCTTCTCTTTCTGAGATCGTAGCTCCAACAAGTGCTTCAAGTAATATGAAGCCAAAGCTATAGACGTCATCCTCTAATTTTGTCATTTCCCTGCAAAGATGGATATGAGGTCAAAGTCAGAACTTGGTGCAAACTATTTAGGATGCATTTGCCTTCTACTGCTTTCCGAGCAGACAAAATTCTCTCCTGATTTCCAGGTTTGTCTGCTGGCAGAATACCAAAAATTGGAAGTTTCCCTCCCTAAAACACCAAGGAGTCGAATGCAGCTTGAATCAATGAAAAGTTTTACTGTATCACAACTTACTAGAGTCACTGACTAAAACAAGAAAAATTTACTCACTAGAATATTGTATCATAACTATATCAATATTTCTAATAATTCACTATTTTGGTTCAATAAAAGCTTCAGATTATAATAGCTAAATGTTCCATTTTGCATCTTCATTGACTAATACCGTAATAAAATCTAAGTCAGCATTCTTAAAAACACACCAATACTGTATAGAAAACGACATCCAGATGCTTCAAGTCACGGGCAGAGCCAAGGGGGGGCACCACCCTTTCCCCAACAAAAGGTTCTAAAAAAATAATAATGATAAAACAAAATTTTAAGAACGGTTATGTATATTGACCATCTGAAAAGGTGGGCCCCAGAAGGATTAGTTTTTGTTTATGTGGTGGCCCTCTTAAGGAAAATTTAATTGTGCCGCCCTTGCTTCTAGTTCAAGTACATGTTTTTTCCCCAGAGTCCAATGTGTATTTTAACTGTTCAGTAACTTATGGAAACCTAACCCTGCATGGCATACATTTACACTGGTTTGGGAAGAACAAATAGCGAACTTCATTGTGGAGTGAATACCAGAAAGTCAAACTGATAAAATGAACTTAATTGTCAAGTTACACTCAACTAATTAGGACTGCTTGATTACTTTTCTTTTTAATCATCCATTTTAATAAACACCAATTGAACAATCAGGTTGGCCAATGAAAGCAATTTTAAGGCCATGTTCCATCCATAATGAGGCCCAATCAGATGGTCAGTGGCATGCATTTTTGCCATATCCATGCAAAGGCAGTTGTACTGTGGAGTACATTATGGATCTAAAATGACCAAATTGGCATGCATGCATGCCACAGGCATGTGAAGGCAGTGGGCTGTACTGTAGAGTACATTTATTTTCTTAGAATTCTACACTTTCTAATGCTGCCCCAGAGCACCATTCTGTACATTATCCTACAGATATAAGATAGCTGCGAGGTGTCCTGCAGGGTCTTTTATATGACCAATTACCAATGTAATTACCCCCAAAATTAGAATGTAACTATTGGGCATTCTCGTGCATTGGTAACCTTAGGGACATGCAATCTCACCGTTGGTAAGCAAATACTGATAATGGTACAAATGTTCTCCCAAATCTTCCTTTTCATCCTTGTTTTCAGGATAGTGCTATTACCATCATTGAGAGCTCCAGGAAGATACAATTTTAAACAGTTCTATAAGATCTGATAGGTAGTGCCTTGTCCAATATCCTGTTAGACCAATATCATAATCAGCGCCTCATGGATGGAAGATTTTCTCTGCTTGTGCTCTTTGGGTGGACGGGCGGTTGCAGTGAGAACAGAAGAAGGGAGGGGTGGGTGGGGAGCAAATTTGCACGATATATATATCTCTTATGATTGATAGATTATAGTATAATGGAGTGCATGGTTATTCTGGCGAGTTAGAAATTGTCATCATAGCATCATCACCATCATAGCCTAGTGCCATCACAAAGGGATTGACTTTAAGAGTTATTATGATAAATATTTATAATGTAATCCAGGGACTACAATCCCTTCACAAATGTAGGGGATAACACAGCTAAAATGCATGATGGATGGATGAAGTTAAGCTTTGATAGGTATATCCCAGCTATAAGTTCAATCAGTGGACTTAGATCCAAAGTAAAAGGACAAGAATACAGCATGAAAGTTCCTAAGCAAGCATTCTGATTCAGAAAGGATCCTTACCATGCATTGTTTCCAATTATAGATGATTTATTCCCTTCCATCTTTGCCTACAGATCACATTAAACAACACCATTAAACAATCAATCAAGGTAATCCACAAGGACTGTAGAGAACTGGGACTCAAAGATATCAAAGGAATAAAAATTGTTTTGGACCTTTAACACACACCTCATGTCTGTCAATTTCTTCAGTAATAATGGATAATCCATAGTCACTTAACTTAGCTATATGATGCTCATCAAGCAAAATGTTATTTGCCTTTAGTTGATTGGTAAAGAAACCAGGAATTATTCCAGTATGTAGAAAGTGCACAGCCTTTGCAGCACCTATCAGAATTGCCAATCTCTCTGACCATTTAAGAACCTTCTCAGGATTATGCTCTGCAAGCCAAAATTGTATATAAGTAACATATGCATGCTTACATAATACATACACATTGTTTGAGAATTGTTTAAAGGAGGTATTGATTCATGATTAAGAGGACCCACCTTGGTCGTCTAATATGTCCATCAGTGGGTCCCATCATGAGTATCAACCCATGTGGATGATACTATCTATCTCAATGGCGCTTGCAAGTGGATGCTTACATCAAATATACACATGTAAAAAGGGTAATTTTGGATTTCTAGTATCATCTACTGGGAACCATCTTTTGTGTACCATAAATGACAGGGCCAATAATATGGATTGTTCATCTAACAGGAAACATCATTTGAGTATTATACATGACAGGGCCAATCATATGGGTCGATCCTCAAAAGATGGGTGTCGAAGTTAACAGCAAAGTTATATATATATATATATATATATATATATATATAGATATAAGACCAAACAATTTATTGTTCCTCAAATAGATGTGCATCCAATGCATTTTCCAATAGTATACATACCAGAAAGATGACCACGAAGGTTTCCGTTAGGTATGTATTCATAAATAAGAAAGACTCTGTTTGTACGGGAATCATCTTGTCCACCATCAATGCAATGGCCCAACAGGCAAACCAGATGTGGGTGACGAAGCTTTGAAAGTAAATCTAAACGCAGCTTAAGATTTCGAATGGAAGATCTCTTAAACAATGCTAGACATCGTATAGCAACATGGGTGCCATTCTCCAGCCTTCCCTCGTAGAGCTGATAGGTAGACTACGGTCAGGTGAATCAAGAACAAATAGCATTTTATCCAAAACCATTTTCATTAATCATTTAATACAAATGAAGCGACAATTCACAGTAACACCAGGTTTGCATTTTCCCTCCATAATTTACATTTTCCAAGTTCAGGGTTTGCTATCCACCATGGATTTAACAAAAAGGTAAAATCTGCTATATGCAATCAATATGAGAAAAGCCTAAAACCGGCTAAAGCATAGTTTGCAAACTAATTTAAGCCTGGATCACCAAATGGTTAAGATTCAACGATTGAATTCAAGTGCCTTATAGTCAAAATCAATTTGAGAAAACCATTACAATATGCAGTATCTAAAGATAACGGTCAACAAATGATTCCCCGATATTCAACATTACAAATAAAACTTTTACTATTTTACACGCATACATTCATACATAAATAAATAGGAAAATCCAACATAGCAAAAAGATATAAATAAATAACATAGGTAAATAGTCAAGTAGGGCAGTGTCTCTCACCACAATGTGGTGCAAAGACCATTGTAGGGCTCTCATCTAGATGTTTGCTATTTCACAGGGGTAGAGTGTAACAGAGAACAAGTTTTCAGGTAAAATCCTGTCACTATGATGGTTTGCATTACATCTATATTTATAGATTACAACACCTACAGATTAGGAAAAGTTCTCTCAAAATGAGGAAAAGAAAATCAAAGATAAGCTAGTTGTTACAGCAAGATAAAATCACAGTAATCTCATCAAGAATAAGAGTAACCAGTAAGAGAAATCAGTGGATTCTGTTAGGTTGCATTCAAATCTTCTTCGGTAATTCTGATACCTTATCACCCCCTTCAAGTTGATGGGCAAACAAGGATAGACCATCAACTGGTCACATAAGAACTTGAAGTGAACTGAAGCTTAAGCCTATGGTAAAAATATCAGCAACCTGATCGTACTCTGAGCAAAGATGGTGTGTAGAGCACCATGTAATACCCATTCTCCAAGAAAATGGTAGTCCACCCCAATGTGTTTGGTATGAGCAAGTGGTATTGGATTAGAGGCAAGATAGGCAGGACTAACATTGTCACAACTCACAATGCAATAGTGGAGGCCCTATAAGAGAAATGCCCAGTTCTATCGGGAGAAAGAGTATCCACTGTAAATCTGCTGTAGCATGGGCTTTATGTTCCCAAGCTATGATGCCCATATATGGCAGGGATGCGCCATAGACATGGCGGGGACACAGATTTTACATGTAAAAAAGTGAAGTATCGGATACGTTATGACACAATACATTGCCCACTTTGAAGTATCCGTGCATCATAGTTCCCAAGAGTTATATGTTGCTGTATGGGTTTTCTTTGAAGCCTTTCAACAGTTAGCTTTCGCAGGAAGTATATTAGTCAGATCAAAGATTACTTACTCCTCTTTTTTAAATTTTCAAGCAGTCAAACCAAGGAAAATTATATCTAATATGAGTTTTAGTAAAAAAAATAAAAATTCAAAGCATATTAAATAGAGATGGCTACCTTCCCAATTGAACCATAACCCATAAATGCTGACTGATCAAAGTTGTTTGTTGCTTCCTTTAACTCTTCCAAAGAAAACAACCGATAAGCCGGTGATCCTTGTGTACCTAGCTTCATTGCTTGAGAAATATATCCTGAAAAGAAAATGAACAAGCAACAGTCCGTTGTCTCAAAATCCCGTGGGCTTTTTAATATTAAATGCAAAATAATTGTGCTAAAGTCTTGAAAGTTGAAACTAAGGACATAACGAGAGGTCCAGCACCAAGAGAGCACAATATACTTGGTCTTGGAGGCATTATATAATGCCAAGCTGAACTTATTGGCATTTTCATTTGAACCATGTATGAATGAGTCCATCTTTTAGTGATAGGTAGTGGCATCTGCTGTCCGTTGGCAATGCTGCAAAAAAATTCCATACAAGCAAATCGCCAAGAGACTCCAATTAAATTTTTCATTACGATCAAATGCTAGAGTTATCATGGGCCTGCCTGCTTACAAAGAAATGGCGATCTGTTTAAGCAATTTTGGCTTGAATCCATCTGGTTTGGAGACAAAGGATCCTTAAATTTGATGTCTTTTTATTTTAAAAGAGATTTGACGATAGTCACTTATAAATAGGTAACTTGTCCTATATCCACTTCTGTTGTTCAGACTTCATTAAAAATGACCCAGCGAGAAACCTTCAGAGTATTGTGATGTGAATGCCTGCATGTACTTCGATGTGTTCATGACCACATGCTAAACACGATTATACAAGAGATTGAGGGTCAACTTTGATGCACAAACAACTACTTAACAGTCCCATCATGAATACACCGGGCACATAATCAACTTGTCCAATTTGGATGGTCCGAGCCAACCAAGAATGAATAAATGGATGGCTAGACCCAATTTGATTAAGCTGTCCATTTTAGGCAGTTGATGGACAGATGGGAAACCTAGATTAGGTTCACAAAGAGCCTAGCACATCAACTCAAAACATTTTCTAACCGTCCATCCGGTCCCACCCAATTCACAGGTGAAATCCTTTCTAAGTGTAATGCCTTCATACCGTAACTTGGTCTGAAAGTTCTGCACTGGATTACTAGATCATTCCTCATCAATCATACAAGCAATACCCAAACCATTTTGGCAGCAGCAGACAAGACCAATAAAAAACATAATTGCCAATAAGGCATGTATATAATTCTGAAGCAGAAAAAATGTAGAAACGGTTTGCTTAAGTCTGAACGAAAAAGGTACCAGAGGTCCAGAATGGGCTACTCACTTGCATTTGCCAGAAGTTCAGAAGAAAGTCCCATTGGTAAGTTTTCAGGCACTGGCTTCCTCAATTGATGCTGCTCAGAGGTTCCGCGAGAACAATATCTTCTACAGAAAACCAGACTTGCAAGTGCAATAAGTAAAACAATAGCAGCTCCTCCAATTACACCAACTAATACACTAATGTCTTTGGCCCGAGACTGTTTAGTTTTCACATTGATTTCTCTGCAATATGATTCCTTGTGCTGATGCCGAGGATCAACAGATAAACAATTTCCATTGAATTTAACAAACCTTTTATCGGGGCTAGAACTCAAACACAAGGGCAACCCGCCTGTTAATCTATTATCAGAAACATCAATGAATCCAAGCTCATCACTGCAACTGAGATCATCAGGAAGAGACCCGCCAAGCAGATTGTTAGCTAAATTCAAATAACTGATGTTGGGTAAAGAGAACAATGTCGCAGGAGGCTTTCCACCAAGAGAATTGAATGAGAGATCAAGGTGCTGAAGCTGATCCAATTCCCCAAATTGTATTGGGATTTCGCCAAACAGAGAGTTCTGACTGAGCAGAACTGAAACCAAAGTCTTAGGCATGACTGGTAACTCAGAATCTAACTTATTTCCCCTCAAATCCAACACTCTAAGGCTAGTCAAGCTACTAAAATCCGGCAAGCCTCCGGATATATGATTGTGTGACAAAGCAAGATTGGTGAGATTCTTAATTCTCGCAATTGAGGGTGGGAATCGCCCATTCAATTGATTTCTCTTCAAGCTCAATGTGGTCAGATCCGATAACAAATCAAACCCGTCAGGTGCTGTACCATTAAAGAAATTGCTATCTAGAGTCAAAACCTGAAGCTTTACCATAGTTGAAATCTTGGGGGGAATTGAACCAAATAGAAAATTAGAGCTCAAATCAAGAACTTCAAGGGAATTGAGCCTGTGAATCATGTCAGGGAGGGGACCCCAAATGCCCAAAGCAACCAAGCTGACTACTTTCAAGCCAGTTAGCTTTGACAGTGTTGTAATGAAAGAGTCAATAGAGAAATCATTGGATAGAGTCTGATTGGGAACTGAATACCCATCAAAATCAAAGTTACTGACCTTAACGACCTTTTCGCCCATGATTCGGAGCTCTGTGACAGAGTTGCCTATACATCTGAGGTGTACAAATGGTGAAGAAGGTTTGTTGCAGAGGTTTGCATTGTAATTCCAAGATTCCAATGACTTGGGGTACTCCAAATGCTTCTTTAGTTGCAGTAAAACTTGGGTCTGAGAGGTTTGTAATTGATGGGTGGTGGAGAACAAGAGCAGCCATGAAAAGCATACAATGGGGAATGCAAGAGAACAAGTCATTGAAAGTGAAGGAGAAGGATTTGGAGGTTTGCTAGTGAAAATGAGGAGATTTTTCAAACATGAAAAAATTTGTGGCAAGTGCATTTTACAGGAAATTGTGGCTTAATTCTTGCAGAGAGTGTTGGGATTTCAGAGATTTGAAGAAAATTTCATGAAAGAACCAGAGACAAACAAAAAGAAAGCTTCCATGGAAGATCTAGGAGTGACTTTCTCTCTCTTTTTCAGAAAACGTGGTGTCTACTTGATTCTAGTGAAGAACCCCATGAAGGAAAAAGAGAAAAGAAAGTGAAAATTCACGGTTTGAAAAGTCTTCAAAGTGTTTCTCCACGGGAGATGCTGAGAGTTAAACAAAATCCATCAAACCCATGACTCATAGTAAGGGAAGGTGCATAAAAGAGCTTCATTTATGAGCTGGAGAGAGTTACTGTTTTCATGAAAGACTAGATTTCTCATTGAGTTGGAGAAAACCCATAAAAAAACATGGAAACTGCATAAATGGTTGCCTTTAATGAAGATACAGGAGTGTTTCCCTAGAAAACATCTGCAGTTGTGAAGTGGTTTTTTTTTAAGAGGAATGACATAGAAAAAGGAGCAACAGACTGCCTATAAGCACCAACAGGCAACAGCCACCACATGGTCTTCCTCATTGAAGACTACTGCCTGCCTATCTTTCCTAGCATTGACGTGATGAATACCTTTCCACCCCCCTCTCTCTCTCTCTACAATGAAAGAGTTCAGTCCCACTCTCTGAAAAGGAGAGAATTTGTCTCTCTCTCTCTCTACAATGAAAGAGCCCCCCCCTCCCTCTCTCTCCTCTACAAAGAAAGAGTGCAGTCCCACTCTCTGAAAAGGAGAGAATTTGTTTGCTTTTGAGTGATGAGGCTAAGATTAATCACTTTTTGTGAAAATCTCAACTTTGGTTTTCCCAATTTCCCTTTCTATTTTTACTGCCATGGCATGTGTGGCCCATAATCTAGTAATTGTGAACCCAAAAAGGATGAGAGATGCCAAGATGAGTGTGGAACTGTGAGTTAAAGCCTTCCATGGGCCTTTTTACAAAAAGATTTTGAGAGAAAAAAAGAAAGGAAGAAAGAAAAAGGGGCTGTTGATGGGTGTTTGCAATCAAATGGTTACAAGTCAATTTAACAGCGGATCAATGATAAGGCATCGCACCTCCTCACTGAAAAATGTTCAAGATTAAACTTTGATGTTCTATATTTTATTTATTTTTTTGTTAAGCGGTCTCTATGTACTGGTTAAAAGAAGAAAACGCTTATTAATAATGTAATCTGCTTGCATATGGCTTCTTTGTTTGTAAAATTTTTTTATATTAAAGAATTTAAAAATGTTATTTCTTATGTGGAATTTCAAATGCTCAAATATACTACTTCCACAATTAGAATGCTAATATTCTCAAAATTTAAAAAGCTAAAATGGGTATTTCAAGTAGGCCATCATTCAAAACTCTAGTAATACCTCCAAATAAATAGGCACGATTCTCTTTAGTAATACCTCCACCTAAATAAGCCCGTAAACACCAACACATCCATAGTTGAGTCGTAAAAACATTAGATATAAGTGGAAATATTGAAATTATTCCAATATTATCTGGATAATGATATTTGCAACCAACGTTGGTTGTTGGTTGAGCCTGACAGTTGCAACATCTTAATAATCATTACAAAATATCTTTCCTCCACTCAGGCCACGGTCAAAGACCTGCACGGGTTGGACTTGGGCCCAATCATTAATGACTCAGTTAGTTCACCATAGGACTTTGTCAAATGCAAAACTATCAATTAGCAATGTCAAAATTTTTGGAACACATTGAAGAAAGTGGTATGGTAAATTGGACCCGTTGGTGTGATAAATGTGTCAATGTCCCTTCATTACCTTTCCAAGTGGGCTGGGAAAGATGTGTAGGGGACCAAATGTATGGGGGTGATGTATGGAAAACCATGTCCCCACAGAAAACTGCATCCATGTGATAAAGAATTCAACTTTATTCTGTTGTTTTTATTTTTTTTCTAGGTGAACACTTTGTTTTCAGTTGATAGTTAAAAAGGATTGAGTTTTAACCCAAACCTTATGCAAGTGGTCGGCTGCAAATTCAACTCTTTTTATCAATTGACAATGACCCAAGTGGTCCCCATGAGTTCCTCACACCATGCACCACTAAACACTAGATTGGTTTTTCTGTGAAGACAGGTATCACTTTAGTGCTTATGATTTTTTTTTTCTTTTTGGCTAACCGAAGGTTCTCAATTCTTTAGGCTGGACTACTCTCTACGGACCTAATGAAAAGCCGGATAAAAAACCCATGTGACCCTCAGGTGGTAGCACAAGTGTACTCAACATTTGGTTTCTAAAGAGGGAGAACCAGGGATCGATACCAGGACCTCTAACTCTAAAAGATAGAAAGATCGTGTTCTTGACCACTTGGCCAACCCCTTGCGATTAGGAGTTTTTAGTGATTATGATTGACCCAACAAAGATGGACCGATGTACCAATGACCTTATCCCAAGCCTACCTCATTTAGTAATCAAATCCAAACTTCCAACAAGGAGGTGTTAATTTAAAGTAATTTAGAATTTAAACATGCCAGTCCACCATTGATCCTCATAAATTTCTGGCCAAAGTGATTTTATGCCGCTGAAATTTAAAAGGTAGGATTAAGAGGTAATGATGGATTTATAGGCTTTTTTTAAAAGGAATGATTGGATAAGAGGACCTTGATTACCTTGGGACTTGTAGGGATAAATTTAAAAAGATTCTGCAAGGTTCTTCTTTCTTTGCCAGACTGTCCCAATTTCAAAACCCATGCAATTAGTTAGGATCCTATGCAGCAGTACATTCTAGACATGCTGAACTGATAAACTACAAAGAAAGCACATTTATAATAACAATTAGAAAAAACATGGATGCCATGAGTAGGGATTCTCATTAGAATCCCCTGTGGCCATCACTACAAATATAGTAGTGGGGTCCACCAATAAGATCCAAACCACTCAAAATCCCTATCACTCTTATTTTTATTATTTAGAAGAATTACACTTCAATCGGAGTTATATCCACCATCAGTTTGATGATTTCTAAAACAAATGACTTGTTTAAGAGGTTGGAAGGGGTCTGATCATATGTTTTATACATCATCAATCTTATATTGTAGTGGAAAGAGCCAAAATTAAGAGCAAAATCTAATTTAGTAATAAAACTAGGTTAGATTTCTGATGGTCTCATAGAATTCTCTGGGACAAGCATTGAGAGAGAGAGAGAGAGAGAGAGAGAGAGAGAGAGAGAGCATGTCCACATGATTTTTTATATTGGCTATGGCAATACTGTGAGAGTGGAAGTACCTTGGTCCTTGTTTACAGGATTTTTTTATATTGGCTATGGCACCTACTGTGAAGAGTGGATGAACCTAGGTCTTTGCTTACAGGATTTTTTATATTGGCTATGGCAATACTGTGAGAGTGGAAGAACCTTGGTCTTTGCCTTTTCTTCTGTGCCAGACACCATTTTGGAGCTTCTGTGGGGGTGGGGCCCACATGCTGAAGGAGAGGATGACATTTGAACTGGAGTCTCTTATTATATTAATGGCCACCCATGGCCAAACACTAGGGACTTAATTAACCAAGTTGCCCCTGATTCAATGGGACACTTGCTGCACCGACTCACCCGAGTCAACTTGACTCAGTAGGTCCACATCTGGTGTTAGGTTTCGAATAGTCAAAATAGGAGGACCTGGTACATATTTAAAAATGTTGTAAGAATTTATTTACTATTTTCTTATTTTTTTAAATTTTATAAGTTAATTAATTTTAATTAGTTATCATGAATATAAGTGGGTTGTTATGTATTTATAATTTTATAAATATTTAATCTCTTCCTAAATATTTTAAAAACAATCTTAATGAAAAGATTATGACTCTTCCCAGAGAATACATCTGCTCTCTCTGAGTCTAGTTTCTGAGTTCTTTGAATAGGGCGAGTTCACTACGAAACCTCTTACATTTGCCAACCCTGGTTGGGAGAGATCATAGAAATTGTTTTCAATGATTTGGTTGTCAAACATATATTTGCAAATTATCAATCCCATAACCCTATGGGGTAGCTCAGTTGGCTTACGACCACGGTTTGCACCCGAAGGTTGTAGGTTTGAAACTGCACTACCACACTGGGTGGGGCTACATGAGAGTTTACCCGGCTTCCCTCTGGACCTAAAAGAATTAGTCCAGCTCAAAGGGTTGGGAACCCTCCGATAGCAAAAAAAAAAAAAAATTGGGTGAGATGAAAAATATTGCTGCACAAAATTATGAACCGATGCATTCTAATCCTTACCCCTCGAACCAGATCACCACCACCACAACAGCTTCAAGAATCCTAGCTGAAAAATTGGGTGGGTTCAATATTTGGACCCTCTCTCAATTTAGGTCTGATTTCCTCTTCATGGACCCAGATAAAATTTAGGTTGGGTTTGGGTCTACTGGTTACATATAGAAAGACCCTAATACCAGAAGCCATGACCATATATTATACATTTGTGTAAGTATCTTAACAATATTAAGTGTATCATATGAGTATTTACATGATTGACCATGATTTGGGTTTGACTTTAAACCAACCATTTATGTGGGTCTGATGTGATCAGTCCAAGTTCATCTTTGGCTTAAAGTTTGGTACAGGTATGTCTCCCATGGCTTAGACCTGATTTGAATTGTAGTTCGAGTACAAGTGTACAAGTCACTATTAGCAACTGGGGCTTGAAGCAGGATATACTATGGACCCAGTCTGAGCTCATTTTTATCTCTACTGCATCCATTTACTCTCACACTTTCTTAGCAGTTGGGTCAACCCTATCTCATCAACGGTCAGGATCATTACCGTGGTAATTCTTTTAAGAGGTTTTTCAGAAAGGCTAATGTATTTTTAAACAACCTTTAAAAATACCTTGGTAATTTGAATTTTACTAAAACTTTCATGTGAAACAAATAATTGTTGGTTTTTATGGACAAATGACGCAATATCTAAGCTTAAAATACCTCGCTAAGGCAGCTAAAGTTAAGTTGGACCCATCTAGATACATAATGACCAATGGAGGCATGGTGATGGAAAGGCTTCGATGTGGATTAGGAAAATATATAATATCATGCCAATCAAATGATCTTAATCCTTAGTTTGAACCGCTATACATTATGTAAACTTTTTTTTTTTTTTTTACTAACGGAGGGTTCTCAACCCTTTAAACTGGACTAATCCATCCAGGCACAAAGAGAAGCCAGGTAAAACTCATGTAGCCCCCAAGCGATAGCACTAGTGGATTCAATCTTCAGTTCCTAAAGAGGGGGGAACCGATGATCGATACCAAGACTTCTAGTTCCATAAGAGAGAGGAACCGTGGTCCTGACCACTCGGCCTGTATATAAAAACCCAAAAAGAAGCTTATGTGGAAATTGGGTTGCTTTGGCAAAGTGATCATTTGAGTCATTTGAGCTTTTATTAGGGTTAAATCAATTAAAAGGAAGAAAAAAAGGGTGTATTTTGTACAATGTGACTGTAAGTCAAAGGGAGGTTTTGGTAAAAATACAGAATATAGTGCCATTCCTTTTAGATTGTGTGAAAATGCAAGGGCCTTTTGTAAAAAAAAAAAAAAAAAACCAACTTCATTTGATAATGACATGAGCTATTGTTTATGTGTTTCAGTAAAAGACAATGGCAACTGTGTCATATGCAAGTGCACATTGAGGCTACCTCTAACTTTGATGGGTAATAATTAGTGGCTTATTAAAGGGGACATAGTGAACATGCTCTTGCTAATGATTGATCAATCACTACCACTTGCATTTAGCTACAATCTCTTCCACTTCCTGTATATGATTTTGAGCTTGCATGCTTCCAAATGAAATGATTGAGTGGAAAAGCATTCGAAAGGTGAAAAGACATTAGCTTAGTTTATTGTTGATTGAAAGCTTTGGGAATTTGGAATCTGTGCAGGTTAGGGGCTTAAGCCCAGCTTGAGCATGCTTCAACACTAACCAAGTCAACTCGAGCTTGAGAAGAGCAGAGATTAGCCCAATTTGGACTTTGGCATGAATTAAGTCAAGCTGGACTCGATAGTACAAAATTTAGGTCGAGCTAAAGTTAAGGCTTGATTAAACATTAGGTCCAATAACTACGGCTTTAGCTCAGTTTGTCAATGCATGTCAATCTTGAACTCGAATGAAGATTACTTGAATATTATAGATTATCCTTGGCATGTAAGACCTATATAAGCACCATTAGAGTGCAATGTTATTGCTTCTTTGGAGAAGAAATCATGAAAAAGAGTGGTGCCTTTGACAAATTCTGCAGGTTAAAGAGATTGCTTTAGAAAATGGGTTCTTTTTAAGCTGCATTTAGAGAGTTACTTTAGAGAAAATGCTTTTAAAATATAATTACCTAACAAGTTCCAAGGGCTTTTGGACATTTCAAAAGTTAAAAAATTTAAAAACACACCTAGACGGGCATTTAAATTATTTGGAAAAACTCATGTGAATCTTTAATTGAATCTAAAATTGCCAAGCAAGATCTTAGATTTGCACTTCCAAACCTTCCTTTATCACCACCAGATTATAAACATGATATATTTCTGTTCGTACATCTCCTTTGAGTATGTGGCTACAAAGAGATGTATAATCTGAAGTGGGAAATTAAAATAATCCAGAGTCTGGTAATTCTCCTATTGTTCCTGTTTTTTCAAATATTATTGATGATACTTCTCCTGTTATTGATGATTCAAACTTATCTATTGGCCTCATTACAGGTCACCCAATCCAACATTTTGTTTCCTGCCACTCAACTCTTTCATTTTACAGTTGGTTTGGTAGTCAGATTCTATTTTATACTTTCTGAATAACATAAGTTTGCCATTGATAGGACAAAACAGAAAGGACACATAGTAAGGACATATATTGCTACTTTCTCCCTTCTTCTTTCCTTTTTTTTTTTTTTTTTTGATAAAGTACTTTCTCCTGTTAGTAGTTATATGTTGTCCTACCATCTAGAAAGCACATTATACACATCTTTTGTGGTTATACCAACTAATGTTTTGTCTGTGATCCTCTTTATGTTGTACTCTCTAGAAAATGCTTTCCATTTTTTTTCTCTCCTTGCTTTACGCTATTGGCCATTTGTTTGCTGGGACCAGAATTCATGGTAAAGAAGTAAAGAATTATTAGAGAGATAAGGGGTGGAGGATATAAGGTGGACGTAGATGGGACCTTGACTTTCCTTTTATTTGAATTACTATGGCGATGACTAGGTATTCATTCCCAATTCCCCTTAATTCATTTTTCATTAAATGGGAAGATCATTTGATGGTCGTTCTGAATTTTCACCTTTGTTTCTTCGATTTTAATTACTTTTAGAAATGGAAGTCTTGGAATTTCTAGGAATTCAATTACATGAAGCGAATGACCCTGTTTGGTCAAGGAAAATCCCATGAACTAATACTTCAAGCCTTTCATCTTAATTGCATTTTCTTATTGAAAAAATAGTGACTTCACTCTGGACTCCACTTAAATGTCTCTTTTGTGTGCTTGCCATTTAAAAAAGAAAGAAGTTGTGCACAATCCTGTATTATATATATATTTTTTAGATTTATACAAGAAACACTACTTTCAAATGTTATGGCAACTGAAGAAACATTAAAAGTATTATCTGTAATCTTCATACTGCTTATTTATTACTTTTGATCACCAAAATGTCTTAATTATAAGTTGTTCTTAATGTGTTTTGAGCTTCAGAGGATTTTTCACTCCACACTTGATAATCTACCTTTTTTACTTGACTCCTTGGGTAATGATGCCAGCAAGGAGAGATTTCCAGAGTTCTTCATATGGATTCAGCCATACTTAAATTACCAAACTGCCAGCTCTGCTCTTTTCATCAGGCTGGTATCTGATCTTTGAGATTCTATAAAGTATTCCACCAAAATGCAGATGGTGCCTCCATGTAAGATTTATCATATATGCCTTTGAAATCTATCAAACAACATGAGCTAGTGGGTGACTTGTTAATTGCAGGCGCCCAACATCAGAGGTATGATATTGTTTCTTAATCTCATTAACCACTATAATTAAAGCTGGGATTTTTTAAGATAAGACTTTTCTTGTACCAATTGACACATGGCTCATACAACTTTTGGCAGTTTTTTTAAGAATAATTTTAACTTTCCTTTAAGGAAGATCAATTACTGTTTGGCTTTACCTCAAAGTTAAATTGAACTTGGTTTTCTTTTTCCCAAACTCAAAGGTGGTGTGTTCTGAGTAAGGACTGCTTTGTGCACCAGAAGGTCCAGAACTACTGTATTAGGAAATTAATTCCAAAGAGAATATCTACCAGTTTTGATTTGACTAGTAGGCTTGATGCTTACTGAGAGAGCTCAAGTCAAATGCTCTCCATTCTCCAACTTACTTTTGCTGTAGTGTGCCGGACTGCAGGTGCAAACTTCACCAAAGCAATATTTCTAGATTCTCCTCTAAAGAAAGGAATGCTTATGGAGGATGGCAACAGGATTGCAACAGGTCAGAGAAAATGAATGGCCATAGGCAAGATCTGTTTGACATTTGTGGTTTGTTGGGTTTTTCCCCTGTACAAATTCATACACTCAGGAACCCCTTTTTTTCAGGTGTGTGCTTGTAAATTATTCAGAAAGCAAAGGAAATGGGTTTGGCTGATTTCTCAAAAGCAAAGAAGAAAAACAAAAGTAACAGAAATTAAAGGAGTTTAGTTGACAATGAGGGACTAGCCATGCCAAATAAACTGTAGATATTCTGGCTGAGCCAACTTTGTTAAAACTAGATTTTTTTGTTTTAAACTTCATAAAACAGATCTATAGAAATTTAAGCTGGGGCAACAACATTCTCTTCATACCATTTAATATCGCCCACATTTTTACTGTCATGTGCAGGTCCAAAGAAGGATGGGCAACAGAAAATGGTATGAAGCATTTTTATTGATGACCCTACCAAGCAATAGATATCATGTTATGTTAAAAAGAATAGCCTGGGGATGTTTAATAATTGTGCATAGACAATAACATAATCATATTTTGTGTTTTACCACAGATTAGCTATAATTCAATTGGTGTTAACATGTTGAATGATTTGTAGATATGGTTCAACAGACGCGATGAGAATTGATCCAGATTTTTTATATATGTAAAATGGCTCCAACCCCTGGTTGCGACAATGAGCACCTTCCAGCCTTCTGAATTCTAATGGATACTTTCGAAAAATTCTCATTTAGTCTTTCCCAAAATTAGAGCAACATGTTAATTAAAAGAACCTGCAATTTTTTTTATTATTATTTTTGCACAAAGAATGGTGTTATCTGCACATAATAACAATGATAATGTATTTAACATTCATGAAATTGATTTATGTCCTACTTTTATTGTCTTCTCTTGAGATTTTTTTATTTTTTATTTTGTAGTACTTTTCCTGTTTATAATATCAGAAAACTGCCAAATTTTGGAAATCTCCCTCAGCTGTTATTAAACCTAGGGAGATTCCCTCTACTAACTGCAGTTTAAATGTTCCATCGAAGCCTGGATAATAAAAAGTCAAATTCCCTTTCAATGAGGATGGATTGCAAAAGCATTGAAAGTCATCCCAGACATCGAAACCTTATAATTGTTACAAATGATCTTTGGGTGTTCTTCAAGTCTTACTAACCTAGAGAAACAGCACTCTAATTTCCATAGGTCAAAAAACTAAAACTGAAAACATATCTGTTGTGCAGGGGTGCAAATAAGCCAGATTCCAAACCTCTTCACTTACAAAAGCTGAAGTGATAGTAGAGTGCCGGTGTCAGGCTAGCGATATCTTTGAAATTTCACCAATGGTAAGATTATTTTTGGGTGTCTTTAGTCTTATCAGACTACGATTTGCACCCTGAGATTATATGTTCGAAACTGCACTACCACACTGAGACTACAAGGGAGTTTACCCGGCTTCCCTCTGGGCCTGAAAGGATTAGTCACCCCAAAGGGTTGGAAACCCTCCGATAGCAAAATAACAATAAGAATAAAAAAACAAAACAAAGATGCGCCACCTCGAGGTTCCAAGAGTACAGCTTAAAACAGATTGGACAATCATAAAAGCTCCACTAGTATGGTTTCCTGGCCTCTATACTTTTTACAACATTAAACTAAATCCTTGCTGTCTTCAGAGGGTCTCAAAAGGTCCATCTGTGATGCAAAATGGAAGTGATTTTTGAATCATCATTGACTCAAAATTAGGAAAATAAGTAAAGCCCATTTTTCTATCTAGAATAGCACAATAGACTATTTGCCCACTTAACCAATCTGAATCCAGATCTTGGGTGGGAACAGCATCCACAATTCCTCTAGAATGTAACGGTCAATGATGATTCAAAACACATCCTGTCTGAAAAACTTGCTGACGAAAGAGGGAGACAGAATCTACAACAAAACACATCCCAGATGCAAAACAAGATAGGAGAAATAAAAAAATCTCCCACATATTTCTTTCATGAAATCCCTACAGTATTCCCCAGTAACCATAGAACCAAGGTCAACTCAATCACAATGATGGCGTAAATCCACATTCTGTCCAGCATGAATCCGAAAACTGTGATGCCAGCCTGGTTGTTCTCGAAATAAGTCACTGCATTAAAAACAAAAATTAACTGTCAAACGTAAATTCATCATCTCTTTGATCAACATGGGCTATTTTAAAATAAAAATAAAAAGGCAAAAAACACCTTGGAGCTGCAAGGGACCAAATCTTCCCCCATTCTCTCACATATGATAACATATTCAATGGTTGGTTTATGTGCATGCACACATACCGCCCACCAGCAGTCACGTGCATTGGATTGGACTTTTCTCATGCATTAGAAGAAGCTCACCCTTAAGTCATAGTTACCAACCTATATAACTTTTTGATTGATGAATGCATCTGATGGGTCATGGTTAAAATTCACAGCAGTTGTTATAACCTATAATGAACAGATACAGAGAGAATGCAGCATAAACGCAGATCCTACACATAAAATTGTATCTTTTATAAAAGATACAATTGCTTATTTTGAAGCATTCAAGTATCATGGGTTTTAACCAATCGATAGATCAATAAAATTTTCTGGGCCAATTCTGTGAACATTCTATGACCGTACAAGACTTGACAATAAATTGGATTAGTTCTAAACTTCCAAATAACACAACTGATTATGCCCCAATCCAAGCTGTGGTCCACTAAGTGGATAATCAAAATCTGGTTGTGCCCCGTCCAAGTAGTGGTCCACTGCAACCGAAAGGATAATCTAGATTTATTAAATGGTACCATTCAATAAATGCTACTCCACATAACAAATGCCTAAAGGTCTAAAACTATAATGGGAAGGAGGATCGATCCAATGTATGGCGTGTAAACAGGATACACATGCGGGCATTCATCATTACTCAAACTCGCTCACCTTGCTTGAGAGGGTGGGAACCAGCATGGTATATGTGGGCCCGCGCGCACGCGTGGTGGGGGGCGTGGGGGATAACAGCTTCCAAATATAGCACTGGTGCAGTGGAGCTCACCTTATGGTGAGCACACTTTCTTGCGGGGCCACATGGGGCACCTACCTATGTACGGTGACGGAGGCTCAAAATCATCATCCTAACCACTTGATCAATGCTGACAAGTTTTCACTATCCTAAATGAGTTAAAGTCGATCAAACAATCCAGTCCATTTAGATGGGTGCCAAACCGGGTCAATGAGGCCCTGTTTTATGGTCCACTCGGAATGATTAATTGATCATAAGCTGGGCCCCGCTAGGTGTTTTGGCACATGGTGCAGCTCACCTTGTCGTGAACTTGATTGATTGATGGATAGGTTGGGTTGATCCTGCTGGAAAATTTTCAAAAGCTTAGGCCCCATTTGGATCCTTAGAACCCAGATTATCCAAACATAAGATATGCAGTATTATGTTTAATTCAAGTAACCTGCACTGTAATAATACAGATATAAACGACCTATGGAAGGGAGACTGAAGGAATTGGAGAATAACCTAGTGCCGCTCTCTTTTGGAAGGAAATTGTGTTGGCATGGGTAGGGATGAAGGCGGTGTCATCCACATCATCTCCATCCATGGCCTCTTCTGATGAATCGGTATCCATTGCAAAGAATTGTGGGCCTGAAGTGATTTGGACTGGTGTCTCACAGTCTGCAGTGTCAAAAGAGTTGATGGTGACACACATGTGCCACTTGGCAGCATGGCTAGTAATAGCTTGAGCCTTGTGAGTGATCTTTGTTGCACTACGCAGGCACATGAAAAGACCAGCCACCAGTCCTATAGAGCATAGCTGCCATCATATAATATAAAGTCAGTGCAGTTTCAACAAAAGAGGAATACCATTTTTTTTTTTCGCTACATGAAGAATTCAAACAAACTCACACACATCTCTAGCCAGCTGAGCCACAAGCATAGACAAAGAGGAGTCCCTTAGTATGAAAAGCCACACTGAATCAATGTGAGTTCACATCACTACCACCATCATTAATGGATAGTGATCAGCACTGTATCTGGTCAGCTTGGTTTGATTATTAAGAGGTACACTAGATTTCATTGCAGATCTAACATCATAAAGGGCTGATCATGACTGGATGGTAACATAAACCCCCACCTGATCATCCATACTAGTCAAATTTGATCAGAAGGTGAACATGAATTTATTACAATGAGTTTCTTTTCAAAACAAATCTAGATGAACTATTCAATCAAGATTGATTGGTAATGGCCACATACTTGACCATACATATGCAGATTAATTAGATCAAAATCAGTGACTCAGAAAGGCCTAGCATGAGTCAATAGCAATGGTTCTGCTGTTGGCTCACAGGTCACACCTGATTGATAGAGGAAAGCAGAACATGGAGATAACTTACAGCGAGTTCCCCAGCCTTGAATATATCCACTTCTGCATGGGAACTTGTTGTGATCAGCAGTGCAGCAAGCTGGCTAGCAGTCACAATGGTGAGGGTGGACACTATGAAAGCTCGAAACCTATGGCTTATGACTTTCAGCTGCCTCCGAATCCTCAGGTGCTCCTGCAACACCATAGCTGCATCACATTCTTCTTGAAATACCTGAATGAAGTCCTCCAATCGTAGTATCTGTAGGTGGCAGATCAAACAGAAGAGCACACAGACAAGGAAGTAGATGGACGTCCTATAGAACCATGAACACAGCTCTAAGATGCACGTGATTATATGGCTTACATACACATTTCCTAAGAAGGGAATCTGAGAACCGGACGTGCAATACCACCATATCTTGTATGTGCTTTCGGCTATGAAACAAGGGATAACAAAGTAGGATAGAATCTTGAAAGATCTCTGCATATAAAGAAAGATAAAGAAACTAAACCAATAATTCATATGTGCTCATAAGAAACAAATAAATAGTACATGGTACCCAAGAGGATAGAAGAGGTCATAAAATGAAATTTCCTATATGTTTTCATTACCACAAGTTCCATTCAACAGTGTAACGTTGGGTTGCATGGTTGCAGCAACGAGTAAATAATCTATATTTTGTTCTACTTTCTAGTCCTTAAAGGTTCCAATTTGTAAAAAAATTAGGCCCTTTGTTTCACAAGAGGAGACATCTGGTGTTCTTGAAGGTCTCCAGTTTTGTTTTGAAGAGATGAATCATGAATCACTAATGCAGGTTTCCTGCTTCAAAATAGTAACTTCGTTAAAAGTAAACACGATGGGTATAAATGATGCATCAGAGGCCAGAGGAACCACGAGTGGAGCAAGAAAATTTAATTTGAGGGGCCAAAGTAAATCTCATTCTAAAAATGCAAATACCATGCAAGTATCATGCTAGAAAAATGCAACTGAAGTATATGTTCAGAACAATGAGTTTCCCCAAACTTGGGGCTTTTTTTGGACAACTAGAATAAACACATAAATCCACTCACAAAAAAGGTTCAAAACAAATAATCAACTCAAGATTATCAAGTTCACCAAGTAAAATACATTGATACATGATGAATCATGCAATTAGTGAATTTCATAAAAAGAGTGCCAACACATGTGAAAAGAACCATTGATCAAATATAAGGAGAGGAAATGATGGAAATACAATATAATAGTAATTACTGTATCAAAGACAAATATACCTTAAGGGTCCATTCGTTTGTAGGTTTTTTGGAATTCGCCATTTGAATGTGAGATACCAAAAAACCAACTCTGTGGAATGTCTTTTTGGCCAGTAGAAGTTTTCAAATTCTCGTTTCTAAAATGCTATTACGTACTTGAAGCATTTGTAAAACCAAGTAGGGGAGAGCATTTAAAGAATTCATAAAATCCCTCAACAAGAATTCTCAAATTTCCAGCCAAAAATAGGCCCAATTTGCATGCCCAATTTATTTATTAGAAAATTAATTTTTTAATGAACTTAGGTTTAATAAGTTTAATTACTCGTTGAAGGCCAAAATATTTTACCAGAAGTAAGGATATTTTAGTCAACCCCAACCCAAAAGAATATAAAAATAAAATAAGCTAAGAGACAAAGGGAGCAATTGGGGGTTTGATTGAAAGAAAAAGAGAAAAAATAAAAGAATTATTAGGGCATTTGAGATCCATACTAGGAAACATAACCCCATGGCCATTCTGGTCCCATATATTAACTACTAATCAAAGAGCTTTTGATTTTGGAGGTCATTGCAGGCATTTCTTCATGTTGTGAGAATAGCAAGTTCAATTGTTGAGAGAGAGGAAGGAGGGCTATCTGGCGCCTTCATAGTGAGGAGGAAGACAGACAAAGAAAACCCAAAGCACAGCAACAGAAGCTACTCCCTTCTTCCATTTTCTTTGTTCTTCTCCCTTTCTTTGTTCATATAGAAGACAGTTGTTTTGTCTTTGCCTATAAGGGACGTGATTGTTGAAATCTATTAGAATAAAAATCTCCAACCATTGTTGGATCAGTGGCAAAGCATGCCTCCTTTCATGCGCAAGACCAGGGTTCAATCCCTGGCAATTACTTTAGAAAGACAATAAAACTTGCTAGTAAGGAATGGAAACGCACACATGCAGACATTTCAAGTCTATTAGATCATTTTAGGATTTCCATCCAACAGTGAACAAAAGTTGGATGCCTTTTCTTTTTCTTTTTATTTATTGTGTGTAGCGTTGGAAAGAGGAAGAGGGGCGGGTGCGTGGTGTAAATCAATGATTGGCTGATATTTGAGAAGGGCAGGAGCGGGTCTTGGGGCTGAAGCCCCCACCCACACCTGAAAAAAAAATATTCAAATTCTTAAGAACCCCTTGCAAACTCTGAAAATATATATATATATATATATATATATATTACATTTGCCGCTTCCCCAATATTTCGTTTACATAGAGCCCCCCACCCCAAGTTGAATTTCCTTGGTCTGCCCCCTAGAGGAGGGCCATAATAATTAACTCCCTTACATAGAAGGTTTGCCAATGGTGGGCCCATGGCCCCATCCAGCCTCCTCCGGCTCTGCCTAGAGCAGGCATAAGCCAACTGACACACCAATTTGGCCCGATCCGACCCGCATTTGACCCGCACAACCCGGCACAATATACGGGTTGGTCAGGGGTCAAGCTTTCCTAACCCGCATTTAAACAGGCCGGGTTAGGGTCAACTCATTTAACCCACATAACCCGTTTGTCTATTTCGCTAAAACTTGTACTCAATACTTAATTCTATGGAGTGCTTTTCTTTTTTCATTTTGATATGATGTTTTTAAATTTTTATGAACATTTTCTTTTATTTCTATTAGTTTTACTATTCTAGTCACTATTTCTCTAGTCACTATTTTAAAAAATGGATACTATACTCATTGTATAAATAATTCGCTTTCTTTCTTTTTTTTCTCAAGTAGATCCTTTGTTAATTTACTTAAGAATATTTTTGTGTGCTTTTCTCTCTTAGGAGGAATGTGGATATGAAGAAAATACAATGGATATAATGTAAATAAAATAAAATAATCAAGTAATGGTTGAGTTCATGCTAGTTTCAATTTATTTTCTCTTTATGCTGGCACAAGCCAAAGAGAAGGGTGAATTATGGCATCATGACACAGCCCTACGCCTAAATTTTCAACCCAACATCAATTGAGCTTGGTTCTGATTTAAGATCCTATAAAAAAACAAATTAACATTAGGCTTATAATAACCCAAACAGAGCTTATCCACATTGCCTATCATAATAAGTTTTAAATTGCATCAATAGGATTTAGAAAGTTAAGGATTGTTCATTTAGATATTTTTCTCATTTTAATGAATTAACTTGTCAGTTTTGGTCTAATTCAAACTTTAGATATGGTTAAAGCGATAGAGGATTGCTCATAAATTTAACTTTGGGTGCAAATTATGTGGGTCAGCCCGAACCACAGTAACCTGCAACGGTTATGCAAGTTAATGGTCGTCGGGTCGGGTTAACCCACAGCGGGCGCGGGTTAAGAGCATCTAACTGGTTTAATAAATGGGTTGGATCCATTTAGCTAGACCCGACCTGTCTGGCCACCTCCAGCTCAGTCCCAAGAGAGGCCTTTTGTGTCAACATAAATTGCTTTTAAGAACAAAGGGAGGATTAAGGGAAAATGGGATTGAAAATGTTATTATGTGTTTGTTGTGATCTAGGGCCTACGAGAAGAGATCAAGCACACGCAATAACCTCTTCTGATTGCATGCAAATGTCAGGCAGGTGCAATGTTTGTTGTGATCTAGGGCCTAAGTGAAGAGAGATCAAGCACACAAGACTATACATATAAGCTCTTCTGATTGCATAGTGATTTTTCCCGTCTTCCCGTGGACGTGGCCAAAAGCCGAACCACGTAAATCTCGTGTGTTATTGCGTGTGCTTGATCTCTTCTCGTAGGCCCTAGATCACATCAGAAAAATTCAAGTTTATATAGATCTAATTGTGTCAACAGAATTGACATGCTACTATGCTAGTAAGAACCATTTGCTTCGGAGCATTCCAACTCTAGACAAGAGTCTTCTGCTAAAAGTTGGAAACAGAACAAACTCAATGTCTGAGCTAAAACTGGTATTTGATAACAAAGGCACTTGTATTTGTTGAAAAGAAAATGTAAAAATCTAGGAAGCTTTAGGCTGCCTCTGGCTCCTCCTCGATGAGAACCTAAATACACCATTTAGGCCCCTCAACGAGGACTTTGTTATGAGAACCTAAATACACCATTGTTATAGGTATAACAAAGTCCTCGTTGAGGGGCCTGAATGGTGTATTTAGGTTCTCATCATCTATTTAGGAGAGGAGAGAATTTCCTTTTCTCCTGGTGTAAATCCTTGGAATTGGTGCTCTCTCTCCGGCATAGAGCCAAGCATCCTTAATAAAGATATACTAATTTCTCAAGTAACTCATGTCCTACTGAATTATAATGTTCTTCCTGTGATTATAGTCATTGGGAGATAATCCTTGGGCGACAAAGAGGACTAGAGTTTTGAGAAACGGCATAGAATAAAATTGGCATCTTCTGGATATGGTGGAGGAAAAGGGAAAAAAAATAAAAAGGCATAAAATCCCACTGGGTGTGTTTGCAAATGGTGAATTACGGAAGAAACACCAGAGAACGGCGTTGGGTGTGTTTTGAAATAGTCAATAACGAAGAGAAACCGCATAAAATCCATCTGGGTATGTTTCGAAATGACAAAGTATGGAAGAAACGGCATAGAAACCATCTGGGTATGTTTGGTAATGGTAAATTGCCATAGAAAGAAACCATTGAGAAAAATGGCATAGAATTCAATTGGGTATGTTTATCAATGAAAAAGAGAGTGGGTATTAGAGAAGCTGTTACAGATAAAGATTAGGATAAGTCCGGTTAGAGATTTAGGGGTGTTCTTACTTATTAGCCTCTATAAATTTAGAGACTTTCTTTAACTACATGTTAGGGGGGATTTATGGGAATATTGTGATCCTTGAAAGTTTACAGTGGGTATGTTTAGAAATGGTGAATTACACCAACAACAGCATAAAAATCATTCTGGGTGTGTCCTACAACAATAAATTATCAGGAAAAAGAGAGAGAGGAGAGAGAGATGCATACATTGAGCTGGTCTGTATATCCCTGTCTAACTTTTTCACTCTCACGACAGAGCTTGTCAAGAAAAAGGAACCTTCGAAGGCCGAGCTTGGTGAAATGGGAGAGGCAGAAAAAGGAGAGTGCAGAGATAGCAGTGAGAGAGAGCTGAACCACCAGGTCATAGTGCCATCGCTGGCTGGTAGCGCCGGAGAGGATGAAGAGGGAAAGTACAGGAACACCCACAGCCAGGATGAGGAAGAGGGACCAAGAGAGCAAGGTGAGCCATGGATTGGATTGGTCAACACATACCCATCTGATCCATGACCTGAAGCTGCTCAGCTCATCTTCTTCATTGGGTTGGGTCTTCTTCCTCTTTTTCTCGTTGTTGTTGCTGCTGCTGTCGTGGTTGTTTAACAGGAGTTGTTCGTTTTCTCCTCCTCCTTCTTCTGAAGCCATCAACTTTTCACAGTTCACAGATCAGTCTCTCCCCCAACTTGACTATACACGGAAGATTGGTGTACATGCTCTATTCTTCTTCTTCTCTCTCTCCTTTCAAGTGTTGAGATGTTTAAAATAGAGCAAAAAAATACATCTAGTCGGTTGTCTTAATATTTCAGATGCAAGCCATTTCACTTTTATCACTTTTAAACAATCAAATCCCTGTTTTCTTTATTTGCAGTAGATTACATGGGGGGAACTTTTTTTTTTTCCCTTTTTGGAAAAGAATTGCATTGATTTTTTTTTTCATAAAGAATTACTCAAATATAGCCTTAATATTTGAAAAAAACTGGGCTAGGATTCTACAGGTTGGGTCGGTTTAAACATGTTCTCCAATATAAATTGTAGGCCATGTGAGTTGGATTAAGTTGACTCACATTGGATGCAATTTGAAGTTACTTGGCCCGTTTCAAAAATAGGGGTGGAGGCAGTTTAGACTTTAACCCATACATATATGGATGTAAATGGGTCAGTTTAGTTCGAGTTCATGGTGGACTTTCACCCGGAACTGTTAATTAAAAGGTGGAACCATAACTGGTTTCTTGGTTTTAGAATTAGAACCATTAATGAGAAGGTGGAATCAAAACAGGAACCAATTCTGTATATAGGACGGGACTGGGTCTAAGTAAATAATGATTTGGTAAAAAAGAACCTAATTTCTAAGAAGGATTCTCGAAAACTAAGGTGATATGTCGGGTACCAGGTCCACGGGTCAAAACCAAGGTGGAACCGAATCTGAAACCATTTAGGTCACAAAGGCTAAAAAAAAGAGAGATCCGAACCCGTTTACTCATCCGACCTAAATAAGGATTTAAATCTTGTTTTTTAACGAATCGAAACATCTAAATAATCAAAGAACCAGGGACCCCTTTACAACCGTACGTAGATACACCTGTGAACTAGACCTTTTACAGGCAAAACTTGTCTAACACCCCCATCCATGGTAAAAAAAAGAGCAAACATGTTAAACTATAATCATAATAGCAATTTTAGGAACTCATTTGTATAAAACAACATTATTTTGACCACTAATTTGAAAAAACTAATATGGGTCTCACCTTATCACATATCATCTCAAGTTTGATTACGGATCTAAACTTTTCCGGCTCATTAGTTGATGTTGGATCCAAATTCAACACATAATTAGTACGCGTTTTATATGCATGTGACTGGACTTTCATTATAAACTTAAAAAACAGGGTGCAATGGGAAGGAAAGTCATTCGACAAGCAACCATAAGTGGAAAAGAAATTACGGTTTGATGACTTTGATTGAAAGAGACAAATCTACAACTTTCAACAACTTTACTAGTCTACGTATTTAAATTGTTTTCTTATATTAAAAATTGGGATTTCTTTTCTAGCCTGTGTAATTTCTTCTTCTATGGGCCCAACTGATAAGTATGTCCATGGCTTACTCCACAATTCAGGGCCCAATTAAACCGGGTTTGGTTCCGTTCAAGTTCACACCCTAATGATATATATAATATATACGGGACATTCATATGCATCCATCCCTCACGATAAGAAGAGGGATACTTACATGGTTTTTCCTCTTTGCATATGAACATTTTTTTTATTTTTTTTTGCATATAACCATATATGGCTTTTCCTCTTTTGTAGATGAATATTTTCAATTATGTAAGTATCTCTCACTATATGGTAAGGGATGGATGCACATAAATATTATCTTAATATATAATATATTAAAGAAACTAAAAGCCTAAACAAAACTAAGCATCCACAAGGGAAACAAAGAAAGGTACAAAATTGAGAATGAGTCCCTCAAACAAACTTGAAACTTTTCTAACCACTCTACATCACTGTTATAGAAATAGAAAAATGGGGTGGGAAGGAGAATTTATCAAAAGCTCCTGAAAATCTAGAGATGTCCAAAACAACTAAGCTCAAAGTAGAGAAATATTTAGGCCTTGTTTGGATCGTCTTATTTTTTTTTACGTCTTAATCTGTTTGAAAAAGATCTGTGAGTTTAAGATCTTATTATAGCTGCGAGTTTAAGATCTGATTAGTTGTTATGTATTAAGATCGTTTGGCAACACCCAAATGCTATGAGAACTGAATTGAATAAGAATGTTTGGTAATGCATCTTATCCATGTCTTAAGTTAAGGGTAATTTCTATCATTTTTTAAAAAATGGTTTTAAGCCTGAAAAACATTTGTGACACTCCAAATATGTTTCTTTTTAAACTCGGACAATGCCCAGTACACTCTATACTCGTTTTTTTAAACTTAAAAATATATATATATATATGTTTTAACTATCACAACGCATGTTCCACGTCATAATCACCAACATTATTACATAAACTTTAATAATAGTTTGCTTATAAAATGACTAAAGACACATCACTATAACGATCACCAAAATGATAAAAAAAAAAAAAACAAGCAAAGCCACAAAAACACTTTTAAGTCAACATCTAGAACTATTTGCACTTGGCAGTGATTCCCTTGAAAATTTTGGAGCATACAAACAAAAGCTTTTACTCATTGGTCTCATTGTCCCATTTAAATGCTCATTTTATGGTTCTGCCAAAATGAAAAACAAGTAGTTTAGAATAATATTAATTATTAAAAAATTAGTATGAAATTTACCTCAAAATTTGGATATTTGTAAAACCATTTCTCACGATTTTTTACAGTATTTGCTCTGAATCTCTTCATTGGACCTCCATCACAAGAGCATTAGAGGGCGGTTCTAGACATAATTGTTGCATATTTTTAGAAACGTATTCAAATCCAATAGTTAGAATCAATTTTTTTTTTCAAAAAAGCAACTTAAAAAAATTGAAAATGAAAATGTAAATGAATTAAAATAAAAAAAAATGCTATGTACCGTAAGGATAATAGATCTGCAATCATATTTCTATAACTTCCCATCTCATCCAAAAGTATGTTCGTTAACCAAATAGTCATGAGGAGGTGCAACGAAAGAGATAAAGATATTAGGGCTCAAATCGTTGATATTGGTGAAGGTTATTATGGGAATTTTAAAATTATTTTAAAGTCCTGAACTGTTTTACTGCTTAAGATGTTGGGGTATTAGTTCCAGGAGCTGGATTTCGGGCTCCTAGAATTAAGATAAATCTCGTCTTAAATAACAAGTCGTCTTAACGCTTAAGACATGTTGTTATTACGTACCAAACAATCTTATTTAGTTTTTTTGTCTTAGCGCTTAAAACAAAAGACATTAAGACCCAAACTTAAGACGATCCAAATATTACCTTAGTTCCATTAATTACCTAAATTACATCCTTCAAATCACTAAAAATTTGGACTCTTTTCACGCCCCTTTCTTTCGCTTCAATCAATGCAGCTAGGATCGCCCTCATCTCGGCCTCCTTAGATAAGGCAACCATACACTCTAATGATGTGTTTACATCTCTACACAATCATTTGAAAGCAAGAACTTAAGTTTGAGGTCTTTCATGGGCTTTATGAAAAATAGTTCATTTTTCCTATTTCCACCTACGCATAGCATCCAACTAGGTGATGGAAAAGTCAATCCTTTTTTCCAGGAGAAAAACAGGCTCGTATCCTGCCCAACTTAAATGCCAGGCCAGAGCCCTGTCCGTCTCAAATGTGTCAGGTCCGAGCCCGGCCATTTAGTCAATCAGTCCCAGCCTGGCCAGGCATTCTATCGCTTGTTTGGGCCTTCTATAACATGCACTACTCATTCGGGATGGGCTCGAGCTTTCTATCACTTAATTCAAGCCTGGACTAATAAATATTAATTGAGCCCAGAATGAGATCCAAGCCGGGCCGACTAGTAAAACTCAAGGCCCAGACCCGAGCCAAAGCTAATTGGGCCTGGCCCTTCCAAGGCCTATCTTTCCATCCCAAAACAAGTTCCACTACCACTCATATGAGCCCATCCAAGGCTGTTAATGTCAAGACCCACTACCACTCATGGTGAGCCCATCCAAGGCCTATCCTCCCATCCCAAAACAACATGTTTGAAAATGGAGCTCCAGCAAAAAAAAAATTCTAACTTTCTCAATAAAGAATGACAACCAAAACTCAAATCAGTCCCGAACCCAGAAAAGGGTCAGAGTCCATAAAACCATACCAGTCCCGAACCCAGAAAATCACTATCAAATCCACCCCTAATATGAGCGTGTTAGGATGGGCCACATATTTAACCCAACTCATTGCCATACGTACCTTAATGATCGAGCTTGAGCCCAGGCATAGTAAAGCCCATGGAGCTACCTTACAAGTTGGCTGGGCTCATTGAGATCTGGACCTTCCTGTTCCAAGTAGAGACTGGTAGTAATGCTTTCCCTTGGGAGTACTTGTTCGTCCCACACCTACTTTACTAGGCATTGTGAGCCCAGGCATAGTAAAGCCCATGGAGCTACCTTGCAAGTTGGCTGGGCTCATTGAGATCTGGACCTTCCTGTTCCAAGTAGAGACTGGTAGTAATGTAGTATACTTTGCTTTCCCTTGGGAGTACTTGTTCGTCCCTCACCTACTTTACTAGGCATTGTGAGTCCACTAGAGTAATTTCATGCTTCCTAGTGCCATGACTTGGTATACGTTAAAGGGTTGCAATTCCTGATCCAACATGCCATCTTGAACTGATGATTTAGGGTTTAGGGTGACACTTTGATTCTTGGGTTGAGTTTGGATTGACAGTTCTAACTTCTAACCCAGTTAATAAATGGGTTTGGTTGGGTTGGGGCTCAGCCTATTCTTTGACCCAATCTAACTAATTATACTATAACTTATCGAATAGATCTAAACTTAACTTATGAAGTTGGGGTTGGACTGAGTACCCCGTGAATTTTCAGGTTGATTTAATCTATTTATGTTAACCAACAATGGTCAACCCAACACTGTCGCCTCCTTTAGTTGGGTATGTCCATGGACCTCCGATTACCTATATGCCCAAAGGTTTCGACCCGAAAAATGCAGCCATGGACCATCTTTTTGGACCCGATTTTAAATCTAGAGGTCCAGTGCAGTCCATACCCAGAAGCTTGGCTATCTGAGTGAAGTCATATGAAAACACAAAAAAAAATATTAATACTACTTATACAACTCTTAATCAATGATAGTAAGCAAGAAAGATAATAGAGGCTTACAATTAACCACCCCATTGACCCATTTACATGCGCGAGCCATAACCACAAATGGCATGCGTCTAACTCTATCCGTACCGTTGGAGTGGTTGGGGCATAATCTAGATGCTACGTAATCCTAAAATCAAACAAGCAAATGATACCAATTGTTAGATTAGTGACAATCTGTCCATCTAATAGAACATATGCCCAAATCAACATATATATTATCCATTATTCAGAGATTCAGGATTAATATTCATCATCGGAATGAAGCCATCTTTGTCACATGCAGTCCCAAATCTTGGGAGTGAAGTGGATCATTACAGTGCTTTGAGTGATACTGAAGGCAATCACAACTCAGGACTGTTTTGATCCAAACAGTACATCTTGATGACAAATGAGCCACCAAAAATGAGAAATGGGCTGGCCCCAGAATGCATAATCTCCTCATTGACCTCACCTATGTTGTAACCAATCTTCAAAATAAATTTGAAAAAAAAATGCTTCCTTTACATATGGGTGGAGGCATTCCTCTTTTGTTTCCTTAATGATTATGATGACCCTTTGCTTTCCTTGGACTTGTTGAGATGTGTCTCAAATGTAATCATAATCAAGCAATTCCACAACAACACATACTTTAAGTTTAGTTTTCATTCAATGGCACTCTTTGCGGCCTGATTTTCTCTTCACTCCTAGGTTTGGCCAATTATAAGAGGGGGTTTCCATCACAATCAAAAAGCAATGATCTCTATAGAATTTGGCACTTCACTTAATTTAAGGCCTAAGGGCATAATTTCTAGCACTTTGGGCCACCCCCATTCAAGACATTACTTCTCTAACTCAAAAGAGAAAAGACAAAGGGGGCCACCCATCTCAAAAGATGAGGGAAACAAAGGAGAACCTCATGATTCATTAACCTCAATTGAAAGATGGGGCATGTTAAAGAAGATGGGTTTTTTTTTCAAATGATATTTTGCTTGGCCCATGGAACTTTGAGACACAAGCAACATAAGTGGGGTAGTTGGGAATAATACAATGTCCGGCCTACACTAACTTTTTTGTGTCTCTCTTGCAAGAGCTCCTTTTAAATTTGAAAATATCATGTTGAAACCTATTTAGGGTGGATACCAATGGGGAGCCTAAGTTTGTCATGTATGTTCATACTTGAGAATGAAGAAAGCAATTTATAACTTTAGAATGTTCATTGACTTTGGCCCTACTGGGAGAGACAAATGGCGCCAACATGATTTAAAAAGCCCTCATGTGTCTCCATTTGGTGCATTTGGGTTGCACCAACATTGGCCCACGTTGGCACTAGCTCTTGAGTGTCATTACCTTTGGGCGCATGGTTTTACAAGTTCTAAAGGGCAATGGGCCTTGTTGGGAGATTCAAATGGCGCCAACACAGTTTAAAAAGCCCTCAGATGTTTCCATTTGGAATATTTGGGTTGTGCCCACAGTGGAAGACTTGGCCACTAGCCGTTCAGTTTCATCACCTTTGGACCCATGGCATTGCAATTTGTAAGTTTAAAAAGAGAATGGGCCCTTGACAGTGAAAGGTGTGATGTAATAGAAGAGGGACTCTACCATAGTATTATTGGCCAAAGGGAATATAACAAATTGGTAAGTTGTTATTGCTTGGCATGTTTGTTTAGAAATAATACAGAATTGAATGCATGAGAATACATATCATAAGTGGTTAAAAATGAAAATCCAAGTATATGAATATCGCTTACCAGTAAATAAAGGTAAATGATCATCAAATAAAACCCCAACACCTAGTAACCCTAAATAAACTAAATTCTAGGAAAGTTAAGGGCTCATCTACATGGTAACTTACACCCCCACTTCTTATCATTCACACCTCACCTATTTAATAATTTTTCTGTGAAACTCACTTGACCATAAATTTTCATGTATTAAACTCCAATATATTCAAATCCAACAAACATAACTTAGACCTCGTGTTTTGTTTTTTTTTTTCCATATGCTAGAAAGTAAAATTGTATTAGAAAGCAACCAGCTACATAAAAGATACAACAACAACAGAGACCACAAGTAAGACTAGAGACCACAGTAAACGGCAGTTTAGTTATTGTATGTAAATCATATTTTGTAAACGATAAAAGCTGCATAACTCCTACAAAACCCCAGTACTTCTTTATTATACATGTATTGTCTTTTTGTTTATGGAGGGTACTGATTTAAACAAAACTTTTGCAGAAGGAGACGCTATTGGGCAAGTTGTTTGCATATTAGAGAGGGAAATCATATAATACTCAGCGTTACCCAATAATGGGCCCACTAATGATTATTTTAAGGTAAGTATGACCATTACACCTTTTTCAAATTTCATCCCTTCTTTATTGGGGTAGAAATGGGTTGCTCGGGATTGGGTTAGGGTTAGGAAACTCGTTGCTTGGACTGAACTTGTGTAATGAAAAAAAAAAAGAGTCTACGGTCAACACAGAGACTCGAGATAATCATTTTTTTAAATAATTTTAAAAGTATTTAAAAATAAATCAAATACTTATAAAATATAAATATACTCTTATTTACATGCATTTATTATAATCAGTTCAAATTATTTATAAATAATTTTACTGAAAAATTCTCATTACGTGGGGGTTGCACGAAACGTGCCTCTTAACGCATGAAGCACGAAAGTATTCCTCCCGTACTTATGGAGAGTGACGCTAGCGTCGCTTAACTAGAGACAAACGACACTAGCATCATTCTTCTCAAGTACTCGTCTATGCTACCCGAGTTAGGAGACATTATTTCGTGCAACACTCATATAATGAGAATTTTCCAGTAAAATCCACTTATTTATATATGCAAGAAAAACACTATAATAAGGTAAATAAAATAAAGAAATATTACATATTACATGATTTGTTAGTCCAAATAACAAATGAAAAAGATCAAACATAAGTTTTAAATTACATTCCAGTTATCATTTTTAAATTGCTAGCTCCAAACCTCATGTATAATTACTTTAAAATATACATTAATTATTTAAAATCATATTGACCTATCAAATGATTCGGAATGCAAACAACTTATTAAAATGAATTTATTCAGATGAGTCTCTCATGTATTTGACTCGATCTTTTGTCAAAATAAAATGATTCAGGAGAGTCAAAAGGTAACTCGGAGAGTTTTCCTATCTTCTTTCAGTTTGAAAATGTAGGTGTAGAAGCTGAAATCAAATCTAACAACCCATTGTCGCCAAATGGGTAGGGAATAGGGATATTGAAGTTCAAGCTCAAGTGCTGAACCCAATTTTGAAAATGCTCAACCAGAAATTTAGATGATCCGGGTTAAACCATGCCCGAGTACTAATATGTATGTGTGGTCGCTGTCCACACATGTGATATTAGGGTCAATAAAAAGATAGTGCCCACTGTGAAGGAAGGACCACACGGGTACGCCCATGGAATAAAGGTGAGGGAATGCTTGGTACCCTAATTCTTAAGGTCCACGCCAAGCAATGGGCTTGAGCGTGCACCCATGGCTCTTGGACAGTTGGACCACATAGGACACTAGTACTGAAATAATATATGTAGAAGATACTATTTGGATAATTTTATAGCTGTTACTTTTATCAAGATAGTATCAAAAAGATATTATTAAAATTAAAAAAATTAAATAATTAAAAGAATAAAAGGCTTATTTGTTGCATGGAATTGAGTTCCTAGATATAATACAATATATATTTTTATAAGTGGCTAAAAATGAAGAAACAAGACTAAAATCCACAAATAATCATTAGATAATCTAATCTCACTTTTCATGAAAAATTAATATCTAGCCCTCGAATCTTTGGTCTTGTTTGCTGTCTCTACTTTTATTCTAATGGAACCATGCATCCAAAACAGGGTCATCAAAAGCGCCGAAAAAAAAAATAAAGAGGCTAAAGCTCTTAATTTATAAAGCCGAAAAATGGTCTTTCATTTTAAGAGGATTTCTCTATACTTTTTTAAAGCGGATAGAGGGTAGAATCATGTATCCAATGCTCTTATTTTCTAAATTTCTTCCTATCTATTTTTAAACATTTAGATAAATAGAGATTGAAAATTGAGATGTCAAAAATGGGTTAAAAGAAGTTGTGGTCTCTTTTAAAACTCAACCTATGTATTTCATACTTCACCTATTTAAGAAAGAGAGAGAGGAAGGAAGGAAATATCCTTTGTTGATAATCCCATGCACTCAACCACTAACAAACCCATTGTTGTCCTTTTCATCGTGAAATAAGATCCAGATGAAGAATTGAATTTATCAGGATGTTTACATACATAAGTTAGTAAAGTAGATGTTGCAACAAAGTTTAGATAAATGTTAATTCAAATATCAAAGATATTTGCCACATCCAAAAGTGGGCCACACCTATCCACCCTATGTGGGAGTTGGGACCCACCTCCAAATACTAAATCTCCATGGCCACCACCCATTCTACTTCAAGGTGAGAAATAGGAGCAGATCCCCAATGAGCCTCCATAAATAGAGTAGACAAGTTAAGAAACACAAGGAAAGAGAGAAAGAAAAGAAGAAGACAACAGAGTGCTGATTTTGTAGCACGAGAGAATTGTTCGAAGTCCGTAGCCCCCTAAGAGTGGGGATGTCACGTGATCTGTGGCTGCATGCCCTTATCGATCTTCGTAATCAGGACACACGATCACATGCGGGCTCTTGGCTCTTCCCACTTACACATGGGGCTGTGCATACATCCTTTATTATATGTTAATCACTTGTTATTATATGCAAATCAGACAGAAAAGAAAAAAAAATGAGCCATTAAACATTACTTAATTCTCTAATTGGCCCAATGATTCCAATCACACGGGTGCCACCGGTCGTTACAATGCCAATGTCGCAACACTGGAAGGGTTTCAGTTAAAGATCATCCGACAAATCAAAATTATTATTATGATATATATATATATATATATATATGATTTGACTTTGGGATGCATATATATATATGATTTGATTTTGGCATCCCAAAGTAAGAAATGGGTTGGTGTGTATTTCAGTGCCATGATCAGAATGTTAATATAGAAGTTTTGGAGCAATGTTAGATGTTTATGTAAAAATGTAAGATACTGTGGGATATTAGAGAAGTTGTCATTAGGTAGTTTAATCATGAGAAAAGGCCTTGGAATTGGTTGACGAAAGTTGGTGAATTATGTTGTCTACAAATTATACACTGAAATTTGGTGTGCACATGGTCTTAATCATCTATTTGAGTAGCCTCATTGATAACAACCACTTGAATGGACATAACTTAAAAGATCACATAGATAGGGTGTTCCTTTTTTTTTTTGTCGACAATAATCTTTCTATGGTAAGGTAGTTATTCCATCAATTAGATAGTAATGAGCAGAGGTTAGTTGGCAATCATCATTTGGTA
This sequence comes from Cinnamomum chago, assembly GCA_038049695.1. Lineage (NCBI taxonomy): Eukaryota > Viridiplantae > Streptophyta > Magnoliopsida > Laurales > Lauraceae > Cinnamomum > Cinnamomum chago. The sequence continues at coordinate 4,553,238 of CP142451.1, forward strand.
AATGAAATTAATAGCCTAAGAGCCATTGAATTGAGAAGAGATTTTCTCATAAGAGTAGAATACAGTGCAGTTCAACTCTATGGCTCAATTAGAGAATCACTTGGAGTTCGTACATTGCAATTAAACACAAACGGAGGCTTGTTAAGTGAATTAACTACCACATCATGGTTTCAATGGCCTTACTTAATAAACAACTTTCGAGTCGAATTCTGGCCTTTTAAACATTCCAAATGCTTGCCATACGTTTTCTCAAACAACTACCTCATTGAACCTCCCCCTCCCTTGAAAAACTGAAGTTGATCGTCTGCATAAAGAAAATTGATTCTTTCTTTTTTGTTATGCAAAAGAAAAAAAGAAAAGTGTCACACCAAATTAGAAAAAAAAATCTATCCCAAAATCCTTTAATCACACAAATGCACCTTTAAATTCTCCAAATGTGGCTTGAAAGGAAAGAGAAATTGAGAAATAAGAGATTTTACGACAAAACCCAATATGATTTTATCATTTTAATCAATAAGGTGGCCCACCATACTTGCATCATTTAGTTGTCATGTCAGGTGTGCAGAGCTAATTGGTACTTCATAGTTTCCGGAGGGCCCAGGCTCAAATCATGAGTGCCGCATGACCTTAATTAGTAATAAACTGAACTTATAAAACCTTAAAATTTCTCATTTCCTTCGGATAAGAACACACATATTTCTTTCTTATACATGCCCATCCCCATCCCCATCCCCATCCCCATCCCCAGCACACATGGAAATGCTTAGATCACTGTCTACAAGATCTTTGGATGGTTATGTTGATGGATTTCTTTGTCTCAAAGCAATAAAATAAGAAGCAAGGAAAAGAAGCTAGAAGTCCGGCTAGCGGCTAGCGAAGAGTCCAAGGCCTTCACCCCCGTTTTATCTTTTTCACACTATGTTGAATGGTGGGCGATCTTACCTAAGTTAACGAACACATCTTAAGATGACAATTTCATGTGAGACTATTTTAGGTTGCACTAGACTCCTATGGTTGTCTTCTACATAAATATATAGGAACTTTGTTGATAGATTTTTTTAATGTTTTCATTAAAGTAATTTTATAGAATTTAATATAAGTTAAAAACCTTTATTTTTAATTATTTTTAAAGCATTTTAGGTCATACTTGACAACCAAATTATCTTTTGGGGTCTACACTAATTTTTCACTGAGTTGTAGAAAATTCTTGTTTGACACTTACAAGTTTTTGAAAATTTGAGTAAACGAGTTTGTTTTTTCAGATACAATCTATCGTCACTGGATTTATAAATTCTTTTGAAATGACGTGGGTATCCTTTGAGGTCTTTGATGTGACTATTACCCTTGATGATGCTTGTTAAACACAAACAAACCAACAACGGACAAACTTAGGATGAGTTTTGATAACAATATGTGGGGAGAAAGCTCGTGCCTTATGTCACTCCACTCAGGATTTAAAAATCCTTAACTCACAGATATCAATATCAATTTTCTCACCGTAGAAGTGATACATAAAAATTGATGTGAAATCCTCTTATATATAAATTCTGAATGAAAAACCCCTATTTCAAGAGCACATAGAAATTCTCAAATCTCTAAACCCATCACTTCTTAACAAATGTGCCCTTTTAACTTGATTAACATAGTACAATAGAATACAAATATGTTAAATAATGAGATTCTAAAACATCTTAGATTTTTAAATTGGAACATATGATAAATGATGTCCACCATTAAAAAAAAAACTCATCCGTCCAGCTATACAAGTTGATTTCCTCAAAACTACCATTCTACATTAAATTTATACATAACATATACAGATTATATGAGAAGAGATCTATATATATATATTAAGCTTTAAAAGTGATTAACTTGATCAAGCCTCTGCTAAGTGGAATATTATCAACACAAGATAGTGTTAAGTAACCCTCTAGATGTGCGTAGAAGACGGCAGGCGAGAACCGGCTCTTACATATCGGTAGCCTCTACACACGTGGCAGTACGGTAGATGCGCTCGTGTGATTCGAATCGCTGCTTGTTGTCGGCCACGTGGATATCTTACGTGGCATGGAAGAATTGTCTAGTGGCTGTGGATAGAGTCTTCGGCTCGTTGGCTACGCGGTCCACAGCTCAAGATCCTGTCAATCGATCCTTACACGTGGACGGATGAACAAGAAAAAGTATTTTGGCAACCAGGACCAATCGGATCTGCTTTGACTAGTATTAACTATTTGGCCTGATCAAGATGTATTTTTGGCAATTTTGGTGGGCTCAACTTAGATCCAACTCTAGAGATTTAACCCGCTTGACCCGACCAAAATTAGAGCTTAAGATGAGTATTTTTTAGGGATTTGGGTTTTCATTTATAAACTCAATTTCAATTTGGGTTGAGTTGAGATTGAGTTTGGATTAGGTTAAACTATAAATATTTTAAAAATTAATTAACCTCCACTATCAATTTATGTTGATTAGACTATCCAAGAAAATTTTAGAGACATTATATGAAACCCAAAAAACATGTTGTCGACATCAGGATATGATCAAGCACTGCATTGCATTATTTGTCAAACTCACTTGTATCGCACTTTCTTTATTCATATATTAATATTATCTTAAATTTTACTTCAATCGAAGCAAAATGTATCATTTAATTAATCATTTACTAAATATAAAAATAGTTAAAGTACTAATACTGGATCAATCAAACCGCAGGAGCATGCCTTTTGGATTGTAATTAAGTTCCATCATATAGATCGTACTTACGTTGACCAAATAGATTGATGGCAACTCTATCTTGTTTCATAACTACAAAATAAAGGTGGAACTTGGGTGATATCAAGTTTGTGTTTGGGTAAATTGTTCTCAAATTTGGATTTGAGTAGACTTTGAGCTAGGTTTAAGTAAATTGTTCTCAAATTTGGATTAGAGTAGACTTTGAGCTTGGTTTAAGTTGCTTTCTCAAAGTTCGCGTTAAGGTTCGTCAATACCAAACTCAAATCGCTTTATATGCTGCTATAATCAAATGTGGAGCCGTTGTAAAAATGAGTGTGCTCCTCATCTGTGTCCCACAGTTATACAATGATTAGACACCAGAATAGTGTTGGCCACAAATACCAATGTGAGAGAACTATAATCATAATCAAGGGGACTGAAATGTCTTGCATTCACATGGAGGGTTGTTCCCCCAATTTGCGTCTTATTCCCACCCAATTGTGTCCCACACTCCCACTCGATCATATTTCTGTCAATGACCTAATTTTCTCATTCTCCTTCTTCTTTTGCCTAATATACACTAATCTTTAGTGTTTGGATGCATTTTTCAATCGCACAAATCTTGATTATAGTATAGTTGGTTTTGTATTAGGATGTATTATTCAATCGCACAAATCTTGACTATAGCTCGATTGGTTATGGACACGAGTGTAAGAATCGCATATGGCAAAAAGAGATAATTAATATGTAAGAGCACAATCATATGAGAACACAATTGAAGATCATAACAGTAGGATGTTGCTAGAATAGCCTGAAACAAGGACACATTGCTATGAGGTGTGTGTTTCAACTCCTAAGAATCTGGAGGTATATTGTATTGATTACATTCACAAAAGTTGGTTAGTTATGTTTAGAATTTTTTTCTTCTCGCCTGACACAATTCTGTACACACATTTTCTGTGGAAAGGGGAAGTTGCCACGTTAGCAAATTTCATATAAATGGAAGCTTCGGAATATAATTTCCGCAGAATTTAAAAATCTATGTTTGGTGCTAATAATGTTTGGTGCAGCTGTAGATTCCTCATAAAAAATCAAAATTTCTTATTTGGTAAAGTAATTTTTTGAAGAAAAATAACATAACATGTATATTATTTATTCAACATCAAATAATAATTTATTTAAGGAAATAAAAAAAATGAAAGAGTGTAGGGTTTTGAGTTGAAATGAAAAAGAATGAGAAGTTTTCCGAGGAGATTCATTTCTTACAACTCATAGGAAATTCATTTCCATATTAGCAAGGAAAATGCTGACAAGTTAGAAAAGTGTTTTAGCGAAATTGTTCCGCACCAAATACTTGGAAAATAAATTTTCCGCTGAACATCGCCCACTTTTTTGCGAAAAAGTGTTACACAAACATACCCTTAACGATAGGGATTGACAATCCAACATTACATAGATACAAGATCTACGTTGGTTTAAAAAACGCTATGCCAGTTCATCATCATCAACTACTACGTATTATATGATTAAATTAAGTCTAGAACATAAATAGATTTCAATGAGTTACTTCAATTTAAACTTAAAGACTTTAGGGATCATGAATTCCTAAACATGTTTGTCATGATTTCAATGTGCCTACCATTAAGGGCCTGTTTGTTAATTTTACTGATATAGTCAAGTGAAGTTAAACATCCCATCAAAAGTACTTTTTACAAAAACTCCCTCCATCTTTTCCAAAAAAAGTCAAAAAGCAACTACATTTACTCACTAAAAAATAAAACAATTCCATTTCCCCATACAAAAAGTCAAAAATATTTCATCCCAAACAACTAAAAACAAAATACCATCATAACTTACTTATATTTTATTCATTCTTTTCATTTCACTTCACTCCACTTTATTTTAAAAGTAAATGACCAAACATGCCCTAAGTGTTTAAGCATGAAATGATTGTCTTTAATTAAACAGCCAATACCATTTACCATATCTAGGGCAAATCTCTTTACCAAAAAAAGGAGAAAGGAAAAGGGGAAATCTCTCTTATAAATGGCTAATTGATGAAGTCACTTCACTGGAGAAATCAGAGGCCAATACTAACTATATCTTCATTAGGTCTGCAGTGTCATCATGCAAGCTGTGTTTGATCGAATGTCACATGCTTTGATGCAGTTGACTAGGTCCTATCTGCTTAAAGTTTTTTCAACCCCGTTATTAAATTAGCGCGTACGAGGTGGGGTCGGTACCAAAGTCCTAATAAGCCCGCAGCTGAAGCACTAAATTGTGAAGCCGAGCCGAGCCAGCTTGCCGCTCTGCCATTCAGCTTTCTTTGTCCTTTTCCTGGTCATCAATGGTAGTATATCTGTGCAGGAGAGTTGACGGACGACCGCACGGTTCTCCAGCTATGTGGGCCCCACGTGCTTACAAGAACATGCTTAGTCCGGATCCTCCGAGGCTTTGACTCTGAGAAATCCCGATCAGAGGAGATGAACCCCATGGTGGGTCCACCTGTTAAAATCTTCACACACTTAAAAATGGAATAAAACCCCTATAAGAGTAGGTTCCATCATCAGACTGATTGGAGGATCAAAATCATTACGGGCACAGTTCATGTGCATAAGAAAGTTAATTCGGATTTTCAATAAACGGGGGGCACTAAACGCTTACAACTCTCTAAAGCAAAGTTTTATAGGATTCATGCTGAAGCGATTGATAGTATATATGGGCCCTATAAATAAGGATATAAATGGGTTTTCGATTCTCCAATTTTCAGAAGGTTACGATCCATTAATAATCTAGTTTAGATAATTATTTAGGTTTTAATAAATAAACAAATTCATGTCTGATTCTACCTTCGTTGCGATCTATGGACTTTGGACCTGACATATTACCTCAATTTTCAAAAATCCCTCATAAAAACTATATCATTATCTACTTAGATTCGGACCTGCACATGACCCATATGCGAAACCATTTCTGGTGACAATTCCCTTTTTTCATTAATGGGTCTAGTTTAGGTTTCGAATCAGTTATGGTTTCGAGTACACCAGGACCCAAACCGAAACCGACCTGTTTACATCCCTGCATACAAGTTCTCATAAATTCCCTCTGTGCTTCAATGAATGAAAGGTAAGGGACCTACGGTTGTATGCCCCTCGTGAATTCCCTCGATGGTTCCATGGTTTTAGGTACACCATGGATGGTCCGCTTCCCTCAACGAAAGGTAAGGGACCCACGGTAGAACCCACATAATAAAAACTCAAGCTAAAAACCCATGCTCATCCTATTAATGAGACATTATCCAATTATACCATAAAAGTGAGTTGGACTTACTTTAAAATTAAGCATATTAAATTTTTTAACAACACAATTAGCAAATAATCATTAACAATGTGTAAGATCATGCTAAACATGTTATAAATAATATACTTAATCTTACATGCGACCAACCCCTTTCAGAATTAAATCCGAGGAAAATTCCAATAATATAACGTATTTTAAGATGCTTGGATTTTCATTAGGTAGGCCCACTATAGCTGCTATAGGGGATGTCCCTCCTCCAATCCTCCAATGAAATACATTGTGGGGTACATGGCCTCAACTCAGATATTCAGCTAAAAGATACATACCTAATTGCAAAAATTCTAATGTTCGTACAGTGGGCCATGGGGTCCACAAAGTCCCACGCGTCATGGTCTATGTACGGGAAATCCGAAGAAGCAGCAGATTCGGACTCAAGTCTCATCCCTACCCGGATATGGTTACTGCTTTGTTTTTTTTAACCATAGTTAGTCCCCTTAAATACCCTTCTCTCCCCGCTCTCCTCTTTCAACTTCCTCTGTACACAAAACACCACAGAGAGAGTGAGAGAAGGAGAAGAGGAGAGGATAAAACAGAGAATCTATGCGAGTTTTCTGCTACATTTCGATCGTCTGAGTTTCATCTGCAGCGGCTAGAAGATCTGACCTACATCGCCGGAAAATGACAGTCTTCGGCCACTCCGGCGGCGGTTTTCTCGCCGGAAAGCAGGTTTTTCCGGTCGATTGTGAGGCGGAGATCTCGCAGCGCCTCGTGGAGGCCTCTCACGGCGGCGATCTGAGATCCGCTCTTGAATGCATCGCCGATCCGTTCGTCGACGTGAACTTCGTCGGCGCCGTGAGCTTGAAGTCGAGGAAGACGGAGGTCGTTTTGCATGAGGAATCGAGCGATGAAGTTCGAGTCGAATACGAGGAGTTTAAGACCGACGTGTCTGCTCTCTTCCTCGCTGCTCATACCGGAAATCTGGCGCTCGTACGGAAGCTTCTGGTATACGAAATGAAAATCTCTCTGTTCTTCTGTTACTCATTCTTATTCATCTGATTGCATTTTTGTATTATATTGAAAAAACTTCTGTCGCGATTGAAGTTCTTCGTTCGAAAGCGCGATTTGAGTTGTGCGAGAAAATCTAGGTCGCGATTTGAAGTTCTTTCCGAAATTTCAAGGTTGTCTCTTCGGAAAGATCTTAGTCGCAACCAAACTTTTTTTTTGCCTCTGATTGGAGATATCTCGGTTGCGATTGGAGTTCGCTTATGGTTCATCTCTAAATGGAAACTTCGATTGAAATCTCAGTGCAATTTAATGCTCGTTTCTCGAAATATCTGCCGCGATTGAAGTCCGTATCTAAGTTGCAGCTGCTATTTAAAATTTCCTTTTGAATTTCAGTGGCGATTGATGATCGTTTGCTGAGATCTTCAATCTCTATCTCTCTCTCTCTGGTTTTTTGCAAATTAGGGTTTTTCTTTCTAAATTTAGTGAGAGGAATCTTGATGGATTATCTTTTCTGTTTGATAGTAATAAATTTTGGTGGATTTTATGAGGCTTTGAAAATTTGAAATTCCTTTGCGCCTTTCTTGCGCTTGTTCTCTCTTTTTCGTTCAGAATAGGTTTCTCTTTTAACTTTATAAAGGACTGGTATGGTGGTCTTTCTATCTTCACGAATCCGTAGTCCGCTTTACTGCTATCCGTGTTGACTGGAATTGGTCCTCCTGTCGACTTCTCTTCTGAAGTTGCCGAGTTGCATTTTGCTTTGATAGTTGATTTTAGCTGTCCTTTTACACTCAATGGTGGGGTCCGCTCCAAAATGGCACATGATCGTCCACTGTAGGCGCAAAAGATGAACGGCTCTGATCTTAGCGTTGCGCTTTTGGTACTTTTTTAGGCTGAGTACTCCTACAGTCTACTCATCAGTTTCCTGTTTTTTTTCAGCTGTATTTTGTTTATTTTCGTTGCTTTGTTGGGTAGAAGTAGAACTCCGCGTTATCTCCAATATGTCTTGTTGTAGGCTTGTAGCCCTAATCTAACGGTCCAAATTGTGGGTCACTGTCTTAGGTGGAACAGAACGCAAGAACACACCGGATTAAGATGATGGTTTTCACCACCCAACATTCAAGTCTTCATTTAAACTCATCTCCGTATAAATAGCATAAAAGTTTCTAGCCAGTCTTCCGTTGTTGTCCAAGCCATATTTCTGCGCCACCTTCAATCTATAAATGGTCCCCTCCATTGAACGGACCGGATTTTAAGTCATAAATGTGACATACAGTAGATGAGTGTCAGTTAGCGTGTTTTTCCTTTGTGCAGGACGCACATTAGATTGGGAACCAGCACGTATAAAAAGTTGTTCTCGACCTATTACTCTCTTGGGAAACTGTAAATTGGCCTTGAGGCTTTATTTTACTCTCCTCTTTTTCCTGGTCAGTGCACTCTGTCTACTGAGTCGGTTGTTAAAACTGCCCGGCTAACTTTCGCTTTGCATCTTTTTGCCGCCCATGTGGGCCTACTCAAGGGAGTGGCTTCAGTTGGTGAGGTGGGCCATGTACCGTGCGAGTGGTTGCCTTTGGTGGTGATTTCGTTGTTGTGATTTGATTTTGTTGGTAACTCGGATATCTCGTTTGACTTTATTGTGAAATTAAAGCGACCATGTGTAGTCTTGGGTTATATGGGCGGACCTTCTTCCGTTCTTCGTGCTGCATTGGACGCCAAATTTTGGGGGTTTTTAATGCTCAAGGTGGGCCCTACTATTAACCTTGGGTGGGAAAGAGATTGAGTGTTTATTCCCAAATAGGATCCGGTCATATAGATTTAGACCAGTTTCCATGTAGACATGGCCTCTAATTCATACATGTTTATTAAATAGTTGGTTCATCTCCCAGGAGTTCTTTGGGTCATGACAAGTGGGTTGTTGTTCATATTAAAAATAAAAAATAAAAACCCGAAAACTTATCTGGTCTGCAAAATCTCTGTGGGGTAATGAGTAATGACACACAGATAAAATATCTTATTTTTCTTAGCAAAATAAGGAAACAAAACTTGTTTTTGCGTTTTGTTTTAACAGTAGTCTTATGATCCTTGCTTCTTGTTTGGCTTATGGCTTAGCCAGACGGACAATCATGATGTGTGCCTTGGATTTGCAAATCCAACTGAGTTGTCCTTACTCATCGCGTATTAGTCGGTGAACAGCATTACAGCTGTTTGGATTTTGGTACTGGATAATTTATTCCCTCGAGAAGTATGAAGTTTTCAGATATACTGCGTGAAGATGATAATTTAGTAGGAACATCCTGTGCCCGTGAATAAGGCCCTTCACAGCTCAACCTGAAGTACTTCTACCAACTGATATCTAATTATATCTTTGATTTGATTGCTCGTTCGTGTTCTCTGCTACCGGACAAAAAGCTGCACGGATCCATGATATGCAGAGATCTCTCGGTCAGCTCAATTCAATGCGTTTCAAGAATCTTGCTGTCCCCATACGTGTTGGATCGTAGTACAGCACGTACGTGCGTGAAAACACGTACTAACGTGGTACACATGTGCAAGATCCATGCCACGGCAAAGGCATGTGGACCTTTGTTTTTTTTTCAGATATGCCCATTTCTCTCTGTAGTCTGAAATGAGTGGACTGGTTTGGTTTTAGATTTGTGACAGGATGAATGTGGCCCGCATGATAATTGATGATTGGATCTCAAACATGTGACCATGTTCAATGCAGTTGCACTATCTTACTCTTTGATGTTCTTTTAGAATATCTTTAGCAGACAAGGGTGAAACGAACTGATAAGTTAGTACCCCAATATTTTGGCTGAGACATGAAGTTTTTTTGCTTTGGCTAAACAGTATCAGGGACTTTTTGAACATTATATGCATTAAATATGGCTTGTATATCTTGTTGGACTGCATGGTATGGGGAAAGGATCATTCCCCATCTGAACTTAATTGTGAACTGAATTCTCTGCCCATGTTGTTTTGTTCTTTTGTCTCCACTTTGCCCATAGTCTTTTGCCGCTATGTTGATTTGATTTATTTTTCCATTGAAACTAATAATAAGAATCATCCTACTTAAGACACTTACCGTACGCTTAAAAAACTTTTGCCTGAGTATCAAAACATTGGATATAGATTAAATCTCTAAAAATATCTTTATTAGCTTAATTAAGTGTGCAAAGTCAGATGACCTAATGATCATCAATTAGATGGTCTTGATCAGTATGGGGTCTGTGTACAAGAAAAGGCCCCACTTCACTGCTCCTTTCCCCTGTTAGTTTTCAAGATGACGTGTTATTATTGCTATGTCGGGAAATATTTCTTTTGTATGCTGGCCTTGACTAGAGCCATGCTTCTCTGCTTCTCTATATGTACATACATGATACATCTCCCCTTGCCCTTCTTTGCTCTCTCCTTCCTCATAGCTTCAGTTGCCCATTTCCCATTGCCTTCACATCCTTTACTGTCTTTTTTGTCGGTGTATGCTCCTGTCTTAATCATCCAACAAGAGTCCAAAATATGCTTTCTGATAGGATGGAACCTTTTCGTACCTACCTGTAACTGTAGTTGGAAACTAAACTGAGAAGTGCGGAAGGAAAAATAGTTTCTTCAATATTCATCCATATTATTTATTGTTCAGAATAGAACAGTATGAATACTGTTTATTATCAAGAGAAAAAAAAACTGAAAATACCAAAACTGCTGGGTTGATACATCTCAAATTACCAGCTATATGGGTGTCATTTAAATGAATCCAAACCATCTGATCAAATGAATCTGTTTAAAATGGGTATCCGTCAATGCATGAGAAAGGATGAATCCAACTGTTTGGATTCATAGAGGCAGGCACCATTGATGGATGTATGGCACTGCCTTCAGAAAGTACTGAGGGCTCCCCTTTAAGGATTCGGTTTTCTTTAGATATATGTCGTCTTCTCTATTTTATTTCTTGGTCTTTCCATTGTTGCTGAAGACTGGTTATTTGTAAATGTGTATGATACCAGAGTGTTGGCGCTGATGTGAATCAGAAGCTTTTCCGGGGCTTTGCAACAACTGCTGCAGTGAGGGAGGACCACTTGGAGATCTTGGCCATCCTGATCAAGGCAGGCGCATCGCAGCTTGCCTGTGAGGAGGCCCTGTTGGAGGCCAGCTGTCATGGACGCCCAAGGCTTGCTGAGCTGCTGATGGGATCAGAGCTGATTAGGCCCCACATTGCGGTTCATGCACTTGTAACTGCTAGTTGCCGGGGTTTTGTGGATGTCATGGACACCCTAATCAAGGTACTTACCTGTCAAATGTTATTGCAATCACTGTTAATGCTTGCCCAAAGCTTAAGTTTACCTTGTTTTGTTCCTTAATTATGTTTAAAAACAAGATAAAATTATTGTGAACCTTGTCATCAACAGATAGACAGTGGCATGTTATGCTGTGAGTGGTCCAGGTCCCCCATTGTGTCCATGGTATTCTCAAACTGAGACACTGTTAGTAATATATACATAATACATGTGGGACCCGTGGAACCAAATTAGACCCAGCCCAAATCATTTATGTTTGGTACATTGTATAGAAAATAATGCATATTTATCGATGTATTTGGTATAGAATACATGTACTCTAAATAAATGGGCATGCGGGTATGGTCCTTACTGGACCCAGTGATTTGGTAAAAGGCATTATTTGGTTGAGGCTGTAAACAGCGGAGCACACCCCCTGTCTGGGTGAATAGTTAGCAGTCAGCTGTACAGAGATTCTGTACCGAGTTGTAGTTGCTTCTATTAATTTAAATGGGGTTATCCTACAGGGTCTGCAGTTTATCTGATGAGCTATCTATTTGGTAGTTGATACCCATTAATCTAAATGGGGGTATTGTACAGGGTCTGCAGTTCTATCTGTTTGGCAGTTCCTACTGATAAATCTAAAGGTGGGGTATTTACAGGGTGTACAGTTTATCTGATGAGCTATCTATCTAGCCGATGTACATGTGATTGGCATGTAGAGGTAGTTGTTGACCTGATGCTGTACAATAAACACTATAGTACTGTATTTCTGTGTTGGGTAGGATGTGGGTAGATATGGTTTACTTCACTGGAAATGTTCAAGTGATCCAGCTGTTTGTGCTTGTCTCTTGTCTGATCTTGATCTGATGGTGGTGAGGGCAAGTTTTGATTATTATACGTTTGTACCGATTATTCACTAACAATTGTGTCGCATGTCAGTCACCATTTATTAGTCAATTTCCTGTTTAGAAAACATGGACAGAATAAAATTTGTGTACATCATTTTGGCAGGGGCGCAACTAAGATGGTTTGGATCAAAACTTGAACCTGACACAAATTCCAAATCTGGTTTTATATTTTAGACATTCTCAGATTTTTTTTAAGACCAAGCCTGACCTGATTCTGAAAATATCCAACTTGAATTTAGATTTTGATTAGGTCTAATCATTAAGTTTCAGTTACATTCAAAAATTGAGAAAAAACAATGGTTTCAATTGGGCCTGTCCCAAGTTGCTATGCAACATTTTCAGATTTCTTTCTACTAAAAAAGAAAGAGTTCGCTTGTTGGGTAGAAAGTCAAAATGTTATCTGGTAAACAAACTGGAGAACCAGTATGAACTAACAAAAGGGCAAGTGTGAATGTAACCAAACCTGTACCACCCGTCACACCTTATTCCAGTTCCCATAATATGCAGGTGCAGAGCCAGGGGGAGTGGGGCTCCACCTTGACCCCTCAAATTTTGGAAGCCCCACTAGCATATCTTTAGAAGGAGTGAAGTGTCTGACTGAAAATTTTATATTTTGCAGTGTGGAGTAAATGCAAATGCCATGGACCGTGTGCTGCTCCGATCATCTAAGCCATCTCTTCACACAAATGTTGACTGTAATGCACTTGTGGCAGCCATCATTAGCAGGCAGGTCTTTGCGGTTCAGCAGTTATTACAGGTATTGGAACTTCTCCTGGCTTCAGCTATCATGGATTGTCATTGAATGACTGGAGATCCACTTGCATTTGACTTCATTTCATAGAGTGGCAGATATACCAGTTTTACACTTTTACACTATGCACTATTTATTCCTACTGTTCCTACACTCCCACCAGAAATTCTTAGCACTTCCAATCATGTAGGTCAGAAACACAAACATGCCCTATACATCTCAAAACATTTTAAAAGCAAGAATTAGTGTAATAAATTTCAATTGTAGAATAGAGCATTATTTGATATGCATTATACTGTAAAACTATTAAATTCCACCTTGAGAACTAATCGCTAGCTTAACATGGCAGCTTACAGCGCTAAACGAACCTTATCACAGCTGGAATTGCATGGCTGTGAGCTGGATAGACTCACAAAATACAAGGCATGGGTTAAGCTATCTACCAAGAACGGGGGTCATTTCACAATTTTAAGCGTCAGATCTGAACCTTCGATATCTATGGTCCAAACAAAATTTAGCTAATGGCTGATGATAATTGCCAGATGTCTGATGAAATTTGATTTTGACGGATGTCTAATCAACAATCAGCTCTTGCATGTTGCGGGGTCATTTGGCCAGACTAACTTGCTATGTGTTTACTGGCATAGCTAGTTAACCTTTAACTTGCCAAGTTATGCACAAGTCTCCTCTTTATATATGTTCTCGTATCCAAGAATAAAGATGCTGTCAAATTCACTGTGTCATTTCTGTTCAGGCACCGTTTGAAGAAGCCAAACATAGATCTAGACTAACTAGTATATACAGTAACAATGTCCAATTGGCTACCACTGATCTGAAGGACAATTGTGTTTTTCTTTTCTATTCTTTCGATTGAACAGGCCGGAGTTAGAACAGACACTGAAGTGAGACTTGGAGCCTGGTCATGGGACATTGCTTCAGGTGAAGAATTCCGGGTGGGTGCAGGATTAGCCGAACCCTATGATGTCGCCTGGTGCGCTGTGGAGTACTTCGAGTCCACTGGTACCATCTTGCGCATGCTCCTCCAACACCACTGCCCCAATGCCCTGCACTATGGAAGGACCCTCATCCACCACAGCATTCTGTGTGGGAATGAGGGAGCACTTGACGTACTTTTGGATTGTGGTGCAAACATCGAATTCCCAGTTAAAACAACCCGAAAAGCTGAATTTCGCCCAGTACACATTGCTTCCCGGCTTGGTTTAGCCAGAGTAGTCCAACGCCTAATCAATGCTGGTTGTGACATCAACTCTCAAACAGAGTCTGGAGAGACTGCTCTGATGTTTTGTGCCAGATACAAGCGAGATGATTGCCTTTGGGTTCTTGCCTCCGCTGGTGCTGACTTTGGTCTGGTTAACTCAACAGGCCAGTGTGCTAGATCAATTGCTGGCTTAAACAAATGGGCCATCAGTTTCCAGCAAACTGTGCTTGATGTCATCCGCAGCGGAAAGGTTGTCCATTCAAGTAATGTTACCATCTTCTCCCCTTTAATATTTGTGGCACGGTCAGGAGATGTTGAGGCCTTGGAAACATTGCTCAAGCGCCCAGATGTGAGCCTCAACGAGCAGGATGAGAATGGCTTCTCAGCCGCCATGGTTGCAGCTATGGAAGGCCATGTTGAATCCTTCCGTTTGCTAGTATTTGCAGGAGCTGACGTTAAGCTCTGTAACAAATTCGGCGAGACTGCTATCACACTGTCAGAACTGAATGCAAACAGAGATCTCTTCGAGAAGGTGATGCTCGAGTTTGCGATTGAGAAGGGCAATCATGGCGGGTTCTATGCATTGCACTGTGCTGCCCGTCGTGGTGATCTAGCAGCAGTGCGCCTGTTGACTAATCGAGGCGATGATGTTAATGTCCCTGATGGGGATGGATACACCCCGCTCATGTTAGCAGCAAGAGAAGGCCATGCACGGCTATGTGAGCTTCTGATCTCATGTGGAGCACATTGTGAGATCAAGAACACGAGAGGTGAGACTGCACTCATGCTCGCAAGAAAGAATGCCTGGAGCGAAGCAGAGTGTGTGATTCTGGATGAGCTAGCGCGAGTGCTCGTGCTGAGTGGTGGCCATGTACAGAAGCACACGAAGAGAGGAAAGGGCGCACCACATGGAAAAGTGATGAGGATGGTCGGTGCAGCTGGGGTGCTACGGTGGGGGAAATCGAGCAGAAGGAATGTAATGTGTAGGGAAGCAGAGGTGGGTCCGAGCTCGGTGTTCCAGAGGAACCGTCAGAGGAAGGGTGACGCCAATGAGCCAGGTGTGTTTCGGGTGGTGACTACGAAGAAGAAGGAGGTGCATTTCGTGTGCGAGGGTGGTGTCGAGATGGCGGAGCTTTGGGTGAGGGGGATTAAGCTGATAACTAGACAAGCTTTTGGGAAGGGGGGAAGATAGAATGTGTGTGCATGAAAGGTGGTTTTTTTGAGTGAAGTAAATGAGAAGGGAAGGCAGTGGAGAAGGTTCTGTTTTTTGGGTTGTGGGATGTAAAGAGAAATTACAGGGAGTATGGGAGTGTGAGTACTTCATCTCGAAGTATTGAATCTTTCATCTTTTCTTTGTATGTAAAGGTTTTTGCTTTTTCTTTAAGAGAGAGAAGTGTAAAATGCAGTTGGGGAATGAAAAATCCGTAGTGTTCTTTTTTTTTTTTTTTTTTTTTTTTCTGTCAATCTCACCAAGGGCATTTTTTTGTAGACAGGAGGAATTCAGCTTCCATTTTCCACGCAGCCTAATTTTTTTTGTCATTGGTGCAACTTCTCTGGGGTAAAAGGTAATATTTTGTTTTTTCTTCTTTAGTGCGGAGGGGAATTCCTTCCTCACATGAGGGTGCATTTTTAAAATGAGAGGATTCCATGATAGCGAGAAAAATTATTTTGATTTTTCATGCGGCCAAAAGTTTTGTTCTTTAGGGCATGTTTGTGTAACACTTTTCCGCGAAAAATCTATTTTTCCGGCATTTGGTGCGGAACAATTCCACGGAAATGTTTTCCTGCCTCATCAGTATTTTTCTTGATAATTGTGGAAATAAGTTTCCCATAGAGGGATATGGGAAATGGTTTTCCTCGGAAAACTTCTCCCTTTTTTCCTCACTCTTGTCCATTTCAACCCAAAAACTCTATAACTTTTTCATTTTTTATTTCTTTATATAAATTATTATTTAATGTTAAATAAATAATATATATGTTATGTTATTTTTCTTCAAAAAAATTATATCACCAAATAAGAAATTTTGATTCTCTTTAAGGAATCTACAGCCGCACCAAACAACATCTGCACATATTCAACGAGGAAATTCTTTTTGCACCAAACATGAATTTCTAAATTCTACGGAAATCTTTTTTCGAGATTTTCATTTCTATGGAATTTGCAGATGTGGCAATTTCCTCTTTCCGCGAAAAAAGTGTGTACACAAATGTGCCCTTAGTGGCACATTTTCCTCCTGGAAAAGGAGAAAAATGAATTGATTTTTCACAATAGATAAGATTTTGATTTCTTGATAGGAATGCAGGATTTTTATCCCTTAAGCTACCCAAATATGCCGGGTGCAGAACCCATTTTGTTAGGAAAAAAGAAGTTCGTTCCGAACAAAGGAATTTTGTGGACTATAGCATCCGCGTGCTCCCCCAAATGTGTCTTCTGGAATGAGTGGAATCATGCCATGTGCCAGCCAGGTGGTGAAAATTGCACGATGGAATCATACCATGTTCACTTGCCCCACTAAATATATGGAGAATGTGGCACAAAATGGGCATGCTTGGCCTACACGAGACACTGTTAAGGCTCAAATTCTCAAGCATGAGACCTGGGTAAGGTCTTTTCTACTGAAAGCTGGAGCCGGAGCTCTACTTTTGGTCTCCATTCTAGAAGTCAAGGCCAGGTTGTACATGGGCTGAGTTTTGGCTAAAAAAAAAAACTGAATCTATTAGAGAGACGGTATGCTTCGCCCTATCCATCATTGGCAATGGCTAGGACTTCAGGGTTTCAAAAACAGAATGGTTGCGACTTCTTCAGCATATTTCTCTAAGATCTGTTTCTTGTTCTCCTAGTGACTGCTTGTTAAGGAGATAAGATCCATACAAATGGATGATTGCCTATGTTTTGAGAAAAATAGAAATTTCACCGTTCCCGTAATTAAAGGTAAATTCAAACAAGCAATTGGTCATAATGTTATTTGCAGATCACATATCAACCTTTAAGCAGTCTAAAACAAGCAATTGGTCATAATGTTACAAATGGACTACGTTGCTGCTGTCCAGACCAGGTCGTCTTTGTCTAATAATTAGGCACAGATTATGTCTCAGGCCTGTTAATCAAAACCATCTTATCATGTTAGTAACAATAGATCAGATCCCGCTGTTGTTGGATAGGTATGGCCTAGAGGGTTAATGTATCATGGACACTCAGGTGCCTGGTTTATAGCATAGAAAAAATTTAAAAATTATTTTTCTTCTCTTCATGCCCTCACATGTCCTGTCCCGTGAAGGCAGGGATAAGGGACCAGGTCATGCAGGCCATATTTCCCACAAAAATACAACCACACAGCAGTGCAAATACCTTCATCCATGCATCCATATTTGCATTTAACCAAGCTCAAGTCAACTAATTCCATACACTTTCCCGACAGAGATTAATCCCTTCAAATGTCAAGACTAAAAGGCATTTTATTCAATAATAATGAATTCAAAAGACCCGTCAACATACTTGAAAATCTTTTCCGTTTGGCATTGTAACATTCCTCTTTCTAGTCAAAAGACTTTCAATAACCCCTAAAATTTGCTTACAACGCCTACGAGAGCTGTAAGATGAATTCAGATCCAGAAATATTTGGACAACAGTGGAATCCATCACACTGCATGTATTGCCAAGCCTTTTCCCAAATACTATGGAATGACACTCAACAAGAAGAACCCATAAATTAATTGGTTACAAAATTGGAAAATACAGAAATCACACCTCAGCTCCCAGCAATTTCCTTCTCCTTTGCCTTACACATTTCATCAGCTTGCTTCACAAACTTCTTTGTCAGCTCATCAATCTGGAAACAAAAGCAGCCACTGATTAGCAGACAAGAATACAACAGCGATTAATGGTTCTTTTTGTATACTAGCAGTTCTGACCCACCTCTTTCTCAAATCTCTTTGCATCATCTTTAGGAATGCTTGAACCTGCTTTCTTTACCGAATCCAATGCCTATACAACCCAAATGGACAATCCAGTATCAGCAAATTTTCTAGCATGAAACATTTGCAAATTTGAAATTTCTTAACAGCCATTATGAGACCCACCTACATGCGTGCCAATGGGGGTAAAGCAAAATTAAGCTATCGGAATCCTTGATTTAAGATCCCCAAAGATTTTAACAGTTACATAAAATCGTTACCTTTTTTTTTTTTTTTTTTTGGTAAATACATACAATCATTACTTTGAGGCAATTAAAACAATAGGACCACACCTGATGGGGCTTTTTTTTTTTTCCCAACGGTAATCCATGAAAAGACCCATCATACTGCATCTAAGCAGGCCCCATAAGACCATCCACAAATTTCAAAATGTGTGAAAGGTCCATGATCATAAATTCCTCACAAAACATATTGAATACATGTATTATGCTGCAAGCATAATCAATATCTTTCGATCTTGTAATAGCTACTACATACACTGAGAAGAGAAAGGAATGCATTATAACATTTGAGGGAAGATCAAATATTATGTCTATTGGAACTTCTTATTTGACAAAGAGATGGTACTATTGTGAAGTCATTCTGGGGAAGCTTAACTACACGAGTTGGTGATTTTGGAAATTCAAGTTAAGAGCTCGAGCCTGGATGGCTAATAAGGAAGCAATGGATTGTCAAAGAATAAAATACCCAAATGTGATACTCAAACAAAGATTATTGAAAGGGGATAAGAGGCACAAATCGTTGAATAGGTCACGTCACAATAATGAGCTTGATTAATACTGCATTAGATATATTTTTTTCATATTACATGAAAATACAATATCAAAATCAGATTATCAGAGACACAAATGTTGAAGCAATTTTATGGGATATTAATAATTCTAAATTGACAGCTCTAAAACTCTTATGCGGATATGATACAGATGCAGAAATCTAAGGCATTATGCGGATATGATACAGATGCAGAAATCTAAGGCATTGGCTTCCATAACAAGTAAAAAGAGTCAATAGATACGTTGGCTTCCAAACCTTTTGACGTGCTCTTCTGATACTTTGCTTAAAATCTTCAGAAGATTTTGTAACCACCTTACACATTGCCTTGACAAAAGAAAAGCCAATGTCAGACAAAAATGAATTGACAGCAAAAATAAAGAATACACATTGCCTTGTAACTCACCTGTATATGCTCCTTAGTTAATCTGGTAATAGAGAAACAACAAAAGTCAATCAGCACAGATACCTATGTCTTTTTGTCAAACCTTAAAACGACAAGCTTCAGAATGCATACACCACATTGCATTAAACATGCAAATATGACACAAACCAGGACAAGTTACACCCTACATGCACGCAGACACAACTAGGGTAAGTTACATTTTACCAGCATACACGCATGGACACAAACCAAGATAAGTTACCAGAATATGCATGCACCCACAAGCGCACACAAACTTGATGCTTACCAATCTACCTTTGGATTCCTATGATGATCAATTTGACAGTAGGCATGAATCTGATTTGGGTGAAGGTTTCCCTGATGATTAAACGAGGTGTGGAAGAAATGTTGAGTGCTTTACATTTTGAGGCAGGCTAGCTGATCAGTTTATGGCAATGGGCTCAAATATGGCTTTAGAGAATCCTGGCTTGCACAGAGAAGAGGAGGAGGAGGAGGAGGAGGGATGGGGTGGGGGGGAGGTAACAGGCAATGTTGGGGATGAGAGAGGAGCGAGGAAATAGCAGAAGACAGAGAAGAAAAGGAGGAAGAACTAATAATAGCAAAAAGTAGAAGAAGGTGGAATAGGAAGCATACCTACTTCAAATGCCTAGGAGACTGAAGGAGAGAGATATAGAGAACGGCACATGCAAAGAAAAGATGAGAGAAAACTGGAAGAAATGGAGGGAAACAACAGAATGGTAGGGTTTTCCCATCTTTCCTTTCATTGCACAGCATCACTCGAAAACTGCGTTCAAGATATTTGGGTGTTTGGATAGCTGACAGGAGAAACCATCAAGGCCGCACAATGCATAATGCAAACAGTTCACACAAAAATCCATATAATATGTGTGTATGTATATGTATATGCATGTTAAGAACAATTCGCTTGAAAAGCACAAAATACACTAGTGGAACAAAATGTCTGAGAGTGTTAATTCAGTAATCAAATGAGTTCATTTGATATAACCAAGGAGATCAGGCAAAAAATACTGAGAATTGACTGGTTATACTTACGGTGGGATAGATGCAACCAATCGTTGTCCCTCTAGCGTTGGATTTAAGCCTAAAGGAGATGAAACAATGGCATGCTCTAACTCCTTCAAGGTCTGAAAAAAAGAATGTTTGTTCAAACATTTCACATTGCACACAATCACCATGTAGAAAATACATACATTATTTTAAAAGTGAAAATAACACAAGCTACCCATAGTTGTCTTGTGGTGGTGGTTTTGCGTTTTTCTACTGGAATTGAATGTTTTAGTGCTTTGGTTGTTTTAGCATTATGCAAAGATACTCGATACTTTAATGTGTAATATATGTGCATGCTGTGTGCGAGTGGAATTTTCAAGGATGACCTAAGCATGAAACAGCTGGCACATGGGACATACCTGGCCCACTCTACAATCAACCCAAAGTTCTAAACTCACTATCGCTGACCCAACTGCTTTGCACTAACCAAAAGTTGACACTCATTAGAATCTTGTAGGCCCTTGGATTGATCAAGCAAATTTGGCACCCATGGCCATCCAATTCTATCAACTGACTAGGATTTGAATTTTAAGGCCTTTAAAATAGTATCTCTCATGATCAAATGACTCCCCTTTCTATATGAGTGGGGAGACCTGGCAAACCCCATAACCCCACAGTTGTCATGCTTCGAGGTAGGCTACATTATCTATATTGTTCCATGTTGAGGGATGAGCTGGCCCTTCCATTCTTTCTTTAAAAAGAAGGTTGGTTGTTCTTCACCAGTAAAATGCGTTGCACAGTTTTTTTTTTTTTGCTAGTTATTATCTTAAGAGGTTTCCTTAAGCACTAGATAACCTCCTAAAAAAAGGAGCTCAAGAAGCATAAAGAAGAAAAAGAAAGTAAACTAAGACAAAAAAAAAAAATTTCCGTTGGTTGTTGCTATACCAGTCCAAACAGACTGCCTAGATCGGGCAATTAAATAAAGCAAGTATCAAGATTTTAGATTCACCAATAAATCCTCAGATTATTCTCTCTAGAATTGCAAATCCGATAATTTTACCAACAATGATCATGAACATGATAAACTTGCACCAAGGTGCTCTTTTAACAATTAGTGATAACAATGTCTGAATGTCATTAATGGTAGTTAAGCAAAGGAATAAATTTGGCAGTCTGGAGGAAGCTCCCAACTTTTAGTCACAGCTACCAAATACTTATTTGTGGGCTAACTCACAAAACAGGAGGCGAATCAGAAGCACCTATTAAAATGGCATTCTTGCATGGCTGTTCTGAAACTTATTCGATTCATTCACCTATATTCATCACCTTTTTTCCAACTACATAAATAGCATAGTCTGCAAAAAAGAGAAATGGAAAGAGACCTGCTTCGCTTCAAAAGAACATAATAATCTAGCCAAAAATATGTAGGAAGACTGAACCAGCTATTGGCATAAATTACTTATTCCAGACTGTTTTGAAGCATCGGGTCAATGGTAGTGTAAAGAGAAAAGGAACACAAAGTTATTAAAGTTCCCCTTCAGTGAAGCAATAGGAGGGCACAGTTAGTAAGTAGATTGTAGACCTGCAGTGCCAAGGCATTTGCAATTGATAAAGGGCCTCTTTTGCTCATAGGCTTTCTCGTGCATATTGTTAGTAGCCTCCCACATAAGAAATTATGGGAGGTAATGCACGCCTTACCAATAAAAGGAAGAGGTAATAAGGCCCTAAAGATCTGGATGTAATGAAAGTTACAATCTTAGAATGAAATCACGGTTCACGCTCCTTCCAACAATGCAAACTGAAAGGAAATAAATATAGCAATAGAGAAAGTGTTATATTACATTTGGATCATAAGGTGTCACTGAGAGGGTCTGCGGATCCATCACAGATACAACAGCAACACGACTCAAGGGCATCTTTAGGCCATTTGCCTCTACAATGATATGATCAAGCATTCCTGAAGACACGTTCCCAAATGATGATGTTAAAAAATCACAACAGACATAAGTGGGCCTCATAATGCTGGTTAGTAAAATAACCGCGAGGGATAGCTCAATTGGCCTAGCACCACAGTTTGCTCCCGAAGGTTGAGGGTTCAAAACAGCACTACCACACTGGGGCCACATGGAATTTACCCGGCTTCCCCTAGGCCCGTAGGGATTAGTCCAGCCCAAAGAGCTGGGACACCCTCCGTTATTAAAAAAAATAAAAAAATGCTGGTTAGTAAAATACCTGCAGATGCCCTGCCTGTCCTTAATTTACTAAGCTCACGAGATAAAGCATCTATTGCAGCTTCCATTAGTGAGACAGCAGTTGCCTTCACAGTAGGTCTGATATCTGGTACGACTTCTATAGTATCATTGTCCTCCTCTACAAAATTGCAGCCGGAAATACGTAAGATTCAAGTTTTCATGGACAATATTACATCTATAGCAGCTAAAAGTGCACTCAATGAGACATTTCATCATTTGAACATTGTAGGCTCAGTTGTGCAACAGCTCAAAATTCAAATTAAACATACATTGTTTAATAGAAACTAAAATATGCCCAACAAATGATATGCTCATTGTTGAATGAGGATGTATGGTGCTTAGCCTGTCAGGAACATCAAACAACAAGAGCTCACTTCAATGAGAAAAGGGGGGAAATCAATCCTGCTTGAATTTGGCCATTAATCTATCTGGGTAAATGCTAGAAATCCTTTATGTTAGTATTTTTGTTGGCTAATTCATGGGTTGGACAAAACTCTGGGTCCATTGAGTTGTATTTTCTAATTTATTTTAGAATGGACTGTAGTTGTGTCGCCGGAAGAGCTGAAGCGAAAAATAGAAGAAAAAAAGCAGACCGGGCGAAATTCCCCAGGCCCGATCGATCGAAGTCTCAGACCGATCGATCGGTCAGAAAAAGCATCCAGTTATTTGGATGGTCCGATCGATCGGACAACGTGCGCAGAGTTCGGGAAAGGCTCCAGTTTCTATACGAAGTTGTTTCCTTTTGAGATACTGTTTCCCAGTTTGAGTCCTACTTGTGCACTAAGTCTAAGGCACGAATTTGGGGCTATTTATAGGGTGTTACTCTCAACCCTAGGACTACCACCACATACAACTCTCATTGATCTGAGTCAGAGATATCTTAGAGAGAGTTAATTCTGTAGAGCCATTGAGAGATTATTCTGAAGGGCTGCTCTAGGAGGTTGTTGCTGCTTCTACTTTACTTGTAGAAGATTGATCATCTTGGTTGACAAAGTGCGAGGAGATCAAGTAAGGAGAACGGGGCGCGGTGGATGTCGTGTCAGTGGATTCTTTACAAGAATAACTACAGTCCTTAGGTCGAGGTACAGACTGAGGTAAAGGAGCTTGTGAGTATATCTTGTAACTGTTCGTGAACTCTTGATTTCTGGTTCGTGGTTTTTCTCCCTGGATAGGGTTTCCACGCTAAATATTGTGTCTGCCTTCTTGTGGTGTGTGATTGGTAGATAGCTAGTTCTATTTTGTCTGATTGGTTTATTTCCGCTGCATCTTGTGGTTATTTAGAACTAGTAATCCATTCTAGTAGCCCTCAAGGGATTTTTCAATTGGTATCAGAGAGGGTTGCACTATTTTATTGTGTTGATCCAAATATTGCTAGAATGGATGTCTATCGAGAAGGCACTTCAACCAATAAGCCTCCTCTGCTGGATGGTTCTAATTATGCTTATTGGAAAGCCAGAATGGTTGCCTTTGTAAAAGCCATAGATCTGAAAGTATGGAAATCTATTGAGAAAGGCTATTCCTTGCCCACTGTCACTATTGATGGGATAACCAGTTTTAAATCTGAAGAACAGTGGACTAAGGATGAAGAATTGGCAGCCACTTGCAACTCTAGGGCTTTGAATGCTATCTATAATGGAGTTAGTATATCTGAGTTTCGTAGGATTTCTACATGCACTACTGCAAAAGAAGCGTCGGATATTCTGCAGACTGTGCATGAAGGGACTGACACTGTCAAACAATCGAAACTTTAGAAATTGTATACAGCCTTTGAAACCATAAAGATGGAAGATGATGAAACTTTTGATGAGTTTAATTCAAAGCTGAATACAATTGTAAATGACACCTTTACTTTGGAAGAGTCAATTCCTGAAAATAGAATTGTGAAAAAGATTCTGCGGTCTCTTCCAGAAAGGTTTGATGCAAAGGTTGTGGCCATAGAAGAGAATAAAAATCTGAATATTCTCAAAGTTGAGGAATTAGTTGGCAACCTTCAGACTTTTGAAGCAAACCTAAGGACCAATGGAAAATCAAAATCCAAAGGTATTGCTTTGAGAGCCTCCAAAGAATCATACAAGAAAATTGCTAGTGATTCTGATTCTGATTCTGAGGAGATTGATCCTCAAGTTGCTGTTGAATTTATGAAGCAATTTCAAGCTTTTATGAATGGGAAGAAAAGTGATCTGAAAGTCCCTAAAAATTTTATAAAGAAGAAAACTTCTAAAGAGATTAAATGTTTTGAGTGTCATGGTTATGGACACATTGCTAGTGACTGTGCTAACAAAAAGCCAAGAAAGAAGGCTTTCAATCTGACTTGGGATGATGATACTTCTGAGGAAGATGATAAAAAATCTGAGTCTAAGAAGCCTGATGATAGCAAAGAAAAATTCATGGCATTCATGGCAACATCAGTTTCTGCTACTCCACTTGTTTTTTATGAAGGGACTGATCAAGATGTTAGTGAGTCAGAGACAGAACATGATTGGCAAGCTGAATATCATATATTGTTTGCAAAAACCATGAAGATGCTCAAGATGAATGAAAAAGTGGCTACAAGCTGGAAAGAATCTGAAGAGCAGAATACTTCTTTAAAAGCTGAATTGTCTGAAGCTCTTACAAAAGTGAGTCACTTAGAGGCTGAAAATAACAAATTGGCAGATATGTTGACTGCTGAAGCACAGAAGTGTGTTTTGATTAATCATGATATGGAAACCTTGAAAGCTGAAAATACCGACTTGCAAGGAAGACTCAAGATAGTTCTTTCTGAGTTGGATACAAGCAAGGCTTCACTAAACAGGATGAATGCTGGGTCTAAAAAACTTGATGACATCTTGTGCAGTCAAAAGGCAAAGAATAACATGCATGGCATTGGCTACACTGACGGGGCATCTACATCAAAAGCCAAAGGTATTAACTGTTTTGGTCAAAATTCAGTTGTTACTAATCCTGTTGTTCATGTTACAGCTGCTAAGAAGAAGAATGTGCCACGTCCTGAATGTATACCCACTTGTCATCACTGTGGCATTAAAGGACACATTCGACCCCATTGCAATAAGCTGCGAAAGTCTCCAAACCAAAAGCAATGGAAAAAGCAGAAGGAAGCGTCACCTATGAAAACCAAAGTTGTCTGGGTCAAGAAAGAAGACCTTCCATCTGTCTTGGTACACACTATGCTGAACTAT
Source organism: Cinnamomum chago (assembly GCA_038049695.1). NCBI lineage: Eukaryota > Viridiplantae > Streptophyta > Magnoliopsida > Laurales > Lauraceae > Cinnamomum > Cinnamomum chago. The sequence continues at coordinate 4,578,995 of CP142451.1, forward strand.
CTGAAAATGCAAGTGTGTGTGCCAAAACTTCATCACCCCTGATCTACAAGATCAAGCCCCCACCCCAGTGCTGATACGAAGATCATCTTGAGGGGGAGTTTATTTAGGGGGAGTTGCAGAATCCAGATTGACAGAAGCTGCTTGAAGAAAATTGTTTGTCAATTGTGGACAAAAAGGGGGAGAATATTGAAGCCAGGGGAAGAAACAAGCAAAGATCTAGATCTACAGATGCTGATTTTTTTTTGTTGAAAATTCAATGTATTTTGAGTTTTTCTCTTGGGTAGATCATTTGTATTGTTCTAGGGAGTTTTGTCCATTAATTGCCAAAGGGGGAGATTGTTAGTATTTTTGTTGGCTAATTCATGGGTTGGACAAAACTCTGGGTCCATTGAGTTGTATTTTCTCATTTATTTTAGAATGGACTGTAGTTGTGTCGCCGGAAGAGCTGAAGCGAAGAATAGAAGAAAAAAAGCAGACCGGGCGAAATTCCCCAGGCCCGATCGATCGGAGTCTCAGACCGATCAATCAGTCAGAAAAAGCATCCAGTTATTTGGATGGTCCGATCGATCGGATGCACGGTCCGATCGATCGGACAGCGTGCGCATAGTTCGGGAAAGGCTCCAGTTTCTATACGAAGTTGTTTCCTTTTGAGATACTGTTTCTCAGTTTGAGTCCTACTTGTGCACTAAGTCCAAAGCACGAATTTGAGGCTATTTATAGGGTATTACTCTCAACCCTAGAAGGTTGTTGCTGCTTCTACTTTACTTGTAGAAGATTGATCATCTTGGTTGACAAGGTGCGAGGAGATCAAGTAAGGAGAACGGGGCGCGGTGGATGTCGTGTCAGTGGATTCTTTACAAGAATAACTACAGTCCTTAGGTCGAGGTACAGACTGAGGTAAAGGAGCTTGTGAGTATATCTTGTAACTGTTCGTGAACTCTTGATTTCTGGTTCGTGGTTTTTCTCCCTGGATAGGGTTTCCATGCTAAATATTGTGTCTGCCTTCTTGTGGTGTGTGATTGGTAGATAGCTAGTTCTATTTTGTCTGATTGGTTTATTTCCGCTGCATCTTGTGGTTATTTAGAACTAGTAATCCATTCTAGTAGCCCTCAAGGGATGTTTCACTTTAGAACAAGAATCTTAGAAAAGTTTATCTTGATGGATAAATTGAATACAGCCACAAACATATGAAAAGCCTACTTAGATAAGAACTATCACACGTAAACGAAAAATACAAAACATTCACAAATCGCGTGGACTAATGTTACACTCCATTATAAAAGATCGTGCATCAACATTTGCAGCTCCTAAAAACTAAGTTGATAGCTCCCTGGCATGCAGAAGATACAATCTTAACCACAATAATGGCATTGGAGTTTTTGCATGGAAATGCACCAAACATAAAGAAATATAAAGAGATATTAGCAAAAAAAGAAAACACAAGGAAATCAGGTGGCCATCTATAACACCATCTAACATGACTCTGAAGCAAAGGAAAATACCAGCCTGTGAAATTCTCACTTGGGAATTTGGCAAAACAGAGTCTCTAGAAATAAATCAATTTTAAATTTTAAGCTCATTTTCGCGCAGTTCAGCCTAGTATCTTTGAAAGGTGCATTAACACATTTATAAAGCAAAGGAAAGTACCATAGTATGTGACATCTGACCTTAAGAATTTGGGATGCAAGAGTCTCAATCACAAAAGTAATTAAAAATAAAAGTGCATGTCCCCATGTTTCTTCCCAATTTGATAGAGAAGAGGTAAAGGGTGGCCGCCTATATGGGCTTAATTTCATTTAAACAGTGGGAAGGGTGGAGAACAGGAGATCAATTTCTTGCAGAAGATTGACCATCCACTTTATGATTTAACCACCCCATGGCTCTATTACTATCACCATCAACGCCTTTCCATAGAAACAGATCAAAGCGCACAAATTAAATATGTTCTATACCCATACACCTCGTTAATTCGTTCTCATGTAATAGCACTTTCCAGTTTCCATCATATCCAATCAGTTTTCTTCCATTCTGAATGTAAAAAAAAAAAAAAAAGAGGATAATTTTTAGCCTCTGTGTTGTTCCATGACATTTCCTATTGCCTTCCTCAAAACTCAAATATCAATCCCCCAAACTAAATAAATAAATGAAACCCAACTCCAATGAAGAAAATATAACTAGGGAACAACCCCACTTTGCAAATTGCTAAACTGTAGATCATTTCACAACCATCCATTCATGGAGGAAACCCTTATACATATTCAAATCATTTCACACTCAAACGGCATTACACAAACTTACTCTAAAATCCAAAACCTTAATATCTGAGGAAAAAAAAAAAGGTATGATCAATCGAATAACAGAAATGCAGATTCAAAATACATGTATGTGTGTGGGAGCGACTCACTTGATTTCCTTCCTTTGGCGAATCCTCTTCGGGTTTCTCTGAGAAAGGAATCGAAGAACAGGCGATTGCAATCTCTAGGGTTTTGGAGGAAGGTGGTTTCAGAGAGAGAGGAGAGATGTGAGAGACTAGGGAGAGAGAGATTGCAGCGGCTTCGAACGAGAAGAAGGTTTCTGAGAGAGAAAGATCGTCGAAGAGCAGTCGCCATTTCTAGGGGTTATCGATCTTTCACTGCGGATTCATGAAGAAGAAGGAAAAGAGAGTGTCTGAAAATCGGGTACTGAACGCGGGGTTTTGAGTTGCAGTTTTGTTATTAGGGTTTTTGTTGGGTTTAATAACTTGACTGGAAGAGGGTACAAGTGGGGTGGGGACCCACTTGTGTGCAATATTTCAAAGGGAATTTTTTTTTAAATGACCTTTTTTTTTTAAGCTCTTGAGAAATAAATGAGTAAAAAAAATATATACATTTTCAGATTATCAAATTAGGGTCTAAGTTTTTCTAGAGATTTTTTAATTAAAGATATCCGGAAAAATTGATCCACCACATTAATAGATCGATACCTTGTTAATACATCATTTAAATTAATTTAATTAATTCAAAATTTAATCAATTTACAGGCAACTAGAATAATTTTTGGTACCCAGCAAGGGGGTTGGGACCATTATTATATCTGTTCCTTGATAAAATATCTACTACTATAAGGAACTCTATTGCATCCCTGCATTGTGAAAATGGCCAACTTAACCTTCTCATTAACCTGCAACATTAATGAGAGTTATCTTCCTCATATGCTCTGAGATTTGCGCATCCTAATGTTGCCCAGTGGGTTCTATTGTAAGCTACCCAAAATTTTCCATTGTATATGGGACCCATTATATCTAATTAATCCATATTTCACCTATGTCTTTTCATGTGTATAGACTAGTTTGGATCTAATGGGTATCATATGGGTCCATTGTATGGTTCACTATTATTACATTATTTGCGTATCCCACAGTGACTATGTTATTTAGGTGGTCCTCATTAAGATTTGATTCGATCATCTGTCAAATGATATTCCAATAATTCAATAAGAATAGGTCAAATTGAAAGAGCATCCTAAAATGATACAACTGTAATACTTGGACCGACCTGGGGACCGACTCCTGGCCCAGGCCCGGTCCCCAGGGAGGACCCTTGGATCCCAGAGAGGTCTGGAGGGGTCCCCAGGGTCGGTCCATGTAGAGTTTTTCAAAATGATTAGCCTCTTCGTATCATCCCAAATCTTGATTTAACACTCCTAAAGCAAGGCCTAGCATTAGATATGCCTTAACCTCTACCCAATACTCCAACAAGTGTCGTAACTTGGAAAGGACATAACTTTTGTGCTCTATTTTTTATTTTATTTTTACTTTAAACTCATCATCTCTTAACCTTATTCATGATCTCACATTCCATTTTTTTTTTTTTTTTTTTTATGATGAGTAACTCGCCGACCCCTAATACACAGCACCACCCACTAGCATTGTGTATCCGATAAGGCCCAAACATTTTGAAGCCAGAACCTCCAGCTCATTATTGCACTTCTTGACCACTCCAACAATTTAAGCGTGGGTTAATAATTTAAATGTGGGTACAATCTCAACACCTTCTTACTACATGTCATTTAAAATGGAAACTTCTATTGGCACACAAAATTTTATTTTTCTCACACAAATTCTCCTTATACACATCACTATAATTGAAATTTTATATTACTTCTTTCCACACACTCCAAAAATCTCCAAATTACCTATCATTCCACTTCCCTCTTTCTTCTCACACACATCGTCTTCATTTTCTTTCCGCACACAAATCACAACCGGACCTCTCCACATCTCCAGCATTTCAGTCTCTCCGACGTTCCTCGTCCTTTACAACAACTCATATTTTTTTTAATACTCTCTATACTATCTCATATTCCAAAGGTAAATGTTTTTCCCCACCGTTACCATTTTATTCTTCTTCCCCATTTATTATTTACCATTTCATCCACCTTAGATTGTCTTTTTTTCTTTTTATGAAAATTTATTATGGGGGATAGATTTGCATTCAATATAAACTTTTACAAACAATGGTAGTATTTTTTCACGTATTTGGGCTGATTTTAATGTCTTATTGCAGCAGAAAATCGTGATTGTTCAGTACAGTACTTCCAAGCATACAACATATGTTCGGTACTGTACTTCCGAACATACAATATATGTTCGATACTGTACGTCTAAGCCAAGTGAGATTTTTTTTTTTAAAGCGGCAAAAATATGAAAAAATAATAAAGAAACGGAAGAAGATGGAATGAAAAAAGACACCATTTGATAGTTGATTTATTCCTTCATTGCACTAAAAAAGCCTTAAAGATGAAATGAAAAAAGATCAAAGTACAAGAAGGAATAAATATGGAGATGGAGGAAGATGAGTTGTCCAATAGCAGAAAATGAACAAATATGAGTTGCCCAAAACTGTTGTGCGAGGAACGTGGAGAGTGACAAGTGGAGGATGAAGAATATGAACTTGCGTGTGAAAAGAGAAAATATATTTTGTGTATTTGTAGGATAATAGATATCTTAGTCATTTCATAAAAAAGGTAAAAATAAAAAAATGGACAATTTCCTTCCATGACAAAAGTAAAAATTTGTGTGCCAATAATACAAAATCCTTAAAAAAAAAACAAAAACTAAAGGAGGCAAAATTACAAAACCCCCCTCTACACCCGCAGTAATATTGCACAAACCTATATTTTATTATAAAAAACAGGAGGGAAGACAGAAACCCTTTTTATTAAACCCTGCATTTCAAAACCTAAACGCTCTCATTCCTTCCTCTCTCTCACTCACTCACACGAGAATCTTTGTTTTCTTTGTTACCCCAATCTCTCCCTCTCTTTCCATCAATGGAATCTACACTTCCAATCCTCAAATTCGAAGAAACAATCATCGAAACAGTCGATAAGAACCCCGTCGTCGTCATAATCGGAGAAACCGGCTCAGGAAAGAGCACCCAGCTCTCTCAAATCCTCCACAGGCACGGACACACCAAGCACGGGACCATCGCCGTCACGCAGCCCCGCCGAGTCGCCGCCGTCTCAGTCGCAAGGTAATTCCTCTCAAAAGATCGTTTCTTTCCCATCTTACTGCTTCTGTTTGCATTGGTGATCTCACCTACTTTCTTTGATTGTTTGTACTTAAAGAACCAATTTTTCAATTTCATTTTTCATGTTGTTTAGTGGGTTGTCAGATGTAGAATTATTGATTCACAATCTGGGAAAGCAATTGTGGTGATTGTTGAGAAGAACCCAATTTCAGCGTTTTCCCATTTCACTGCTTCTGTATACATTGGATATTGAATTGGCTATCTTTGGTTGTCTGTACTTAAATTACTGTTTTCGCAGAAAGGGCGATTCTTTATGAAGAAATTTTCAACCCATAATCTGGGGAATCAACAGTAGCAATTGTAGTGAAGAATTCTATTTTAGAGTCACAGTCCTAGCATTGTTCGGGAGATGGTTGTTGATAATTTGTGGTTATTTTGTTGGTAGAACGGTGATTTTCCTTGAATTTGCCCTCACAGAATACCTTTTGTTGACACCAGATGTCGTAGCTGGTATCAGTGATCATGTGAATTTAAATTGGCATTTTCTTTTTGTTTATCTTTTTCTATTTTGGAGGTGTTTGACGAAAAAGGTTTCCAATCCACAAGCTGTGAAATTAATAATTGTAACTGTGGAGAAGAATCCATTTTCGAATATGGAAAGGTTCGAGCGATGGCATTATGGATCTAGAATGGTGGAGAAGCAGATAAAAGTTGTGGTAAGAGGAAGACGGTTTTTTTTTTTTGGGGGGTTTGGGGGGGGGGGGGGGGGGGGCTATGAATCCCGGAATGCGTTAATGGTTTCTGATTATTAAAATCTTATTTCCTTTACAATTATTATGTTTATTTTATTTTTATTTTTTATGCAAAGAAGAGTATTCCACAGTTTGGTGAAATTACTAGTAGCTATTCAGTGAATAATTTTCCATTTTAAAGATTTCTCCAGCAAGGTTCTAGACATGGAGTTGTGGTTTACGCCAAGAAATGGAGGAACAATGCAAAATGAGACAAATTTGGGTCCTACAAATCCTGGAATTTGTTTATAAGTTTATTTACAGTATTTATTTTAAAATATTCATTTTTTTGCGCACAGGCGGGTTGCACATGAGCTTGGGGTTCGGCTTGGCGAAGAAGTGGGTTATGCTATTCGATTTGAGGATCGGACTTCGGAGAAAACTTGTATCAAGTAATACATCAAGCACTGAAACATGATTTGCTTTTCCCATTTTCTTTCATAACTGGAGACATATATTTATACTTAGGACTTCAAGAGTTTTTGGTCTAACTCAATGATTGTGGAATGCCCAGATACCTCACTGATGGATGTTTACTGCGCGAAAGCCTTTCTAATCCAGAGCTAAAACAATATTCGGTCATTATATTGGATGAAGCTCATGAGAGAAGTCTAAACACGTGAGATAATTAGCTTATTTTCTAATTATATTTTGAATATGATGTTGTCATTTTTTTTCTTAGCAGTTTGTGAGCATGTATAGACTTTGGAGTTTGAAAAATGTAAACTTTTAAAACTTTTGACTTTCACATATCATTGTCTGCGTGCGTGGGATTATCTGAGTATTTTATTTAAGGCATCTTAATCCTCTAAACATTAGCCTGTTTCAAGTGTACATTAATTGTATGTGATATGCAATGGAGCAGTGTGAAGGGGATGAATTGAAATAAGAGAGAATAGATAGGTGCACATTTTACTGTAGTCTTTCTTACTTAATATTTTATATCATCTTTTGTTTTCCGGGGTTGAATTCCACCAAGTATCTAGTTGTTTATCTTGCAGTACGTACTTTTCCGCTGTCTGTTACTGCATCACCTTTGTTATCTTTTAATACCTGTTCAGTATTTTTGCAGTTCATATTCCCATTATCTTCTTCAAGATTGATTCCTAAGATTTTCTGTTGACAGTGACATTTTGCTGGGGTTAATGAAACGCTTGGTTAGGACACACTCATCTAATTTAAAAGTTCTGATTACTTCGGCGACTCTGGACGGTGCCAAGGTGTCAAGATTTTTCTCCAACTGTCCTGTTCTAACTGTCCCTGGAAAGCTATTCCCCGTTGAAGTATTGTACAGCAGTGAGAGTTCTACAAGTTATCTTGAATCTTCTTTAAAAAGAGCTCTTGGTACATCTCGCACCTTTTGACATCCACAACTTGGATTTGGTGGCTGCTTGTAGTAATAGTAGTAGTAGTAGTTGTTGTTGTTGTTATGTGTATGTTTATATATATATATATATTCTTTGAATAATATTTTCATTAATCAAAGTTTCATACAAGAGGGATACAGAAAAGCTATCATCCTGAGGTGGAAAAAGAAAAAGACAAAAGGAAAAGAAAAAAGAACGCATCCAAATAGAAGGGGGGATATTAAGGCTTGAAAGGACTTTAAGATACGACCGAACTTTTATCTGGCGCATGATTCCATCCCTAGTTTAAATATCTGCCAAACCATCAGTGGATTGCTAGACATGGTTGAAGGAAGCATTAAGCTTTCTAGCCAGATCCATCACCTCTTCCACTGCATCCTCTAATCATCTCCAAGGAGCCTTGTACTAACCTGATGCACAACAAATGGCACACAGTGAGTCGCCGTCGACCATTGTACAACGAATGTTAAGATGAAGAGCTTCACAAAAACCAACCCTCTTTAAGTGAGCAATTCCTCCTTATTAACTGAGCAATAACCAGCGGGCCTGAATAAGTCAAGGTTGGCATTGCATGATAGTCCTGAATAGTTCCTCCAATGCCTGCATTACTAGGGTTATCATTTGTACTCCGACAAAGTTTATTTTAAGAAACCTGACCGGGGAAGGGACCAACTCGGCCTACCCTGAAGAGGACCCATATAGGAGTGAGCCACTTTCTTCCAGTTCATCAAGCTTATAGCTGTTGAATAGCCTTGGAAATGGGAAAGGTTAAACCCAGGTGGCGATAATATATATTCACCTTATCAATCAAAGCTACGACATTAGAGACTTCACCTTCAAAGCAACTCATATTCCTTTCCTTCCAAGTTCCAAATGGCTCAGTACATCCGAAAAGGAGGTAGGCACCATCATGCTTGTCGTTGTTGACCATGGTTAGGTTTTCTTAAACACCTTTTCCTTTTAGCCTTATCTTTGTGGCGGTTAGATAATTCTATAATAATTGTAGCACGTGGTGAGCTTGTCCAACCATTGACATTTCAAACCAAAGTCATGTAAAGAATACCAATTTTATATTGGACTAGCTTATTTCATAAATTCATTAGGGTTTGTTTTTGGACACCCCTGTCTGTTATTTAGTAGTTAGAAAATTATTGACTATTGGATTTGACATTGAAGTTGGAAACAAAATGCTTTAATCTAGAAATACCAACAACCATATTATTGATTTTAATTTTATAGCTTGGAGTAGCATAGCATTGGACAGAAAAGGTTGTACTTTTGACATAAAAAAGATGATACGTTCGTGTTGCACTCGCTTACTGTACTACATTCCTTTTGTGTTTTATGTATGATCTATAGTCTAGTTTCATTGTGCATAGTCTACCTGTTATGCACAGTTATAAAGAGTAACAACAATTATTCAGATATTTGGATAGTGTCAGTCAAACTGCAGGTACAACACCACAACAATCTGAACCAAAAGAAATAATGTCTTCTTCATATGTTCTCATACATTTTGACTTTAAGCTTTTCAGATTAAAATTGGAATAACTAGCTGTTGTTCTGTTCTTCCATTAAAAAGAAAGAAGCGTGTTATTCTGTTCTTATGTCGAAAGTTCGCTTTTGGAATTTTTAGAATTGTCATTTGTTTGTAGGTCTTTTTACTGATCACCATGCTCTTAATAGATATACACATCCGGGAACCACCTGGAGATATTTTAATATTCATGACAGGACAGGTACGCTGTTTGATTTAAGCGTACATCCAAAAACTCCTTTCTCAGTGGTGATTCTTTTATTGAATGTGGATAGTCTACTTTTTTTTTTTTTGCTTAAAAATTCTTTGGATATGATTTATTTCAGGATGATATAGAAAAAATGGTGTCTAAGTTGGAGGAAAAGGTTCTTAGCCTGGAGGAAGGGTCATGTATGGATGCCATAATCCTTCCGCTTCATGGTTCTTTACCTCCTGAAATGCAGGCAAGATTTACTCTTTCTAATTCTTTTCTTCTCTAAGTAGATGAATTTGTTTCCATTGTGAATTTCATTATGTTTATTTCATGCACTCGGGAATTAGAGAGTGTAGCCGTGGTAAGCACACTCACTCCCATAGCTTCACCTAGGGATCGATCCCTGGGTGGGCAGGTTTCTTCCATTATTCCTGGCAACTGGGCCAACAAGCGAAAAAAATAAACTAGATGCAGCTCCTTCTTCTTATTTTTGGAATGGTTAGATGGCGCTTTTTGTTGTAATTGTGAGTTTGCCAATTCAAACTGGCTTAGTGGAATCAACAAGAATTTATAGCTAATTAGGTTTGTTTGGCATCAACCCTTTGCCTAGATGAGTCCTAATCTGAAATGGGTTGTGATGAGAATAGGAATTGCTATGGAGAGCTTGTTTGGCTATATTCTTTCTATGGAACTTGCATTATTGAGTCAGCATTACTGCAGCTACCCCTCCTCCCAAAATTTTTGGATTGCAGCCTGCTTGAAGTCTCTTTACAACTATTTTGCTAAGGGCCCTTAATTGAAAACTTTATGTGCTCCACAAGTCAAATTACACATTCAACAATGATGCTTATTTACACAACATTCTCACTTGAAAGTAAGGATGAATGCTTATCCATAACTTAATGATTACTTGAATTCACTTTACCAAGTAACTATGGAGTATTATAGTCCCCTCTGACTTGAATAATCTTATAAACTTAACTTTTGAGACGAAAGAGCCGACATTGCAAGTTTGAAGTCCTGAATAATCTCGTGAGTTGCAACACCACTTTGGCTTGTTTACAATAAATGTAAGCCCTTTTTCTTAGTTGATGTCTTACCAAAATGCCCATTATGCTTTGCTGGTGGTCACCATCCATCAGTATGTCCATCTTTGTTGCTTTCTACTCTTATGAACTTGCTTGAACCGGTGGCCCACTAAATTAGATCTGTCATGACTCATGATTCTCCTAGAAGCATACAAACTCGACAAAAAAGATGAGATTAAGGGGCTTGACAAATATGTTAATGTGTATAAAAAAAACATTTTTGAACCATTGGATTGTCTTAATTGGCCCCCCCAATGCATAGATCTAATGTTCATTAGTGCACATCCTTCATTATTTTCCCATCTAGATGCTATGGGATCTTTCTTTTTCTCTGAGCCTTGTTGTTCTCCAAGAAGGCAAGAACTGCAGAAGTCCATAGACTTGTGCTCTATACTCTCTTGGTCTCAAAATGTTATACACCCTTGCTTTCTTAGCTAGGAGAACATTGAGCTAATGACCATTCAAACAAAGATAAAAAGAAAAAGAAGAAGAGATTTTTAATTTAATGTTATCCTAAAAATACTACTGAAGGTAGATTATCAACGAAAGGTGTAATATGCATTGATATCTCGATGGCCCTATAAATTCCACAATTCCTTCATATAGATGTCTCTCTCTCTCTCTCTGTGTGTGTGTGTGTGGCAACCCATTAACATCTTTCATTTGAGAAGGAATGACTGCTAGACTAGGTGCATGGTACCTCGTATGTGACCATCATGCCTTGACCATTCTTTACAAAAAGCATAGGTCATGTGGATTCACCAGTCGCTTATTTGTTTTGAGGAACTTTTTCCTAGACCTGCTGAACAAACAAATTGTAATCTATATTTAAAAAAAAAGGAGTTAAAATGGGTCTGCTTTTGAAACGTATATGGTGCAGCCAGTTGCTCGCAACTTTTTGGCTGCTGTATCCATTAACTCATGATTCTTTAATAGATTTATATATTTAATATAGTTTAATTCTGGTTTCAAGAGAAGTATTTTATTAAATAAAAAAGAAGTTTGGTCCATGTTTGTGCGAGATCATTATTGAGAGGTCTGGATACTGAATTGTATGCTAAGGTTTAGTTGGTGGTTTAATTTTGATTTGATTGCTTTCAATCTATCTCAAGTTATTCATTTCTCCTCTATGTCCTGATGTTTAACTGCTGAACAGGTACGCGTTTTCAGCCCCGCACCTCCAAATTGTAGGCGATTTATAGTTGCCACAAATATTGCTGAAACATCTTTGACCGTTGATGGAGTAGTGTAAGGGAACACAATTTTAGTTATCATTTGCAATCTTACTGCCTTTTAGATTATTTGCTTGTTTGAATTACTTGTTTCATGTTAAGGTTTTTGTTATCAGCATTTAGTTTGTGCCACCATTTTGAAATTATGTTAAAATAGATGCATATACATAATGCGCTTGTGTACATGTGTATCTATATAGAGTTACAGCTCATATGTATGTAAATACGACCATCAGTCCACTTAACGTATCTATTTGGGTTAGCTTTTATGGAATTAATCACTTGTCCAATCCAGCAGGGAAAATTACTGCATTTGGAGTGATGTTTGGGTGTATTATGTTTTTTTTTTTTTTTTGAATGGTTGGGGTGTATTATGTATGACAATTCAATAGTAGCCAGGTTGATTTCGTTATGATTGGAGTGATCCTTAGGTACATGTTAGATTCAAGTGGGTTGATTGAATAGGTTGGGCCCTATTGAGATCATTCCATATTCAATGTTGTTGACTGTTTGGTTGTCTCTCATATACATACATAGTTATCAGAGAAGCAATCAGATGCCCTCATTTGTTTTGTATTTATGTCAAGATGAAGAAAAGCATGAGAAAGGAGTGGAGAACTTAAGTTAGTTGACCACTAGAAATATTATCTTTTTATGTAAATCTCTTTATGCAAATATAATTATAAATATGATGGCATCTTCTGTGATACTAATAAGATGGTAATCATAATATAAAAAAAGAAATCAAGGAGATGATCATGTCTTGGGTAGGTGGCAGTACTATTCCTAATTTGTTCATGGAAGATTTATTCTTTGTTGGATATGCCTAATTTGTCCAATCAAAGCGACATTCAACTTGGATGTGCTTCATTTGTTCATGGAAGATACGACTGGAGACAATGTAGAGCAGCTTAGTTATCACAATGGAGTTGCATGGGTACTAAGACGAAGGAATGTAATCTATTGCATAAGAGAGCATAACCATATCATTTCATATGTAGCCAACACAATAGCTTGGTATTAAACTTTTCCACTTGACCAGGCAACGACTGCCTGTTATTGGCTCCACCAGGTTACTAAATTTCTCCTAATTGATCAACAGTCAATTGGGATGCTAGCCTAGTTAGCATCCCAATAGCCTAGGATATCACAATGGCCATGTCATTTGCACAAAAGGCCTTTTCCCGGAGCAGACTTCAAATAACAAAGATTTTGTTAAAGTGCAGCCAAGCGTGGACATGAAGCACGTGTGAGTTGACTGATGTTCTAACAACATATGCAATATTTGGATGCGTGATGGACATATAAATTAGTTTTCCCACCAACCTTTGATATAATTTAGGGTCATGAAGAGCTTCAGTGTTGAGATCATGATGATGATTGTTTGCTTATAATGGTTGGTCTAGCCCCTATCACAACTACTTCCTTTAAAAACTCAGTATGTACTCCAGGATATTCATTGTTCCCCATGGATTTTTTTTTTGGTAAACTAAAGTGGAAGAAACCTGCATCAGGTTTTCTCACTTGGTCTCTTTTGAAGAGAAAATCATGATCGGTGCTTCACAAATCTATCTGGGTTAGCCCCATTCAGAGAGATGTAAAAAATGAGTATAACTGAAATTTGAAACAAGTTAGATAGTCAAGAGAATTTCCAATAAATGACATTGGTCATGATGCTGAGTGCGCCAAAATTACAATGATGCCATTATAAATATCTGGATAATAACACTGTAGAACATGATTGTGACATCGTTTGACCTTATTATTATTGATATTACACAAAAGAGCTTTTTTTGTTTTTTTTGTTTGTTTGTTTGTTTTTTTGTTTTTTTTGTTTTTTTTTTTGAGTTTTTTGCTTCTGTTTGTCTTGCTTTGTAGGAAACCATGGGGTAAGAGTAAGACTATAAAGGTCCCTTTATAGAGCGTTGCGTGTATGACTTTTTCTTAAGCTTACATTACTCAGACGCACATATGTTATATATGAGAGAGATTATTAGTACTACTACCACCCTATGAGTCAACCCCAGATTGATGTGATGAGGCTTTGAGCTTTTGAGGATGATGATCTTGTTATTGTCTTCCAGTTATATTTAGTTGGCCTTGTATGTACTGATTTTAATATTTTTATTTTCTGCCTAGTCATTATTTCATTTATATTTGACAAAGAAACTCCCTGTTATGGTAGGTATGTTATTGATTCTGGTTATGTGAAGCAAAGACAGTACAATCCTGCAACTGGCATGTATTCGCTTGACATTGTGCAAATCAGCAAGTAAATACTTCATAACATTTCTTGGTCATACATGAGATTGTGCATGCATCCTTAGAGTGATGTTTAGTGTTTGTGATAATTTTGATTTGTTTATCTACAAACCAGTGTATCAATTTGGCCTTTGGTAATATATATATATATATATATATATATATTTGTCTTTTGTTTTTCATTTGAAGCATTGCTGTTTCTCTCTACTGTTTGGCGTGTAACTTTGGGATGGGTACATGTTCACCTGGGACTCAAATTTTGAGGTGCCATTCAAACTATGGGCAATCAATTCAGCTGATACCTTCGTTTCTTTATTATTTTGGTTTTTATGTCTTTGGAAAATGTTGGGTATTTTCAAATTTAGGATTTTTCTTTAGATATTATTGAAAAATATGCAAAATCGATTTATTTCTAAATAATTAGTAATAAATCACAAGTATAAAGTATTATTGGTCAAGTTGCTTGCGTCTGCACCGTCATTTTGGAAGATGAAGTAGTGGGGAGATCACGAAGTGAGGGGGCCATTAAGTTGAGAATCTCGAACATTGCACCATTCTTTTCTAGGTTGGGGTTTGAATTTTGAAGTTTCAGAACTTTGATGGTGAATATTCACCAAATCAAATGATGTGTTGAACAGAAAATCCTGGCTCCGCCACTGGTTGAAACGCTAGGCTTTGGCTTGGTGGGTGTTACACGAAGGCCACAAGGAAAAGGTGAGGCGAGGCAAAGGTTCCAATGTGGGGAAAGATTAAAATCACTAATAAGAAAGGAGTAGTGAAATCAGGAAAGATCTATGAAGAACAGATGTAACAAATAGGTATTCTGTGGACGGAAGCTATTTGAACTTTGAGCTACTCCCTCTGGGAACGAATGTGTGGATAAGAGTTACCATGCTGTTGATAACTCAGACTTCCACTATTATTTCTGTGAAATAAGATCTCAGAAGATCTTGGTTTTGGTCTCTGTTTTGATCAACAGCAGAAGCGAGTCAACGTACAATTCAGTGTCGTTACTTGCATACTACACCAAGGACCCTTTCTGTGGCATGGTTATTGGTTGGATCCCATCAAGGTGTGTACGAGTTTGTATGGATTGACCTGAGTTGAATGGACTTGGTTTTGTCTGAAATTTGGTTCCCTGCTCATTCTTTATTCTTATTGCATCATTCAGGGCTGTTTGCCTCTCAATAGTTAAGAACTCTCTCTCTGTCTCTCTCCCCCCCCTGCTCGTTCTTTATTCTTATGCATCATTCAGGGCTGTTTGCCTCTCAATAGTTAAACTCTCTCTCTCTCTCTGTGTGTGTGTGTGTGTGTGTGTCTGTCTTTCAACTATGTTTTTAACTTGTATGATTGCAGAGTACAAGCTGATCAGCGAGCTGGGCGAGCAGGAAGAACGTGTCCTGGAAAATGTTATCGGCTGTACCCCTCCACTGTCTACCATGAGGATTTTCTTGATGTCACCATTCCTGAGATACAACGGTCATCTCTTGCTGGAACTGTTCTCTATCTGAAATCATTAGATCTTCCGGACATTGATATTCTCACGTTTGATTTTCTTGATCCCCCTTCACGTAAGTGACTCATTTCTTCCATTTATAAACAGTCTTTATGATACTCTCAAGTATGATTTTCTTTATCCCCTACATGTCAGAGAATGCTTGTGTTTCATTCCTTCTTTCTCTTTTTTTTTGGTAAATTCATGTTTTTGGATCCTGGTTTAATAAATGTCACTTCCAACATGATCTTGTATTAAAGTTATATTCTAGTGTAATGACAGACTTCTATGTGAAGTTATCATAGTTACATGTTGCTGGTTCAGGCGAATCATTGGGAGATGCATTAAAGCAGTTGTACCTCATTGATGCCATTGATGAAAGTGGATTGATAACAGATGTTGGACAAAGAATGGCTGGTACTTCATTTATTTTCCTCTTTTACTTTCCTCTTGAACTTTTATCTTTTGTAAATATATTTGCATCTGAATAGAGATTTTTTCAATTAGAGGTAGTGCTTTATGTTCTCTTTAGGGATAGAAATGTTGGTATTATAAAGCTAATGTGATGTGCTTTCTTTAACCAAATTTTTTCTTTTAAGAATTTTTTATTACCCAAAAGGGGAAAAAGGAACACTGTCTAACATTGGTCTATATATATATATACATGTATATACATGGTTGCGAAGCTTGAATAAAGGAGGGTTGCGTTAGGTGGGCTGACAGCCAGCATAAAACTTCTGTGACAAGTGACAACCCTAACATGGATTCTGAGGGAAAAAATATTCATTTAGCCGATCCCAACATAGTTGGGACAAGGCTTTGGTGGTGATGGTGGTGATGATGATGATGTTATTGTTGTCAATTCCATCTTGGACCTTGATTGATCCAGTCTGGACTTTGCCTATTTTCTGATTTTGTGGGCTTCCCCCCCCCCGTAAGACCTCATTCTTCGAGCTATTTTCCAGGTTTTCTGGACCCTTTTCTCCCCTTATTTTACATGCCTCACACAATGTATGAATGTGACATTTTGCATCTATACTTCAAAAAGGTGTCCATACTGTTACCATTTTATCCAATGGGGAACTGTGATGGAGGAATCATCATGCTAGAGATGTCTGAAACTCAATCTGGTGTGAGTTGCAGGTTCCACCCGGGCCCAGCTGCATGCATGATGGTTGGTTACATACGTGGGAACTAATATGAATTTCATATGGCCAAAAAACTACCATGTTTAGATGATTCATATGCATTGGGGCTTTCCAGTAGAAACAGTAAGAACAATTTTGTCCAAGCTTACATTTTTCAGGCCCTCGGTTTTGTAGCTGTGATCTTTGATCTTGCTCTTTCCCATTTACAATCCAGTGTACCTTTTCTATCCAACCATCCACCTTGGGTTCAGATGGACCCTCCAGATGTGTCACTGTATTATTCCTCCTTAATACATCACTTTTAGTTTCTTTCACATAAAAGACCAGTCGGATGGAATCAGGGCCCCGGATACTCGCATACCGAAAGGACCTGTATTGAAATAATCAGGTTAGTTTGGGTCTAGGTTCGGATCCCACTATCAGTGGCTAAGCAAAGTGTGTTCAAGGCTTCTTTGTGTGCTCCCACTTTGTAATTTTTGGTTGTTGTCAGCATTGGGTATAATGCTTTTATACCCGCACATCTATCTGTCCGTTGTTTATGTATTGTGCCTGTTGGACTTCTTGTTTTTTTTTAATACAATTTACCTGTTACCTGTCAAAATGCATATTCCACATATATATAAAAATATGTACAAGTGCTCACAATGCAGCTGCTTAGTTACTTTATGACTTACGATTGAGGTCTCTGGTTTTAGTTCCACTATCATTGGGTGTTTTTTCTAATTCACAAAAGAAAAAGAGAAAAAAAGAGAAGTGACTGGGCTTTGATTCGGGCCTGGATCCAAGCCCTTATATGAGTCTTGTGTGGGTTTGGGTCCTTAATTTTGAGCCCATAAATGGGTCCTGCGACCTAAATCTGACTGGGGTCTGGGTTTAAGCATGGGCCATTATTAGTTACTTGGGTTGGCATCTGGTTAAAGCATTGACCCGACCTGAACCTGGCCCATTTTCATCCCTACTATCTTGCAGCAGTGTTAGGTGATTTATGTAGTCGATACTGTTTTGTCAAAGCCAGAAGTTAAAGTTGTTTAGTTTTGACTGGTGATGTTGCTTTTCAATTACTGTGTCCCATAGTTTGTTTTTCATTATTATTATTTTTGATCAGTAAATTTGGAAATGCATTAGAAATAAAAAGTGTACATCAATTATAACTTACATATGTTTTTCATTATTATGGGCACCGTCTTGACACTGCGGATGTTCTTTCTAATCAATTATAACTTACATACAGACTACTAGCAATTTTCAAAGCATCGGGGATGTATGCTTGTATTTCTTTCTTGTTCTAAACTCAATATTCTAATCCCCAAATAATCGTTGTTAAGAATGCTTCACCATTCCAAAAAAAAAAAAAAGTTGTTAATAATGCTTCATAATGACAACCTGAATGGAATTGGATACCAATTTAATCTTTTAGATGCCCTTATCCTTGATTCGTTGCGGTATATGAAATGGATTTTCTTGTTATCATGGTCATTTTGCTTCTGAGATTTATTTTATTTCTTGAACTCTGTAGAGCTTCCATTGGAGCCTTCACTTTCAAGGACTTTAATCGAAGCAAATGAGCTTGGATGTTTATCCCAGGCTTTAACTGTTACAGCCATGCTATCTGCAGAGACCTCATTGCTTCCCACTCGAAGGTCAACCTTGTTAATTTATATAATTTTCTGTTTCCTTTGATCTAGTGAAACAACAATTCTAGTAGAACTCTTGGCAAATGACTATACAATTCAAGGTTTAAAAAACCGGACTCGGGTCCCGACTCGTTCATGGTAGAGTCCGAGTTGACTTGCCGAGTCGCAACTCGGCCGAGTCCCAACTTTAGTTGGATGGCCGACTCCCATGGGACTCAACCGAGTCGCATTAGGACTCGGCCGAGTCACATGATTCGAGTCCAAGTCCCATGCGACCAGACTCGGTATGTGCCGAGTCCGAGTCGACTTGACTGATTTTTTAAACCATGATACAATTTACAGAATAAAATACAATGTTAGGTCATGTTGATGTATCAACTGCATATGAAACCAAAATATGCCATCTTTTTTTACCTTGGAATTTACTTCACTGTGGACAGGCAAAATATGTCTCACAAACTGAGCTGATAATTTGACATATTTTCAGAGATTTAGAAATGAAATGTGACAAGACCAAGCATCACTCTGTTTTTTTTTTTTCCTTTTCTTTTATCGAGTTCGATTGGTCCCATCTATTACTTGTTATCAAATAGAGGAAAATGGGAGTTAGCATAATTACATCATTTCTCCAAACAATTGAACATGTATGAAATTTGCGAATTCAGTTTATTTTTTAATGGATATGATACCTGGATAACATCATATTGCAATTGATACTTTTATTTGTATGTGTAAAATCTGTCTCCTTTTCATACCAAATTTTTGGGAACTTTGCAGGTATTGTCATATTAAAATTGAACGTCTATTCGATTAAGTGGGGTGATTGCTTGCAATTGTCAAAGAAGTGATGCATTTATTTTGTAAAAAAGAAGTGATGCATTTCCAATAGTAAGTTGTTGGAACTCAAAAGGTGGAAATTTGACAACATTCTAAGAAAAATTATTGAGATGAGAATTAAAAAACAAATTATAATGAATTGTGACATCAAACTGCATGTTGTATTGATCATTGTTAAACAGGCCCAAGGCCCAAAGCCCATTAGTAGTCAAATCCCTTATCTCACGTGGAATTGATTTGGGTCAATATTGAGACAACTGTAGTTTTCCTAACTTAGAATAGAAATTGTTGTAATTAGTTGATTTCCTAACTTAGGTTGATGATTGATATAATTAGATTGTTTTCCTTTCTTAGAGCCTTAATTAAAGGCATGTAATTACCTATATAATGATGTACAATCTTCATAGAAAAACACAGAATAATAGTTTCTCAAGAGTATTCAGAACTCTTTCAATCGTGAGTTTGTCATGGTATCAGAGCAAGGCTCAAGGAAGTCTTGATTCTAGAGATCTTCATTGTATCAAGGGATTAAGGATAGAGAGAATAAGTTAGTACTGCAGAAATAGATCCAGGATTTTTTTTCTCCATCACAGATCACCCCTGCTCACCTCAGATCATCTCCGATCCATCGTGGCCCACTTCAGATTATCATCCACTCATCTGCGGAAACAGCCCAGACTGGTCGCAGGTATTTATCAGGAATTCTAGAGATTTTTCCAGATTTTTTCTCTCATCAGAAGTTGGCCATCTTCTATTTTCAAGGTTTTTCACTTTTTGTCCACGAGATTCCATCTCAGCCGTCCAGAATCTCTGATCTTGATCAGATTTGAGAAGCGCTTCCTCCATCAGTTGCGGAAATTGGACCTCCTATCATCCCTTGGATCTGATCTGTCCATAGATCATCTGGTGGGGCCCACGTGGAGTTTTACACACTGACTACTTGGCCGTTTTTGCTCCCGTATTGTCCTGTTCATAGTTCTGTTGTTCTGTACTGTTTTTGCTGCTGCTGAGATTAATCTTGTTTACTGTAGAAGACAGAATACAAGGCTGCCTTATATCAGTCCTCTGATATTGACTCAGGACCATCAGATTTTGCTAAGTTCTCACTTGTTGTTTCACTGTTTCACAATATACAGCTGAGATGGACAAATCTGAGATCACTTTGATCAAATTTACTGGAAAGAATTATCCTGCCTGGTCTTTCCAATTTCAAACATATCTCGAAGCAAAGGAATTATGGGGTTTTGTTTCTGGCACGGACCCTAAACCCACTGAGGATGAGAAGAAAATCTCCTCTTGGTATACTAAAGATGCCAAAATCAAATCCTGGATTCTGGGATCCGTTGAGCCTCATCTGATAATGAATCTCAAGCCTTACCCCACTTCCAAAGCCATGTGGGGCTATTTGAAGAAAATATACCATCAAGATAACTCTGCCAGACAATTCCATCTTGAATGTGCAATTGCTGAATATACACAAGGGAATTTGTCCGTACAAGACTACTATTCTGGTTTCCGTACACTATGGTCAGAATACGATAGTATTAAGTATGCAGATGTGGCTGACGATGTGTTGACCGTTATTCAAGACCTTCAGGCCTCTAGTCAGCGAAATCAGTTTTTGATGAAATTGCGGAATGAATTTGAAAGTGTCCGGTCTGCTCTGATGAATCGGACACCACTACCTTCATTAGATGTCTGCTTGAATGAGCTTTTACGCGAAGAACAGCGTCTTATGACCTCGGCTCATATTGCTCAACAGAAGACTGATGCCTATTCAGTCGCGTTCTCGGCCAATAAAACTTCTCAGCCTCCGCCTCGAGACTTGAGCAAAACCCAATGCTACAGCTGTCAGAAATTTGGGCACCTTGCCTCTCAGTGTAAACAGAAAGTCTGCAGTTACTGTAAACGGTCGGGACATATCATCTCTGAATGTCGCCGTCGTCCACCACGTCCATCAACACAGTATCAGACTTCACAGTCTCCGACTCCACACGCATATGTGGCTTCCTCAGTTATGCCTGCTCCTTCATCTGTCTCACAGCCTGGGCCCTCCTCATCTCTCACTCCTGAAATAGTTCAACAAATGATTATCAATGCCCTATCTGCTGTTGGTCTCTCAGGTAAGTCACCTTCATCTTCTACTTGGTTCATTGATTCTGGGGCATCTAATCATATGACACATTCCACCACCCCCTTCTCCACTATGACAAGTTACAATGGTCCTCTTCAAATTCAAACTGCTGCCGGTGAACATGTTCCCATTACTGCTGTTGGTGATATCCCTGGTCCCATCCCATTGAGAAATGTTTATCTTTGCCCTAATTTAACTTCCAACTTATTGTCCGTAGGACAACTTGTTGAAAATAATTGCAATGTTTCTTTCTCTTCTTCTGGTTGTGTTGTGCAGGATCAGATGTCCGGGAAGGAGATCGCGAGAGGACCTAAGTGTGGGCGCTTGTTTCCACTGGATTTTTTTCACAATTCTAGGAATCTTTTTGCCAATAATGTATTTTGTTTTTCTCTTAGAGATAGTTGCCGATTGTGGCATAATCGTCTAGGACATCCAAATTCAAAGGCTTTCTCTCTTCTGTTAAATTCTGGTTTATTAAATAAATCTCCTGGTTTCTCTTCTTGTGTGCCTTTTGACTGTGCTACTTGTAAAATGGGGAAGAGCAAAACTCTTCCGTTTCCTCATTCCACTTCACACACCTCTAAGTGCTTTGATTTAGTTCATAGTGATGTATGGGGGATTGCTCCAGCTCTTTCCCATGCTCACTACAAATATTTTGTGACTTTCATTGATGACTTCAGTCGGTTTACATGGGTCTACTTTCTCCATTCCAAATCTGATGTTTTCTTTGTTTTTAAAATTTTCTTGGCTTATGTTGAAAATCAATTTTCCACCTGCATTAAAATCTTACGATCTGATTCTGGCGGGGAATACATGTCCTCTGATTTTCAACAGTTTTTGCAACAAAAATGCATTATTTCTCAAAAATCTTGTCCTTATACTCCCCAGCAAAATGGAATCGCTGAAAGGAAAAATCGACATCTCCTTGATGTCACACGTTCCCTTCTTCTGGAGTCCTCCGTTCCTACTCGTTTTTGGGTTGAGGCACTGGCTACAGCCGCTCATCTTATCAATCGCATGCCATCACCCTCCATTGAGAATCAAAGCCCATATTACCGTTTGTACCAAACCGATCCATCCTATGCGGATCTTCATGTTTTTGGCTGCACTTGTTTTGTGCACTTGCCTCCTTCTGAGAGGACAAAACTCACAGCACAATCAGCTCAGTGTGTGTTTTTAGGTTATGCACCCTTCCAGAAAGGGTTCCTTTGTTATGACCCTCACATTCGTCGTGTCCGTACCTCTAGGAATGTTGTTTTCTTTGAACATCAGTATTTTTTTCAAAAACACATTGATCCTCCTGACTTCTCTTTTGTGTCCTTACCTGGTTTTTCTGACGACACGTCAGTTGTTCGTTTTAATCCCAATTTTGTGTATCACAGACGGAACAGCACAGCGCCTACCAGGGATCCCCCTCCTGTTCTTCCTCCGGCATCTGATCCAACACCGGCAGTTGCTCCTTCCAGCCATTCTTCATTGCGTCGCTCCACTCGGATTTCAGTCCCACCATCCCGTTATGGGTTCTCCCATACTTCCTTAATGGCCACTTTATCTTCCTCTTCCATTCCCCAATCCTATTCTCAGGCTGTGCAGGACCCATGTTGGAACAAGGCTATGCAAGAGGAATTGGAGGCGTTAGCGCAAAATCATACGTGGGATATTGTCCCATCTCCTGTGGGTGTCAAACCTATTGGCTGTAAGTGGGTATTTTCTCTCAAGTTAAACTCTGATGGCTCTTTAGATCGATATAAGGCGCGTCTTGTCGCTCTTGGAAATCGGCAGGAATATGGCATTGATTATGATGAGACTTTTGCTCCGGTTGCCAAGATGACCACCGTCCGCACTATTCTTGCTATTGCTGCATCTCAGTCTTGGCCTCTCTATCAAATGGATGTCAAAAATGCATTTCTCCATGGTGATCTAAAAGAAGATGTTTATATGCGCCTACCTCCGGGCTGCTCATCTGGGGCTGGTATGGTTGCCAAACTACGTCGCTCCCTCTATGGTCTGAAACAAGCTCCTCGCGCATGGTTTGAGAAATTTCAGGCTGCTCTTCTACGATTGGAGTTTCATCCAAGTCCATATGATCCTTCTATGTTCTTACATCGTGCTCCATCCGGGATCACCGTACTTCTTGTCTATGTGGATGACATCGTCATTACTGGTCCTAATGCAACCATGATACAGAAGCTTCAAGCGTCTCTTCGTCAGACTTTTCACATGAAGGATCTCGGCCCCCTACACTATTTTCTCGGTCTTGAAGTTCATCAATCGACTCAGGGTATAGTTCTAAATCAACACAAATACACTGTTGATCTCATTGCCTTGGCTGGTCTTACTGCTTCAGCTCCTGTAGATACGCCGGTCGAATTGAATGTCAAACTCAGTCGCGAGGAGGGCGATCTTCTTTCCGATCCTACTGCCTATCGCCAATTAGTTGGCAGCTTGATCTACCTCACGATCACTCGTCCTGATATATCTTATGCAGTCAACCTGATGAGTCAGTTTATGACTGCTCCTCGTCACCTTCATCTGGCTGCTGTTCGCCGCATCATTCGCTATCTTCTCCGCACACCAACTCGTGGGTTGTTCTTTCCATCCAACAATCCTCTCTCTCTCAAAGCTTATTCCGATGCTGATTGGGCTGGTTGTCCGGATACTCGCCGATCGACGACAGGATGGTGCATGTTTTTGGGTGATAGTCTCATTTCTTGGAAATGCAAGAAACATGAAAAAGTCTCTAAATCCTCTACCGAGGCCGAGTACCGAGCCATGTCTGCTGCCTGCTCCGAAATTCTTTGGCTCCGTGGTCTGCTCTCTGACATTGGTTTTCCAGCAGAAGGACCTACCCCTCTCTATGCTGATAATACAAGTGCAATTCGGATTACTGAAAATCCGATTTTTCATGAACGCACTAAACATATTGAGGTTGATTGTCACTTCATACGTGATGAGTTTAAACGTGATGTCATCAGCCTTCCGCATGTCTCCACTGAACTTCAAATTGCTGATATTCTTACCAAAGGTCTTCCACGACCACGCCATCAGTTCTTGGTTGACAAATTGATGCTTGTTGATTCTCCCGCATCAATTTGAGGGGGGGTGTTAAACAGGCCCAAGGCCCAAAGCCCATTAGTAGTCAAATCCCTTATCTCACGTGGAATTGATTTGGGTCAATATTGAGACAACTGTAGTTTTCCTAACTTAGAATAGAAATTGTTGTAATTAGTTGATTTCCTAACTTAGGTTGATGATTGATATAATTAGATTGTTTTCCTTTCTTAGAGCCTTAATTAAAGGCATGTAATTACCTATATAATGATGTACAGTCTTCATAGAAAAACACAGAATAATAGTTTCTCAAGAGTATTCAGAACTCTTTCAATCGTGAGTTTGTCAATCATGTCCCTCCGGAGAAGCCCAGAGGGATAACTTTTATATACATAAGGAAAACAATATGATGGAACGCAAAAGTTCTCAAAGGTACTGATGAGAGAAAATGATTTTCAAGGAGTGTAGAAAAAGGAACTACAGAAGTCTTGTAAATTTAAAAGTCAGTCAGCTGGTTAGGGACACCAAATGCTCTCTTAGTGGGCGAGAGTGCAAGTGTTTGGGTCCTCCCAAGAGGAAAAGAAAAAAAAAAAATGAAAAGTTAGCAGAAGGATGAGAGGGTTCTATTATTGTACCTGAAGCACTTGATGTCTTTTTCTATGTGCTGGTAGTCATGTGAGTAGTATTTCAATTTTGTATTGGAGTTGTTATTTGACATATCATTTGAAGCGAGCTTTTCAGATTTTGAGCAACAGAAGGCATTGTTGATGAGCTCTAGATTTAATTTGTGCCTTAGTACAGTATGGATTACCTTCTTTGTAACACTTCCATTCTAACCAGGGTATTCTACCTGCAGGAAGGGCACTGAGAAGAAGAGGAAGCATCCTCCGTCGGACTTGCCAGATGGTTCTGGTTGGGGTGATCATATCCAGTTGCTGCAAATATATGAGAAATGGGATCAAGCTAACTATGATCCACAATGGTGCATCGAGAATGATTTGCAGGTTTTTTTTTTTCTTGTTTTTATTTGTTGCAAGATGAGTATAAATGTGAATACACTAAAAGAGGAGCTACAGATTTGGAAATTGGTCCCTTTAGACCACATAGAGTAATCATTTCCAGCACTATACAGGGCCTAAGCCTATGCTTGTTTCGATGCAGTGCATTCTATGCAATGTATCGTGGGCCACTTCTACCCAACTTTCCACCATATATGAAAATAGAGGCCCAAAGTGTTGCCTCTACCATATTAGGTGGAAGTAACTGGGTCATTTTTCTTTAATAAAACAACAAGGGAAGCATATAAATTGAATTACTTTTGAGTTCTAGTGAGGTACTTTCTTTGCTATGTGGATATTATAATGATTACTTTCAATAAAGGGGTTTAGTAGTTGTAAATGTAATGTTTAGCTCCGACAACTTTGCGACAGATTTTGTTAATTTGAATATTGCTTATAGTTTATGGATGATATTCTTTTATAATCCATAATTTTTAAAAATTGTTGCATGAAGTCGGTCCTTGTTCTTTCTTACTCAAGGAATTCTCATGGTACCTTGAATTTTTCTATCAATTGCAAAATAAATTTATTAATTGTAAGTACTGTAGAAATGTTCTAAAATCCAAGTGCATGAATTTAAAACACAACTAGCGAGTTACCTACCCTTTCTTTTTACTACTTGGTTTCTCTAGAATTAATTTTTCCATACTATTTGTAATTTTGGCACTGGTCTGCCATTTTTCATAACTGATTATTTGGGACTATCGTAAACTAGAAAATGTTGTGGCCAACTAGCCTCCTTAGCTTCAACAGCGTTAGCAACTCAAGTTGAACTAACTATATGCTTTTATTTTTGTTTATATATATATATATATATTTATAGGTCCCCTGGTAAATATGGGCGAGGCTAGAAACTTGCACCATTTGCAGTTGTAAACATAACAATCTCTCACATTCAATTTGGCATTCATTCAGCCTTTGGTGGGAATACTCTCTGTTTTAACAGTTTTTTCTTTGTTCTTTGTGTTTTTCTTTCAAAAGGGATTTCTTCTCTAAAGTATTGTGCTGTGTTGCCTAACAGAATGAATTTACTATTAAATTTTGTTAATATAATGCTGCTTGGTTACAGGTGCTAGGTTGGAGTGGCAGTAATAAATTTTGTTCTATAAACTTTATGGCCTTTTTCTGGTTGTAGGTACGAGGTATGAAGTTCACCAAGGATGTCAGGAAACAGCTATGTCAGCTAATGCAAAAAATGGCAGAAGGTGAGGGTTCAATGCGTTGTAGACATTTTTTTTTTTTTCAAGCAAATCTCTCCAAACATTGATCTTGATAGTAGTGCTTACCACCTAATATATCATGTTCACTTTATTTTTCCTCCACGTTTATTTTCTGTGTGGCTTACACATCTTGCATTCCCTACTCACCATTATGCTTAATTGTGGAATGTTTTCAAGTTGTCATTGACTCAATAATCATGCATTTCTGTCTTTTCTATGTTGATCTTTAACCAGTCAAGAATTTTTTATTGAATCTGAAGCATATGCGTGACTCCCAACTTCTCCATTTTTTTTTCTAGGGTTGAGGTTTGAAAGTGATAAAGGGCTAGATTGATGATCTGTGATGCAACAAATGTAAAACCAACATTAAAAATCTGTCCCCTATAAAAAAATGAAAAAAAGACCCATTTTACTCTCTAACCATTGCCTTCTTTATTCTGTCACTGGTTCAAAATTGATTTTGTGCCTTTTTAAAAATTTACTTTATATGTACATTGTATTGATCAGCAGCCCTGTATGAATATGATGACTGCATCATTTCTAGTTCTGTTATATGAGTGTACCATAAATAACTAAAAGAATTGAATTTGCTGATGATTGTTTTTTATAACAACTTTTTAGATAACGGAGGGTGTCCCAGCCCTTTGGGCTGGACTAATTTCTATGGGCCCAGTTTTTTTTTATAACAATTTGGTGATGATTATTTATCTAAACTCTAAAATCTCAAGTATGTGATGAAGATTACTTTGCTGAAGCATTATAGAGTATTACATGAAAATCAGAGACCTGGAAAAAAAAGAAAAGAAAAACATCTGTCTAAGTGGGAGACAGATTTAGAAGTATCCTACCTTTTTTTTTGAACGGTAACAGTAAGATTTTATAAATAAGAAGAAAGTGTTTTACGCTTTTGAAAGGTAAAAGTATCCTACACTTATAAATTGAACTTGTCAAAGACATGGGTCAACCCAGTCAAGGATATGGCCCGGTCCATTTGATGGAGATCTTATCTATACTGTATTTAACCTAATTAATGCAATTGTGATGTATATTACCTGGGGATTGTAATTAGTCAACCATACTGTACATAGAATTAAGGATACTATAAAAATGGTGGGATATCGAACTCTCTCAATTCCATTTAGGCTCCCAAACTTCATCCTAGAAATGGGAAACAAATTCCTGGACTAGAAAACCCTTCATTGTTACAGAATTTACTTCTATTTAACATTTTATGGTTTCAAAACCAGGGCCTCTTGATGTACAATCAAATCGAAAGCAGAAAGAAAGCGGACAGGCCTACAGAAGGTTAAGAAGGGCTTTGTGCACAGGCTATGGAAATCAGCTTGCTGAGCGAATGATCCATCATAATGGTTATCGAACTTTAGGCTACAAGTCACAACTTGCTCAGGTAAATGTTCCTCCAAGCCGCCTCTATTGTCCCTTAATGGTACCATATTCACCTGCTAACACATGCATCTATCAAATTAAAAATTCTATGTGTTTCCAGAAAATATAAACATAATACATGCTGAACATGCGTGAATGGCCATCTTGGTTGTACATTTATATGATGTGCATGGACATTCCATACTTGATGATCATTGTAGGCATCCAACTAATCTACAACTATAACAGTCTCAATATCCAAATGCAAGTGTTTCGAATCAACTAGCCTCTTTTCTCACGATGCCCATATATGGTTATCCTATCCATTGTTTTCAGAATCCTAGGATTCATATCCTAAATCTTATGATTCGTATTGAATGCCAAGGAAGAACATGTGCATCTATGAAATGAATTCCCATTTACAGATGAATCTTAGGATTCATGTTTAAATCTAATGGTTTGATATTTGTTATCAAATTTTATGATTCGTGTGATTTGGCTGAGCGAAAATAGCCACAACCAAGACGTTAGTATTAGTAATATTTTACTTTTTTCTTCCTTTCTTTCCTTTTTGGTTAGCATTTCTATATTTAAAGGTTATTTAGTGCTCGATGGAAACTCTTAAGAACTTTTGCTATTTTGGAAGGTTTTAGAGATAAATAAGGAATGAGGATGTGACTAAAGCGTTTTATTGGTACAGTATATGGGGTTTTGTCCTACATTTTTTTTTTTTATTTCTCTTTCATAAACTCTTTTAACTTTATGAGGCATCCTTACCATGTAAGGTTGATGATTTCTATATATATATATTTTGAAAAATTGCAACTTCTTTATTTTTCTTAGCAATGTTGATATCCTAAACATATTTAATTATTTACACACATCATTCATGATATATTAATATATGTCAATGATGTTTCTCAAGATTATATTAGTCTTATTTGTCATTGCATTTATGCTTTTACGGATTTTTACTTTTTAATTATTATTTTCATTTTACAAGAAAAATCGTTCTGTTCATGATATGATTCGATTCAACCCCTAGAACGATTTGTGGTATGGTTTTGAATTTTAGAACTATGATCTTATCATTTGCAAGATATTTCATATTTCATATTATATTTTTCATATGAAGTATTATTTTCACCTATAGTGCATTTCTAAATTACGGTAATTGTCAAACTATTACAAGTCCTTTCTGGTTTTTTTTTTTTGTTAATGTTGAAAGTAAGAACTAGTAGAAATCTATTTAATAATGGACTTAATACAGTAGGATACACTGAAACTGTATCTCAAAACTATTGGTGCGGGATTGAGTACAAGTACTCAAGTACGCTAGGTGTATGCAAGCGAGTTTATGGCTCATTTCAAGAGAGGAGTCCGGAGTTTCGGATACCTGAAGAATGAACCATGGTATAACATCTAGATAAGGTACATGAGGAGAGCGCATGAATTACGAATGCTAATTGATTAATTGAATAATTGAGGGAAGAATGACATTGATAAAATCGCGTTGGCCAGTTTACCAATATATTTCATGCCCATTTTAAATGCTCTGAAGATGTGATAAAACATTTAGATAAGATCAATGGAATGACCTTCACAACCACCTTGAATAACATTTAGTTGGTTAGAGAATGAAACCCTTCCACGCTGGTGGTATTGTCAATGAATTTCTAAAGAGAGTGAATCACACTATGACCTTAAGCTGCATGGCTTTTTGGGGAGGAGGACAGTGCTTCATGTAAATCTATCCTCGTCCATAGATAATGCATTGGTATTTGCGGCTGGATGGTGTTCAAGCCTAGAAGCCTATTCTAAGCATTTTAGGGGGCAGTTGTTCAATTAAGGATCAATTTTCTCTGACAGCTTACGTTCTTGTTTGCCGTTTCCATCTAGGTTTTGTGGTCTTAGCTTTGTTGGAGATTTTATCCTTTCTTTCGTGTTTTTCTAGAGTGAGGAGCTTTAGAGTAGAACTCATTTAGCAAGCTTAGATTGGTGGATAAGCTTCTCATGATGATGACTTATTTGAGAAACCTGTAGGATAGACCTATGCATCTTCCTCTTGGTGGAAAGTTATTGTTCTATCTATCTTTTTGATAGAAAATTATTTTTATTGTTTTTTTATTCAAGCTTCTTCAATCATGTGTTGATATATGTTGAGTAAATAGCTGTTCAACTATTCCTTAATTCTAAGAGCTGATGATATGTACAGCTCATCTATTAATTTATCCATTGTTGTAATGTCAAAAACATTTGTTACAGGTGCACCCATCCTCCGTTCTGGAAATGGATGAAGATGGATGCTTACCTGACTATGTAGTTTATCATGAATTGATCACTACCTCGCGCCCTTTCATGCGAAATGTGTGTGCAGTTGAAATGTCATGGGTTATGCCTATTTTGAAAAAGCTGGAAAAATTGAATGTCAACAAGCTCAGGTAGTAATAACAAGTTTACCTTTTGTTGCTATTATTTTCCCTTGTTTTCCATTCGTTTTATCTTGATGTCTACTTTTAAGGTTTTTTTTTTTTTTTTTTTTGAGTTGTATTTTGTCATGGGTGAGGCTTGTTTGGATATTACCTGGAACTCTGGTGTAAACACCCTGATGCGGTCAGGGAAGCACAAATCCCGATTAATGGTGAACCCCAAGATATTCGATCTTAAATCAACTACAAAATCTACTTACAGAAGGAGAAACGTAGAGATTTGCTTACCTTTGATTGCGAAAATCCACCGTCAATACCTTCAATCCAATGGGAGATGCTCATCCAAGGGAGAAGATGAAGAAAGTACTCAAGCAACTTCATAATAAAAGTATATGACAAAATATTATGAATCCTTCTAATGCCCCTTTACAAGTGCATTTATAGACTTAAAACCCCCTAAATCTAGGATGACATCATCATTCGTCATAAATTAAAGAATCCCAACACATGAAATAGGGAAACAAATCAACTCAAAGAAAGAGGTCTTGTGCAAGCTTTCCTTGTGCGTGAGATATTTTAGGCTATTGCGATCCAATCAGTCGCTAATCTAATCCTTAAATAAAGGACAATCTTTATCATCTTAATAGGTTTAAAGGAAGAAAACAACTCGACAGCCATAACAAAGAGAGGGTTATTTGCATGGAGGTCTTGGACATTCTAAGTTTCAGAAACTTTGGTTCCCACCTGCATTTCTTGCAGGCTATCTCAAATTCTAAATTATGACAAAGCACGACGAGTCAATTTGGGCCTGCATTAGGCTATTATTTTATCCTAATGAACCCAAAATATCCTGATTTAAATCCCTTATAATGTCAATACTTATATATTAAAAAATTTGGGCTTTATTTTGGTATTTCTCTTAGGCTCATCTTGACCATACCTATTCTTGATTTGCCCAATTTTCTTAAAAGAACCTTGACTGAGATGGGTCCAAAGCCCTTGGGGCTCAATCAAACCAGTCTAAGTAAATGAGGGCTTGATTGGTCACAAGGTCCGTTAAATCCACCCTATTCACTCCTACATCACACTCGCACAAGGGCTCCTACACTTGGGGGTTCGTGCTTGATCTGGCCTGCGAGTTAAGGATTTGGTACAATCCGAACGTGCTTGTTTTTGCAACGACAAGGTTGCAGGTTTAAGTCATGCTACCCTTTTTTTTTTAAAGGATGGGTCTCATGCTTGCTATAGTCTACTAGATATGCATCAGGTCAAGCAAAGTTGTTGGGCTTGCCAGAGTCTAACTTGCTGATCCTTTGATTGATGTGGCCCTGCACTGCTGGCCCAGCTTGATTGTTATTTCTGCCAGAAACTGATGCAGTCCTGGTTACAAATTGGACTGTCGTTTGATGCTCAAACCCGCAATTCCAGAAATTTGCAGAACATAAGGAACTTGAATAAAAATTTGAGCATTTTATCTTTGATTCGTTGGGAGCTTGCTCAAACCAGGGCGATGGTAAATGCTTAAATAATGTTTGAAGTATGAACTTACTAAAATCCTAAAGAAATATCAACCATTGATCTTTCATCAAGTTAGTCAATTCCTAACAGTCCTAATTAACTTGTAATAGGGAAAAAAAAACCCAAAAGCAAGAAACAAAAGGAAAGAAAGACAATCGGCTGAAGCTTGATACATCCCTTCTTGATAAGTCTCTGGCCTGTGTGGCTCTATGGCTAATCTTAAAGCCAATTCACAATCTAATCTTTAGCATAACAAATCTTAATTTAAGAATCCTGTTGCAACTCAAATTATGGCATCATTCAAAGTAAAGAATCCCAAGATATGGAAACAAGCTGTAAACAGGTCGACAAGATTATTCAGGATGTTAGGGCCTATAGGCCATGTGCTGGTCTGGTGGGTCCAGCCACTTATTGGGAAGGTGTCACCAGATCTTGGTGACCTGTTTTTGGTGCTGTCCCAGCTGGGCTGGGCCTGATTTGGGCTTTGTTCTGCTGGGTTTATTCCATGGGCTTGCAGTCCATTAATTGTGGACTGGCCCCTATATGGTCCTAATTAGATGGCCAAATAAAACCATTAAGTGGCCGATTTGGTTTCCTATCAATTTCAGCACTTCTGTTTTCAAATTTGTGACTTAAGACCATCCAAAGATAGATTTGAACTCCTTTACTTGATTGAGCCCCGATTGAGATGGATCAAGAGACCTTTTTGATTGATCAAATTGATCAGCATAATTAAGTGCCTGATCAATCGCTGGATCCATTAAATCCAGGCCATCTACTCTGCTTCAGAAACTTGAGCCCAGGTTTAGCTGTAGGCCCATAAAGGGAGCCCACATTCATCCCAAAGTTCGTGGTCTGGGCTAAGCCTGACCTAGCTTTTAACCTTGCTTTGAATGTTAATGCATTCTTAGGCGCGGTTTGTGTCTATATAATTGGAAGGAAACTGATGGAAATTAAATGGTTGATTTCCATGAAGATGCATGCATTGGACTTATCTACTTGAGCTATGGGCTTCTAGAAGATGAAAATATGTGGTTTTATGCTCGACAGCTTCATTTAGAAATGGAAACATGTGGTTTTCCCTCACACCACCCCCACATGAAAAAAGAAACAGGTATGCCACGGATTTCCACATATTTCTGTTCTCTGGCGAGCCATTGCTTGAAGTTGTTATTTTTATGATGATGATGATAATATTGGGTGCTTGCCTAATGATGTGGGAAATTGTGGCTCCCATACATTGTAGTAGTGTGTTTTTGCATTTTGGGGCTACCACAACAGTGTGGCCTCCTGGGTTTACATTTGCATCGATATTTTTTGAATACAACGCTATCTTTCGGGAAAAGAGAGTTTGCATTTATTTATGTATTTGTATTTTTTTTGCGTCAAATTCATATTGTGGATATTGTTTGCAACTGCAGTGGTGGTTCTAGCATTACTGAAGAAAATGAGGCCAGAGTGGTTGAACCATTAGGCTCACCGAAGAATGATGCTGTTGCCAGCAAGGCTCCTGATGGCCTTGACAGCAGAATACAGGCAGCGCGGGATCGCTTTCTTGCCCGAAAGTCAAAAAAATAGGGATTCATTTTCATCATCATTCAGTTGCATCTTTAAATCGAGTGATCTAACAGCTTGGAAGTCCTATACAGCACTGAAGCATTTTTGTTGGTTCAATTGATCCTGCTGTTGGATATTTTAGATTGCTCAATTGATCATTCAGCAGCTCAACAACTGCATTCAATGAAGGTGGGTGCTGCCATGCCAATTGGGGGATCTGTAACTGCTCTGGCTTGCCCAATCTGTAATTCCGTAGGCCTGCCCTCCTGCCCCATCCATATGCGTGAGTTTTCAACTTAAGAGGAGCTGTTCAGTTTACATTCTACATTATACAATTGTATCATATACCTAGCTGCTGTTGTTTGATGGGCATCCTCTGACCATGCCTGCCCAATATGCTCCTTTGATTGGGAACTGCTCCACCCTAACTTTCTATGCTGGACGCCACTCATTGCTTCTGCCATTTTTCCCCCAATGTATTCTGAACTTCTTCATGTACCCCTGTGAAATAATAATAATAATGTTTAAAAACTTCAATTTTTTTTTCTTATTGATATCATTTGCAAGTGTGCAATGCCTGCCTGCCTCTTGTTGTTTCCCTCTCATTTGTTTCCATGTGGTGATCTAGAGTGTTCGACTGTTGAGTCCGACAATCGATGGGACATACTCTAGAAATCTCACTGATAACGTAGTTCTGATAATAATGACCATTCTTTCAATCCATCCTTTCCAAAAGGATGGTATTTGCCATCAAAGTTCTCAACATATTGATGATGGGAGTTGGGACCAACAACATAAGCTGTTTCGATTATCACATGGCGAGCGGTGGGCATTGCTAGGATTTATCTTGCTTCATAACGCATAATTTAGAACTCATTTTTGTCTCGACTGATTGAGGACTAGTTGACTCGACTGAATAGATCAACAAGATGGGCAAGTCAAACGGGTTCCATAGAATTCTGAATGATTTTTCAGTCAGACTTGCCTGAGTTACTTGAGACAAGTTTCTGAGTTTTAAGAACATGGCATATTTGGCACTCTTGCTCTAACACTGATATCAGTTCTGTTGTTGACCAAGAGAGCTTAAAAAACTTGCAGTTCTAGCTAGTGTATGATATTATGCTTAGTTGAAGTTGTTTGCTGACTGGAGTCTTTTGTTCAAATGCCTTTCTGAATTATGTTCAAGAACAAAGCATTTTAGATGTGTTTCCCTTTTATCATGTCAGGATGCTACGATGCTTATGGGCTGGCCAGGGATATCATAAAATTATAAAAGAAGTCATAGCATTGAATTGAATTTCACATTGTATAATGAAAATGATTTGAGAAGGTACGAAAGGCCTAAGACATTGACCCAACAACCCTAAGGGGATGCACCCACCTACCTAACTCCCAACGTCTGACCAAAGACAAGGGTTAGATGGGTGGTTGATGGGGGAGTAAATGACCTTGATACCCTGTCTACAAAAATTGACTATTAAGACTATGCCTTGGCCAAAGTTCAGGGGAGAAAATGGGTTGGTAGACGGAAGGTGACATTAAACTCGACTTTACCCTTGTCTATTGCACTACCTAGTATCTCCGGATCCACTAGGGCTTTGATCTTGTGCTCGGGCGTGTTTGGCAATTAACTAGTTAAGTTAAAGTAAAGTGAATCAAGACTAGAAATGACTAGGGTTCATATCAAAAGTGTACAATTTCAAAATTCCTTTCGAATTTTTCAAAAAATGTAAAAAAAACTACCTCCTTTCTCCACTAAAAGATAAAAAAAAAATCACTTTTATATATAAACAACCGAAAATAAAATACCATCATAACACTTTATATTTTATTCTCTCTTGATTTGATGCTTCACCTCACCATACTTCAATTCACCGTACATTCAAACAGTTGAGTGCTTTTATTAGGCATTCTTTGCACAAACCAAACTCTATATAAGACCAAAGGTTCTGGCTTAGAACCTGATTTTGCAGCCAATGGCTTCATTCTTCTTTCCTCGAAGAAACTCATTTTTGTCTTTATGAATTTTTGCATTGCAAACTAGGAATCAATGCAGGAGTTTTTTGATTCATGGGTGTATCATATAAAACATGTTGAATTGATTTTGATTTTGCAAATTACAAATCAATGATTGTAAGTCATTCATTGAATTTTATTTCATTTGTCTAGTTAAAAACCTTTGTCTAGTTCAATTTTAATAGGTGGTTAATCTGTAACCTCCTCTTCTCTCTCTCTCTCTCAAACTATAGCCTTCTCTTCTCTAGTGACTTTCCAATTTCTATTAATATTCTAGACACCAACAAGAGAAAATTTTGGCGAGTCTCCATCTACAAGTTTCAAACTTTCAAACCCTTTTTCATTTCCCACATGATACTTGCCAACCATGACTTCCAGTAGAATTTGAGGGCTTTTCAGTTGGGGAATTTTCTAATGTGCGCAGTTCACAGTGCTTGTGAGAGAGTTGGTCCGGATTGTCACCGAAGGTGGGACCCCGTAATTGACATCGATCCAATTAAACTATAAATTAAACTATGGGAGGTAGGTGCGTGAGAGAAAATTGTCCTTTAATGTGAAAAGGGTGGGTCTATCTAACAACCTCAACCATCGATTTAAGGCCTCTAAAAAATATAAGTCATAATATAATCACTTTAAAAAACCATTAAACTTTAGCCCTTAGACAAGTGGCTAAATCATAAATTGGGTCAACTTATTTTACCGGTTTGTTTTTTTTTGCTATTGGAGGGTTCCCATTTCTTTGGGCTAGACTAATCCCTCTGGGTCACGAGGGAAACGGGTAAACTCTTCTGTAGCCACAGTGTGGTAGTGAAGTTTCGAACATACAACCTTTTGATGCAAACTATGGTCCTAGGCCAATTGAGCTATTTTTAATATTAAACGGAAACCGTTCTATGGAAAAAAGGGAAAATCTCAAAAAAGCACCAAACTTTTGGCTTATTTTTTCAAGAAAGTACATGAAGGTTTGAATATTTAAAAAAAATAGATTTTTTTTTCAATTTTTTCAATCAAGTCCTCTCTATAGTTTTATTTGGTGCATATGGATAAGAGGCTTTGCATGCGTTCTTAGGAATTAGTTATTGACTGTCCTTAATTCAGTGTCTCTTTGACTTAAGGCAAAAAACTTTTAGACTGAATTGCGCTGGGCGGGAGATATTCTGGATTATTAAAAAAAGAAAAAAAAAAGGTTCATCTCCATAAAAAAGTGAAATGATAAAAATACACTTTGCCTGTGACAACTTTTTACCTATATTAACCTTTTTCCTCCCTAAAGCCAACCACTTTTTCTCTTAAATGATTTATTAAAGAACAACTCTAAAAATAATATAAATATATTTTTATTATTTCTCGAACTTTCTTTCCCCCAAGTACTTGATTGAAAGAAATACAAAAAACCTTATACTCTTTTGAAATATTAAAATATTTATGTACGTTTTTTTAACACGAAATAAAAGATTTATACCTCTTTGGAATTTAAAAAGGAAAAATAATAAAGAGTAAGGGCATTATAGTCATTTTACAAAGGTAGACACGCTTTGACTTGAAGCATTAGACGGTCCGTCGTCAGCCATTCTTCCTACCCTCCTAAAACCCTCTCTATCTATATTCAAAACCACAAAGAGATATAGAGAAAGATCCTCCAAAACCCTAGCTTTCGATCTCCAATCACACCAGAGAAAAAGCAGATAGAGAGAGAGAGAGAGAGAAATGGCGAGCTCAGTAGATTTAGCAGAGATCCCATCCGTTGATCTCATGACAGAACTCCTTCGGCGCTTGAAATGCTCTAACAAACCCGACAAACGCCTCATCCTCATTGGTAAAAGCTCTCTCTTTTATGCATATATATTTGGGGTTCTGATATTGTAATCTCTAATCAGGATTTCTAGGGTTTTGCTTAATCTTTATTCTTAGATTTGGTGGTTATCATGATTCTATTTGGGATTAAATTAGGATATGTACGTGGTTAGGATTTTCTGCTGAAAATGAGAATGGTTTCATGTATGAGTCATTTTTGGTCTGGTTATTAGATTCAGACCCAAAAAGAAAGAACCCCATTTTTCTGTGGTTCTAGATTAGAGAGGTTGAAGCACAATTCACCATGGAAAATGTTGTAATGTATCAAACAATAGAAGCTGGGATTGTCGAAATGTGGTCTTCAGTTTTGTGCATGTCACTCTTTCATTAAATTGTGCATGGAAAATGTTGTAATGTATCAAACAATAGAAGCTGGGATTGTAGAAATGTGGTCTTCAGTTTTGTGCATGTCACTCTTTCATTAAATTTGAATAAGCTCTAAATAATTTATGACAAAACAACGATATAAGATGTTTTGGTTTATAGTGTGTACTAATAATGAAAGTAACTATTGGGAGTTTTAGCTTGTAAGTATAGACCTCATGTACTGCTTGCCGTTAAGAAAAGTTTGTACTAATGATGAAAGTAGAAAAAAAAAAAAACATTGTTTTTGGCATTTTCTAATATTCTGAATTTCTTAAAAATTTTCCAGTTTACTTTGAAAAAAAAAAAAAAAAGCAATTCACACCACGACAGGCCATGACAGTTGTGAACTGTGATGTATCATTTTCCAAAGTCGACCGTGAAGGAGATTATGACTGCGATTTCGAACCATGGTTCAAATGCAGCTTGAACAATCAACAACTTAAGACTTTGGTGAGTATCTTACCCCAAAAAAAAAAAAAAGAAAAGAAAAAAGAAGACGACTTTGGTGAGTCGACCAATGACTCATAAATTTTATGCTGTTTTATCAGGCATCATTATAATTCAATGAAAATAATTATTACGGAAGCAATAAAAAATTATTTAAAAATCGTTTACCTTTCAGAATATGGAAATGATTCTATTCTGTTTGCCAATATGAGTGCTAATGGCAGTTAAAGCCCGATCTAGCTTGTGAACAGATCACCTTTCTTTGATCCAATTAACTCATATTGCATGCCTGCCTTTATTTAGGCACAGGCCCAATCCTCACTTCAATTGCAGCGATATTTTTCGTTGAATGTATAAAAATGTGTAGTTATGTTTTTTTTTTTTTTTATTAGTATTATTTTTATAATGGTCAATCCAATGGTGTTTAGAACTTTGATATGACTGGGTTTGATCAACCAAAGGCGGGGCTCGAGACTCCACACAGGTTTAATGAGATGGTTAGCTCCCATCAGAACAGGATCCTTTCTCTAAAGAGTATGTTTTATTTTATTTTGATATATTGTATACTTAGAGAATTTTAAATTACCAGAAATCATTTTACTTCTACAAATTCTGTACTATTTTGAATAATTTAAAAATGGATTAAATAGACTGAGAAGAGAAAATATGCTTGTTAGTTGTTACTTTCATAGGAGATTAAAAATTAGAGAAAGAAACATAATTGGATAATCAAGTTCATTTCAAAGGCACAGTACAAATGAAAATCCCACTTTTATCATGTTATCTCAATGGTCTGTTGCTTAAGCTTCATCAAACACTGAAAGAAGATAAAGATGAATTGTTGAGACTTGGTAGAAAAAACTAGTTGTGGATACTTTCTGTGTTTTAGTCACACTCTTTGATGGACACTTTCCTATTTTGATTGTAACAAGACAGACTTGTAAATTTCTAATATCTTTCTTTTCGATTTTTTTTCTTCGAGCGCAACTAACTTGAAGTACTTTGATGGATATATCAACACAATTTTCTATAAGAATATTCATTTGGATCCGACGTTTACCTAAGTGTGATTTTCCACAATAATAGGTACATTTAGGGATTGAATAAGTTAAAGTTGGCCTTGGTTAATTTAGATACATGTAGGACCTTTTTTTTTTTTTTTTTTTTTAAATTCTCCTGAAATTGATTGTTCATCTGTGGTTGGTTTTTTACTTACAGATCTATCATTCAGTGTGTACAAAATGAAACAAATGTTACTTTTTTGGCATGTTTGGGTAATGTTTGCAGAAAGGCACTTCTTCAGTCTTCTTTTTTTTTTTTTTCATGTGTGTGTGTGGAATGAAAAACCAATTCTGAACCCACAAAAAAAAGAAAACTAATAAAAAAAGCACAAAAAGTTTCTGTGGCATCGAGGGAACATTAGTTGCCCTTTTGCAACGTTTCCTTGCATAAGTGGTGCCACACCAAATTGTAGAAACTGAAGAGTGTGTAAAAGTAGAAACTATTTATGCAGATTTCCATAGAATGTTACACAAACATGCCCTTCAAGGATGGTTACATTTACCATTAAAAAAAGGAAAAATTTCATAAAAGTATAGTACTTTTGACTCATTTTCAAAAAAAGTACATCAAGATTTAAATATTTCAAAAAAGCATAAAATTTTTCCACAATTCTTTCAATCAAGTCCTCTCCTTAAATTTTTTTTATATAATGACAACAGTACCCTTCCCTTATGATAGGCTTTTGTCTTTATCAACCTTTTTTCTCCCCAAAACCAACCATTTTGATTTGCTAAAGTGGGCCCCACTAGGTCATTTGGGTTGGACTTCATCATTATTCTTAAAAATGATTTAATAAAGAAAAGTTTTGAAAAATGACATAAGGGTATATTTGTCATTTTTCAAACTTTTGTCTTCGAGAGGACCTGATTGAAAGAACTATAGAAAACCTTTATACCCCTTTGAAATATTTAAATTTTCTTGTACTTTTTTGAAAATGAGGCAAAAGTTTTTCACCTTTATGAAAATTTCCCAAATTAAAAAAAGAAAAAAAAGAAAAAAACTGGCCATGTTGAGCGTAATTATGAAGTTCAAGTGACTGGCAGGTCCACCTGGATCAGGAAAAGGCACACAGTCACCCATTATAAAGGATGAATATTGCCTATGTCATTTGGCCACTGGTGATATGCTGAGAGCTGCTGTAGCTGCTAAAACCCCTCTTGGAGTAAAAGCAAAAGAAGCTATGGACAAGGTATTGTCTGTATCATGTGATGTTCAGATAATATTTAACCATCACGTATATGTTATAATTTTTTATTATTATTTGATCATATTGTTTTAGGAGTAGTTTTTATTCCGATTGGTATTTTAAGAGTTAGTTTAATGAGTTGTTTCAATTTTTATCTCATTATTCTGCAGGGTGAACTTGTCTCAGATGACTTGGTTGTTGGGATAATCGATGAAGCAATTAAAAAGCCATCATGCCTGAAAGGTTTTATACTTGATGGGTTCCCCAGGACTGTAGTTCAAGCAGAAAAGGCATTCTTTTTTACTCTAATATCACATGTTAACATGAAGCGATAGAGAATGCATTTTTTTTTTTTACATCCAAGTGACATCCTTAAAAAAAAAAATTTACACTGACTGCTTCTGCTCATGATTTATTATTGCTTGATGCAGCTTGATGAGATGCTGGAAAAGCAGGGCAGTAAAATTGATAAGGTCCTCAACTTTGCAATTGATGATGCCATCTTGGAGGAGAGAATTACTGGTCGTTGGATCCACCCATCTAGTGGCCGGACCTATCACACAAAGTTTGCACCTCCAAAAGTCCCCGGTGTTGATGATGTAAGCAAATCTAATTGACCATTTTATGTTGTAATTGATGATCCGAGCTTCTTGATGCTTATGCTTATTTTAACCTCGGTAGAATAAAGAAATGCTCAGAAGTTGCATTGCAGACTGTAGTTCTTTCAATTGATTCACATGATTAGTAGTTACATGCATTTTATGTCATTGTATTATCATGCTATGCGCTCAGATAAGCTGATTACTTTCTTAAAACGATTTTTCTAGAGATATGATTGCATCAATCTATATATCCCCGGAGAAGACCTCTTTTCATTTACATATGCGGTTTACTATGTTCTGATGAGTTATAAACTGCTGAGGCTTTCCATTCAAAGCTCTTAGTGATCCAATGTCTTATTTATGATTGTGCATTTATTGACGTTACTAGGTATTTTTTCTTTTATGGATAATATGCAAAGTTATCTTAGATTGAGCCTAGAAGAACAAGTAAGTTTGAGTCACCTTTCATCAGCAACACACACCAAAAAACTTGCTTAATCCTGAATTTGTAAGTGCTACGTGTTGCATCTCTTTTATATAACGCTATTGGTATCCTGGGTTGCTATTTATCACCTGTTATTCCTCAAAGTTCAAAACTAATAGAAAACTCATGTATTTTCAAGTTCCAACACAATGTTTTGCAGTTTCAGATTATAAGATGAATGCATACCATTAATTCTATGAATGTTGCTCATTTCTCTTTTATGAATATATGCTTATTTTGTTTTCATAGGTTACTGGTGAGCCCTTGATTCAGCGGAAAGATGACAATGCAGCTGTTCTTAAGTCAAGGCTAGAAGCTTTTCACAGGCAAACTGAACCTGTATGTTTCTTCTCTCTTTCGACAAACTTTCTAATTGAGTTTCCCCCCTTTTTTGGGGATAGCTTTGTCCGAGTTTCTCAAAAAGAATTCCAGTCTTGGATAACGTCCCTAGCTTCCTAGAATTTTTTAAGCAACCAAAGATGAGGTTTGGCTGCTTAGATTTTCTAAAGCTGTTATATATTAGCCAATGACGAGCAGCCACAACAAAAAGGAAGAAAAGATCAGAATTTTTTTTTTTTATAACGAAGATAAGAAGTTTTTGCACCTTAAAAGAATTGATTTTTTTTATTAATGTATGAATTAAAGGCTGGGGTCTATTGTTTTTTTCTTGTAAATAAAGATCCAAGGTGTAATATTTTTCTGTTGCGTGCTGGTTGTTTATGTTCATATATTATGAAGAATAACCTATATCATTTTGGTGTTTGTTGGTTAGTCTTTTACATTTAATTCCTTGTGAAATATGGCAATTGCATGATCTTATCTATGAAATTATTGTACAATTTGTTCCCCTTTTGTGGTGTTAGTACTGCATGTTTTTTTCCCCTTTGTTTCTTTTCCTAAAACAGGCTTTAATTTATGAAGGAATAGCATGCAAATATGGCATGGCTAAATTGTCTTATACATTTTTTTGTGAATGGTTAAATTGCCTAATACATAGAATAGTATTATCATCATCCCCATCAGATTAAATCATTGAAAACATCTTTGTCTTGCTATAGTGACTATTAACCAAAAAAAAAAAAAAATCGTGACTTTTTTTTTTTCCTGAATTATGAACAAATTATTTGTCTGGTGAATAACTAAAGTCCAATGGAGCAAGTTGTTATTATTTGTAGTTGCCATTGGCCTGCAGACATGCTGTTTGGCTTTTTTTTTTTTTTAATAAAACTTAGTTACTGTTCGAAAAAAATTGATGTCATTTATTGAACTGTGTATGATTAGGTGCTCCACCGTAGATTTTCTTATTCTTGGGTCGGGCTGTTAGGCCCTCTTGTAAGAATACTGGTCTGCCCCTCAAAAGGCCTGCAAAAGGAGGACTCTTACTTTTCTTAAGAAAGCCGGAGGGCACGGTTTGGACATGATTTTTGCAGGCCTGCAAATTTGAGGGCAGGGCAATATTAGGCCTGGCCAGGCTGCTGGGCCCAGCCCTCATATTTTTCTTATATATATAATCATATAAATATATTAGTTATTACAAAATGCCTCTTTTTTGCCCTTCTCAATAGTGATATAACAGTTATCATTTTGGGGGGGGGTAATTTCAACTGACTCCCACTTGCACCTCTCTCTCTCTCTTCCCACACACACAGCGATCTCTCCCTCTCGATTCCTGTAGCATTTCTTATTTCTTTTTCCAGGGCTTCTTCCATACGTTTTCTTATTTTTATTTCTATTTTTTGGGTGTGGTGAAAGTGAAAGTGGAGGATTCAAATACTAGGTGGATAAGCCTGGGGATTCAAAATGATTTTTTTTTTCCTATGACATCTTGCGGATAGGGTATGGGACTATGGGTGAAGTTCCACTCCACATTGGAAGAATGTCCACCTTTGAATTTACATGTAAAAAATCTATTCTTCTAAAAATCTTCAAATCGACTGCTCCTATTTTCATGGCCCTTGATCTTCTGGTTTCAATCTGGTGGTTTCATCAATCTAGATCATGATAATGATGGAAAGTGAGGAGGATACTTGAGAGTCGGGCCATATCTGAATTCAGACGACCTTGACAACCCAAATACGGGGATTTGGATTTCGTTAAAATTTGCTACTGATTTTGGTTAATGA
Organism: Cinnamomum chago; assembly: GCA_038049695.1. Taxonomy (NCBI): domain Eukaryota; kingdom Viridiplantae; phylum Streptophyta; class Magnoliopsida; order Laurales; family Lauraceae; genus Cinnamomum; species Cinnamomum chago. Next base: position 4,622,582 of record CP142451.1, read on the forward strand.
TGGCTGATTGGACTTAAGCTAATGATTATATTAATGCAGATGTGATTGATGTGCCACACGTGATGGTTGAAGACATTGTGAAAATTTTATTTCCTTGATCTAAAATGAAGATCAGTATTAGAAAGCCATAAATAGTGAAACAAACATGCATGGAAGAATGTCTCTGTTAGTTTGCGTACCATCTTTTATTAAATTAATGTTAAAATTAATGGTTCATAGGTTTTTTCGTTTCCAGATTTTAGTTAAGGTGACTGTAGAAAGGCCCAAATAGATTTCTTATGATGGATTTTTCAAATGAAGGGTTATTTGCATCTGTAAAGGTTACGAGATACAGTTTCTCTGCACTGTGAAAGAATTGGCTGTCACCTGCAAAAAAGTTTGTGATGGCTGCCTAGCCCTAGAACGAGGCATTGTGGATGATGAGGATTGGGATTTTAGACATGGCCGTTTGCAGAGGATGAGAACCTTTGGGTCTCAACAGGAATGGATCTGTTGGGTGGTTCATATAGGAGGATTGCTCAAGTCAAACTGGGTAAATGTTTCCATGAAGTGCATGCAAATGCAGTACTTGGTTCATTGCATAGTTTAACCAATTGTGGACCAGTATTGCTCACATGTGGAGGTCAAGTTTGCGAGTTACTATTGGCATGTGGTTCTGCACTTGGTTCCATACTGAATTAATACTCAATTAATACAAGCAAATGTCAAATCATCTAACTGCTTGCCTAATAGTGTAGCTGACGAAGATGGATAAGTAGCTGTCCAAATGCTTCAGATTTCAGGTGGCCACTGTCCAGAAGATCACTTCCACATATATATGGTCTCTTTTCAAGAAAAGACCAACTACGTTACCAAAGCAGCAGACTTTGCTGTAGAACTTAATGGTGGATTTAAACTGAGAGAAACAGTTGGGGAAGCTGGATATGAAGAGGGGCAGATCTAATGAGAATTGGTAGAAAAGTCTTCACTTCAGTGCAGTTTTGCTGAATTTGAAGCCTAGGAATAGCCATATTCAACTGAAGAGAATTGACAGAATTTGAAGCCTAGGAAAAGTCTTCACTTCAGTGCAGTTTTTCAAAATCCTCCCATCTCCTATTTGTTTTGAAATGATTATCATGCCTCAGCTCAGAAGTCCTAATCTAACTGAAACATTACCTTTAAAACTCCTGGTCCTTTTTTATCTAAACTAAAAAAACGTTTTGTCTATTTTGTTAATCGGCATGAGTATGCCTGAAATCTTTGTAATGGATGAGTTAGATGATGCCAAAAGAATTGACAAACCCTTTATAGCTTAGTGTGAAACGTGGGAAGAATGGAAATGACTTTTTTTATTTTTTTTTCATTTTTGTTATATTCTTGACTTCAACATGCTGAAGAATGATCCGGTATTCATTTGGATTGCAGGTCATTGACTACTACTCCAAAAAGGGTGCTGTTGCACAGCTTCCTGCGGACAAACCCCCCAAGGAGGTCACTGTGGAGGTTCAGAAGGTGCTTTCCTCGTGAGTGGACTCTTGTGACTTTATGTAATCTTTTTTTTTTTTAATGTTATTTGCTTTCATAATATTATGCAATCCGATATTGTCGGATCGGCTATCCTCTTCTGTCTTTATCTTATTTACCAACTTCAAGCATGGATTCCATGCACTGCTGAGGTTTCTACCAGATTTGGTCCAAAATAAAAAAGTACCGAGAAATGCAAGAGTTTTGTATTAGATTAAAGGTCAGTGCTTCATGTTATTGTTGTGGCTTGAGGGCTTCGTGTGTTTGCTTAGTTTGCTTAATTGAAATGGCTAGATGGAAACCAATGATTGGTATAGCTTAGTTAGCCAAGACTCACGAAGCGGAGAGGTTTTGTGTTCAACACTTACCTTCGTTGGCCACGTCCCATAGTTTTGCCTCGTGCATGTGGATAAGAGCGTTTGCATGTGTCCCTAGGCATTAGTTCTGGGCTGGGCTTGGCGGGAGATACCATGGGTTATCAAAAGAAAAAAAAAAGGGCTAGATGGAAGTGAATTGGGTCGCCCTTTAGTGTTGAGTTGCTTGCACAAGTGCGCTAGTCTGGGTTGAACTATTGATGCCATCATTTGTTGGAGTATAATGATTTTAGTAGTATTGAACTATTGATGCTATCTTTTCTGCCGAGTTTTAGGCGGTTGTAAACATTTGAAATTGCATTAGTTGGATGGATTGGTGCTGCTTCTCAGCTGTTAGGGTCAACAAGCTCAAGCTGAGTAACATAGCATGTGGTAAAAGTTCACATAAAGTGAAATATTAAAAAAAAAAAATCTTGTGTTTTACAGATGACCAGCCTACAATGGGCCCATATCCTAACCGGGTGAAATTTGGTTAGGGCTTATCTTTTTTTGGATGGTTTAGATTTTTAATAAGTGGGCTTTGCTTTAGATTTCCGTGAATCTTACATGAATTCGAGTTTCATCCTGTACCTATAATTAATCATGATGGAATTGTCAGTCAGGATTCAAATACTTTGGTCCTTAAGGTCACTAGCCGAGTAACCGATCAGTTCGGCTCATTCGACTTGCCGAATCGATTGACTTGGCTTGGTTTGAGTTTTTGAACATGTCCACCTTAAACCTGAAATCTTGGATGGGTTATGAGCTCATTGGCAAGTTGATGTACAATTACCAGTATGCATCTATTTTGATCGAAACTACATGGTTCCATACATTTCGAGCAACTTAGAAGATTCTTACGGTCAAATTGAAAACCATAAACTAAACTAATAAGGGCTAGTCAAATTAGGCCTAGATTAAATAGCTGTATTTTTTAAGTATTAGTTATATTTAGTCCATTTATAAAAGTTCTGAAAAAAACATCATCCTAGTATATATTTGGTAAATAACAAATAATAATTTATAAGAAAGGCATTCTTTCAAATATTTCAATAGCTAACTTTTTCCAAATTTTCTATGATCTTTATTACAGAAACAAGGGGATTGCAATTGGACAGAGTTGTACATGAGAAATTCGTCAATAACAAAAAAAAAAAAAAAAATGCGCCAATAATGCAACATGCGATAGTTTTTTTTTTTTTGCTATTACAGAGACTAAATCATTCGGTGATATCACCGTACAATCATAACTAAAAAGAAATCAATCAACAAGAGATTACTAATAAGCTAATACTGAGGTCAGAAAGTAAACGGAAATGCTGCAGATACTCTGTTCCAAACCGTAAGCAGGCAGCCAGACTTGTCTTTCATCATCTCTCAAACAAATCAGCAAAAAAAGGTTGGAGTTGTTGCTTGATGTCATTGTCTCCCACTCTAATGCTTCCCACCATTCAGTCTCGCCTACAATCATCTTTAGAGCTGGAGGTACATTGTTGGTGCCATGAGTGATGAAGGAGAGACTCCTCAACTTGGGACATTCACAAATTCGAATAGTTTCTAGTGAGGGCAATTCCAAAGAAACCTCTTGGCAAATGCTAACCAATTCTTGAAGGTTATGAAGAGAAATACGCTTGATATTAGGGAGGATGACTCTGTTATTACTGTTAATATGGGCATGGTATGGGACAGACATCTCCTCTTCAATTCCTATTATCTCTTCTACGGACGAACAGGCGGCCTCCAATCTTTGTAAACTGGGCAGTTGTTGAATAATATCCAATTGGAGAACCTTCTTCAAGTGAAGACAATCAACTAAAATCAGATCGGTTAGTTTGGAGAGGCTTCCAGGTAACAATGGCCCATCCCATAGCCGCCTCCAATTAGGAAGCTTGTCAATCTCAAGTCTCACCAAGTTCGGTAGCAGTGCCTTGGTCTCGTGTTCATCATCTCCATCAAAGAGAGTTTCCATTTTATCACAATACTTTACCGTACATTTTTTCAACTCAATCATGTTTTCCATGCCAAACTCTGATAGCTTTTGTGTGGCATAATGCTCCTGTAGATAAAAACTGGAACAATGAGCAAGTGTCTCCATAATCGCAACATGCGAGATCTCATCACTACCTTTGTATATCAAACACCCTTCCCATGCTTCATCTTGGCTGGACGAATGGATTATTGTCTCAGCACCAACCCGAAATCGGAATCTCCTAAACCAACTTGCTTTCCTCCATATGCTCTTACGTAGAAAACGCTCGAGATTCTCCTCTTTTGGAAAGTAGAAATCAAGATAGGTAAGATGTTCCAACCTGCACAACTCATCAACTACAACTTTCATGCTGTCATCAGCCCATTGTTCTTCTTCAATACAGCCATACACACACAAGCTGAGTTCTTCCAAGAATGGAAGACTTGGTATTATTCCGGTAGGAACTCTCCGCTTCATGTTCCATTCTTCAGCGTCGTCATCATACCATGGCCAATGAGTGTATCTAAATCCCACTATAAAACGTTTCAAACCACTTAGCTCCCCAACCTCTCTAGGCAGATATTTGATCCCTGTGTTGCCTCCTAAGGGCCCGTTTGGTAATTTTTCTAATATAGTCAAGTGAAGTCAAGTCAAGTTAAACATCCCATCAAAAGCACTTTTTACCAAAACTCCCTCCGTTTTTTCCAAAAAAAGTAAAAAAGCAACTACATTTACGCACTAAAAGACAAAAAAACTCCATTTCCCCATACAAAAAGTAAAAAATATTCCATCACAAACAACTAAAAATAAAATACCATCATAACTCACTTATATTTTATTCATTCTATTCATTTCACTTCACTCCACTTTATTTTAAAAGTAAATTACCAAACGGGCCCTAAATAAAGCACCTCAAGTTGCTTAAGCTCTCTTTCTTGGGATGGCAGGTCTTCTAATTCATTACAATCCCTCAAATAGAGTCCACGGAGATTAACCAAGTTGAATAGGGATAGCGGCAATGAGCTTATATTTGTGCCACTTAGGTCTAAAATAGTGAGTGACTGCATTAAATCAAAGAATGAATAAGGGATCATTTTTAGCTGATCATTACCTTGCAGCAATAACGTCGACAAAGTAATGCAATTTGGCCTCTCCAGTAGACTACACAAACTTGATTTCATTATTGATATCTTTTGCATCTGCCACCATTCTTTCTCCTCTAGCGGATGCTTTACATCCATACCAGCTTTTACTAAGACATCACGAGCTTCTCTTAATGCAAAATCCCTTACAACATCATGCATTTTGACACATTTCTCATCATAACACCTCTCCAATAATGCTGCGTTAATGAGATTAATTACCATAGAGTGTCCCTTATCCCGTGCCTCTTCAATGCTGTCAACTCCATAAATGAAGCCCTCTAGCCAGCAATACTCTGCCAATTCAGTTATCAATATCTCACAGTCTTCCGGGTACAAGGAACAATACAAAAACAATTTCTTTTTACATTCATCTTGCAACTGATCGTAACTAGATTTCAAGCAGTAAAAGACTCGTTCTTCCATGACTTCAATTTGAGATGTAGTTGGTAATTGTAACTCCCTTAATGTATTCCTCCACATAACTACTTCACTAATCTTTCTCAACGATGAACCGACTACGACGATGGCAAGTGGTAAGCCATCGCACTCTCGGACGATACATCTAGCAATTGGTTCGATGTCAGAGAACATGGCAACATCTCCAACTTTTTTCTTGAATAAGTGCCATGCCTGTTCTTCAGTTTATAGTCTCCAGACTTTGATTTCCTCATCTGTTTCCATCTGTTGACATATGCTCAAGGATCGGGTGGTCAATACAACCTCACAACCATTATTTGATTGAGAGTTGGGATTCCTACACCAGACAAATTTATCCTTTCCCAAACATCATCTAAAAGCAACAAGAACTTCTTCCTCCTTAAAATTTGACGTATACTTGCTTTTAGTCGATCATCGGATTCATTGGATACGGGCAATTTCAGACGTTCTGCAATCTCATTTTTTGCACCTTTCTTTGGTTTCCTTCTTTTGGGACAGTTACACAAATGACAGTCTCAAATGTCTGGGAAACTTCAGGCCAGTCATTCAGCAATTTTATCTTTTGGGTTCTGACATCTTTTATAAATCCCAATATCTTCTGCAATGTACACTCGGTTGTTGAAGTAATTTCTACATTTTGTAAAAATTGAGGCTCAACTTTCTCCAACAGTACATAGGATGACTCTTTTCCCTCGAATCCCAACCGTTTATTGTTAAGATTGGTGATTTTCTGGTTAATATCTTCTACTAGTTTGCCCAACTTCATGTTAAGAGTAAATATTAGGACACCACCCAGCAAGACATTTCTTGTCTTCTCTACATCATAGTCTAATTTGACACAGAGCCATCATTCTCTCATACATACTTTCAGATTTGTAGCTTGCAAACATTTTTTTTACCAAGGCTTTGAAGTCAATTTCTAGTTCACAAATTGATGCTGGTTGATCCACATGCTACAACCCAACTAATCTTGCAAAGAACAGTAAAGGCCATAGCTTCATGTTATTCGTTGGGGTAAGTTTGCTTAATTGAAAAGATAAGAGATATTTAGCTATAAAAAAATGGGTGCATTGCATTGCTGATTCAAGTGAGCTGGGTCCTATCCAGTCCTGATTCAAGCTGGCTCAGGCTTGTTTTAATTCCTGTATAATTATTTTGACAGTACGGCTGCTATCCGCCTATCCCCTCCCTCCTTTTAATGTGATTGAATCCACAATGTTGCAATAGTGAGCACTTTCCCCCGTGCCATCCCCTCTTGTCTAGGGATGCTATCTTTTCCGCTGAGTTTTTGCCAATTGCAAAAAATGGAAATGGGGATTAGGCAGGTGAGGTACTGGTTTTACAGCCTCTATTTCACTCAATGCCCTCATCAAGCAAATAACAAAACATATAACCAAAACATTCACTTAACCTGGCTAGGTTTTTAATTGGAGAAAGCAGGACAGCTTTCAAAGGCACAATTGGATCCTTGAAACTCGGTTTTACTTGTAATTGGTTGTGGCAAAGAATAAAACAACTGTCACAGGCAACTCAGATTATTCAGATGCCTTAATTAATACTCTGTTTGCGTGTAAACTGAATTACATGCACTTTTTAGTATTATAAATTTTACGAAAGTACTTTTTACTATTATAAATCTTTGGTAAATAACAAATAAGAATTTAGTGGAGAGCCGTTCTTTGTCATTTTCAACAAATATAATTTCAATTAATGGCTTCTAAAGAACGTTTTTCAAATCTGCAAATACCTACTTTTTTTTTTCTTTCTCTAATCATATAGTAATAAGGGAATTGAAAAGAGAGTTGAGCATGAGAAATTGGACAATAAAAATATGCCAACATGCGAACATACGAAAAACAAGCAGCATTTCTAGAAGTAATCATTTAGTCATATCACAATACAATCATAACAAGAAATGAAATCAATCAACAAGAGATTACTCATAAGCTAAAAGGTCTTGTTCTTGAAAAGAGGTTGGAGCCGTTGCTTGATGCCGTTGTCTTCCCACTCCAATGCTTCCCACCATGATCTCGAGGCTCCAATCGTCTCTAGTGCAGGTGCTACATTGTTGGTGCCATGGGCAAGGAAGGAGAGGCTCTTCAACTTGCGACATTCAAAAATTGAAATATATTCTAGTGAGGGCCATTCCAAAGAAACCCCTCGGCAAAAGCTGACCAATCGTGGAAGGTGACTTAGAACAATCCGCTTGATATTAGGGAGGATGACAGTGTCATCATTACTAATATGGGTGTGGTCCTCTTCAATTCCTATTATCTCTTCAACGGATGAATAGCTGATACTCAGACTTTCTAAACTGGGCAGTTGTTGAATCATATCCAATTTGAAAACCCTTTTCAAGTGATGAGAAGAACAATTATGTAATTCCAAATGGGTTAGTTTGGAGAGGCTACCGGGTAACAATTGCCCAGCCCATAATCTTCTCAAATTATTGGCACCGCAAATCTCAAGTTTCTCCAAGTTGCGGAAAATTTCATGCGTTTGTTGTTCCTCGTCTGCATCAAAGATAGATTCTTTTCACTGCCTTCGATCCTACATATTTTCAGCTCATTCATGTTTGCCATGCCAAAATCTGATAGCTTTTGTGTGGAACGATGATGGTGTAGTAGAAAAAAGGAACAATGAGCAAGTGTCTCTTTAATCGCAGCATGTGAGATCTCACGGCCACTTTTGTATACCAAACATCTTTCCCATGCTTCATGTTTACGATCATGATGTACCTGAAAGCACGTCTCCAAATCTCTCTCACTGCCGACCCGAAATCGAAATCTCCCCAACCGTCTTCCTTTCCACGATTTGCTCTCATGTAGAAAATGAGCAAGGCAGTTCTCATTTCGAAAGTAGAAATCAAGATACGTAAGACGATCCAACCTATACAATTCATCAACCACAACTGCCATCGTTCTATAACTCCATTGATAATTTTCAACACAACGATATGTACATATGGCCAGTTCTTCCAACAAAGGAAGTTTTGGGATTATTCCAATTGGAACTCTCAAATTCATGTCCCATTTCTCATTTTCATCGGAACGCCTAGGAAATCTTGAACAATGATCTAGATCCCAACGGTGTTCAAATCCCACTATCAGACGTTTCAGACCAATTAGTTCCCCAATCTCTCTAGGCAGATATTTGATCGCTGTAGAACCTCCTAAATCAAGCACCTCAAGCCGGATGAGCAATCTGACTTGTCATGGCAAATCTCTTAAGCTTGTACAATCCCTCAAGTAGAGTCCTCGGAGATTAATCAGGTTCCCTACAGACGGTGGCAGCATTTGTAGGTTTGTACCACTCAGGTCTAGAGTAGTTAGAGAAACCATTAATTCAAAGAATGAGTCAGGGATCATTCTTATTCGATGGCTAAATTGCAAAAGTAATGTGTTCAAAATGCCGCAATTCGGCCTCTTCAATAGACTGCAGAAAGTAGATCTCATTAGTGAAATCTTTTGTGACTGCAACCATTCATCCTCCCCCGGCAGATGCATTATTTTCATACCAGCTTTCACTAAGAACCCACGACCTTCTGTCAATGCAAAATCCCTTACTACATCATGCATTTTGACACACATCTCTTTGTCACATCTCTCTAACAATGATGCGTCGACGAGATCAATGGCCATGCAATGTCCCTTATCTCGTGCCTCTTCAATGCTGCCAACACCATGAATGTAGCCCTCTACCCAACAATATTCTGCCAATTCAGTTATCGATATCTCAAAGTCTTCCGGGTACAGTGAACAAAACAAAAACAACTTCCTCTTCCATTCATTTTGCAGCCTGTCGTAACTGAATTTCAAACAGCGAAAGACTGGTTCATCCATGACTTCACATTGAGACTTCTGTAACTCCCTTAGTGTATTCTTCCACACGACAATATCATTAGTCTTTCTCAGTGACGAACCAACTAAAATGATGGCAAGTGGTAAACCATCACACTCTTCGACGATAAGTCTAGCAGTTGGGTTGATATAAGGGGACATGGCAACATCTCCAGCTTTTTTATTGAATAAGCTCCATGCCTCATCTTTAGGCAGAGTCGCAACTCTAACATCTTCATCTTTTTCCATCCGTCGACAGACGCCCAAACTTCGAGTAGTCAATACAACCTTACCACCATTATCTTGGTTGAGAGATGGGATTCCAACATCAGGCAAATCTATCTTTTCCCAAAGGTCATCTAAAAGCAACAAAAACTTCTTCCTCCTTAAAGTTTGACATATAGTTGCTTGTAGTTGATCATCAGACGCATAAGATACTCCCAGATTTAGACGATGTGCAATCTCATTTTGCATCTTTCTTCGATTTCCATCTTTTGAGACAGTTACCCAGATGACAATTTCAAATGTGTTGGATACATCTGGATGGTTGTTCAATAGTTTCAGAGTTCTTGTTTTGCCAACACCACCCATTCCCCAAATTCCAATCTTTCGGATATTGACATCTTCAATAAGCCCCAATATCTTCTGCAATCTAGGCTCGCAGTCCGTTGATGAAATAATTTCTACAATTTGTGGCTCAGCTCTCTCCAATGGTGCATTAGAAAACTCCTTTCCCTTCAACTTTGGTTGTTTATTATTAAGATCGGTGATTTCATTGATAACACGTTCTACTCGTTTGCCGAATGTCAGCCTCGAGAAGACATTAGAATGCTGCACATGCTCGGCTTTAGTGGACTCCACAAGAAGTTCTACCTTTTTCACATCTTCAAGCCACAGTTTACTTTCCTTTGTTGCCACAGTTTACTTTCCTTTGTTGCCACATTTGGTGATTCTCTAATTATTTCTTCCACATCATCCCTCCTGGCAAATAAATAACGTGCAATGTTGTCCAGTTCTTCCATTTTCTTTTCAGGATTTGCAATGTAAGCAATTTGAGGACCAATAAGACTTGATGCGAGATTTCCATTATCTAAAAGTGATGCAATGTTCCCCATGCTTGTTAACAAACTTGAAGACAATCATGAAAAGATAAACTATAAGCATAAATAACATCACACACGATCAAGTACCATCAAGATAATGTAATAATCACAAACACACGTAAATAAACGGGTTAGGATTTTCAAGCTGACAAGTGTAACAAACGAGTGAAGTTGCTCTCTTGGGATACATGTGTGACAAAAGCACTCCTAATCTAAATGGCTCTTCTAACTCATATTTGTATAAAATCTACGCATCTAACTACAATTATTTCCAGAAGCAACTATAAAACTTCTTTTTTTTTTTTTTTTTTGTCAAATCAGTCTCCCATTGTTGCTCGGCCAGTTAGGGATGTGTTTAGGGGGTGTGTGGGTGTGTGAGACCCTCTAAAGCAAAAGGAAAATGGGAAAATCTACGTGTAATTAACTGCTCACCCTTTTAATATTACACTAATGGCCCCTAGACTTTATTATCTTTATACACAAGTAATACAATCATTTAGACTCTCTTGAGTACATCGGTCAACCACCTTAATCGATGGTCAAACCTATCTTTTTACATCAAATTCAACTAGCATTTTTATAAAAGAAAAGAAAAAAAATGACGTTACCTTATACCTGTTTGCAACAAACAGTGTTTGAAATTAAAATAATTTTAATCAAAATGTATTACAATATTCACCTTGATCTAAATAGATTTAACATGGTATTCTTAACATAGTTTATTTTCCAAGGTTAAGCTTCATAAATTACAGTATTGAAGGGGGTATTTAATTTTTGTCCACTAAGAAGGCTTCAACGTGAGGAGGGAAGGGTTGAGTTGGGTACTTAGGTTGAGGCCAATCACCAATGTGAGCTTGACCCAACTATTTACAATCCCAACACAACTTGAACCCAAACCTGACTTTTAAACTGACCTCTCAGCCCAAGCAACAACAACAACCCATGTTCAGTTGCTGTAACCAAACTCAATTAGGTTCATCTCTTTTATGAGCCCAAGACCCATGATCACTTCATGGATTATTGGCAGAAACCTAGGGATGTAAATGGGTATTCGATTCTCCGATTGCTCGGAGGTTCCGACCCGTTAAAAACCGGTTCCGGGTCCTTATTTAGGCCCCGATAAGTAAATGGGTCCGGGTCCGGTTCCACCTTGGTTCGGACCCGCGGACCCGAGACGTGACATATTATCTCAATTTTAGAAAATCTCTCCTAAAAACCATGTTTTTTTAATATCATTCTCTACCTAAATTAGGACTCGGATCTAGACCCGTCCCATATATCGTTCTGGAGCGAAGAAACCGGTTCCGAAATGGTTCCTGGTCCGGATCTGGTTCCACACTTCCACCTTCTCCTAAATGGTTTCGGGTCCACGATGGACCCGGACCGGAACAAACCCGTTTACAACCCTAGAGAATCCCCAAGCCCACAACCTAATCGCTGTACTAATAAGAAAGAGAAAAAGCGGATGAACATAAATCAACATATAAAATAGAACGTGACACATAGTTTTAAGAAAATAGATAGGAAAAATGAAAGGCCCACCACTGATATAATCATATATGTTCTGGCAAGTTGAGTGGATCAGCTATAAAGTTGCCTTAAAATTTTCATCTTAAGACCTGCTAGGATTGACTTTATGATCGGACTCTGGTCCATATAAGCGATTTCCAAGTCTATATGAGTTCTTTGGATTGTGAGGTTTGGCCTTTACTCACTGATTTGATTTAAGGGTGTGTTTGGTTGAGCTTATTCCAAGCCAATAGTTTTTTTTTTTTTTAATAACTTCAGAGATGGTACATTTTCAAAGAACTTTACAGAAAAAAAAAAGGTTGTTTGGTTATTACAATTTTAATACCTGCTTTTTAACATTACAAGCACTTTAGATTGTTTGGTTGGACATTAAAATCAGTTGATATGATATAATAACCAAATAATTAATTATAGCTTAATGAAAAATAATTGTATAATATACAGATTTAAATAATACAATTCTTAATTATATTGCGTAATAATTATTACAATATTCAATTGCATAATAATAAATTATAGTTTGGATGTTTACATAATACAATATTTACATGTTTAAATATTTCAAGAATAAAATACTATAGAATAGAATAGTATGATATTAAAATCTTATGAATTTTTTTGTTGTTTGGCAATTTTTAAAAAATATTACAAATTTTAAATTGAGTTGTTTGGAATGTATTATGATTTTAATATATATTAAAAAAGTCTAATATAACAACAAGTTAATGTTATTGATTCAAGTAAAGCTCATTTTTAGAATAATTTTTTTTATCAAATACTTAATTTATATGAAATTTACCATGTCTGGATTAAAAGGTAGCGTAGTAAAGTAAAGTTTAGTTGTTAAATTTTTTACCAAAATTTTTATTTCTTTTAGCATGATGTGACGTCAACATTTATTTTACTTTACTACACATAAACAAACATATCTTACCTAGATGTGACATATAATCTCTTCACCGTGTTTAGATGAAAAAATAGTGTGGCGAAATAAAGTCTAGCCGCCACTTTTTTAACACAAACTTGATCAAAAGTTACTTTTTTTTTTTTTACCATATAAACTACGGTAAAGTGTGATAACTTTACTACTCTCTCCCACTTTACTTCACTATATATTTTATCAAACACTTACTTTACCTCATCTTTACTGTGATGTGACATTTACCTTTACCTTACTTTACCATGCATGTAAACAAGTACATCATGATAAATTTGGTGAAGTTCTTTACTTTCACTACTACTTTGTAAACCTCATTTTGAAAAGTTTTTATATTATAGAAAGTTTTCTACAAGGAAGAGTTGTAGGAGAAAATATTAAGCTTTTTGAAAGAAAATGATATTTTCTTGTTATTTTTCTTGGATTACCAAATGCACAAGAATTTTTTCTTTAGAAAATGAAAGATTATCTTCTATAAACTATTATTTTCTTGTATTTTCTTATGCATCCAAATAGGCCCCAAAATCAGCTGATACCATATATGATAACTAAATAATTAATTATAGTTTAATAATGAAAAATAATTGCGTAATATATAGAACCCTTGTACTTAAATAAAATGACCTCCCATAAAATCCTAAATATGTCATTTTGCATGAACACCAATAATAACAATTCAATAATACTACAAAAAAAGTCAGTAATTTCATTTAATGCTGCCTTTAACTCATCTAGAAAATCCTTTCCTTTTTTTTTTACTAAAAAACGTTTCAATAATTATAACTAGATCTCTTGTGACAATTGCTAGTCCTAGGTAAAACCATCTCCATGTTGCAGTAACAGTAATACTATCATGATTAAAATGTAAAGAATAACAAAAAAAAAAAAAAGGAAAAAATTTCAAGCAAAAGAACAAACCTCAAGTCATATAAATCATATTGTATCAGTAATTTTTTTTTTTTTTTATAGATGGAGCATCAGAAATGGTATTTCTTTAATTTCTCTAAAAACATTTTTGAGGTTATAGATGGTACAAATGCATTTCTCCTTTTCCTTGGGATGTCATAGGAATTGATATTGATGGAAAAGTGCAAGGTGGTTCAAAACACAGATGATTAGTTCCTCAAAAAGCACTTCGTCATGAACCAATAGGAAATAATTGGAATCATTGAAATCAGTAATTGGAATAATAGTATGGAGTCCTCCCAAACTGTAATTTTAACAAAGGGATAATTGAAATCATTCAGATCCATTACAGACAGCTTCTGCACTTCAATGGAATCAAACAAAAATAGGAAATAATTGGATTTTTCTATACAAACTCAAGAGATTATATATAAAAAAAAATAGAAAACTCTTCTTGTTCTAAAAAAATATAAATTACAATTGCAGAGCCCTGATTTTATAGCTTCTTTCTTGATTTATTTTGGAGGATTTCATATTTTGTAATAGTTGTTTAAATTGGTTTCTAATGTTATGATTTCGTTCTATCATGATTAAATTTTTTTAAAAAAATAAAGGGTCATTTACTTCAAAAATCCCATTAAATAGGATAATTACAACTGAAGACCATAAATTTTTATAATGACGGCCAAGGACCTCGAGCCCAAAATCCAATATTTCATTCCGTTTTTTCCCTTGGTTAGTTGATGTCAACATAACCCTAAAAGAAAAAGAAAAAAAAAAGTTTCTTCACCCCCAAATCAACAGCAACACTAGAATAGAAGAAAGAGAGGAATGAGAAGAAGGAGATTAACGCCCTACCTCTTTTTTTCTCAATCACAATGAGAGAGATTGCTCGATGTCATCAAAACGCTAAACAATGGAAAACTCAATTTTAATTTGTTGACGCTAACTGGACATTTTTGTTGACGTCAACATAATTTTGTGTTGATGTCAACGAATCTTCTATTAACGTCAACAAACTCACAGGGTCACTGATGCTGTTAACTATGTATTTTTGTTGACGTCAACACAATTTTATGTTGATGTCGACGACTCTTCAATCGACGTTAACAAATTCACAGGGTCATTGATTGTAATAACTGGACATTTTTGTTGATGTCGACGAATGTTTTGTTGATGTCAACAAATATTACTCATGGCAGATTAGAGAACTAGTTATGTTGACATCAACAAAAAACGGCAAAACGGGAAGAAAAAGAGATGATTTGGGCAGGAAGTCCTTGGCCGTCATTATAAAAGTTTAGGGTATTCAACTGTGGTTATCCTATTTAAGGAAATTTTTGTGGTAGATGTCCCAAAAATAAAATATTCAAAAGATATCGTTATTTAACGCTCAATGGAAAATTGAACAATCTAGAGAGATGATATTCTACATGGTTTTTTCTTGTGAGATTGCTCAAAAAGATAGACAGTTGAGATTGACCAGATCTGAGAAACTGCATTACCTGATGCTCGGCAGTTGATAAACAGAAGATTGAAGATGACTGAGAGATGATGAGCTTTTACTGACTGATGCAAATGACTTCTACATGTGCTATGCTTTCTGCAATGACTTCTAACATGATTGCTCAGAAGGTAGTGCATGGTTTGAGATTGACCAGCTTAATAAGAGTCTTCCAATGCAATCATGAGAATCAACGCCGGCGGCCGGCAGGTTAACTCCAAACGGCTTAGGTCGGCTGAGGTGTGCCCCACACGGTTTAGGTCGTGCCCTGTTGCGCAGGCCAACCAACGTAACTCTTTTAGTTTTTTTTTGTTTTTTGTTTTGTTTTTTTTAATTTTTTTTATATAAATTGAAAAATACTTTATGGACTTTTAGGGTTATCAAATTGGGATGAATTTGAAACTATTAAATTAAATGCACAAACATTGATCTAATTTATAAATGAAAAATAAAATTTTAACTATTTTAAGATTTATATTTTATTTATATAAAAAATACGTATTTCTTTAATATAAATGTCCTGTCGGACCGTTTCGGGCCATGCATCGCCCAGGCACCCTAGCCCAGCATGGTATGACCAAGTCCCTAGGTCATGTCATGCACCGCCACGGCCCAGGACTCCCTGCTCCAGGATGGGTCATCCTTTGGGTCATGTCGGGCGGGCCGACCTGGTCAATGTAGTTGACGTGTCATGTCAGTCCACGACTCGGGTTTTTTTCTTACTGGGCCACACTGGGCCTGTGCGGCCTGGCCCAATTTACATTGGTAGGTAGGTTCCAACCATATGGTAAAAGAATGACCGAAAAGCTCGTAGTTTCTTCAACAATGGTTTATTTTCTTGTAGGGCTGTCAATCGTGTTGTGTTAACGAATTTGGGTTACGGGGTAACGAATTTATGTTAAAATCACCTCAACCTGAACACGACTCGTTAACTTAACAATTCAAAAAATCCAATCCGAACACGACCCGTTAATTTAGCGGGTTATATATCCTAACCTGTTAACTCGTTAAGTAATTAAATTATTTTGAAAATTAAAAGAAAATTCATACAAAATATTTCTAAGGAGGAAAATTTATAAGTCACAAGAAACTGTAGGTGAGGATCTTGAGTGGATCCCACAGAAAACCCCACTATAAAATAATAAACTTCAATTTCTTCTTTATGAATATAAATTAATTCTAGCTACACTTAGGGACTAAATTTTTTTTAATGGATTAAACGGGTTGTTAATGAGTTATTAGTTTAATTCGTACACAACCTATTAACTTAACGTGTTAACGGATTTGACTCGCTAACTATTCGAACCCGTTAATATCGTGTAGATTTGTGTCGTGTTAACGGGTCGTATGACATTTTGAGAGCCCTACTTCAATGTTCTAATAGCCCCTCCTTTTTTATATATATTTATCTCTTATAATGAGAATAGAAATGTTCTCCAACCCGCTATTGCAAACGGAGTCTAGCTTTGTGGAAGCCATTGGTACCTACCTTAGATCAGTGCCCCTCGTGATGTGTTGCCAGGTTGAGGTTCACTATCATCAAACATTTTTCCGTCGTTTGGAATAAAGTCAAAGAAAATTATGGTTGAACGACCACTAAAGTCTATGCTTTTAAATCAAGGGCAAAGGATAATCTTATTAGGCTGATTTTTTCTTGTCCTTTTTGTTCCCTTATTTGCAAGGAGACTTTTCCATATACTCCACCCTAAAAAGGACATCTTAAGTGGGCCCTGTGGGATAACATAGCTCCCCTTTCAATAACCCCTTCTTTTGGTTATAACTTACATGTATTCTAATCTATAAGAGAAAAATGGTTTGTGTGGTTCTGTTATTCTCTGGTTCTTCTGTTTTTCATGTGATTAGAGTTTGGATCTTTTGATTTGTTAGATATAATATTTGGGAGATGGGAATTGTAAGATTTTACATGATTAAAGGAAGGGGAAGAGGTAGTGGCGGACCCAGGATTTTGACTTGGTGGGGGCTTAAGATAGTCACTTGAAAAAGTCAATTGATATTTTGTTGGTATTTCTTAACATTAACTTTTGCAAAAGAGAAAATGTCTTGCATTTACAAAATATTGAATTACATGATCAACTAACATTCTATCATCAAAAGTCATGATCAGTTGATCACCTAATTACAAAAGATTTTCTTTAGCAAAAAAAACAAAAAACCCTCAAACAAAGCTTTTACAATTGCCCTCGACGATTCTTCATGTTTTGAAACCTTTGCATGATTGTCTCATCGTCAATGCTATTAAATATATCTTTTTCAATATAGACAAGCAAATCTGATGGTTAGGATTGTTAGGTTTTACTCATTATAAAATAAACTAGAATTTGAACAATATGGACTGGTGCCTGCCACATCCCACATGTGCAGTGGATGAGTTAGCAGTAAGTATTGCCATGCTCAAATGTAAAGATGCATCAACAATTTAACATAATGGTAACCATCTAAACCTCAAAACAACAACCAAAAAAAAAAGAAGAAGAAAGAATAGCACTGAGAATAGGTTTCCACTGGATAACAATTTCCCATCATTCCCCACTAACATTTTCTGCAGGTTTCATTTTCCAAATGAAACCATTTTCCACAATTTTTCTCGGAAAGCACATTCAGACCCAAGTGGTAGAAAACCATTTCCTGTAGTGTAACACCAAAAAAGGCAGCACATTTCACTCCAGAAAGTGTTCTGCCACACCAAACAATACAACAGAAACTAGAATGAAATGAAAGATTTCAACTTTCGTTTTCATCAATGTGGTGGAGATTAAACCAAACAAACATAATCCAAAAATCCCACTTTTCCTAGTAAATCATTTTCCACTTCTTCTCAACCAAACACACTCAATCAGTTGAATTACCACTGAAAACATCGTTGACGGAACCGAAGAAATCCTGATCTGGGTTAATGCGAGAACAAGCATCTTCCTTCGCCTGAGCAATCAATTTGGAGAAATCGGCCCCTTTGCTTTTGGGCGCTGCAATTCCTTGCGCTAATCTGGCATCGATGAGGCAGCCAGGGCCCAGTAGCCTGAGTCCTGAGATGGGGATTTTTGAGAGGGGGAGGGAAAGATATGAGAAATAGAGAAGAAGAAAAGGGTTTACTGTTTTTAGGTTAAAGTGGTAAGGGAAATAAAGGGGACTGGCCGACTGGGGACTTGGGCCATTTCTAGCTGGGGGCTGGGCTTAAGGGCCCATAGGGCATTTTTCCAATTAGGAGGGGGCTTCAGCCCCCAGCCCATTACATGTAAGTCCGCCACTGGGAAGAGGGTTCTGGGGGCCGCCCTATTGCAGAAAAGAAGATTCAGATCTGAGGATCCAGATTCGTGTAGAAGGGCAGTGCCCTGTTACTGGCTCTGATCAGATTTGATCGGTGGGCCACGACTAGTGGACTAAGGTGCTGCAGTTGCAGATCTGGAAGTAGACCATTGATTCTGCAGATCTGGAATTGGGCCATTGATTTGCTGATCAGAGGTGCCGCTACTGCAAAGGGTCTTGCTGCCAATCGGAGTTGTAGAAGAAGACCGGATTTGCAGAGAAGCAGTGGTGATGCAGTTGGAGGAAGAAAAGCCCTTTGGATTTGTTGGTGTGGAGATTAGGGGTGAGCGTTTGTCTAACGGTTTCGAACCGAACCGAAATTTTTTATTTGGCTTGGTTATACAGTTAAATTGGTTAGGTTTGGTTAAGATTTACAGCAAATTTGGATAATATAGTTCAATTCGGTTTTGGATTTTTTTCACCAAATTAACTGAATTAACCGGATTTATTAATATACATATAAAAGTTTGTATTTTAGATATATAAAATATATAAACTCTTAAGGCTGATAAACTGTTGAATACTTGGTTTTAATATCTTTTTTATTTTGGATATTTAGAATTTACTAGTTGTCTATACTTTGGGTTTTTTTTATTATAGAAATATTCCTAACAAATTTAGGCCCCATAACAAAGCCCAACATATGGCCTTTCGACCGAATTGACCGAAATTTAACCGAAACATTTTCGGTTTGGTTGAATTCGGTTATAACTCATAATTCGGTCGATTCGGTTAAGATTTTTTTCGACCGAAATATTTCGGTTGGGTCAAAATTTCGACCAAACCGACCAAACTGACCGAATACTCACCCCTGGTGGAGATGAGAGATGTGCTGGAAAAGGTGTGGGAGATCTGTCACTGCCGTTTAGATATCTCTGCAAAACACCATTGCCCAAGTTTTTGCAACTCCAGCGGCGGAGGCAGAGTCAGAGTCGATGGACATGAGGCCAGAAAACGGATTTGGAAGGGGAAGTGGATGAGGTTTGAAAGAGGACGAAGGGCACTGTGAAAGAATTGGCTGTCACCTGCAAAAAAGTTTGTGATGGCTGCTTGGCCCGAGAATGAGGCATTGTGGATGGTGAGGATTGGGATCAGACATGGCCTTTTGCACAGGATGAGAACCTTTGGGTCCCAACAGGAATGGATCTGTTGGGTGGTTCCTTGAATATACTGAAGGATTGCAACACCCCACCCTACACCCATGCATGATGGGAGGATTGTCACAATCCACCCCCTTTCATCTCTACAGTCGATGTGGGACTTTGGGGCAACACAATCCACCCTCTTAAGCGTCACAATCCACTCCCTTAAGGCTGCATGTCCCTGTGTAGTTGCTTGCCAGCCCTCTTGGCCCGCCCAAATGGAGACCCGTCCACGGCAGGGGATCCCCGTGCAGTTGCTTGCCAGCCCTCTTGGCACGCCCACATGGAGACCCGTCCACGGCAGGGGACCCACATTCGAACTAGTCGAGAGCATGTAGAGTCGGCTCTGATACCATTTGTAACACCCCACCCTACACCCATGACGTCACAAAGATTGCTCAAGTTAACTGGGTAAATGTTTCCATGAAGTGCATGCAAATGCAGTACTTGGTTCATTGCATAGTTTAACCAAGTGTGGACCAGTATTGCTGAAATGTAGAGGTCAAGTTTGCGAGTTACTATTGGCATGTGGTTCTGCACTTGGTTGCATACTGAATTAATACTCAATTAATACAAGCACATGTCAAATCATCTAACTGCCTACCTGATAGTACTGTAGTTGACGAAGATGGATTAGTAGCTGTCCAAACGCTTCAGAATTCAGGTGGCTATTGTCCAGAAGATCACTTCCACATATATGGTCTCTTTTCAAGAACAGACCAACTACCTTACCAAAGCAGCAGACGTTGCTGTAGAACTTAATGCTGGATTTCAACCGAGAGAAACAGTTGGGGAAGCTGGATATGAAGAGGGGCTGATCTAATGAGAATTGGTAGAAAAGTCTTCACTTCAGTGCAGTTTTGCTGAATTTGAAGCCTAGGATTAGCCATTTTCAACTGAAGAGAATTGACAGAATTTGAAGAAGCCTAGGAAAAGTCTTCACTTCAGTGCAGTTTTACAAAATCCTCCCATTTCCTATTTGTTTTGAAATGATTATCATGGCTCAGCTCAAAAGCCCTAATCTAACTGAAGCATTACCTTTAAACTCCTGGTCCTTTTTTTATCTAAACTAAAAAAACATTTTGTCTATTTTGTTAATCGGCATGAGTATGCCTGAAATCTTTGTAATGGATGGGTAGATGAAGCCAAAAGAATTGACAAACCCTTTATAGCTTAATGTGAAACGTGGGAAGAATGGAAATGACTTTTTTTTTTTTTCATTTTTGTTATATTCTTCACTTCAACATGCTGAAGAATGATCCGATATTCATTTGGATTGCAGGTCATTGACTACTACTCCAAAAAGGGTGCTGTTGCACAGCTTCCTGCGGACAAACCCCCCAAGGAGGTCACTGTGGAGGTTTAGAAGGTGCTTTCCTCGTGAGTGGACTCTTGTGACTTTATGTAAACTTTTTTTTTTTTTTTTTTATGTTATTTGATTTCCTCATCTGTTTCCATCTGTTGACATATGCTCAAGGACCGGGTGGTTAATACAACCTTACAACCATTATCTTGATTGAGAGTAGGGATTCCTACATCAGACAAATCTATCCTTTCCCAAATATCATCTAAAAGCAACAAGAACTTCTTCCTCCTCAAAATTTGACATATACTTGCTTGTAGTCGATCATCGGATTCATTGGATACAGGCAATTTCAGACGTTCTGCAATCTCATTTTGCACCTTTCTTCGATTACCTTCTTTTGAGACAGTTACCCAAATGACAATCTCAAATGTCTGGGAAACTTCAGGTTGGTCATTTAGCATTTTTAAAGTTGTTGTCTTACCAACCCCACCCATTCCCCAAATTCCAATCTTTTGAATTCTGACATCTTTTATAAATCCCAATATCTCCTGCAATGTTTGCTCGGTTGCTGAATTAATTTCTACATTTTGTAGAAGTTGAGGCTCAACTTTCTCCAACGGTACATCAGACAACTCCTTTCCCTCGAATGCCAACCGTTTATTGTTAAGATTGGTGATTTTCTAGTTAATATCTTCTACTAGTTTCCCCATGCGAAAAACAAGGGGGTTGGAACTCACCTCGATCGATGCCTTCATCGACGAATATATCAGGCTCACCTGGCCTGCCTTGTTGTGCCTCTCCATATCTGTTGGGAGAGCACATGCCCTACCGACCGCCATGATGGTGCTTGAGTGCGCTGCGCACCAACCCAGTCCTCGACGTTCAAAAATTGCCCAGGATTGATCTGAAAGTCGGGCTTGAAAGGGGCTGGCGGTATGGTGCGCAAACAAGGCGAAGCCATCCCGGCGGGCTGCTCCGATCCTTCCTCTACCCGGGGCCTCTTCTCAGGAGGGGGCCTTTGTCCCTCCTTCTCGGCCTCAATTGGCCGTTGCCGAGCCTCCCTGGCTGGCTCCTCTACCCTACTTCTCTTCTCCCGAAAGGGTCCCCGGGCGCTCTTCTTCTTTAAAGACGAAGCCCCAACCGCTTCAGAGGCACCAGAGAGAGCGCTAGCAAAAGAACCGGGGGCAGTGCCAGATCCGCCGGGGGCGCGCTTTGTAGAGGGCGGGGCTCGGCCCTTGAAAATCATTGCCCCCAGATCCTTTAACGGAGGACGTCCTCCCTCCAACTCTCCTTCTCCTCCTCTTTCTTCTTTCGAGTGCGAAGAGGGGATATCTTCCACAATCCTGATCGGATTAGAAGCCTCAGCAACTGGGGAGTCCTGCCCGCTGGTCTTGGCCAAAAAAAGAACCACCTCTCCAATCGGCCTGCTAGGGACTTCAAGCGTTCTTTTGATGTAAGATTGGTACCTCGGCTTGTACCTAAGCAGGGAGAAGGCGGCTCGTGTCTCGTGACCTCTGTAATTGTACACCTTTCGGGTCCAGGCCTCGTTCCTCTTCCAACGATCTAAGGAGGCTTCCTTCCTTCTTCGTTGAATACATACACATGGGAGCAAAAAGGAAACGTTAGTCTAGCGAAATGATGCATAAGATAAACACAACACCCTGGATGAAGTAAAAATTTACTCGGGGGAGTCCCGGGTTTCCGGGGGATCTGGATTCTCCTCGCCGCTTCGGTCTCGGACGGATCGAACTCCCAGTTCCTTAGACAAGCAGACGCTCGTCCCTTGCATATTTGTTCGAATCCTCCAGAGCAGTCACCAGGGGTCGACTTTTCGCCTTCACCCGGAGATAATAGGTATCCTTGTCCCCCGCCAACTTGTAGATGTCGTAAACATCTTCAATGTCGTGCACGCCGAGGTTAATATCGAGGATCCTGTTGAGCTCGGTGACGCCCATGATTATCTTAAAACCATTGGGCATTAACGGGAAAGGGCAGAGCCGCCAGGTGCTCAGACACGATCTAAGGAGGGGATGAACGGGAAATCTAACTCCGCCCTCAATAATCGATACTAGTGGGAAGGGCATCCACTTGTTGAAGTGAAAAAGGCCATCCAAGCCGCCCTGAGGGTCCATCGACTTCACCAGTACATCATCGGGTATATCATATGCCTTTCTAAGCCCTTCCAGGGCTTAGGCATTCTCCACCCAGTGATTGTAAATCCCCATGACTAAAAACCAAAAGGGGGCGATAGAGGAAACTCAAAACCCTAGAGGGCGAGCTAACAAGAAACCTAAAGAAGGACTCGAGGAGGAAAGCAAGTTAAAGAGAAAAGAAGACTCACAAAAAAGGAAGGGCAAAAGGTTCGAAAAACGAAGACCTCTCGATTCGTGAAGTCTTGACAAGGTATCTTCTCCGGTAGAGTTTCTTTCCAGGTGAAAGCAAAAGTGAGGAGAGGAGAATGGGCACCCCTCTTTATAGAAGGGAAGAAACGCCTCTTAAAAGTACGCGTGCGAGATACCGCTTCGAATTCTCCACATGTCGCTTTGGTTCAAGCAACAACCAAACAGAAGAAGACGCGTGGCCCCACCAGTACACCCCCATAACAACTCTAGCACATCATTAACGACCTAGGGCACATGAAGCGACATACGCGTGCCCGGGCAGGTGGAAACAATAAAGGCATACCATTTATTGTCTCGGGCACACGAAGCGGCACGACGATAAGGATTAAGCACCAACAGACGTCACGGTTACCATCGAAATGGAGTCTGGGCACGGAGATGTTCTTAGCTCTCGACCTCAATGAATATGGAGATTCCAGGAGGTCAGGAGCTAGGGGGAAATTGTGTGGGGACTTTCTTCGAAATCCAACAGACGAGTACGATCTTGGTAGCGGACGGCAATCAAGCCCTAGTCTGGTCTCGCCCGTCTCAGTGCCTCCACGGGTTCGATGATGGCTAGCCTCGGGAGTGCCCACGAGCCCTGCCTCGGTCCATCACGACCGTCTCGGTCTCGGTGGCTTCAATCAACCGTGATAAGCGTCAAATGTCAATCATAATAAATGTCCTGCAGGGCACGCGCCTGATAAGGAGTTGACCTTATAATATGGTCACATCCGCAGCCATACAAGGTATGGACTGATAGGACATGCTTTTTACCTACCCCCACTAAGGATACAAGGTATGGCCCGATGGGATGTATCCTTTTTACCTACCCCCACTAAGGAAATTCTTGATGGAACCAAGTTCCTATATATATGTATACAAGGTGAGTCCAGGTGGTAAGTAGAACATCCCCTTTCTCTTCCACTCATCATTTGCTTAGTGACTGAACTAACTTAGGCATCGGAGGGCCTTGTACTGACAACAGTCAGGGTCTCTGATCCTTTGTTTCTCTTTCTCTTTCAGGCTTTCAGGCAGTCAAAACTTCCCTAGGAATTATATCATCCGAGAAAGTCTGTGAGATTTCCTACACTTACAAAGATATAAGTCCATATTAATGCTTATACTTGCCTCAAATGAGAGCTTTCCAATCTTCCTACACTCTTTAGCTCAAGGAACCCAAAATCCCCAAATGTATCAAGCCCTAATCACAATAATCATGGAAAAAAGCAATGAATATCCATGTAGGTTTTCCCTAGGAGTCCTTTGACTCTAATACAACTCAAAATACAAGAATAAGGGGGTCTTGGCTCTTACCTTGACAAGGAATATGAAGTTGAGCAGGGGAGAAGATAATGGAGGTGATTTTCTTGTCTACAAAGAGGAGTGAGGTTGAAGAAGATGAAGGGGAAAAACTCCAAGTCTTGTTTCCTCTAATGCACATACCACCAACTTCTTGATGATTGAGAAGAGAGGAGGAATGAAGAAGGAGAAAGGAAGAAGGAGAAAGGAAGAATAGAGAGTAGAGAAAGAAAGGAAGGAGAAGGGAAATAAAAGAAAAGGATAAGGTAGTATTTAAAGGGGTAAAGTGGCATTTTGCAAAAAGGTCCACTAAGACTGTTTATTTCCATTTTAAGTCGAATGAGGGTCCAATTACTCAATGGTTAGTCAAATGAAGGATAGCCTAATACGAAAATCGACGTACTCGTCGAAATACACGCGATGATGCTAATATAATGTGCAAATGATGCAAAATGAAAAAATCAATAATTACAAAAAAGCCCTTAACCCTTCTTTATTGAGTCAACTCTATTCCAACTCACTTATTCAAAGTTCAAGACTCAACTAACTCAGTCTATAAAGACTAATAAACAATAATGACCATAATTAATAATTAAACATAATTAATTTAGCTAAAATACAATTAATTAGTACTATTGAAGGTTAAAACGGGTTGGGGTGTAAGAGAGAGTAGTATACTTGCTTCTTCTTCTTATTCTTCCTATCCGCCCAATCCTGCATAGTTTCCACCATCTTCGCCAATGAGCCGTAGATAAAGGCCCCCGATAGGGCCTATCAGAAGGAGTGGTAGAGAACCATCATGACTGTCACTAGGCAACGGAAAATTCTTGTCAAAAAGACGAAACGCGCCGGTTAGAGGGTCAGTGTTGCTGTTAATCCGCATTTGGCGGATTTTTCTGACGCATTTCGTTGTGAATTCGCCATCGACGGATTGATCCATGCATTTTTATGAATGGTTGGGTCCAAGATTGAAGGCTGCATGCGGTAACCCTACACACTTATTTTGTTGCTTTTATAGGTTATTATATTATGTACCTCGATCTGAAATCCAAGAGGGAAGCCAAAAAATAAATAAATTAGAAAACTGTTTTTTAGTGGAAAGTGTTTAATTATAATATTATTATAGAAAGAGGAAACCCATAAAACTGTTTTAAGAGGAAACTGTGTATTTTTATTAACATAATTAACATAGGAGATGGGACTTTCCAAAACTAGAAAAAAAAAATGCTCGTAGTAGGGGAGAGGGAGTAACCGTGTATTAAGAGGTCATCATCAACTCCAACAGGTAGCTCAGTTCGCTTAGGACCACACTCGAAGATTGTAGGTTCAAAACTACAATACTACAGTGGGGCTACAGGGAACTCCCCCGACTTTCCTTTGGGCCCGGAGGAATTAGTCCACCCAAAGGGTTTGAAACCCTCTTATAACAAAATAAAAAAAAAAAAAAAAAAAGGTGATCTTTATTTTTAGTCTTAAATAGGTAGGTTCTATGGTGGATAAATTTCATACAGGGAGGCCCCACAATGCATGAAACATATGTTAATCTTTTTTATTATTCAAGTGTTCTATGTCATATAGGTAGACCCCACAATGAACAAAAACCATTTAAATAGAGCTGCACCTACTCTAACCGGTCGGTCATCTATGAGATTTTAGGAGTTTTAGGTGATTTGAATCTAAAGAGTTTTGATAATTTGGAGAAGATAATGAAGAATTCAGGATTGAATTTATATGTATTGGTAGTCATATCAATGTACCTAACACGGTGAGATGTGGCGCATATCATTACAATCTCATCCCTTCCTAAAAAGTCTCAATCCTTCAATCCTTTCCAACATTATCCATCCCCATCCCTAGAATTTCTCTATTTTGGATTAAGTTATTCTTTAATTCCCTATCTAATCTAATTAAGTAGATATTTAATTCAAATTGGAACCTATTATTTAGGGATTTAGATTTTTAACTAATCTTATCTCCTAATTTAACTCTACCTGCCAACTATCCCCCACTTTCATCTCATACCCTCTAATGCACGTTGTTGTGCCTAAAATCACTCTAATTATTTATTTTCGTCATCATCAGCAAGATACTATCTTTTTAAGCATATAGAAGTGTGTTCAATTATTATTATTATAACTTCGGTTAGAACACTATATCATTGTGGGCCCAGCTAATCAGTTCAAAGTCTTTTCTTACCGGTATTTCTTTCCTTATCTTGCTTCCTCTACAAGTCTTTCTTATTCATTTTTTGGGTATTTTTTTATATGGTCTAGTATTACTTTTGTATTGAAGGATTGAGCTGAGCAATCCTAGTCTTTTTCTTACAAGCAGGTTTAGAAGGATGTTGGAATGGATTTTGTATTGCCCCAAGTACTACAGGTTTTGACCATTACCAAATTGATACTGTAATTAATATAATGTTTGAGGCAAAGAGAGATTCAATCCAATGGTTTGGTTCTGGAAACGTGAGGCCGCATTGTATATAATTTGCTGGCTGTTTTTAACAATTTAGATGCATCATGTTCTCTCAAACACGCAAGTGATTAACTTCAGGATAAGAGATATCAGTGACAACACACATCTCATGTCGTTTAAAAAGTGCACAGTCAATTCCTTTTCATCAAACTATTCAACAAACAAAAAGAATATCTTCAACCAAAAATATCATATAAATTATAACTTAAATTTGAAAATTTTGTATATATCCAACAAATGCAACGTAGACCATCTTATTTGGTGAAATTTTCAACAATAATATGGCAAATTTGGGTACAAAATATTCATACAACTGGATAAGCCAGGGAATACAAGAAAACATTGCCAAGGGGATTGCCTGCCATCCAGATTTGCACATTGAAGGACCATTTGATTAAAAAAAAAAAAAAAAAAAAAAAAGACGCTATCCACCATGAGAGCTTGTGTGAGATCTTATGCGAGATGACTTTTAGAATGGACCCAAAGACGAAAGATATGGTCTCAGACGTCACAGCTATCCACATGGACACAAACGTCACAACTACCCACATCACATGGTCCCAAGACAACTTGTGTGCGATATTGCGTAGCTTTAATTTCAATGTCGAACAGTCCTAGATAAATGTACCTGCACCTCAAGCATCACATTCGCAGCCATATAAGAAAGGGAGAAAAAGGGTTCATGAGGAAATTCAGGTTACTGTCAAGTTCATTGCACCAGTAGGTGCTTGTACTCATTTACACCATTGCATCAATGCTTCATCGGGCCCCCATCAGTTGTATAAGGTACAAACTGCAAACATGTTCTTATCATAAAAATAGATTGAAATGGTGAAATATAATTCATCTACCAGAGCCCAACGTAGTTGGGACAAAGATTTAATGATGGTGATGGTGATGATGTAGTAGAAGAATATACCTTCTATGGTGCAGTAATATTTACACAACATGAACTTCTCCACTCCTTTGAATGAATCCTTTTTTTCCTGTCCATTTGTTTAGAATAGAATGCATAAGACATTTTTTTTTTCTTCTGTCCATTTCATTAGAATAGAATGTACTTAAGGGTGAAAAAGGGTTCATGAGGAAATTCAGTTTACAATCAAGTTCATTGCACCAGTAGGTGCTATTACTTATTTACACCATTGCATCAATGCATCTTCGGACTCCCATCATTTGTACAAGGTACAAACTACACACATGTTCTTATCATAAAATCAACAAAGTCCGTTCACAATTTCAATCCTCCTTCTATTTTTGTTAGTTAATGGAATACATTTAAATTTAGGAGCTATGTAGAAATAATGGATAAATTGGAATGGGGAACCCGAATTTTCATGTACCCGACCTCAATGTGGTTGAGACAAAGCTTTTATTATGGTGGTGATGGTGGTGTTGTCAAAGAATATACCTTCTATGGTGCCATAATAGTGACACATCATGAACTTCTCCACTCCTCTGGATTCATCCCTTTTTCCTGTGCGTCTGATTAGAATGGAATGCATAAGAACTTTTCTTTTTTCTGTCTATTTGATAATAATAGAATTTACCTTACTTTCGGGAGCTTTGTTTTTCTCTCCGCAAATTTTGGGCTTCATTAGTTCTGACCTTGAACATGTCATCTTAAGAAAGGATCCAGATATCTTTTCAGACAAATATCGGCACTATCATTGTCAAATCTGCAAAGTAAAATCTGAAAGAAGGGAAATAGCGCAGTGACTTTTGGAGAGATCGATGGAGAGAGTAACTGAGAGTTTTGCATCTTATCAAGGACTTCAAGCCGTTTATGAAATGCAAGGGATGAAGAGGATGAGAACTATGAGAAGAGTAACATTCGTGGCTAAGAGGAAACGAAGAGGAAAGGAGTTACGGTACTGGGTTGCATTTGAAACCGTCATCTCCACTTGTAGAATAAATGTTAAATAGGCCATTACTTAGTATGATTAATGGGCCATTAGTTAGTAGGGCCCGATATAGTGATATTATAGCAAGAGATAAAAAATTATAAGACAGTCAAAATCAATCTCAATTTGGGAAGGAATTGGCAATTGGAATCCAGCCGGCTTCCTATAATATAATTGGGCTTGATAGAAGATATGAATCAATATGGCTTTGGGGCAACATCTACTCATTGTAATGAATTTTGCCATAAATCTTTGTTCAGTTCTAGTCATGTTTACCTTAAATATTGGACACTTCGACAATGAAATATTGTTTTACATCTATGGAGTGTGTTTAAAGCTTATAATTGACCATTCAATAGATTTTTTCAGTTCTTCAATATATTAAAACAACTGGAAACAAATAATGGGATGTTAATTGAAACAAAACTTGCGAGTTTGCGATACTGATACCTTCAACTAGGGAAACATCTCCCTATGGAGTAATCAATACTTGGTTTGTAATTAAACTTTTAGAATATATCAGTCATATTCAACGACAGTATGGCAAATTGGTGCACAAAATATTCTGACAAATGGATAAGCCGGTGAATACAAGAATACATTTCCAATGGGATTGCCTGCCATCTAGATTTGCACGTTTAAAGACCATTTGATTATTAAATAAAAAATTAAAAAGATAAGGCACTATAGACCGTGACAACTAGTGTGAGATCTTGTGCAAGAAGACTTCTACCATGATCACACAGACGAAAGTTGTGGCCACAAACAAAACAGCAACCCACATGTACACAAACGTCACAACTGCCCACTTGGTCCCAAGATATCTTGTGTGCGATATTGCGCAGCTTCAATTTCAATGTCGAATAGTCCAAGATAAATGTCCCTAGACCCAAGTACCACATTCGCAGCCATATAAGAAAGGGTGAAAAAAGGGGAGGAAATTCATATTGCTGTCAAGTTCATTGCACCAGTAGGTGTTTTTACTCATTTACACCATTGCATCAATGCATCATTGGAACTCCCATCAGTTGTACAAGGTACAAACTACAAACATGTTCTTATCATAAAATCAACAAACAAGTCCTTTCACAATTTCAATCCTTGATCTATTTTTGCTTGCTAATGGAATACAATTGAAATTTAGGAGCTATGTAGACATAACGGATAGATTGAAATGGGGAAACGGAATATACCTTCTATGGTGTCGTAATATTGACACAGCATGAACTTCCCCATTCCTCTAGATTCATCCCTTTTCCTGTGCATCTGATTAGAATAGAATGCATCAGAACTTTTTTTTTGCCCATTTGACTAGAATAGAATGTACCTTGGTTTCATAAGCATTATTTTCTCTCAGCAAATTTTGGGCTTCATTAGTTCTAACCTTGAACAAGCCATCTTAAGAAAGGATGAATCTGGATTATCTTTCAAACAAATATTGACACCATCATTGTCAAACCTGTAATGTAAAATCAAAAGGTTTTTTAGTATTACCACATCTTCCATGAAGAACAATAAGAAATTCAATAGTTCTTGCTTGTCAAGTAAGAACAAACAGGTGGATGACGGCATGCTTGATAGGATTCCATAATAAACCATGGAACATCACTATGGACAAGCTGATTCTATTTGGTATGAATGTTAGGATGCCAATATGAACCTGTTAAGCAACCATTCTGTATCAAGGAATTGAATTGTGAAATAGATAAAATTTTACAAAATTATATCATGATAGGTTTCTACAAAACCTAAGATGAATTCCACAAGCCATTGGAGAATCGCCAAGAACAAAACCTAAACATCTCCAATTACCAAACCTTATCTAGGTGAGGTCATATTTGATTTAGCAGTACCTGCCAACATTAGCATCCCATCCAAGTAAATAAATGGCCTTGCTTCTGATTTTCGCCCCACCCATTGAGTACTATCAAATTTATTGCCACTGAGAACCAACTTGCATGCATGTTTACCATCTCAAAACCAACTCAGAATGGGAGCATCCACTTTCCTGAGTAAGAAAATAAATGAAAAATAAGGACAGAGAATAGTAGGCAAGAAGTATTCAAATATCATCTTGCAACTGAATGGTCATGCTCATGAAATTATAGACAAACATAAAATGATGAAGACAACGCGGAATATAATTAACCATTCAAGTTATAAGATGAGATTAGTGAGAGTAGATAGATCCTTTGCAATAAAAAGAAAAGTAATGATCACTTCTCATAACTGTGATATACGAAGTACAAGAGCAAAAAAGAAGCCAGCATATAAGTTCTCAAATGACCTAAAAGATAAAATGTCGATATGTGAAAGCAAGTGCTTGCAGTTAAAGAATATAAAGCAGTAAAGAACTGAAACTACTAATCATTTTGACCGATTCAATGAAGTTCTAATAAAATCCCATTATCTCTCAAAGACTAGAAAAAGACCACACTCATACTAACATTTTTTTTTTGGAATGGTCACTCATACTAACATTCATTTCTCAATATAGACTTGACAAAACTAAATAAAGTAGTAAACATCCTAACTTAATATGAAATGACATTTTCCCCTGGGAGATTTAGGGCCTGTTTGGAAGCACAATGCCAGTTAAATTACAATGCAAGTGCAGGACAAAACAAGAATTTATAAATAGGGAAGTATGATATCAACTTCAACACATACAAAACCAACAACTTAAGAGTAAAGGCATAGATAAATTTTTTTACGTGACTGTTGCTTCTTTGCCATTTTGGGAGACAGTGGCTACTTTGGGGGTAGCTAACCTCCTTAGTTTGAGTAACACAAGGAAAGCAGATGCATTATCTATATATATATATATATATATATATATATATATGAGGCCCCCTCTCCTCAGCTCATGCTGAGGAGATGGTCCGCTCAGCACGTGGGCAGTGAGGACTTTCATCCAAACTACAGCGTTTTCAAGTGGACTGTGGACCCCGCCCAAATTTCATTTGGTTTCCCCGCTCTACACTCTACACCTGACTTCATTTCATCAAAACGAAAGCTCAGAGGTTCCTCTCTCTCTCTCCATTCCCCATTTCCTCTCCATCTGCTCTCTCTCCGTTCTGCCAGCGAACGCGCGATCCTCTCCTCAGGCGAGAACGGCGAACGAATCTGCGCTGGATCTGCTCTCTCTCCATTCGCCCATTTCACTTTCGGCATGAGCTCATCAGACGCTTGAAACCCATTTTCATCCCAACGTCTCTCTCTATCCCTTCCATCCGAAGTCCTCTCTCCGCCAAAGGAACTCCGTGCGCCACCAGAAATCGACCCGACCCCAGGCTCTCTCCCGCGACTGCCGATCGTCCCCCATTTCGTCTCTCTTCCGCGACTGCGATCCCCAGGCTTCGTCTCTCTCCCGCGACTGCCGATCGTCCCCCAGGTTTCGTCTCTCTTCCGCGACTGCGACCGTCGATCGTCCCAGGCTTCGTCTCTCTCCCACGATCGTCTCTCTCCCTCTCTCTCTCTCGCGCGATCGCTAGGTAAGGGATTCGCCCTCCCTCTCTCTGCTTTTCAGTTTTTTCGTTAAATGCACTGCAACCAGTTGAAATGGAATGTGGGTTTTTTTCTTCTTTTTTTTTTTTTTCTTTTATGTGCAAGGTCTGGGTTTTGTTAGATTTGACAGATTCAGTTTGAGATTCTATGGTTTGTGGTGGGGATTTGAGGGTAGGGATTTTAAGGTTTTGGGTTTTTTTACCTTTGAAATCCTATCAAGCGGAAATGAAATGATCGTTTTGGTTTGGAAAGAGAGAGAATGCCTCTCCTTCCATCTCTTGTTCTCTCCCCCTCCCTCCCTCCCTCTGCAATTTTTTTTTCCAGCAATGCACTGTCTCTGCTTTCTAGCCATTCAATGTAAGTCCATGCAATGGACTTGGACGGTCCAGATAGAAGCTCGCACTGCACCTCTGCACAATCTTTCCATTTGAGCTTGGACGACACTTGCCATAGTGAATTTGTGACGTACTAAGAGAATGACAACATTTTGTATTTTCCTCTTCCAAA
Organism: Cinnamomum chago; assembly: GCA_038049695.1. Lineage (NCBI taxonomy): Eukaryota > Viridiplantae > Streptophyta > Magnoliopsida > Laurales > Lauraceae > Cinnamomum > Cinnamomum chago. The sequence continues at coordinate 4,655,657 of CP142451.1, forward strand.
GTAAGAGGAAACCTAAATCTTGTGATTCAATTGGGCCACATTTGTTTTTGGACTCAAGAGGCTGTAAGCATCTTTGAACTTACATTGATCTAAACAACAGTATCTAAACAACAGTGGGTTTTGGTGCTTTTCTGGATCAAATTGGGATAAAAATAGCTTAAGGCTGAGAGTGCTCTTTTGTTGCTTTACATTTCAAAAACTCCAGAAATAGGAAAGAACTTTCTTCACACCAAACGTAATTTTCAATGTTATTGGGTTACTATTGATGTCACTTTCTTCCCAGTTACTTGAGCTAAGCTCACATTAGTTGTCCAACAAAGTTTGAAATGGGTACGGACTCGATGGTGTAAAAAAGTCTAGGTAGTCTCTAGTGCAGTTTTTTTTTTTTTGACTTGTTTCACTTGTCTGTTCATATGAAATTCATTTTTCGAAAGCAAGTGCGCCAGCTATAATTCCAACAGTGGATGTGGGTGTTTTGTTGGGTTAAAAACTGTCCCAAACAGGGGTACTCGGCAAGGGTAGTGCATATTTTCTAAACCGAGTTGAAAAAGTGCGACGGTTGAAAAAATGTCAAACGTTGTTGTAATTAGCTGCAAATGAGCAGAATTTAGGTTCATCATATGTTCTTTGAAGTCCCCAAATTTGAGAAAAAAAAAACTTCGGGAAGTGGGTTAAAAACTATCCCAAACAGGGGTACTCGGCAAGGGTAGTGCAGATTTTCATAACCGAGTTGAAAAAGTGCGACGGTTGAAAAAATGTCAAACGCTGTTGTAATTAGCTGCAAATGAGCAGAATTTAGGTTCATCATATGTTCTTTGAAGTCCCCAAATTTGAGAAAAAAAAAACTTCGGGAAGTGGGTTAAAAACTATCCCAAACAGGGGTACTCGGCAAGGGTAGTGCAGATTTTCATAACCGAGTTGAAAAAGCGCGACGGTTGAAAAAATGTCAAACGCTGTTGTAATTAGCTGAAAATGAGCAGAATTTAGGTTCATCATATGTTCTTTGAAGTCCCCAAATTTGAGAAATAAAAAGCTTCGGGAAGTGGGTTAAAAACTATCCCAAACAGGGGTACTCGGCAAGGGTAGTGTAGATTTCTGATTATATTGTTAAGTCAATATATTTCTGATTATATGTGTTCTAAAGTCTCCATCTGACAATCCTTTCTTTTGTTTGTGAAGATCTTGAAGTAAATGGCTTCGTATGCCTCTTCTGGAAATTCGAATTGGCCTGAATGTTTATGTCGTTGTGGTGTTGGCAACTGTGTAGTGAAGGTTTCGCGATCAACAAATAATCATGGCAGACATTATTATTCATGTCCACGACCATTGGTAAGAACGAAATACACTTTGGTCATTTCCTACATTTTCAATTCTTATTTATTTTCGCATATAGACAAATATATACCAACTAACGACATATATTTCTCATTCTTTGCGAGAAAATAACAGGCTTGCAATAACTTCATTGGCTGGTGTGATGAATATGTGAGATCGATGGTCAATCACCCATACCCTTGCCAAAGTACTCCGCACTATGCCCCCCCGGAAGCTGAGAGCCGTGTGTCAAATTTTGTTACGAGATTGGAGAAGCTTGAATAAATTTGTCGAGTCTTCACGGTTGTTATGATTGTTTATGCTGTCCTGCTTGTGATATTATTGTGTCGAATGTAGCATCCAAGCTTTACTCTCCTAGATTGGAAGCTACTATTATGTAAGGGGTTGGTTGATAGGTGAAATGATAGACTCCAAATGTTTTTTGTTTTTTTTGTCTTTGTTTAACTTTGATTAATGGAAGTTGTTGTATGAACCAATTATATATGGGGTGAATGAATGAAGAACTTATTTTTGTGTCTGTATATTATCATTTTATCGTCTCATTGTTTGAGCACCTAATAGGTTGTTGTATGAACCAATTATATATGGGGTGAATGATTGAAGAACAGGCTTTTTTGTTTTAGTGATGCTGAGTACCCCTGTTTGGGGCACTGGTTAGCCCACTTCCCGAAGGAATTTCTGGATGATATTTGGGGGTTTCAAAGTCTATATACTGAACCTGAAATCTGATATTTTTCATTAAAAAAATTTCGCGTTTGCCTAGCGTTCCAATCGAGCACTTTTGGAACCCAGTCAATCAAATCTGCCAATAACCAATCTGAGTAGCCCTGTTTAGGTCACTCTTTGACCCACTTCCGGAGGGTCTTTTTTCATGAAAATTGGGGAACTCAAAGTCCATATAATAAACTTGAAATCTGAAATTTTTGGTTCGAAAAAAATCGCGTTTGCCTAGCGTTACAGTCACGCACTTTTCCAACCCAGTCAGTCAAATCTGCCAGATTGGTTTTTGGCAGATTTGACTGACTGGGTTCGAAAAGTGCGCGACTAAAACGCTAGGCAAACGCGGTTTTTTTTTAACGAAAAAATTCAGATTTTAAGTTCAGTATATTGAATTCGAGTTCCCCAATTTTCATGAAAAAATACCCTCCGGAAGTGTGTCAAACAGTGACCTAAACAGGGCTACTCAGATTGGTTTTCAACAGACTTGATTGACTGAGTTCGAAATGTGCGCGATTGGAACGCTAGGCAAACAAGGTTTTTTTTTAACGAAAAAATTCAGATTTTAAGTTCAGTATATTGACTTCGAGTTCCCCAATTTTCATGAAAAAATACCCTCCGGAAGTGTGTCAAACAGTGACCTAAACAGGGCTACTCAGATTGGTTTTCAGCAGACTTGACTGACTGAGTTCGAAATGTGCGCGATTGGAACGCTAGGCAAACGAGGTTTTTTTTAACGAAAAAATTCAGATTTTAAGTTCAGTATATTGACTTCGAGTTCCCCAATTTTCATGAAAAAATACCCTCCGGAAGTGTGTCAAACAGTGACCTAAACAGGGCTACTCAGATTGGTTTTCGGCAGAGTTGACTGACTGAGTTCGTAATGTGCGCGATTGGAACGCTAGGCAAACGCGGTTTTTTTTTAACGAAAAAATTCAGATTTTAAGTTCAGTATATGGACTTCGAGTTCCCCAATTTTCACGAAAAAATACCCTCCGGAAGTGGGTCAAAGAGTGACCTAAACAGGGCTACTCAGATTGGTTGTCGGCAAATTTTTTTTAACCAAAAATTGCAGATTTCAAGGAGAACGTGATAAAATCAAAATTAAAAAAATAAATTTTAACCCTGTGATTACCAATGGAACATATTCACTAATTGGCAAACATGGATCCTTACATTCGAAACAAATAAACACATCTCAACCACAAAACCATTCATACTAGTTCTGAAAAATGAATATAGAGAGTATTACCATTCAACTTGACGTGTATTACCATGACTGGTAGGAGACGAATTACATGGAGGGAGCCAGGAATACAATAACAACAATAAGGACCACAACTTGAGTTGTTTACCCAAAAAGAGATACAAAAAACACGACAGTCGATGCTCCAAATACACATTCATATTACATCCTTATCAATGGTAGGTTTTATTTATCACAATCATCAATTTACATCAATAATCCCAAATTAATGTTTTGGCATACGGTTCATTTGAACATGACCCTACAAAAAATACAAATATAAAACATCACTCCATTCATGGAGAAATCCAAAGTGTGACTGAATTGGCATTTAGTCTGCTCAGCTCCATGCTCCAAATGTTGCTCTAGCACTCCTATCCTGAAAATAAAAGGTATAATGTCAATAAATACCCCATTTGATTTCCTTTAAAAATTTCTATAAAAAAAATCACTGTGTTCAAATTAAAGAGTTTTAAAGAATCATTGATTAGGACTGGATTCATTACAAACCTGAAAGAGTGTATTCATACTTTGTAGAGTTCTTGGTTTCTGTCTAGCTGTTGCTGTTGGTTTAGCACCATTATCAACAACAGCTGCATCAGGTTTCTGAACATAACAACAACAAATTAGACCATTAAAAACAGAGACACAAGAAGCTACTATGAAAACACTTCCAATTGTATGAGCACTACAACACTTCCAATTGTATGAAAACTACTACAGCACTACAAGAAGCTACTATGAAAACACTTCCAATTGTATGAGCACTACAACACTTCCAATTGTATGAAAACTACTACAGCACTACAAGAAGCTACTATGAAAACACTTCCAATTGTATGAGCACTACAACACTTCCAATTGTATGAAAACTACTACAGCACTACAAGAAGCTACTATGAAAACACTTCCAATTGTATGAGCACTACAACACTTCCAATTGTATGAAAACTACTACAGCACTACAACACTTTCATGAAAGTCAAACAACATGAAGGAAATCCAATTTTAATGGAGAAATCCAAATGACTTAAAAGAGTTAAGAATAATACATGCAATATGGTATATAGCAGACAGAAGGTTGGATGGACAGAGTCTGGATGCACTTGGCCCAACATTGGACAAGGCATCTTTGTTTGCCACTTTATGTTGTGAGTGTTAAAAGAGACCACTTACTGAGTATCTCTTTCCCTCAAATCCTCATCAAAGGTGACTACTGGGAGTATCTCCTTAAGGTTGTTCTTCATGCCCATCTCAAAAGGCTGATAATTAGCAATACACATAAAAAAATAAAAGAATAAAGACTGATCAGATGACCCATAATAGATAGGTGGCTCCAAATTCTAAAACAACAACATCTGAAATTACTTGTCTACAGGATAATCACAAGTACAAGACATAAATTACAAGTAGAAGACAGAAATTACTTGTCCACAAGATAATTTTAATGACCATAGAGAAAATCTGAAATTCAAGAATTAAAGAAAAAAAAAAACATTTACTGAAGAGTGTTAAAGCTAGAAATAAGAAAAAATGATGCTCTAAGAATTTACCAAAGAAAGGGATGTGGTGGTGATAGTGGCTCTGTTCAAGCTGCTTTGGTGCATGTGGTGGGTAGAGGATCCCCTCCTCTTGAGGTAGAAAAGATAAAACGAGGGGATAAGGAGGAGAGCTTGTAGTTTGAGGAAGCTGCCCTACAAAACTTCAATGAGACCATGGTGTACAAAGAAAACAAAGAAACAAAGAACAAGACTTTGACATGGGTGTAAGATTTCAGCTGCAACTAAACATGACCTAAATAACAGAGAACATCTGCACCAGTGGATGCTTACCAAACATGCCATAAATAATCATGACCAATCATCAATGACAACAATACTCAAATAAGGAAATCCTACATCAATCCATCATCATCAAAAGGGCAACCAATTGATAGCAGCATTGGGCCCACGAATTTCAATAATGTGATAGATTCAATATTTCGGTCATATATGTTAAGTAGTTATTTCTTATTTGTATAGTTTCCTATCCCCATATCAAACTGCAAACAGAACTCATACAGACTCCTGAAGACATTCATGCGTTTTTTTTTTCTTGCTCTTTTTTTTTGTCTGTTTTTTTTTTCTTGAATAGAAACCTAAACATTCTACTCGGCCAATTTCAACTCGGCCAGAGTAGAAGGCCACATTCTACTTTTCCCAGGCAACTTTTAGATCTCACACACAAAACATGCATATGGAGATAAATAGTTCTTCATTGATATAACAGTTAAATTTTAAGGGACAACATTTTCAGTCTAGCTATCAATGACAGATGATTGTACAAGAGGGCGAAGGCAAAAGTCATTTTACATGAATGATTAAAAGGAAAGAAAAGAAGGCATTTAGTGTTTTTAATCCGTCAAAATCGGCAACAATAAAAACTCTTCAATCAGCTTATTAGCAACCAATAGGTATTCCCGCATATTGTTCCCTGTGACACTACAAGTCCTCATCCAAAAGCTAAAACATCACTTGAATAGAAACCTAAACATGTCCAAACACAGACAATGGCGTCATGTGCTTAGATTGTACATGACAAATTTTTTTTTTTTTTGTCTTTTTTTTTTCTTGAATAGAAACCTAAACATGTCCAAACACAGACAACCCTCAATCCAAGGCACTGCGAAACCCCAGATCAAACTAGCTGGCAGAGAAAAAAACAGAGGAAAAAAAAATAAAAAACAGAGAAAGAAGGAAGAAAATGCATACATCGAAGAGAAGGGGCGTGCCTGGCGATGGAAATGGGAGAATCGATCGCAGGAGACAGATCGTGCCTTCCGGACAGCGGATCGCAGGAGAGGGTGCGTCGCTTCAAACCTCGCAGGAGGGAAAAATGGGTTTCAGGTCAGGTCGAAATGGAAAGGGAGAGGAGATGGAGAAATGGGGGAAGGGTTCGTTCGCTGGAGAGAAGCCTGAGGAGAGGAGCTCCTCGACGGAGACAATCGCTCTGCTCAGAGGATGAAGACAGTGTCTGGCCGAAAAGAGAGAGAGAGAGAGAGAGCCAGCGAAAGTGAAATGGGCGAATGGAGAGAGAGCAGATCCAGCGCAGATTCGTTCGCCGTTCTCGCCTGAGGAGAGGATCGCGCGTTCGCTGGCAGAACGGAGAGAGAGCAGATGGAGAGGAAATGGGGAATGGAGAGAGAGAGAGGAACCTCTGAGCTTTCGTTTTGATGAAATGAAGTCAGGTGTAGAGTGTAGAGGGGGGAAACCAAATGAAATTTGGGCGGGGTCCACAGTCCACTTGAAAACGCTGTAGTTTGGATGAAAGTCTTCACTGCCCACGTGCTGAGCGGACCATCTCCTCAGCATGAGCTGAGGAGAGGGGGCCTCTATATATATATATAATAGACATTAAATATACTATCCATCACTTCCTACAAGTTAGCAACAACCCACGACTCTTCACAACACCAATAACTGCAGTAGCTAATATTTTGGCAACAGGCCAAACAACTCACTCACTAATACCTGCACAAACACAAACATTGACAACTCACACCATAACAAACAGAAATGCAACTTTCCTAACCAAACAAAACAGAAACAGAACCTGGGATCAAGCACTGGTGGTAAGTAACAAAGTTCCTCTTGCATATACAAGACCAACAACTTATTCATATTCCCATGTGCTTTGTATGTGTCCAAACCAGAGAAGATATGCAGAATGTCACAATGCAATTTTTATAAATAAAACAATTAAAACAAATACAAATTCTATCCATGTGATTGAGCAACAACGCAGTCTAGATAATCATAGTATCCTATAAATGGCACCCTTTATCTATAACAAATGAGAGAGACACATTCAACCGTATTGTAAGAGAAATCTAGTACTCAAATCCGATCGTAAATTGATGAGATAAGATTCGATTATGATTAGAAATATAGGGAAGATATTTCCACTCAATATCATCTCAACAGATATTCTTTTCTTTTTTCTGTCTTCTTTTTTTTTTTTTTTTTTTTTTTTTGTAAATTGGTCCACTCAAGCTCTTTTTATGATCTTGCAAATAGCCTATGCAAATCAAAAGTCCAACCAAATAGGCCCCTTCATTCATTTATACAAACACTTGCACACAGAAAGAAATTGATCAATTTCTTACATTCTTACGGGATATGTTTAAAAAACAATATAAAACATGATAAACTACTTGAGCAAATTTATTATCAGAAAAATTACATGTGAATGTGATTTCAAGCATACAAACAATAGGAAATTTTTTTTTTTTTAAAGAAAGAAAAGGGTTAGAAGATCAAGCAAGAACTTTAGCTGTAGTGAGCACAATAATTTCTAAACTTGTAACAGAGATGTAACAAAAAGCCCGGTCATGGGGACAAGCATATTTCAATAAAGATTAACTGTTTGAGACATTTCATCAAACACTTTGTGGGCATATGAGATGAATTCAAACTTATCCAAGATGTGGGGGTTCTGTCATGTTCAATCTCTATTCCTTTTTTGGACTTGCATATCATTAAACAAAGCGAGATCATCATCTTTTTATTTGAGTTTTTAAGCAACCCATTAATGAAAAAAAATTAAAAAAAACACGCAGTGCATATTTCAAAAGAAGTATTGCAGACGAAGAAGAAAAGAGAAGTAAAAGAATTGAAGAAATATAAAGAGATATCTACCTGTTCGATCAGTGTGCTTGTTTTCGTCTTGATTAACGAGGGGAAAAAAAAGGTTGGAGTCGTTGCTTGATGTCATTGTCTTCCCACTCCAATGCTTCCCACCTTTCATTCTCGCAAAAAATCTCCTTTAGTGCAGGTGCTACAATATTGGTGCCATTGGAGAGGAAGGAGAGACTCTTCAACTTGGGACATCCAGCAATATGAATATCTTCTAGTGATGGCCATTCGAAATTAGAAAACCCTCGGCAAATGCTAACCAATTCGGGAAGACGAAAGAGAACAATTTTCTTTGTATTAGGGAGGATGAGTCTATCATTATTATAACTTATAACATTATGGGTATGGCTTGCAACAGACATTGACATCTCCTCCTCCGCTTCAATTTCTATTATTTCTTCTATCGTCGAACAATAGTTGACCCAGAGGATTTCTAAATTGCAGAGTTGTCGAATAATACCCAATTGGAAAACCTTCTTCAAGTTATTACATGAATGTAACTGTAGTCGTGTGAGTTTGGAGAGGCTTCCGGGCAACAATGGACCATCGCATAAGCTCCTCAATTCTGGAAGACTTTTAATCTCAAGCTTCTTCAAGTTGGGTAGCAGTGCACAAGTTTCCTCCTGCTCAGCTCCATCAAAGAGAGTTTCCATTTTATCACAGCCTATAATCCAACATTGTTTCAACTCATTCATGTTTGCTAGCCCCAACTCTGATAGCTTTCTTGCTGTGCGGTGATCCTGTAGAAGAAAATTGGAACAATGAGCAAGAGTCTCCATAATGGCTGCATGTGACGTCCCAAAACCACCGTCGTATACCAAACATCTTTCCCATAGGTGATCGTGCCAATACAAAAACGGTCTATCCGTTATCTGAGTGCCAACCCGAAACCGGAATCTCCTGAACCAGGAGGAGGTTGCTTTCACCGATTTGCTATGGTGTAGAAAATGCTCGAGACACTCCACTTTTGGAAAGTATGCATCGAGAAAAGTAAGATGTTCCAACCCGCGCATTTCATTAGCCACGACTTCCATGCTTTCATCATCCCACTGTTCCTTGTCAAAACAAATTGATCCATGCCCAACATACAAGCGCAATTCTTCTAAATATGGAAGCTTTGGAATTATTCCAGTTGGAACTCTCAACTTCATGTTCCATTCATCATTTTGAGAACAGTTGTGTTTTTGAAACCCCACTATCAAACGTTTCAAACGAGTTAGTTCCCCAACTTCTCTACGAAGATATTTAATTGCTGTGTAGCCTCCCAAATGAAGCACCACCAGTTGCTTGAGCGCTCCTACTTGGGATGGAAGTTTTTCTAATTTACGACAATTCTCCAAATAGAGACCGCGGAGATTAACCAAGTTCCCCAAGGAAGACGGCAAGGACTTTATTTTTGTCCGACTCAAGTCTAGAATACATAGAGAATGCATACATTCAAAGAACGGATCGGCGATCATTGTTAGCTGAACATTACCTTGCAACATTAATGTGGACAAAGTGCTACAGTTCGGCCTCTCTGACAACCAGCCCAAACTACAGCCCATTAATGATATCTTTTGTGATTGCATCCATTCGTTCTCCTCTGGTGGATGCTTTACATGCTTACCAGTTTTTACTAAGAACCCTGAAGCTTCTTTCAATGCAAAATCCCTTATAATATCATGCATTTTGACATTTTCTTCATTATCATCTCTCTCCAACAATGACGCATCGACAAGATTGATTACCATGTGGCGACCTTTATCCTGTGCATCTTCAATGCTATCAACTCCTCGAATGTAGCCCTCCAACCAACAACGCTCTGCCAATTCAGTTATCAATATTTTCCTGTCTTCTGGGTACAATGAGCAGTACAAAAACAAGTTCCTATCACAATCATTTGGTAACCGATCATAACTGATTCTTAAGGAAGAGAACACTTCCTTTTCCATGCCTTTAATTTGAGATATACATGGTAATTGCAATTCCCTTAGCGTATTCCTCCACACACCAACATCACTCTTCCTTCTCAATGATGAACCAACTACGATGATGGCAAGTGGCAAACCACCACACTTTTTAACGATATCTCTAGCAATTGGTTCAATACGAGGAGACATGGCAACATCTCCAACTTTTTCATTGAAGAGGCTCCTTGCCTCCTCTTCGGATAGTTTCTCCATGTGTATTTCCACATCTGTTTCCATCTACTGACATAAGCCAAAGTCTCGAGTGGTCAACAAGACTTTACATCCATTATCTTGATTTGGAATTGGGATCCCAACATCAGACAAATCAATTCTTTCCCAAATATCATCTAAAATCAGCAAGAACTTCTTCCCCCTTAAATGGTGATATATCTTTGCTTTTAGTCGATCGTCAGACATATCTATTGCAGTATATTTCAGACGTTCTGCAACATCATTTTGCACCTTTCTTCGACTTCCTTCGCCTGAGACAGTTACCCAGATGCAGATGTCAAACATGTGAGATTCTTCCAATCGATTGTTCAATAGCTTCAGAGTTCGTGTCTTGCCAATGCCACCCATCCCCCAAATTCCAATCTTTTGGATGCTAACATCTTCAATAAGCCCCAATATCTTCTGCAATATAGGCTCGGAGTCGGTTGATGAATTAATTTCTACAATTTGTGGTTCAACTCTCTCCAACTGTGCATTAGATAACTCTTTTCCCTTCAACTTTGGTCGTTTATTATTAAGATCGATGATTTCCTCGACAACCGCTCTCACACGTTTGCCCAATGTCAGCCTCGAGCAGACATTAGAACACCTTGTATGCTCGTCCTTAATGGACTCCACATCAAGTTCTACCTTTTTCACATCTTCAAGCCACAATTTACTCTCCCTTGTTGCCACATTTGGTGATTCTCTAATTATTTCTTCCACATCATCCCTCCAGGCAAATAAGTACCGTGCATTGTTGTTCAATTCTTGCATTTTCTTTTCGGGATTTGTAATGTAATCAATTTGAGGACCAATAAGACTCGACGCGAGATTCCCAATATCTAAAAGTGATCCAATGTTCTCCATGTCTGTTAAAAAATTGAAAGACAATTAGGAAAAGATGAACTATAGTATAAATAACATCACTCACGAACAAATACCATCCAGATAATGTAATACTCACAAACACACATAAAAGAGTTTGAATTTCAAAGTGATAAAATGTCATGCTGGCTCTCTTGCAACTCAAACGAGTGATGTTGCTCTTTGAATATATGTGACTAGAGCACTACTAAACTAAGTGGCTCTTCTACTTCATATTTATATTTATAAATTAAATCCATGCAACTAGCTACAATTATTTCTAGAAGCAACTATAAATATTTTTTTTAGTAAAATCTGTCACTCATTGTTGTGTATAGGGTGTGTGTGGGTGCGCGAGACCCTCTAAAGCAAATGGTAAATGGGAAAATGTGCATGTAACTGCTCACCCTTTTAATATTACAATAATGACCCATAGACTTTATTATCTTTATACACAAGTAATACAATCATTTAGACTCTCTTGAGTACATTGGTCAACCACCTTAATGGACGGTCAAACCTATCTTTTTATGTCAAATTCAAGTAGCATATTTATAAAAGACAAAAATACCCTTATACCTGTTTGCAGTAAACTGTGTTTGAAATTAAAATAATTTTAACCAAAATGTATTACAATATTCACCTTCATCTAAATAGAGTTGGCATGTTATTCTTACCACAGTTTATATTTTCCAATGTTAAACTATAGAAATTACGGCATTGAAGGAGGCTTGGATATGAGTAGGGTCGGGTTGGGTTAGGCTCAGGCCAATTTGAGCTTGGATATTATCTCATATTTTGGATAAAAGTTGCGTCCTTCCTTCATGAACTTTATCGCAATAATTAACGATCTTTGTTAGTGGATTTAGAGAGATTATCGGTCAGAGATCTATTAATCTTCTACTTGTTTTTGAGTGACTTGTTCGGCTTAGTACAAGATCTTGGAATTCTGTTAAATTCAAGGTCATCATGGATAACTTTTTTTGGTAAAGCATCATGGATAACATTGAAGGAAAGAAAACAAGAAAACACAATTATTAAAAAAAAAAACCATACGAAAACCTTAATCTTGAAAAAGTACGAGCTCTCACAACGAGAGAAGGAAAAAAAAAAGTGCTCATATAATAAAATAATGAAAAAATGGGTATCCAGATCTGAGATATATTACATTACCTGATGGCTGATGCTCAGCAGTCGGAAAGTGGAAGATTGAAGAAGCTAAACAGGTGAGATTTTACTGAGGGTCGATTATTTCTTCTTGTGCGATGGGTTCTGCAAGGACATGACTGAGATTGGTAAGATGGCGCTAGACGGTTGAGATTGATCAGATATGTAAAACCACGTTACCTGATGCTCGGTTGCAGTTGGAAAACGGAAGACTGAAGAAGATAAGAGAGGCGAGTTCTTACTGACGAGATGGAAATGAGTAGAAGGACAAGGTGATTGCTAAGAAGCTACTGGGCTGAGATTGACCGGCTTATAATAAGAGAGAAGATTTTTGCATCTCTATAGAGATTTTTGTGTATACCCCTAACGTTTTTAGGATTTGTAAACTGACTCTTGTAATTGAGTACCTATTTCTTTATCGGAATTAAGAGAACTCCTGTCTACAAAATGTGTAAATGCTCCAGCATATTGCAATTCTTGAGTCCTTTTCGTACTTGTTATTTAATAATTTTATAAAAAAATAAAGAGGTTGGAATTTCAAAATTGAGACCATTTAAGTGGTTGGGATTTTGAGATAATTACATAGAAATAAGACATTTACAAACATAAAAAAAATCCCAACATTTCAAATTCTTGTCAGAAATATTAGCAAAGAAATAGTCCTAAAGTTTAATGCATTTGTGCTCAGGTACCGACCATGACATGATGTCTGTAAATTTTCGGCGGACCAAATTCTCCCCAAAAAGTTTTACCCTCTGTTTGGGAAGGGGGTAAAATGAGGGAAAGGAAAAAAAAAAGAGGGGAACATGGAGGGAAAATGAAAATTTGAGGTTGTTTTGGGGGGGGGGGTAAAATTCGTGTGAGGCCTACCTTAAAACTTTTCCCTAAAAAATAGGGGGAAAGTATAAGGGAAAGAAGAGAATCTTTGTTATTTTACTAAACTGTCATTTTCACTTTTTTACAAAGTAAAGATAAATTTGTAATTTTCTCTCTACCTCACAAACAAATAAAATCATACTTTTTCACTTTCCTTTACCCTATTTTTTTGACTATCCACATAAGAGGAGGGAAAGTTAATTCTCCCCTCCTTAAACTTTTCCTCCCATCCCTTCCCCCTTCCCCCTTTCTCCTTCCCCCTTTCTAAACATAGGGTTACTAGAGAGACAGGCTTGATGTAACATTTAACATTGATTTTGAACTCTATATATTTGTCCAATTTAATAACTGTCTTAGTAGTGGACTGGTCAACATTAAGCTTTTATCCGATTGGCATGGGTTACTAGAGAGACAGGCTTGATGTAACATTTAACATTGATTTTGAACTCTATATATTTGTCCAATTTAATAAATGTCTTAGTAGTGGACTGGTCAACATTAAGCTTTTATCCGATTGGCATGGCCCACTTGCAAGTAAGTAAGTGGATGGTATTATAAAAAAATGGAAAAGGAAGAAAGGAAAGAAGTCCCCACGCATCTTTGACAAGAACAACATTGGCTCTTTCCTGCTGTGGTTCGCTCAATTATTGCTTACAAGATGTCCCACGGTACCTTTTACTAAAATAAAAAATAAAAAATAAAAAATAGAACATAAAAAAAAAAGGAAAGAAGTCCCCACGCGTCTTTGACAAGAACAACATGGGCTCTTTCATGCTGTGGTTCGCTCGATTATTGTTTTCACACTAGCATTACATGGACAAATTTTTTTAGCCAGAATTTTGGACAACTCCTATGATATCCCTTGAATATCAGTGATATTCAAGGGATATAATAGGAGTTGTCCAAAATTCTGGCAAAAAAATTTATCCAGTAGATTGTTTGTTGTTTTCAAGAAATCCCACGGTACCTTTCACTAAAGAACAAAAAAGATGTCCCACGCGTTTTGATCCGTACACTTGGGCGCCTAACACCTTCCTGCTCTGGTTCGATCAATCCATCGATGACTGATGCAAATGACTTAAGTCGTGCCCTGTTGAGCAGGCCAACCCACGTAACTCTTTTAGATTTTTTTTAAAAATATTTATATAAATTGAAAGATACTTTGTGAACTTATAAGATTATGAAATTGATATGAATTTGAAATTATTAAAATAAATACATAAACATTGATATTAATTTATAAATTATTATTTTTTAATTATTTTAAGATTTATATCTTATTTATATTAAAAAAAGGGAATTTTACCAAAAAAGTGTTCTTAAATGTGTATTATCCCATTTTAAACACAAATACACAAAAATGCCCATATTGGTGTTCGTATAGCGTTTTTGGACGATTTTACCTCCTCTTATGCGAACGAAATCGTCATGTAAATATAACCCTAAATCCCCCTCAGTCGAACGATTTCGTTCTACTTGTCTTCCCCAAATTTATCTTCTCACGCCTTTTCTCTCTTTCTCCTCTGCTCCCTCCTCTCTCTTTTCCTCATCATGCCTGTGGCTTCGGTTCTCTCTTTCCCTCTCCCTCTCCGGTCGCTACGTTCTCCTTCCTTCTCCCTCTCCGCTCGATGCGTTCTCCTTACTTCTCCCTCTCTGATCGCTGATCGCTGCGTTCTCCTCGTTGGTACAAGCTCTCTATTTCCTTCTCCCTCTTCGTTGTTGCGCTCTCTTTCCCTTTCTCTGACGTCCCGGCTCCTGCCCTCTGCTCCGATCGCTGTTGTCTAAGCAATAACTGGCCAGATCCTCCGACAGAACTCCCACGACTCCTGCAACGTCATCTTCCATTTGAGATTTCAGTGAAGGTGATTCTCCATGTTCTTCTCTCTTCCACATTGTCTATTTTGTTGTTTTCTTTTCATTTTCAGTTTTTATAACCGTTGTTGTGATCTTCCATCTTCCATCTTCTTCCATCTTTTAACTGCCGGAGTGATTTTTCCACATTATACAACAGTTATAGAAACTGAAAAACTCCAATGCATATTATTGAGATCTTCGAGTTTTTCCCCTGTTTTGTTGAATTTTCTTTTACCTTGAATAGATGGTAATGCCTGCATTTGTTCTGTTTGGTTGATTATTTCATTTTCTTTTGGTCATTTTGTTATTGAGGTCTTCAGTGGAAAAATGAGAATATGGAAAGACTTTGTTAATTGTTTTTATGTATAAAGATGTTGTTTATCTGATTCTTTGTTTACATGAACAAAGGGCAGAAGAAATATGATCTATGCATGAGCAAAAATGGTAAAATGCCATGGAACATATTCCATCAGATAATATGAAAAGAATAACATATGGCTTCTAAAACCATTATAGGTAAGAAGGCATGTCGGAAGAGACGGTTTCAAAACTAGTCAAGGTTTGGTTTTTTACTTCTAGAACATGAGAACATGAAGCTGTAGGTTCAAATTAATCATGTACTTACAAACATAAATAATCTGGAGAACGTCCAGTTTTAATATTTTGGTTTTTTACTTCTAGAACATGAGAACATGAAGCTGTAGGTTCAAATTAATCATGTACTTACAAACATAAATAATCTGGAGAACGTCCAGTTTTAATATTGAGGGCATCTTCTTCCCATTGTGATCTCACATTCTATTGTTCAGCATATAGAAACAGAAAACCTGCTATCAACTATCAATCACACAAGAACACACAAAGGAAATCACATACATAATCCCAATATAACTAACAAAATACCCACGAACCAAAACCTAGTCCTGGCTACTCAATAGACTTTAAACCCAAAAAACAATACATCTACCCAACACATTCTAAGTAGATTCCCGTAAATTTTCCTTCATACAACTGATATGCTATAGATGGAGGAGATTAGACAAAAACCTCTTTTTAGGGAGGTGTGATAGCCTTTTGTACTCCGAACAACACCACTTCCATTGGGCAATTGAGCAGTTGCAGCTACATCCGTTACAACAGCAGATGATTGGATCTCAGATATGGTTGCGGATGTATGAATTGCAGGAAATTCCGAGGTGGTGGACATATATGAAAGTCATGAACTATGAGGGGCCTCTGCAAGTGTTACTTATCCACTGTCCAGTGCTCCATCTGGGGAGAAAACATTATCTATCAAGAAACTATTGGCATTGTTTGTCTGTTCCAACCTGGGAGGTGATTCAATCTTCTTTAGAATTTGCATAAGCATGGCGTTCGCTGCCTCATTCATGAGAGGTTGATATTTGACAATCTGCCCCTCAGTAGAAGCACATTCACCCTCCGAGCCATCTTCCTGTTCTGGGAATCTCCTTTTTTTGTTCACTCCGTCTATATGTCTATTGCTACTGCACCAGTTGAGCTAAAAACCCAGGATTTTGCATTGCTTTTGCAAAAAATGATGTCAGTTCCTTAAGAAACCATGAACACCACTTATTTATTAGCATAATAATAAATGAAAACTTTAATAAAAAAAAAAGAAAACATTGTATAGGGGCACAATATGCATCAAATGCAGCTGGAAAAAGTACACAGGATAGTTTGATGATTCTAAGGAGACCCTTCCAAAAGCATAGAACTTCCTCCAAACCCTTGCTTTGGAAAGAAATCACCACCCCATTTGCTTCCCTAGTAACAAGTACAAAGGATAGTGTGATGATTCAGAAAACTACCATAATAGCAAACTTCCATGTATGATTGTTACTAGTCACCCATGTAAGTATTGGAATATCTTGCTCTCACCAAGATGTTGTTGAGGATACCTTCACAAATCACAGTGTGCCTAAGTGATTGCACTTGAAGAATCACTTTTCATGATGATCCTATTGGATGAAGGAGTACACCCCAGTGCTACCCTAAATGCTAAATTTTATATGCATGGATGTATCATATATACATGCATCCGTTGCAAACAAGCATGACATTTAATAATAAAGTAATAAAAATTTATGCCTCACATTTCGTGTATCTATCATGGAGTAATTTCTCATTTGTTTGACATGCAGTTCTGCACTTACTTTGTTTATGTGTGAATTTAGATCTTATGTTAATAACTTTGTGGTCCAGTTTTGCTTTCCACTCGCCCAGTTAAATCTCTAACTTTCTTATTATATAAATTTCCCCTCATCAATCTATTTTTTAAACTCGCCTCTACTGACGTACCCTTCGGAGCGAATTACGATTTTGGAGCATTTTCTTTCATTTTTGTTGTCTAGCAACGAGACTGGCCTTGACTATAAATTAAGATACATAAACAATGAAAAAGGCTCACAAATTTCACCCAGATTAGTGGTTTCTAAATTTTTTGGTAATGATATCGTTACGATCCTTTAGAGTTTTCAACGAGATTGGCCCGGACTATATATTGAGATACATAAACAATTAAAAATGCTCACTAATTTCACCCAGATCAGTGATTTCTAAATTTTTTTTTATAACGATATCGTTACAATCCTTTAGAAGTTTTGCTTCTCTTTTCCCTCTCTATCAACCACATTGGCTCTGACTATATATTGAGATACATAAACAATGAAAAAGGTGCACGGAGGTTACCAAGAAGACCAAATTTTTAATATTCCAACAACGAAATCGTTACCGTCGTTTAGAGTTTTCAGTCTTAAATTTGTTATCCAGCAAGTTGATGATCTCGATTTTAAAATGTGATCTTTAAATTAACAATGGGAAAGACTCATGAATGCTACTCATATTGATATGTCAATATATTCATGTAAAGCAAGAAATAGCTTATTACCGTAGGTTCGAACTCTCATTGGTATGGTTCGAACCTTCAGTCTCTCTGAAAAATGGCTTGAAAGAGCTGGTCAGTGAAGGTTTGAACCTTAGCGGTCTCTGGAATTTGGTGTAGAAATGGCATATTTTGAAGGTTCGAACCATCGCTTTGAAGGTTCGAACCTTTGCGCTCCCTGGAATTTGGCCCAGGAATGGCAGAATGTGAAGGTTCGAACCCTCAAAATAAAGGTTCGAACCATAGGGCCCTCTGGAATTTGGCCCGAGAATGGCATAATGGGAAGGTTCGAACCCTCGATTTGAAGGTTCGAACCTATGGGCCCTCTGGAATTTGGCCCAGGAAGGGCAAATTGCGAAGGAACGAACCTTCAAATCGAGGGTTCAAACCTTAGCGCTCTCTGGAATTTGGCCTGGGAATGACATAATGCAAAGGTTCGAACCATCGTTTTGAAGGTTCAAACCTTTGCGCTCCCTAGAACTTGGCCCTGGAATGGCAGAATGTGAAGGTACGAACCCTCAAAATAAAGGTTCGAACCATAGGGCTCTCGGGAATTTGGCTTAGGAATGGTAGAATGGGAAGGTTCGAACCCTCACTTTGAAGGTTTGAACCTTTGCGCTCTCTGGAATTTGGCCTAGGAAGTGCAAAAGATGAACGTTCGAACCCTTGAGAGGAAGGTTCGAACCATCAGTTTTAGTTTTTCAAATCCATTCAATGTTTGCAAAAACAATCACTTGCAGAGACTACAGATGAAGAGGCATGAAATGCACTCAAGAAAGAAAGTAAATGTAGGAAATTCCAACCAAGATATATCCTCTTGAAGGTTCGAACCTTTGTTGATGTTGGAAAATTAGCGCAGCTAGTGAACCGACAGTAAGTTCCAAAGGTACTCATGGGAAATATCTACTTTTGGGTGAACCTTGCATTGTAAACCTTCATCTGTTGAAACCAAAGGAGCCCTAACTTGGGTGATATCTTTGAATTAAGTGAAGCGTATTATTGCTCTTCCAAGTTACCCCTAGCCCACCTTACCAATTCTGTTAGCTTATTTATCAATGTAAATGCAGTTTAGCTATGACTCATTCTTGAAGCATAATGTGAAGCCTCATGTAGCTAGACCTGACTGCGCTTGCTATGTGGTGCATTCATTTTGCATGAACCGCAATTCCTTTTTCCTACATTTAAACTGTCCCGCAACGAGATTTTACTTAACCGTAGAATTACGAAGAGTTTTCACAGTTCACAAATTTTTATTTATTTTTTACCGAGCGACGAGATTGGACTTGAATACAGCATGAGATACACGGACAACAGTTAAATTAAGGGGCGACAAAAGATGTGTGATTTCAAATCCATTTTGGATAACGATATCGTTACGATCTTATAGCTTTTCATTTCCAAAGGCTTGTCCGGCAAAAACAATGAGGTCAACTATGTATTGAGATCCAAATGCAATGGATAAAGCTACCTCAGGTTGCAAAAAATGTACAATTTGCTGATATTACAACGATGATATCGTTACCAACGTTCATACTTTTCAACCTCAAATTTGTTATCCAGTAAGTCGATTGCATCGTATTTTATGATGTGATCTTCAGTAAGGATGGTTCGAAGGTTGGTAGGTAAAGTTTTGTTCCTCTTGAGGTAGTATACAATAACAATCACTCAACATTCGTCAAGAACCTAAACAATCCAGAAAACCATGAAAATGCACTCACGCAGAATACATAAAACTAGATAAGAGCACAAGTTTCTTAATGCCTCTTATCTTCAACAAGCTAATTAAAGATCCATATACTTATATTTAACAAGCTAATAGCTACTGTTTTCAGGTCAGTACACCAGCATTGAAGCTCGTATTCAAAAAGGACAACGTGCATGACATGGTTTGAGCCCTTTTGCACGCAGCTCTTGTTCAACGATCTGATGTTCTTAACCCCTACTTGAGATCTGATAAATGCCATTTGTTGTTTATAGGCCACAACCACTGTGATTTAGAGCCTTGATGATGATAACCCTTTATGTAATTTATAGAAATAAGAAATTAAAACGCATGAACAAATCCAAGACTTCAAAGAGACTGAAGGTTGTTATATAACCCATGAGAGGTAGGCAAAAAGAATACTCTTTTCAATTGATATCAGTAATCCATAAAAAGAAAGGAAAGCCTTGTCTGAGTAAAATAAGTTATTTCAATGTTATGTGACATTTTAGGCTTTTAGCCCAAAAGTAACATTCACGAATGAACCACAACAGGAGAAAACACGCCAAGGCAAGAACAATGTTCGATTTTTAGTTGCCTTCTCTTCCCCACTAAACTTGTCCGGTTGTTCCTCTATGCAGCCTTCTTCATCAATGCATGTGATTTGTCTTAGTGATTTGTCTGCATGAGATAGGGATGTGGAATTATCCACCTTTTCCATCCAAACCGTTATCGGCCACAGATGCAGAACATGGTTTGGTGGTAGTAGAGTTAGAAAATTCATAAGCTCTTCATCTGGAATCAGGTTTTCAATCCTGTTCATCTGAAACAATAGAACATAGCCATTCTTTCTGCCAAATATCTGAACCCCTTGCAATATGAGGTGAATTTATCCTCCTGCACTACAAGTGAATATCAGATGGACACGAAATTCACATAAAGTTTTATCAACTAATTCAAATAAGCATCAAAAGAGATGTGACAAATAACTATTGGCAGATAGAAATCAGACTGTAGCACCAGCAAAAGAGATGTACTCGACACTCTTGCCATTGACTTTAGCAATTCCACAACAAAACAAGAATGATTGTATAATGACATGCATAAACAATGAGAAATACTTAAGGACTTCGCCCAGATTTTGATTTCAACATAATTTGTATGACAACAGGATCAATACCATTACCCATAAGTGTGTGCTCAATTACGTTTTATCTTGCGCTGTTAACACATCTATATAGACTATATGTTAGTCCAAAAGTACTGAAGCCTTGTATTATCAACTAGGCAAAAAGGCCAGTAGTAATTCACTGACCAAACTCCAAAATAATTATTGGAAACATGAGTAGTTCATTTTTTCTGTTGTTCTACACATGATAATATACTAGGAAAGGAATATTTACATTTCGTATAAATGACGATCGAGATTACTTGTACATGACCAAAGTGCTTACTTACTTTGTTGGAAAAAAAAACAGGGGAATGATGTCGATGGGAAAGTAGGAGGTGTTATACCATTATTAACATGAACCCTAAGATCGAGAACAGCATGATAATCACATATAGGATTCGATCTTAAATAAGTTGAAGAGTACCTCCAGACATCCTGATGCAGAGAGCTTTCCGATCCTGCTGTCTGGCGCTGTTGTTGAGATCCGTCGAAGAAGAGGCTGGGTGAATGGTTTCGGTTTCTCTCTCCTTGCCTATAAACCTTAATGTGTTGAGGGTTTTTGTGTGTAGCCTTTGTGATGGTCAAAAGGCTTTATTTATAGGTGGAGAGAGGACCGAATTCCCAATTAGGTTTACTTTAGATTTAATCTCAACCGTCCATCAAGGTAGAGAATATTAAGGAAACTATCTCATTAGGAAATTGTTTTTGAGTAATTAGTAGCATATATCCTATGAAAACGGAATTCCTATTATGACCACACTTCTATAAAGGAAAGGACTTGTGGTCCAAGTAATGGGCCTAAAATAATTTCCTTACAGTCTCCCACTTGGTCAATAGGAAGATCCATTAATGTTTTCATTTTTAGGGATCATAAGGCGCGCATTATATGCTAAACACTGCTTTAGTCGGTTATCATAAGTGTCTTGGCTAATTCGGTTGTTAATGGGAGTCATGGCGTGCACACATTATTTTGCAACATGTTTACTTCCATGTACCACGTCATTTACAACCGTCATAACTAGACCGTAAGATGAGATTTACATAATGGTCCCATAATGTCTTTGTTTAAAGACTGTTTCTATTTATCATTTATCCAAACATAATTATGTACACAATGGAAAAACAGAAATAGTAGATGTAGAGTTGCATTAAGAGCTCAATAAATGTCAAATACAAGTACAGAAATAAATAAGCAGAAAATGATAATTAAGAACTATCTTGAAGACCCATGCTTTCAGTATGTCCTTGAAAGGTCTTTGGAGGTAGTCCTTTCGTGAATATGTCTGCGACCATGAAATCTGTACGTATAGACTCAATGACAAATTTCTGTAATCTAACATCTTGCTTCAGTGATAGATATTTAAGGTCCATGTGTTTGGATCCCTTAGATATCCTGTCATGCTTAGAGAAGAAGGTTGCAGCGTCATTATCACAGTAAATAGTTAATGGCTTAGAAATGAAACTCAATGCTCCAAACTGAGTGATAAAATTACGTAACCATGTTCCTTGAATTGCAGCCTCATAACATGCCACATATTCAGCCATCATGGTGGATGTGAAAAGCAACTCTGATTTCTGGCTTTTCCATGATATTGCTCCTCTACATAAGAGATACACATAGCCAAGAGTGCAGAGTCTGGTGTCAGGACATCCAGCAAAATCTGAATCGGAATAACCAGTCACCTGTAGGTGACTTGATTTTCTGTATGTGAGCATATACTTCCTTTTTCCCTTGAGGTATCTCAGTACTTTCTTTGCAGCTTTCCAATGAGCAATTCCTGGGTTACTTGGAAATCTACCCAGCATGCCAACAACATGACTAATGTCAGGTCTTGTACAGACCTGTGCATACATCAAACTTCCTACAAGAGAAGCATAAGGATATTTTCCCATTTCTTTACGTTCCAATTCGTTCTGTGGACACTGCGTAAGATCAAGCTTGTCTCCTTTATGCAGTGGAACAGGACTAGAGGAACATGTCATCATGCCAAATCTCTCTAGAACTTTGTCAATATATGCTTGCTGAGACAATCCCAAAATACCAAGTGACCTGTCACGGAATATTTCTATTCCTATCACATAGGAAGCCTCACCCATATCTTTCATTTCAAAGTTCTTAAAGAGATAATCCTTTGTCTCATGTAACAGACCAAAATCGCTACTAGCCAGTAATATGTCATCAACATACAGAACCAAAAATATGAATTTACTCCCACTGATCTTGAGATATATGCAAGGGTCAACTATGTTTTCTTTGAAATCGAAGGCAGTAATGATTTCATGAAACTTGAGATACCATTGCCTCGAAGCTTGCTTCAGTCCATATATTGATTTCTTAAGTTTGCAGACCATGTCTTCCTGACCTTCAATTATGAAGCCTTCAGGTTGACGCATGTAGACTTCTTCTTCCAAGTCTCCATTAAGAAAGACAGTTTTCACATCCATTTGATGTAACTCGAGGTCATAGTGAGCTACTAATGCCATGATAATTCTAAGAGAATCCTTCCTGGACACAGGGGAAAAAGTCTCAGTATAATCAATGCCTTCTTTCTGATTAAAACCTTTGGCAACAAGTCTGGCTTTATGTCGTTCAATATTGCCTTTGCAGTCGCGTTTGGTCTTGAAGACCCATTTACAGCCAACTGGTTTGTGTCCTGGAGGCAATTGAACAACTTCCCATACTTGATTTTCATCCATAGATCTCAATTCTTCCTTCATGGCATCAATCCATTTACTAGAATTAACATCCTTAATGGCCTGTGAATAAGAAACCGGGTCTTTAATTGTCCCTTCTTCAGATTCTACTTGGTAAAGCATGTAATCATCGGAAATAGCTGATCTCCTTTGTCTTTGAGACCTTCTTAATGCTGGTCCCTCTGGTGCTTCATCCATATGTTCATTGGTGACAATCTCATTATGGAGTTGTTGATCATTTATTGGATTTTCCTCATTGTTAAAGGGTTCAACAACGGGAGGATTTCCAACATCTTTCGGAATGGAGGGTAAAGGGATAGGTACCCTGATTTCTTGAATGATCACATCTTGACTTTTATTACTCCCACTGATTTCACCATTTTCAAAGAATCTAGCATTACCGGTTTCAACAATTCTTGTACTATGGTTAGGGCAGTAAAACCTAAATCCTTTGGACTTTTCTGGGTAACCTATAAAGTAACCACTGATCATTTTAAGGTCCAATTTCTTTTCATGTGGATTGTAGACTCTAGCCTCAGCTGGGCAACCCCAAATTTGGAGATGTCTTAAACTAGGTTTCCATCATTTCCACAGTTCAAAAGGTGTCTTTGGAACTGCCTTACTGGGTACCCTATTCAAGATATAAACAGCTGTACGTAGAGCATCCATCCACAAGGATATAGGTAAGTTGGCATGACTCATCATGGATCTAACCATTTCCATGTATGTACGATTTCGCCTTTCAACTACACCATTCTGCCATGGAGAACCAGGCGTTGTGTATTGGGCAACAATTCCAAGCTTTTGGAAGAGTTTTGCAAAAGGTCCAGGATGTTGTCCTGTTTCATCATACCTACCATAAAACTCACCACCTCTATCTGACCTTATGATTTTCACTTTTCTATCTAGTTGCCTTTCGACTTCAGTGATGAACACTTGTACAGCATTCACAGACTGAGATTTGTCATGCAACAAGTATAGGTAACAGTAACGTGAGTAATCATCAATAAAGGTAATGAAGTACTTTTCTCCCCCAAAGGTTGGAACATCAAAAGGTCCGCAAATGTCTGTATGAATTATTTCAAGAAGCTGAGTACTTCTTGTGGCTCCTTTCTTTGTGTGTTGTGTTGTTTTGCCTTTAATACAATCCACACATACTGTAATATTAGTAAAATCTAGATCCGGAAGGACACCATCTTTTACTAATCGTTTGATTCTTTCACTGGATATGTGACCCAGTCTTTTATGCCACAAGAAATAAGAGTCATTTTTAGATGACTTTCGTTTTGTTTCCTTAGAATGCAGGGCAAGATGGGTTTCAATAAATGGACTATTAAGATGAAACTTGTATAGCCCGTCAATCAATATTCCAGAACCAATGCGACTAGAATCTTTAAATAAACTGAAATTACCATTTCCTACTTCAAATGAATAACCAACTTTATCAAGTGCACTTACAGAAACCAAATTACGAGAAATAGACGGAACATAAAGAGTTTGACATAAATCTAACTGATAACCGCTATCTAAAACAAGACGAAAAGTGCCAATAGCTTCAACTGGAGCTTTGTCTTTGTTCCCCATAAAAAGAAAGTTCTCACTTGGGTTTATGGTTTGGATCGTAAGGAATCCCTGCATTGAATTGGAAACATGAACATTAGCACCAGTGTCAATCCACCAAGTATCAGAAGAAACATAAGTAAGATTTGATTCGAAATAACTTACGAAACCCATAGGGTTACCTTTCTTTTCGAACCATTCTTTACGTTTAGTGCAGTCTGCCTGAAAATGTCCAGGTTTCTTGCAAAATCTGCATACGTCTTCCTTCTTTTTCTTCTTGGGGTTCTGACTAGCCTCATTAGGTCTGGGTGGTGCCCTTTTCTGGCTTGAATTATTCTTTTCCCAGCTTTATGTCCAGCTCCTTGAACGAGATGAGCTACTTTAATACCTTGTTGATTCAGCCTGGCCTCCTCTTGAACCAGTTTGTTAGCCAATTCATTCACTGTCCACTTGTCCGTAATAGTGTTGTAGTGAATTTGGAAAGGCCCGTACTGAGGAGGTAAACTATTTAGGATAAATTGGACGAGAAAAGCCTCATCCACTGATAATCCCAAATTCTTAAGTTTAGCAGCAAGGTTGGTCATCTCAATTACATGCTCGTGCATTGAGCGAGTGCCATCAAACTTCATGGTTGTAAGATCTGCCATTAGTGTCCCAGCAAGGGATTTGTCTGCAGTCTTAAACCTATCTTCAATGGCCTTCATATAGTCCTTAGCATTCTCAGTTTTAGGAAGGGATGTTTTGATGTTGTTGGCAATAGTCATTCGCAAAAACATAGTGCTTAGTCTGTCAGACCTCTCCCAAGCATTGAAGAGTGCCTTTTCCTCAGGGGTACTTGTTTCAATGAGTGCAGCTGGCTTATCTTTAAGAAGAGCCATATCCAGTTCAAGTACCCCCAATGTGAACTCAACTTGTTCTTTCCATTCTGAGAAGTTAGTTCCATTGAGCTTAGTGACAGAGGTAGCATGCGAATTCAGATTAGTGGGTACAATAACTGTAATAGAGAAACAACAATAAGGCTCCAATTAAAATTAAGACAACACATGCATAAGATAAGAATATATACGACATAAAATTTAGGTGCTCCTGTGGGTAGTCACCATAATTTCTACACATTATACCATCTAAGGTCGTCATATTCAAAGTGGTGCTAATGAGTGATGTTACTCTTAATTATGAACAAACACTCCTTAATTATTGTTCAAACGTATGAATATAATCCGCCTGTGGGCGATTGAATGTTTCATGCGTTTGAATAATATGTAATGTAAACATTATGATGGTACTATTAGGGCGAAATATCATTGTTTAATTGTTAGGGTCACTGTGGTGAGACCTAACCCTAAGCATAAAACTTTGGTGATCATAATTAGCTTAATATGAACATAAACATCATATGTTGCATGCATTCATGATAGATCATTCCATATATAAAAAGTATTGATAAAGAGGCTGAGCCTTGGAGGGCTGTCCGACGACCATAAAGGCGGGGTTCGGGGCGGCAGCCCCGATTCAATTTTTTTTTTTTTGAACTTACGCAGGGTTTTTATGCAGAATATAAAAAAAAAAATCAAAACTTTAAATAAATCACGATCATACAGTCGTGGTTAAATCGAAATTGCGGAATAACATAAATCTAAACCATTCATGCAGGCCATAAAAGTTTGATCGGTAAAATTTTGCAAAACAGAGTAAAAAAAAAAAAAAACGGATCTATATTTGCCGATTATGGCGATGCAAAATTACCCTAATTAATGGATGATCATGTGTTCTAAAACCATGCTCTGATACCACATGTTATACCATTATTAACATGAACCCTAAGATCGAGAACAGCATGATAATCACATATAGGATTCAATCTTAAATAAGTTGAAGAGTACCTCCAGACATCCTGATGCAGAGAGCTTTCCGATCCTGCTCTGGCGCTGTTGTTGAGATCCGTCGAAGAAGAGGCTGGGTGAATGGTTTCGGTTTCTCTCTCCTTGCCTATAAACCTTAATGTGTTGAGGGTTTTTGTGTGTAGCCTTTGTGATGGTCAAAAGGCTTTATTTATAGGTGGAGAGAGGACCGAATTCCCAATTAGGTTTACTTTAGATTTAATCTCAACCATCCATCAAGGTAGAGAATATTAAGGAAACTATCTCATTAGGAAACCGTTTTTGAGTAATTAGTAGCATATATCCTATGAAAACGGAATTCCTATTATGACCACACTTCTATAAAGGAAAGGACTTGTGGTCCAAGTAATGGGCCTAAAATAATTTCCTTACAGGTGGGCAAAAGAAAAAAAGCTGGATAAGCAATAAGGGATACAAAATGATTGGGGGGGGGGGGGGGTTGCGACTAAATACCATCGATTCAGTTATCAAATCTATAAAGCTCAATTACTGGTAGGGTCAATCCATAATACCGTCATTTTCGTTCCCCTTGTCATTCATTGAATGAGTAAATATGCATATATAAAGTATTCCTCTACAAAGGTAAAGGATATACAAATCTCCAACTATTTGATTTTGTTTGAGTATCCAAAGCTTTCTTAACCTTATGGACGAGAGCTTATATATTAAACTAGAAGGACGAAATCCATAACCCAACGAGTGCAATATCTTATGGTTCGTTACTGCTATCTTTCTTATCAAATTCTGAGCTGTTATTCCCAATATCCATAACCCAACGAGTGCAATAGCTTTCTTAACCTGACTGCTAAGCCATCCTCATATCTCTAATATCAAATTCTGAACTGCTATCTTTCTTATCCCTATCACTAAATGTACTACAAATATTGTCACATGCATCTTTCATCCTTCAATAAGCAGCTAACAAAAGCCTAAATGATCAAATATCATTCTTTGCAGACCCTACTCATCAGTTCATCAAATAAAAAATAACCAGTCTCTACTCCACAAAGCAGACCCCCTAACAGCCAAATTTCATGTAAAGATATTCTCTATCTCTGTAGAAATGTAAAGGAAATAATTCTTTGATAACGATATCGTAACCATAATTTTTATCTTTATCGTCCAATGTTGGTGTCCAGAAAAAAAATGATGGTGACTTTCTATTGAGATGCATAAAAGATGAGAAGGAAGCACGATTTAAGTCAGTTTTGATTTTTCAGTATTTTCTAATAATGATATTGTTTCAGTAATTTATAGGTTCTTCACCAATTTTCTGCACCCTGCAAGAAAACGATAATGAATGTATAATGAGCTGCATAAACAATGGGAAAGACTTGCGAACTTCACCCGGATGATGAGTTCAACTTCATTTATAGGACAACAGGATCATCGATCATTATTTATAGGATTGTTCCAAATTTCGTTTGATCCTGCACTATTGACGTCTTTCTGTAGCTTATATGTTACCCCAAAACCTTGGAATATCATATTATCAACAAGGCAATAGGTGCCAATAGTAGTTCACTGACCAAAATCAAAAAAATGGATGGAACATAAGTAGTTCATTTTCTTTGTTGTTCTACAAGTGATGGTGTACTAGAAAAGAAATTGTTATATTCTGTGTAAATGACCATCGAGAGTACTTGTAGATGACCAAAGTGATTACTTTGTGATTAAAATGCCTTGATGATGATGGGAAAGAAGGTGGGCAAAACGAAATAGCTGGGTTAGGGAAGGAAGCAATAAGGGATAGAAAATGATTGGGGGGGGGGGGGGGGGGGGGACCTAAATACTAACTCATTCAGTATTCAAATCTCTAAAGCTCGGTCGATCAATAAAATTGTCGGCTTCTTACCCCTTCCCATTCATTGAAGATAGAAATTTACATCTGTCGAAGTCTTCCTATCCAAACATAAAGGATATACAAATCTCTAAGTATTGGAGTTAGTTCGAGTATCTAGATCTTACTTAACCTTATCGACGAGAGC
The DNA here is from genome assembly GCA_038049695.1 of Cinnamomum chago. NCBI lineage: Eukaryota > Viridiplantae > Streptophyta > Magnoliopsida > Laurales > Lauraceae > Cinnamomum > Cinnamomum chago. Next base: position 4,684,472 of record CP142451.1, read on the forward strand.
TTATAGAGTAGACCACAAGGCTAAAATCCATAACCCGTCTCAATGCAGTTACTTATGGTTGTTGCTGCATATGTCAAGTAAGTAACGAAGAAACCACGTTCGATTTCACCATCATTTTAACAGCTAAAAAAAATATTTCATGCTATACTCGTCTATCTTAAAATTCCCTCAAATCTTACATACTCATTCTCATACGTAGTCTCATTCCAAGAAAGAGCCTAACAAAAAACAACAAACTAGTATAGATGTCGGTTTCTAATACCAACAATATCTTTATCAATTTAAAAAATGATGGAAAGCACTGCAATAAAAAATTACTATCAATCAGCAGTGCAAAAATAGTTACGATATAACTTAGGAAAAAATTACTAACACATAGAAAGGCAGGGATGCATTCCAAAACCAATACAGTCATATTAAAGAAACAAAATATGGAAAATTGATACTACCAAAAACTGTTAAGATAGTGAAATTGAGGCCCATATCCAAATAAGTAAATCAAACAAGAAATACGTTAGTGGGACGTCAAGTTTCATGGTTGAATATGTTTAGTCGATATTATTAGTGGGAGCCATTCCACATACATTTCGGGCTCTACTATTGTGGGACAAGTGCTACACCAAAGTTACTTGATGCTCGGAATGGCTAAACGATACAATGAGCTAAACGATACGAACACTAAATTCGACATTTTTTTTGTATTTCTGATTAGAACCAGCTAATACATGTTTAGGGACACTTTTTGGGTGAAATAGACTTTAAAGTCCGAAAAGGTACCCATACACTCAATATCATCATCCGTTTAGTACATTTTAACTAGATGATGTGCACATCCACATTAAAAGTTCTAGGAACAAAATTAATGTAAGCTCTAAAAAAAATTACCAATTCCCAAAAAAAAAAACAATCCAAAATAACAGAATCAATGACCATTCCTCACACTGATTTAGAGCTTTGATGACTTCTATGGTTGCTGAGAAGACATGAATTTCAAAAAAGAACCCTTTTCCTTTTGCCTTCTTTACTGCAAGAAAGACCTCTGTCGTTTCTGTTTCTTTCAGCTTTTTTCAACAGGAGCATCTTTGGTCCCTTATGCAACTTACATTAATTAAAAAGCCAATGCATATCATAATAAACCAAATGCAGAATTGCCATCGGACGAGTTGAAGGAGGCTTGATTACTTAACTGAGACTTATGCTAAAATAGGTACCATGTATACAAACTGCATCAACATTTGGCAGATTCTATTTGATGTTTGAGGCATAAAGATTGCAAGACTTAATAAATAGTTTTTTCCCCTGCAAGGTGCAAGGCTAGGCACCATAACTGAAACGTCCTAAAAAGCTATAGGGGCTTGCACACTATAGTTTTGCACACTATAGTTATCAAGCTTTTCATTTAATTTAAACAAATGAAACATTCAATGCGCGTACAGTTCCAGTAAGAATGGCCATAATACAAGATAATTCTCATCCACAAAAATTAGTTGAAAACCCAACATGCAATGAACAAGAACAAGAGAGAAAAAAATGACAGAACTCAACAACAAATTTGTTGAAACACTTTCTCAGCAACAAGAATAAGAGAGAAAAAACTGACGGCACTCAACAGTCTAAATTTGTTGAAAAACCCAAAATGGATATGTTATGCAAGTTTTCACCTTTATTAGCAAGAAAAACCCTCTTTCATATACAAGATCTTCTCCATCAACTCCGGCGACGAGAGGGCATCGCTGGCTGCCAAACACTAGAGTAAAAAAAAAAAAAAAGAACAGAAACCCACTTAGCTCCCACAAGATTAGCTTTTTGTGCATGCATGTAATTGACTTTCGGTGTCTTTTTCATTACAACCACTTCTATTTTTCACCACTAATAGACAACCGAATGGGAAGAGATAGAGATGGGGTGCTGGATAAAATAACAGGAGATGACATAAAAAAGATAGATTACAAAACCCGAGCATACAAATTCACCGGCTTGAAGGATCATCAGCAATGCATCATCTGGGCCATCCATTTATTCATATGATGGTGCTGCCCTTTGATTCCTGGCCATTGATTGCATAGTTTTGACGGTGAAGGGCCAGGTCGGAGAAGAAGAGGGAAAGAGAGCAGGGAGACGAGGGGAGGAGAGGGGATGTGACCGGGAAGGAGAGAGGAGTCGAGAGGGAAGGAGAGAGGATGGAGCGGAAAAGGCATGCACAGAGAGAGAGGGAGAAAGAGAGGAATAGGCGTGACAAGGACTGGAGAAGCTCTAGCGGGAGTGGGAAATAAATGGATGTTGAGATGACGATGTCATTCGATCCATGTGGGGGTAAATTCGTCCAAAGGGCCTGTACAAACACCGATTTGGGTGTTTATTTGTATTTCTGATTATAACTAGCGTATATATGTTTATGGACACTTTTTTTGGTAAAATTCCCTAAAAAAAAACGCGTTTCTTTAATATGAATGTAGTGTTGGACTATTCCAGGCCATGCATCGACCGAGGCACCCTGGCCCAGCATAATACGGCCGAGTCCCTTGGTCGTGTCTTGCCGTGTGACGACCCAAGGCTCCCTACACCAGGACGGGTCATCCTCTGGGTCATGTCCGCCGACCTAGTCAACATGTCATGTCAGCCCACGACTTGGGTTTTTTCATACTGGGCCACGCTGGCCTTGGGCGGCCTGGCTCGACCCCATTTACATCATTAGTTAGGTTCCAACCATATGGTAAAAGAATGACCGAAAAACCCGTAGTTTCTTCAACAAAAAGTTTACTTTCTTACTTCAAAGTTCTAATAGCCCCTCTTCTTTTATAAATTTATATCTCTTATAATGGGAAAAGAAATGTTCTCCCACACGCTACTGCAAACGGAGTCTAGCTTTGTGGAAGCCATTGGCACCTACCTTAGATCAGTGCCCCTCATGATCTGATTCCAGGTTGAGGTTCACTAATATCAAACATTTATCCATCGTTGAAATAAATTCAAAGAAAACTATGGCTAAAAGACCACTAAAGTTTATGGCTTTCAAATCATACTATGCTGATTTATTTTTTGTTCTTTTTTGTGCCCTTATTTGCAAGGAGGCCTTTCCATGTACTCCACCCTTAAGAGGGCATCTTAAGTGGGCCCCATGAACTGGACTACATATTTCTCAAATGCAGTCTTCCTGTGGGAGAACATTGCCCCCTTTTAATAGCCCCTTCTTTTGGTTATAACTTACAGGTATACTAATCTATGGGAGAAAAATGTGGGTTGGAGATTTTCTTGAAATGATAAACCGAATGGATTCTCAACATATGTGAATAAGTAGGATGACAGATCTAAATGGTTATAATTGACGTGCTCTCTTCTAGGTGTTGGAAATTTTCAAAAATAAGAAATTCAAGGTTTGATTTTATTTTCTTGCAAAGCACTTTTCATATTCATGCATTTTTTATATAGGATATGTATTGAAAATCCCATAAAAAAATAACCCTTTTGAGAACCCATTTCTTATTTGGAAGAGTCTTTAATTCTTCCAAACTCGATTAATTATGGATTTTCAAGATGTCATGTCCCAGGCATCCTTCACTTTCTCTAATGAGATTTTGAAAAGATTTGATTTCTTTAATCTTTTTGGCTAATACTATCAACAACTGTTTCCTAGCCGGAGCAGTTCTCCATGTTTTCTATCTTTTTGGAGACGTTTGGGAAACTCCAGTCTAATTATAAAAGAAGGCTCTAATTTGACATTAGAGGGTTTGGTAGACCTATAAATAAGGGCTTATTTATGAGGGCATTTCTCTGTAATTTCTTTAAAATTTTGATTTTAACTTGAAAATGTCGAGTAATAAAAAAAATTAACATGAGGTCATTTGCATCATTATGAAATATTTCCGGATTTCTTGCTCCTACCCAGTGTCGTACACTCGCATATACAGTCGTAGCTGTATTTGGTTAGTATCTATCTATTTACTCTTATAAAAGAGAGAAAGATGATATACTTTTTTCACTACACACATGCCCAATCAAATGCAAGTTGTGGGGCCCACCCTTATATAGAATTTTATCTTCATCTTTCTTTCTTTATCTTTCTTTTGTTTATCTTTATCTTTATCTTTATCTTTATCTTTATCTTTATCTATACCCTTTTATAGAAGAGATTTATATTTCTCTATCTCTACTCTTATATTATAATATTATATTTTATAACTCTTATAAAAGAGACAAAGATGATGTACTTTTTTCACTACATACATACCCAATAAAATGCAAGTTATGGGGCCCACCCTTATATAGAATTGATGTAATTTTTTCACTACACACATGCCCAATAAAATGCAAGTTGTAGGGCCCACCCTTATTTCCATTCTATTATTATATTTATATCTATACCCTTATATAAAAGAGAGCAAAGTGTAGTACTTTTTCACTACACACCTGCCCAATAAAATGCAAGATGTGGGCCCCAGTTAGTTTTATCTAATATATATACCCTTACAAAAGAGAGAAAGATATTGTACTTTTTTCACTACACACATGCCCAATAAAATGCAAGTTGTGGGGCCCACCCTTATATAATATATATCTACTACCCTTATAAAAGGGCAGAGGTGACATGCTTAAGTTGTGGGGTCCACCCTTATATAATATATATCTACTACCTTATAATAGGGCAGAGGTGACATATTGCTTACAAATTTTCTTTTGTCTCGACTTGTGGCATGAAGCAACTTGACATAAATGTGAATAGCAAAGATAAGAATGCTAAATGGAGAAATGAGTACATCCAATCAAGAACATCTAAAGGTAGTATCAATATGTGATAAACGAAGTGCAATTGAACATGGTCCAACGTGGACCAAAGGATAATGTTTGGAAAGAAAATAAAACTTATCTATGCAAGTTGATGCCCCCTCAAAAATGGGTAAGCCAAAGATGACACAAATGAAGGTAGTAAGAATAGATCTAACGAAGTGCTACCTATTCAAGAATTTAGCCTTCATGCGACTGAACACATTAACATAAATTGGGACAAGATTTTGATGATGATGATCTTTAAACCAAGAAATATAAAAAAAGCAATTAAAGATGAAAACCCTTTTTTTTTTTCCTAGAAAAAACTCGAGCTCATGCACTCACAAGCTATCAAGACGTTCAGTGCCCCTAACCTATCGAGCTAAACTAAGGACACCCACTATTATCTTCTATTGTGTGCCTTTTTTTGGGAAAAATAAAGCAAAATAATGGAGAAACTCAATATGAAGCTAGCCGCAAAAAGGTTTTTGCTCTGGTACATTTGTGGTCTATATATTAAATTAAGCAATAGGGGAGGGGTGCTTGAGGAGTGCCATGTCAGTAAGGAGGGAGTTCTCTTTTCAAAGAATTACTTTTAAATATATATATATATATATATATACACACACACACGACTTTGGCTTTGATGTGGGCCACGTACTACACCTCCCAAATCTCTTCCCTAAATCCCTCAAGTTAACTTAAGATTATGTTTCAATAACTACATTTCTAAAATCCTTCTAACTTCTTCTCAAATCTCTCTTTTCCTAACTTTTTTATTTTATCTTTCTATCTTAATCCTCACATCACTCTCTAATCTTAATCCATCCTAGATGAGAGGTGATCAGATAAGCCCATTAATATACGAGTTCCTTTATCCTCTCAAAATACCACTTGTAAAATAATGTTACATGGTCCCCTCAACCTCTTCATCTGCAAAATCCAACAAGCTTTACAGTGGATAGTCCTCTCAAACCCATCATCAAAACCAAGTAAGACAACCTATTTAATTAAAAAAATTCCAAATGTCATCGGAAATCATTAAATTTTTTTTTTTTTTTTTGTTTTCCATGAACAAGAAGACTGAAATAACCTTTTCTTCTTTTGAAAGAATTTTTCATTTGCCATTGTATTTTCTTCAGGTTCATATATTGATTTTTAGTAATTCAACCTCATTAAATGTGGGTACTATTAGGACAAACCAAGCCATTTTTCTAAATAATATATTTATTTATTTATTTCATCAATAATTTTTAATGAAAATATTCAATTTAAATATATTTTTATTTCTTTGGCCCGGGCTTAGCATGGATCTGGGAAGAAAGAATCTACTTATAATCTTCTCTCCACGCCATGGGGCCCACTTACCCAAATCCAAATCGACGTATGCCGGTTCTTCCCACTCTCAATCAAACTTCAAATCACAATTAACATGACGTATAAATATAGGTAGTGGGACCCACAAGAGCATGACATGCATGGCATCAAAATGGATAGCTGCCCATCTTCTCACCTCGATCGAACCTCAAATCATATGCATCATGACACATAGATAGTGGGCCCCAAGAGAGGTGTTTGAGATTTTCATTTTCTCTTTGAGAAGATCTGCACTACCTTAAAAAAATAAAGAAAACTGAAACAAAACCTATGAGAGTTTTCTCTCCTAAACAATATGATCTCTTTTCTTTGAAACAGAGATCAATATACTCATCGACAACTTTCATGAGATCCACGACTAGATGATAAACTTATCATGACCACAACATTTGATGACTTTCTCCTTTTTTCTGCCCATCTTCTAGGTATGAAGAAAACCCACTTTTTCTCTTCTGTCTCATCTTACTGCATTTTTCTTAACACTAAACTAATAGAAGATCATGCATTGATTTAATGATTTCTTGGGAGTGGGGATTTTTTTTTCTTTTCCCAATTGAATTTAGGGTACTGCGATTTGGGTATTTTTCCCATTCACGAGATGATGTGGGATGGTAGTTGATGGCTCACCTACATGTGGAGGATTTGTGGTTGGATTGCAACCTTGGGATGACTTGTATAGGCTGCAAATTCACATACCTCCTATATTTTTGTTTGTTTTTTTCACATATCACTATATCTATGAATTGCCACTTATCTAGGTGAGGCATGTTTCCCAGCCATTATCCTGTATCATTATCGGGTAGGGGGGTGCTTAAATTCCTTTCTTCTTTATTTTTAATCTAATTTGTATTGATAAATTACATTTCTATTGGAAAACACTTAGAATATCTTCAGTTACCCTTATAATTTTTTCTGTTTATTTCTTTTCGCCATTTATCCATGTCTTATGATATTTGATCTTTAGATTTATCTATTTTAATATCGAATGAAACTTAAAAAAATTTCTCTTCAGATAGTGAAATAAGTCAGAAGTGACTAATAATCTTATTAACATATATTACTTATTAAAAAGAATTAACAATCCTATTAGTTAGGAGAAATTAAAATTTTAGGTTAGTAAAAAATGCATAAGTCAATGAGAGACTTAAAACGTGAGAAAAACTACACCTTAATAAATTAAAGATTAAAATAGTTTGAGATTTAAATAAATAAAAAGCTCGTCAATAAAAAAAAAGCAGCCGATTGAGAATGGGCAATACCTATTTTTACTTTCAATCATAAATTACGTAAACACTATAAAAGAGATAAGACATTAATCTAAATAAATCTGGTTAGTTAATAAAAACAACAAAAGATATGAAAAAGGGGTGCACAATCTAAAAGACATGATAAAATAGTTAGTAATAAAGGAGAAGATTTATAATGGTAACGGAAAATGAAATAAAGTAGAACTTTTCAATCTGAAAGAAGGTAAAGCTATAAAAAAAATTATACATTCAGACAAAGCACTTGTAGCACTATATGAGTGGCATGCTATTGAGTTGGATTTACATTAGCTTTGTAAAATAAAATGTGAAAGTGCTGATAAAACCTTAATGATAAGTAGGCATCTCAAATTTCAAACAACCAAATGCTTAAGATTCTTTTTCTTTTATTCTCCTCTTTTGATGAACTCGAATTTCTGTCACTATACATCTGAATGTGATTTTCATACTTTTCAATTCCTCTTTTCTTGCTGTTTCTTTTAATAGTGATGTCTTGAATTTTATGTATATTCCTTAACGTTTGATTCAATTGATACTATTATCGTTTCTTAATGGACTTTTTTAGGCTAAGACTATAAAGGATTAGTTAGCTAAAGATGGACCGAATTGTCTACTATCGTACATGCATGTGTAATAATAAGCTTTGTTCACTTCTATTTGTAATGCTTGTTTCCAATACAACTTTATATTATCTTTTTTGTCAAAAAGAAAAAAAAAAGATGGGAGGAGATTAAAGTCGAGAAGAAACTATAGAAATGGAACCCTTTCCAAAACAAGAGCAAATATCTACTCTCACTCATTTATTTTTTTTATCGATGTCTTGTTTAGTGGAAATACTTAAAAGTATTTCAATCTAGCAATGCGGATTTGCTCATTTGTAATAAAATAAATAGCATTGTGAGCTGTAATTTTTTTCCATATATATGTTTAGACAACACGTGCCTTTCACGTGCAGGGCTTTACTAGTTCATTGTAAATATAAATGAATGTGCTCACATGTATCACCCAACTTTGCTTTGGTATTAAGATCCGAGTCCCTCTTTACTAGGGTCATGCTTTGCCCCCATTTACATATTTCTAACTGGCCCTAGGGATGTAAATGGGTCATTTAATCTCCGATTACTAGAAGGTTCCAACCCGTTAAAAATCGGGTCCGGGTTCTTATTTAGGCCCCGATAAGTAAATGAGTCCGGGTATGGTTCCACTTTGGTTTGGACCCGTGGACCCGAGACCTGACATATTACCTCAATTTTCGAAAATCTCTCATAAAAAAAAAAAAACAACTATGTTTTTTTTTTTTTAATATCATTCTCTACCTAGACCCGGACCCGAATCCAGACCCATCCCATATATGGGTTTGGTTCCGGTTCCAGTACCTAGAAACCGGTTCCGAAATGGACCTGAACCCAACTCTAATGGACCCAGACTTTGGTCCCAAAAAGGGTCAATGCTAGGATATTTTGAGTTGGTTCAGATTTCTGGTGAAGGCAATGGCTACCAACTTACAAATCCAACCCATAAAAACAAGAGTTTTGGTACTAATAATTATGTTTTAAAATAGTATTAGTTTTTTTTCCCCCTTCAATTGGAGGGTTTTCAATCCTTTAGGCTGAATTAATCCCTTCTAGCCTAAAGGAAAGTCGGGTAAACTCCCTATAGTCCGAGTGTGGTAGTGCAGTTTCGAACATACAATCTTTAAGTGCAAACCGTAGTCTCAGGCCAACTGAGCCACCCATCGTGTTAAAAATGGCATTAGTTATTGGACTTGTGTTTGGAGGATTGGATTGAAGTCTATCTAATTGGACTTGATCTCAAGTACATACATCAATGCATTATATAGTAGGGGGTATTCAAGTGAGGGATTCTCCTCATCATATATGGTGAGGGACTCCCTTTTTAGAGAGGTTTTAAGCATAAAAGGGTACACAACCTTTTATACTTAAAATCTCCCCAAAAAGGATAATCCCCCCCTCAAATATTTCCCGTATAGTAGTATGCTTTACAAAAGTGGAGGAGACAGAGATAAATAGGTGCTGATCGTTTATGCTCGAGTAGCAGCAGATGAAGATAAGAAATAGTAAATGAAGGGAGATCTCTTTTGTACGGGTGAATCAAAGAGGCTAGTAGCCTTTTTTTCTCTTCTCTCTGCTGCGAAGCGAAAAAAAAAAGAGTCTGTACGTGTACCTAATACTCGGCTGCAGAAGAGAAAGAAGAGAAGCTCCGTAGTACAAAAACATGCCCAGTAGTACTGCACCAACCAACGCCTTCTCCACGATGCAGACGTTTCCTCTCTCTCTCTCTCTCTCTCACATCACAGACTTATCTCCTGCAAGAGAGAGACTAGACGACTGATCAAAGTTAAACCGCGGGACTAGCTAGTTGAAATTATACGACCGCATGGGCCCATTCTTCTAGTACATTCCATGTACCATCTCCTCCTGCCAAACCAAGACATGGGTGGGTCCCACCTGCTCTATCAAGCTGAGATGATCAAGGCCGTGCTTCTTCGAGTTGGAACCAAACACACCTCTCACACCTCACAAATTATAACAAAAAAAAAAGAAAAAAAGAGGATTTTGTATATACCCGGGTAAAGTTTGTTGGATTTGTGAATAGGGTATGAGGTTTTAGTATTTACAAATAGGCCCTTGTATTTTTATTTTAATACCTTTTGTGTCCCCAAAATCATTAGTCATCCAATCATCATAGGATTTTAGAGTGAAATGACACTTTTGTCCATCTCTTTTATCCTTATATGCGTAATTTCAAGAGCTTGGACTCAAAATTTTTTTTTTATAAAGCATGTAACATTAACAATTGCACTTAGTAAGAGAAAATAACCTCACATAAATTTATTTATTTTATCAATTCAGGGTTCATTTCATTAAATCCAAATTAATCATGATAACAATCAACACCTTTACTTATAACTGATTATGATTTATCCAATCCATACATGACCCACCGTTGGATTGATGAAAGTAATACATGATTATGATTCATGTGTAGTGGGTGTGTAAAAGAAATATTGAGCAGGGAACATGCCAATGTAAAAAATATATTAATTTTTTGAATTTGTGAGGGGGGGTGATGTTTGGCTCTATGTAAAATAAATATTGGGGGAAATGTGCAATTATCTCTTCAAACCACCAACTACTCTCCACTTTAACTTCACTTCTTCCTTTTTTTTTAAGTCTCTTGCTCACCCCATCTCTTCTACTCCCTTTCTGTCAAATTTATTATTTTTATTTATGCTTCCATTAATGCAACATACTTAAATGGATGGAAGGAGGTACTCCACATAACCTTTCTAATGTAAGAATTTTTAATTTATAATGCGACCATGTTGAGGACGGGTGGTTGTGCTCGAATAATATTGAAAGTCATAGTTGCACTCCTATGAGGATCATAGATGTTAAAACCTATAGTAGGCCACTATAATTATTGGTTGCCCATGAACTCTTTCATATATAGAAAATATCTTGTAATAAAAGATTATTTTATTCAATATATCCTTGAATAATGTAATATGAATGTTTTTAGAAGACAATGAGATATTGTAATATACTTTCTAAGTTATCTAAACACTTCCTTTCTTGGTGTATAGATTATATTCTTAACTAGTATATAATATAACAAAATCTCTTGAAATATCTTGTTTCCAAACACCTCCTTATCTCACATTTACTTTACCTCACCTTTACCGTGACGTGACATTTACCTTTACCTTATTATTTTACCATACATGTAAACAAGTAAATCATGATAAATTTGGTAAAATTCTTTACTTTACACTACTGTTTTTTATTTTTGAAAAATTTTTATATTGTAAAAAGTTTTCTACAAGGAAGAACTGTAGGAGAAAATATTAAACTTTTTGGAAGAAAATGACATTTTCTTATTATTTTTCTTGGATTCCCAAACGCACAAGATTTTTTTCTTTAGAAAATGAAAGATTATCTTCTATAAACTATTATTTTCTTGTATTTTCTTATGCATCCAAGCAGACCCTAAAATTAGTTGATACCATATATGATAACCAAATAATTAATTATAGTTTAATAATGAAAAATAATTGCTAAAATGACCCCCCCATAAAATCTTAAGTATGTCTTTTTGCATGAACACCAATAAGAACAATTCAATAATACTAAAAATAAAGTCAGTAATTTCATATAATGCTGTTAACTCATCTAGAAAACCCTTTCCTTTTTTTTCTTTCCCTAAAAAAAGTTTCAATAATTATAACTAGATCTCTTCTGACAATTGCTAGTCCTAGGTAAAACCATTTCCATGTTGCAGTAATAGTAATAATATATTTTTTCTGCTATCGGAGGGTTCCCAGCCCAAAGGGCTGTATAATCCTTTTGGTCAAGAGGGAAATTAGGTAAACTCCCTTGTAGCTCCCCAACGTGGTAGTAATAGTAATACTATCATTATTAAAATGTAAAGAATGAGAAAAAAAAAGGAAAAGAAATTCAAGCAAAAGAACAAATCTCAAGTCATATAAACATATTGAATAAGTAAAAAAAAAAGTTACATAGATGGAGCATCAGAAATTGTATTTCTTCAATTTATCTAAAAACATTTTTGAGGTTATAGATGGTACAAATGGATTTCTTTTCTTTTTTTTTTTTTTTCTTTTTCCTTCGTATGTATAGGAATTGATATTGATGGAAAAGTGGAAAAAGTGCAAGGTGGTTCAAAACACAGATGATTAGCTCCTCAAAAAGCACTTCGTCATGGACTAATAGGAAATAATTGGAATCATTGAAATCAATAATTGGAATAATAGTATGGAGTCCTCCCAAGCTGTAATTTTAACAAAGGGATCATTGAAATCATTCAGATCCATTACAGTCAGCTTCTGCACTTCAATGGAATCAAACAAAAATAGGAAATAATTGGAATTTTCTATACAAATTCAAGAGATTAGATAAAAAATAGAAAATTCTTCATGTTCTCAAGAAACATTAATTACAATTGCAAAGCCCTGACTTTGTAGAAAATATAAAGAATTAATAACAATATAAGGTGAGAAAACTAGGCGTAATTGCAGAGCCCTGATTTATAGTTTCTTTCTTGATTTATTTCGTAGGATTTTACATTTTGTAATAGTTGTTTAAATTGGTTTCTAATGTTATGATTTGGTTCTATCATGATTAAAAAAATTTAAAAAAATAAAATATTCAAAAGATATCGTTATTTAATGCTCAATGGAAGATTGAACAATCTAGAGATATGAGATTCTACATGGTTTCTTCTTGTGCAATGCGTTCTGCAAGGACACTGAGATTGCTCAAAAAGGTAGACAGTTGAGATTGACCAGATCTGAGAAACTGCATTACCTGATGCTTGGCAGTTGATAAACAGAAGGATGAAGAAGACTGAGAGGAGCTTTTACTGACTGATGCAAATTGCTTCTACATGTGCTATGCTTTCTGCAATGACTTCTAACATGATTGCTCAGAAGGTAGTGCATGGTTTGAGATTGACCAGCTTAATAAGAGTCTTCCAATGCAATCATGAGAATCAACCGCGGTGGGTTTAAACAAAACACCCCCCACTAGGTCGGCTGAGGTGTGCCCCACGCGGCTTAGGTCGTGCCGTGTTGGGCAGACCAACCCTTAATGAATTTGGGTAAACAAATTGATATGCAGCTTTAAAGAGTAAGAACAAGCCAATTCATCTCTCACTTTGTCAACATAAGCCATTTTCTAGGCTAGTGCGACTTTCTCTAGAATTCCTTGAAATGCTAGAAACAGGGTGTCGTTTTCTCTAATCTTTATTTCAAGCTAGGCTTTAGCTTATGTTGAAATTCTACAGGTTACAAGGACTTCTTGAACTACATCTCACTCAACAGGGTCCAACTCCTCGTGTGCACACAATAAGAGTGCAATCTAGATTGCTTCTCATCTCATGAACAAACAAGACAAACACACTGAGGTGCACTTTCATTCCTTCGTAGGCCAATTTGACAAAAAATCCATCACTCTCCCTTACCCTACTATCAACACTCTCCCATACTTACTTTCTGAATTGTAGCTTGCAAACATTTTTTTACCAAGGCTTTGAATCGAGATTGTTATCAATTTCTAGTTCAAAAATTGATTGGTCCATATGCTACAATTCGAGTGGGCGTGTGATACAGAACGGACTACTACTCCACCACTGGTCCCACCCAACGTAGTTTTAAGGATATTTATTTTTTTAGTAGCTTTCTAATTTTATTGTAATTAAGATTATCATTCTGATTTATTTGGTTTCCTAGTTTGATAATGATAGTTTCTATTATTAGATTGGATTTTCTTTGACCCTAAGTTTACTTTGCCTATTTATATTGCATTGCAGAGATGATATTCTCATATTTGGAATTAAGTAAAATTGAAATTTTCTCTTGGAGAGGTTTTCTCTTGTTAGAAATCTCTGCGAAGATAATTTGAGGTGTCTTTTAACACGTGTTTTAACATTTATGCAAGCCCTATCCCTAAGGCCTGCATCAAAGAGCTAAACAAGAAGGAATGTTCTTTGAAACACAAGTGCACGAGTGCACGATATAATAGAGCATCTCCTTGAATCATGGTGCATCATATCCAAGAAGTTTCCATATAATCAAATTTCTAGTGAAAGTTACACCTGCAGAGTTGCTTTTCTCTTTCTTACAAAAAAAAAGAAAAAAGTAAAAGAAAAAGAAAAAAAAGAGAGTCCTTGTTGTTGGGATGGAGGCTACAAGTCTTGTTCCACAAGATCTTTGGATTTTTCCCTTTTTCTCTTTTCTTATCTTCACTTCAAAATCCTGAGGCTCAAAAGGTTCTTCCCTCTTGGGTGTAATCTTTTATGACTTTATGTAAACTTTTTAAATGCCTTTTGCAAATTTGATATTGTCGGATTGGATATCTTCTTTTTTTATTTAGTTTACCACCTAACTGCATTCACAGCTGAGGTTCTTAACTGGATTTGTTCCAAAATAAATAAGAAAAATACATTAGAGATGCAAGGATTTTCTATTAGATTAAAGGTCATAGCTTCATGTTATTTGTTGGGGAAAGTTTGCTTAATTGAAAAGCTAGACATATTTAGCTATCAAAATAATGGGTACATTGCATTGCAGATGCAAATGAGCTGGGTCCTCCTACCCAGTCCTGGTAGGATCTGGCGCAGGCTTGTTTTAATTCCTGTAAAAAAAATTTGACAGTAAGGTTGCTATCCCCCTCCTTTTTTTATTTGACTGGTAGTGTGATTGAGTCCACAAGGCAGAAATAGTGAGCGCTTTTCACCGTGCCACAGTGTAATGACCCGGCCCATTTCTACTTGTATGATATTGTCCGCTTTGGACCCTCGCAGGTCACCCTCACGGGTTTGTTTCTGGGAGTCCACGTAGGTACCCAAAACACGTCATGCCAAAAATGGCCAGCACTGCACATATAAGCTCTGGCAGCCTCTTGGCGATGTGGGATCTGACACACAGCCTCTTGTCTAGGGATGGTATCTTTTCCGCTGAGTTTTTGGCAATGTGGCAAGAATTGGAAATGGGGATTAGGTAGGTGATCAGGGCCTATAGCAACGACCTTTATATCTTTTACCCGCGGCCACCTAACCGCCGCTAAATGTTTTACCGGCGGTCAGTGGCTGCCGCTAAAAGTAAAATTTAGCGGGGGCCACAAAAACGCCGTTAAGATTTTTACCCACTCTATCTATACCATCGCTAAGCGACGACCACTGGGGCCGCCGCTAAATCTTTTACCGGCGGCCAATATCACTTTTACCGGCGGCTGCCGGCCCCCGCTATAAACAGTTTTTCTTGTAGTGAGGTACTGCGTTTACAGCCTCTGTTTCACTCAATGCTCAGCTCAAGCAACAAAACATATAATATAACCAACCATTCTGCAAAAAACATTCAATTAACGTGGCCAAGTTTTTAACTCGATAAAGCAGGACAGCTTTGAAACTTAGGTTGCCAAAACACAGTGGCACCATTGGAACTTTGAAATTCTGTTTTACCTGTAATTGGTTAGGGCAAAAATTAGAACAACTGTCACAGGCAACTTACCTTATTCAGATTACTCTGTTTGCGTGTACACTGAATTAGGAAAATTGTGTTGCGACCATGGATTGATCTAATGTTCGTCATTGGAGCACAAACATCATAGTAGATGCATAATAGACTCATCTGACAAGTAGCATAATAGACACCTTTTTTTTTTACTTATAATGCAGGGTTCTTACCCCTTTGGGCCAGAATAATCCCTACAGGCCCACGAGAGAAAGCTGGGCAAAATTCCCCAGTGGCCGCAGTGTGGTAGTGCAGTTTCGAACTCACAACCTCTGGGTGCAACCGTGGTCCTAGCTAGGCCAACTGAGCTAACCCTCAGGTTTACAATAGACACATTTGACAAGTAATAAATTTAAGTTTCCTCAATGGTAAATTACCTGCATTTTACTCTTCATGGTCTATCTCAGTGATGATGACAACATCTATTGTTCACACCTCACAATCCATGGGAATTGATGGGCAATACAGATCAAAAGTACCGTTAAATGCATGTTGGATCCCAGACAACCAAATACTTCCAAACCTTATTATATAAGAATAGGATCACAGGAGGCCAAATCCACACATTCCTAATTTTTAATCTAATCTAATAAGGGCCAGTTAAATTTGGTCCAGAATAGATAGCTCTAATTTTTAAGTTGTAATTTATATTTACTCCAGTTTTTAAAATTTTAAGAAGGGTAATATTCAGGTGAGAACTGTTCTCACATATTATGTGAGAACTTTTTTGTAGGGCCCAATTGTGGGGCCCATTTGGGGATGGGACAAGGGGGGATGAAAAGATCTACGTGAGACCACCCCATGTATCAAGTTTGGCCCCAAACCCATGCCCCTAACCCCTTCATCCGTGGCCCACAAGTTTAATGACTTCATATTAAAAAAAGTATTCAACCCACGATCCAACGGTTCCGTCCATTCGGATGTGTGCCAATCCTTGGGATTAGTGACTATAAAGGGATTCCCTATTGGTTGCTAGGTTTGGATGGGTTGCTAGTTGGGCCCCGCAAAAAAGTTCTCATATAATATGTGAGAACAGTTCTCACCTGAATATTACCCTTTAAGAAGGGTAATATTCAGGTGAAAACTGTTCTCACATATTATGTGAGAACTTTTTTGTAGGGCCCAATTGTGGGGCCCATTTGGGGATGGGACAAGGGGGGATGAAAAGATCTACGTGAGACCACCCCATGTATCAAGTTTGGCCCCAAACCCATGCCCCTAACCCCTTCATCCGTGGCCCACAAGTTTAATGACTTCATATTAAAAAAAGTATTCAACCCACGATCCAACGGTTCCGTCCATTCGGATGTGTGCCAATCCTTGGGATTAGTGACTAAGAAATGTCTATCTAGTATTATATTTGGTGAATAACAATAAGAAATTAGCAGAGAGCCGTTCTTTTCATTTTCAACAAATATAATTTCCATCAATGGCTTCTAAAGAACGTATTTCAAATCATCTACCAATACCTAACTTTTTTCCATTTCTTTCTCTAATCATCTAGCAGTTAGGGGATTGAAGAGACAGTTGTGCATGAGAAACTGGACCATGAAAATATGCCAACATGCGAACATACTAAAAAAGCAGTTCTGGCCTAAAAACACTGGTATTCACTGAGTCATATCACAATGCAGTCATAACAGGAGAAGAAACAAATCAACAAGAGATTACTCATAAGCTAAAAGGTACTGATCTCGAAAAGAGGTCGGAGTTGTTGCTTGATGTCATCGTCTTCCCACTCCAATGCTTTCAGCCATGATCTCGGGGCTTCAATCGTCTTTAGTGCAGGAGGTACAATGTTGGTGGCATGGGTGAGGAAGGAGAGACTCTTCAATTTGGGACAATCAGAAATTGAAATATATTCCAGTGAGGGCCATTCCAAAGAAACTCCTCGGCAAAAGCAAACCAATTCTGGAAGGCCAATCAGAAAAATCAGCTTGATATTAGGGAGGATGACCCTGTCATTATTACTAACATGGGTATGGTATGGGACTGACGTCTCTTCTTCAACTCCTATTATCTCTTCAACGGACGAAAAGGAAATTGCCAAAGTTTCTAATGTGGGCAGTTGTTGAATCATACCCAATTGGAAAACCATTTTGAAGTGATGAGAATGACAGAAAACTAATTCCAAATGGGTTAGTTTGGAGAGGCTAACGGGTAACAATTGCCCACCCCATTATCTTCTCAAATTAGAAAGACCCCAAATCCCAAGTTTCTCCAAGTTGCGGAATATTTCACATGCATCTTGTTCCCCATCTCCATCAAAGAGCGTTTCCATTTTATGACAGTCTTTGATCATACATATTTTCAGCTCATTCATGTTTTCCATTCCAAACTCTGATAGCTTTTGTGTGGCACGATGATCCTGTAGATGAAAGAGGAACAATGAGCAAGTGTCTCCATAATCGCAGCATGTGAGATCTCATCGCCACCCTTGTATACCAAACATCCTTCCCATTCTTCATGTTTAGGATGAAGCAACGGACCCCCTGTTCTCTCAGGGCCGACCCGAAATCGAAATCTATGCAATCTTGTTGTTACCCATGATATGCTCTCATGTAGAAAATGAGCGAGGCAGTCCGCATTTGGAAAGAAGAAATCAAGATACGTAAGACGTTCCAACCTGCACAATTCATCGACCACAAGTACCATGCTTTCTTCATCCCATTGATCTTTTTCAGCACAACAAAACGTATACATGCCCAGTTCTTCCAACAAAGGAAGATTTGAGATTATTCCAATTGGAACTCTCAAATTCATGTCCCATTCCTCATCTTCATTAGAACCCTTTGCGTATATGAAAAAATGATCTGGACGGAAACAACGTTCAAATCCCACTATCAGACGTTTCAGACCAATTAGTTCCCCAATCTCTCTAGGCAGATATTTGATCGCTGTAGAACCTCCTAAATCAAGCACCTCAAGCCGGATGAGCAATCTGACTTGTGATGGAAAATCTCTTAGGCTTGTACAATCCCTCAAGTAGAGTCCTCGGAGATTAACCAGGTTCCCTACAGACGGTGGCAGCATTTGTAGGTTTGTACCACTCAGGTCTAGAGTAGTTAGAGAACCCATTAATTCAAAGAATGAATCAGGGATCATTCTTATTTGATGGCTATATTGCAAAAGCAACGTGTGCAAGATGCCGCAATTCGGCCTCTTCAAGAGACTGCAGAAAGTAGATCTCATTAGCGAAATCTTTTGTGACTGCAACCATTCATCCTCCCCCGGCAGATGCATTATATTCATACCAGCTTTCACTCGCGACCTTCTGTCAATGCAAAATCCCTTACTACGTCATGCATTTTGACACACCTCTCTTTGTCACATCTCTCTAACAATGATGCATCGACGAGATCAATGGCCATGCAATGTCCCTTATCTCGTGCCTCTTCAATGCTGCCAACACCATTAATGTAGCCCTCTACCTAACAATATTCTGCCAATTCAGTTATCGATATCTCAAAGTCTTTCGGGTACAGTGAACAAAACAAAAACAACTTCTTTTTCCATTCATTTTGCAGCCTGTCGTAACTAAATCTCAAACAGCGAAAGACTGGTTCATCCATGACTTCACATTGAGACTTCTGTAACTCCCTTAGTGTATTCTTCCACACGACAATATCATTAGTCTTTCTCAGTGATAGCAAGTGGTAAACCATCACACTCTCCGACGATAAGTCTAGCAGTTGGGTTGATATAACGGGACATGGCAACATCTCCAGCTTTTTTATTGAATAAGCTCCATGCCTCATCTTTAGGCAGAGTCTCAACTCTAACATCTTCATCTGTTTCCATCCGTCGACAGACGCCCAAACTTCGAGTAGTCAATACAACCTTACCACCATTATCTTGGTCGAGAGATGGGATTCCAACATCAGGCAAATCTATCTTTTCCCAAAGGTCATCTAAAAGCAACAAAAACTTCTTCCTCCTTAAAGTCCGACATATAGTTGCTTGTAGTTGATCATCAGACGCATAGGATACTCCCAGATTTAGACGATGTGCAATCTCATTTTGCATCTTTCTTCGATTTCCATCTTTTGAGACAGTTACCCAGATGACAATTTCAAATGTGCTGGATACATCTGGATGGTTGTTCAACAGTTTCAGAGTTCTTGTTTTGCCAACACCACCCATTCCCCAAATTCCAATCTTTCGGATATTGACATCTTCAATAAGCCCTAATATCTTCTGCAATCTAGGCTCGGAGTCGGTTGATGAATTAATTTCTACAATTTGTGGTTCAACTCTCTCCAATGGTGGTGCATTAGAAAACTCCTTTCCTTTCAACTTTGGTCGTTTATTATTAAGATCTCTAATTTCCTCGATAACACTTTCTACACGTTTGCCGAATGTCAGCCTCGAGAAGACATTAGAACACTGCATATGCTCGACGTTAGTGGACTCCACAAGAAGTTCTGCCTTTTTCACATCTTCAAGCCATAATTTACTCTCCCTTGTTGCCACATCTGGTGATTCTCTAGTTATTTCTTCCACATCATCCCTCCGGGCAAATAAATACCATGCATTGTTGTTCAATTCTTCCATTTTCTTTTCGGGATTTGTAATGTAATCAATTTGAGGACCAATAAGACTCGACGCGAGATTCCCAATATCTACAACTGATGCAATGTTCTCCATGCCTGTTAAGAAACTGAGAGATAATTAGGAAAAGATGAACTATAGTATAAATACCAATACTCATGAACAAATACTATCCAGATAATGTAATACTCACAAACACACATAAACGAGTTTGGATTTTCAAACTGACAAGTGTCATGCTGGCTCTCTTGTTACTCAAACGAGTGATGTTGCTCTCTGAATATATATGTGACAAAAGCACTACGAATCTAAGTGGCTCTTCTATCTCGTAGTTATATAAAATCCACGCAACGAGCTACCATTATTTCTAGAAGCAACTATAAAATTTTTTTTTTTTTTAGTAAAATCTGTTGCTCATTGTTGTGTATAGGGTGTGTGTGGGTGCGTGAGACCCTCTAAAGCAAATGGAAAATGGGAAAATCTACATGTAACTGCTCACCCTTTTCATATTACAATAAT